>OX422218.1:223631659-224831659 GCA_949130495.1 Sambucus nigra
CCAAGCATGGAGCCTTTCTCCATGTGGGTAGAATCTCAACAAAGGTCTTCTTTGTGATGGGGTGTAGAAGCAAACCCGAAACGTCTCTTGAATTAGGTAGAGAAAACCGGTGCCAAAAACTCCAAGCAATTGATATAAATATAGAAACTTGGATAAACAATTATTGGGTGTAAACTAGAGTGTGTATGAATTTTTCATTAAAAATTAACACTCAAAACTTGAACATTTTCCTAAACTAATTTTGCTCTCAAACTCTCTTTAGGAGATAAACAATGTTGGAAAAGTTGTCTAGGAAAATGTGTTTCCCGCACATAATAATGTATGAAAAAAGTTGGTTGAAAACCAAGTGGAGGAGTGGGGAAAAACTGCAAAAAAACTGCCAAATAACTGTTCTCGCTGGAATCTCGTTCGAACGAACGTGATTCTCGTTCGAACGAGACTTCTAACGAGTGACCAGCCTGGGCTCGTTAGAAGTTCGTTAGATACCTCATTAGAACGAACACTCGTTCGAACGACATATCGAACGACTGGCCAGTTAGGGTCGTTGGCGAAACTGGTTCGAACGACAAAACTCGTTCGAACGAAACTGGTTCGAACGACAAAACTCGTTCGAACGAAATCTGGTTCGAACGAAAAAACTCGTTCGAACGACATTTCTAACGAACGACCAGAAAGTTTGTAAAATTCGATTTTGGCCCAGAAACTTTTATATACTTATATTAAAGTTCTATTTGATTCTTTCTGAAAATAAAATGTAATTTTTATTTCACCTAACACCCAATACAAATTGTTCCAAGCTCCTATATACATATAATTACATTCATACCTTGGGAGCATGGAACCTTAGTTGATGACGTAGAAACGAGGCACGCAAACCGGCATTTTGATGAAGCTTTAAATTCTTTGCCGCTACGTCTTCAACATACACTTCATAGGCTTGAGAATATTACAATAAATACTATCCTATGAATAAATGTTTTTGTTCGAAATTGAGCCAAAACTATATATGGAATCAATTGGAAATTTGTGTCCTTACAATCTCCCTACTCTCCAGCGTTTCTAAGTGATAGGCTCCTTGTAGGTTGTCCCTTATCACCTTTAATCGTTCCTCCCAGTTTTATCCTAGCTTTCCATCTGATGGTTTTACTGTGCTGCCAAGAACTTTCCTTAGGACGTAGTCCCCAACTTGGAATGCTCTCAGATTGACCTTTTTGTTGTAGTGCTTTGCTAGTTGTTGTTGATAGCCTGCTAGTTTCACTAGAGCCATCTCTCTTTGTTCCTCAGCTAGGTCAAGTTCAGCGAGTAATGCTGCATCGTTATGGCCTTGGTCGACCAGGGTGGACCTCATGGTAGGGAGGCCAGCTTCCAAGGGAATGATTGCCTCTATACCATATGTCAGTGAGAATGGTGTTTCCCCAGTTGCTCGTCGTGGGGTAGTGAGGTAAGCCCATAGGATGTGTGGCAGCTCTCTCACCCATGCCCCTTTGGCTCTCTCCAATCGCTTCTTCGATCAATCAATCACTGTTTTGGTGGAAGCTTCAGCTTGTCCGTTGCTTTGAGGGTATGCCACTGAGCTAAAATGGTGCCTGATCCCGTTGTCATTACAGAAACCCTGGAAGAGGCCGCTCTCGAACAGGGTTTTATTATCAGTGATGATGGTCCTGGGGATCCCGAAGGGGGTGATAATGTTCTTCCATATGATTCTCATCATATCCGCGTCTCTGATGTTCTCTAGCGCCTTTGCCTCTATCCATTTGGTGAAGTAGTCTATCGCGATCAATACATACTTGCGATTACTAGCAGCAGTAGGAAGATGGCCTACGATGTCCATTCCCCATTAGGCAAAAGGCTATGGGTTAGTAAGTGACTTTAGGTTGCTGGCCAGTTGGTGAACCATAGGAGCGTGAAGTTGACATTTTTCGCATTTGCGAGCATATATCACAGAATCCTTCTGCATGTATAGCTACCAGTATCCTTCCTTTATTGCACGAAAATCTAGCGACCTGCCTCTAATATGACTCCCACAGATTCCCTCATGGAGCTCGTGCAGAACTTTCTCGACATCCTTAGGGTGAACGCATTGGAGGTAAGGACCGGTGAAAGATCTCTTATACAGTTTGCCCTCGGGAGATAAGTGAAAGCGAGCAACTTCAACTCTTATCTGATGAGCGGCCTTCTTATCATCTGGTAGGTCACCATCTTTTAAGTAATCCCTTAAGGGGTCCATCCAACTAGCGTCTAATTCAATCTGGAGAACATGACCTATGTTTGGCCATTTCTCGATCTGGGTAATGCTTGGCTGGGCAAGGAAGTTGATTGGAATTATTCTCTTCAGGTCAGAATTGATTGCTGAGCTCAAGGCCGCTAGGGCATTAGCATGGCTATTTTATCCTCTGGGAAACTTTTGGACGCTGACTTGTTCGAAGTTAGACATGAGTTTCTTCGCTGTGGCCAGATAGGTTGCCATTCTCTCATCCCTTGTATTAAAGTCTCCACTTATCTGGTTAGAGACCAGCTGTGAGTCACCGAACACCTGGAGTTGCTTTGCCCCCAGCGCCTATGCCTTCTGTAGGCCTACTATCAGTGCTTTATACTCTTCTTCGTTGTTGGAGACTTTAAATCCAAGCCTGATTCCTTTCTTAAGGATTGCATCTTCGGAGGTAACTAGCACGATGCCCACTTTTCCCCCTTTAGAGTTAGAGGCTCCGTCAATGAACAGTCGCCAAACACCTTGTGTCGAGGGGTTTTCCCTTTGACCAATAGGTTGAAGTTGGTCGCAAGGATGTTCTCCTATAAATTCTACGATGAAGTCGACGAGGACTTGTCCCTTGATTACATTCCTTGGCTGAAACTGGATATCAAATCACCCGAGCTCGACTGACCACTTTGATAGTCTACCGGACAGATCTACTTTTTATAGGACTGCTTTAAGGGGGTGAGATGTAAGGAAGATGATGGAGTTGGCTTCAAAGTAATGTTTCAATTTCCTCTAGGCTACCACTAGTGCAGATGCGAGATATTCTTAGGGCAGGTACCGCTGTTCGGCGTCCAAGAGGGTTTTGCTCGCGTAATAGACTGGGTGTTGGATCCCTGTTCTTTCGCATACTTGTGCAGAACTTACAGCGTGACTAGAAACTGTGAGGTACAGGTATAGAGAGTCATTCTCATAAGGGAATACGAGCAACAGTGATGTACTGAGGTAAGCCTTGAGTCCTTCTAACACCTTCGAGCAATCCTCATTCCACTCTACATTTTTTCTTTTCTTCAAAAGTTGGAAGAACGACTGTCACCTTTCGAATGATTTTGAGATGAATCGGTTGAGGGGGGCGAGCATTACTGTGAGCTTTTGCATGTTTCTTATTGTACGTGGTGTGGGGGGGGGGGGCTGCACCCTATTGATGGCGTCAATCTGGTCCGGGTTGGCTTGAATGCCTCTCTTGCTAACCAAGTACCCGAGAAATTTCCCTGATTGGATACCGAAGGAACACTTAATCGTGTTAAGCTTCATTCGGTATTTCCTGAGGATTTCGAAGGTCCTTGATAGGTCTGAGAGGTGTTCTTATTTATGCCTGCTCTTGACGAGTATATCATCGATGTAGACCTCCATGGTGTTTTCCATTTGGTATTTAAACATCTTGGTGACCAACAGCTGGTAGGTTGCTTCTGCATTTTTTATCCCAAAGGGCATGACCTTGTAATAATATAACCCGACGGTGGTGATGAATGCTATCTTGTCTTGATTCGGCCTGTGTAGAGGGATTTGGTGATACCCGGAGTATGCGTCTAGAAAACTCATTCTTTCATGAGCTTCTATGGTGTCCACCAACTGGTAAATATTTGGGAGAGGAAAACTGTCTTTAGGTCACGCTCTGTTGAGGTCGGTGAAGTCAATACAAACTCTTCATTTTACATTTCTTTTTGGGTCCACTACTGGGTTGGACAACCATTTAGGGAATTGAACTTCTCGTATGGATCCTGCATCCAGCAACTTCTCCACTTCCTTCTCCACAGCCTTAGCCTTCTCGGGTGCAGTTCGCTATGCCTTTTATGCGATCAGCTTGAAAGTTGGCTCAACGTGCAACTGATGATAAACCACACTGGGATTAATCCCAGGCAGCTCGTAGGGTTCCTATGCAAAAATGTCCAAGTTATTTCGCAAAAGTACTGTTAGTTCCTTCTTCTCTCGATCTGTTAGAGAGGCTCCGATCAAGAACATCCTATCTTTCTTGTTGCCACCGGCTGCGACTTCCTCCAGGTTCTCAACGACCCGCTCAGAAGGGAGGAGCTTGGTCTCCTCCACCCCAGGTCTTCCATATTTTAGCTTCTATTTAGAAGGTACCAAACCTTCCTATTCTTCAACCTTCTCCTTGGCCTTTTCGACCTTCTTCTTCAACTTTGGGCAAATGGATTCTATAAAACACTTTCTCGCTATTGCCTGATCTCCATGGATCTCCATCACTCCTTGCTCAGTCATA
The DNA here is from genome assembly GCA_949130495.1 of Sambucus nigra. Taxonomy (NCBI): domain Eukaryota; kingdom Viridiplantae; phylum Streptophyta; class Magnoliopsida; order Dipsacales; family Adoxaceae; genus Sambucus; species Sambucus nigra. The sequence continues at coordinate 223,636,135 of OX422218.1, forward strand.
TTTTTGAGTTTCTGGTGGTAGGTAGAGGGGACGGACTTCATCGCATGTAGCCACCCTCTACCAAGGATGGCTTGGTAGGGTGAATCAATGTTGACCACTAGAAACTCGATCATTTTAGAGACATTTCCTACCCTTATTAGCAGTACAATCTTTCCCAAAGGTATGGTCACCTTACCGAAAAAGCCAACTAAAGGAACTGTGGCTTCCTTCAAGTTGGCGACGCTTAACTTTAACTTCCTGAATAGGTCGAGATACATTACTTAGGATGAGCTACCCTGGTCGATGATCAACTTATCAACATCGTAGTTAGCTATCCTTAGTGTAATGATCATGTCATCATGATGTGGGGTCCTTAGTCCCACTAGGTCTTCATCCGTGAACAAAATGTGTTTGATGTAGTCGACATTATCTGCTCGCCGACTCTTTCTTGCCTACGTTTTAGCTGTATCGATTTGAAAATCTTGCATTACTGCTGTAAGCTTTTTAACTTCCATCCGAGCTGAGTTTCCTTGAATCTGCTTTAGATACGATGCCCCATGAATCACTGGGAACTCATGGTCAACATCCTCCTCAAGCAGGTTGTCAGGCCTCGGGTCTCCATTGGCAGCAACCTTCTCTGCCTTCTTTTCCACAAATTCATTCTAATGTCCAGTTTGGAATAACTCTTCAAGGTAAGACTTGAGAGCCTTACAATGATCGGTTTTGTGCCCACCCTCTTTGTGGAAAGCACATCGCAGTGCGTTATTCCTTTTTGAGGGGTCTCCTCCCATCTTTCTGGGCCACTTAACGGACGGCTCGTCCTTGATCTTTGCCAGAATCTTATAGATTGGTTCTTTAAAGACACTGTTCACTGCCTGAAATGCTTTTGAAGCATTATTTTTGTTTCCGCTCTTGGAGACACTCTTGCCCCCATTTTTGCTTCCTTTCTTTTGGTTCTCAGCTTTTGTCGCTACTCTTGTCGGTGAACTTGACGCGACCATTCTCCCTTGCACTGAGGTGGGTCACATCCTCAACTTTATCATATTTTTTAATACGAGCCATTAGGTCATCAATAGTTGTGGCCTCCTTCTTAGTGAGGGGCTGGTACAAGAGGCGGGAGTTGGGTAGGCCAATGTTAAAGGATGCCACAGTGACCTGCTTCAAGCAGTCCTCGACCTCGTTGAATAACTCCTAATATCTTTTTGCATAGTCTCTCAGGCTTTCTTGAGGCGTTTTCTTCATTGTCAACAAGGCATCCATCCTCTTTGGATGAGAGATGCTGGTAATGAAGCGAGCTATGAAGAGCTCTGCCAGGGACTCAAAGCTCTTGATGGATCTGTGAGGGAGTCTCTCGAACCACTTCTGGACCACATCATACAATCTCGGGGGAAAGATCCAGCACATTAATGTGTCATTATAGTTCCGGGGGGTCATGGCCTACTTGTACTGCCTAACATGATCGATAGGATCAGTCTTTCCGTCGTAGATCTTAAATCTGGGAATTACCAACTTCATGGGGGCTTCTTCTTCTTCTATCTCCCTTGAGAAAGGGGATTTCATCTGGGTCCTAAGAGCTCGCATGGCTAGCTCTCTGATCGATCTGGCACACTGATGCGTTGGGTGCTGGTCCATTTCTCTCCGGACCAAATTCCGTATGTCATCATTTCCTCTAGCCGAGCTCTTGTAACGGCGAGTTAGTTGCTGTTGCTCGAGTAATTAGTCATCTGACATGTGTTCCTCAAATATTTGAGATCTACGTCTAGGGCTCCTTCCTCGACTGCGAGACTTGCTCGCCTGAGGGCTAGGAGTGAGATATTGACGTTGCCTGGTGCTACGATGGAGTTCTCTCTCCATTTTCTCCAATCTTGTTTTGAGACGAGCATTCTTAGCTTCTTGCTTACGAGTGGCCTCCTCTTGCTCTTGGATCCTAGCCTCATAGGCGTCTATTAACCTAGAGACTTGTGTGGACCTGGTTGGTCCTTGGCTTTCCTCTAAATCTTGTCACTCTGGGCGAGACCTAAGATTTGAACATCGAACTTCAGATCTGATCCTACGAGGGGAAGGTTGCTCTTGAATATCCCCTGCTTGAGGGGCATTGCTGCTGTGACCATACATTCTAAATTCTTATTAGTGAAGGCTTTCTTAAAGGAAAACAAACATTTTCCACATACGGCCCCAATTGTGGTGACAATTAAACTAAACACAAAATAATAAGAAAATGCAATCACTAAAATAAACAAAGAACTTAAAGGAACTGCAATCACACACAACACAATATATATGTGGTTCGGCAAGAAGACCTACGTCCACGATGGTGCTCTCAGTATTTTATTTCTCTTTACTCCGGGGGAGTGTTTATAGAAAACAATACATGCCCTTTTCCCCGAGATGAGGGTTTAATATATACATGTTCTTTCTCGGAGAGTGGGGGTGTTGGACTCCTCCACGTTAGCCCATAATGCCCTAAAATATCTCGTGAGAGATTTTAGGGGTTGAATGGGTCATAACTAAGTTAGTTATGCACGCGGCCTACAGACTTTGGGCCGGACTGAAGCAGAAACTTATCTGGGCCGGAATGTTTATTCTAGGTACCCACACAACGTGAAAAGGTTCAAGTATTTCAAATATGAATGAAAGTAAACTGAGATACAAACAGGGAGAGAGGATAAAAATAATACCTAACCAGAAATATCAAATAAGAACTCATGTTTTGTTCGAATTCTGGATGAAATTACCTGAAATAAATTCAAAATAACATCTTAGATAAGCTTCCTTTAACCTTTGTCATCCTTAAAGTTTTATGTCCACAAAATGGTTGATAGGCATACTAGCTACAAAAATAAATAAAAATATTAAAAAAGAGTAGATTACCTTATTATCTCTGATAACACACATGATTACTAGCCCAATGCCCAATTAGATACTAATTTATTATGGACCGGTTACTTGAAAAAGATATCAGTGTCACTATATACCTATAGATGTATATATATAGTTGGTATATACCAATTTTGTTTGCATTAATGAATCAGTAAGTCATTCAAAGGACAAGCGTATAAAACACAAATAGATGGAAAATTCAGTTAGTAGTAAGCACTAAGAAATCAAAACAAAAAATAGTGAATTGAAATAAATGATAAGAAATTGATTCACTTCTAATTTAACGTCCAAACACAACGAACACAAAATGAAATAAGAAATATGTTCCCTAATAACATCCAATAAAATAGAAGACTTCCAATTCACATAAGAGGATAAATACTTAAGAAGATGATATATGATTGTCAATCCAAGTCCCCTCATAATCTCCACATGCCTAAGTTGATGAACTTTCATCAATGACATCAAAAGATTCAACATTGGGAAATACACTGGTTTGAATATCATTTCTACCATAATCAACCAACGCATCACCATTCTCCTAGTTATAATATTCCCTTTGAGAAGCTGACGGTGCAATTGATCATTTAATATCCAATTGATCAGGTACGTAAAAGTGTTTCTTGGTCTGAGTAACCAAGGTAAAAGAGTGGGATTTATGACCAACTTTACCAAGTTCGACTAAAGTGAATCCAAGTTCATCTATCTTGATGCTATTTTTATTCTCAACCTAATCTCACTTAAATAGTGAAATCTTAAATGCAATATAGTCTAGCATCCACATCTCTTTAATCACACCATAAAAAACCATATCTCTAACAACATGTTTACTATCCTTCGCGCTAGCTACTTGCATCATTTTGGACACTATGCTAACTCCACTATTCTGGTTAACTCGAAGATCATCACGATCGTTCGTTTGATACCAATATTTGTTAATGACATAACCATGGTATTTAATACATTTTGACATGGTCCGTGAGTTAACCAAATTAAAGTGTCTGAGACATTTGTATTTGGGACATGTTTATCAACTTCAACCTGGTATTTTAAGAAGAGTATTAAGAATATTAGTAAAAATAAATTAAGATAAAAAGATACATGTATGCTTTTAGAATGCATACCCTTTCACAAAACCATTGAATAAAGGTGCAGTTATGCTCCTCTTCTAACCACTTTTTATTTTTCACTTTACGATTGTGCATTTTCATCAAGTACTGCATATGCTCCCTAAATCAAGTTATGAATTAGTAATGTTTCATATAGATGAAATTAAAATTGTATAGAGAATATTTTGTTTCAATATAATTACTCGATACAAGGTTGAACATCATTAGTGTTATGAAACACATGGAGATGTGTTTGATTCAACAACAAACGATCGACTTCAACAATATCAACACTCCCAAAGGTTTGTCATCTACTACATCAGAAGGAACTCCAACTGCGTCTAATCCAGATAAAAACTCTCAACAAAACTCGATTGCTTCTTTGGCTATATAACAATTTGAAATGCACTCTTCTGGGCGATTTTTGTTTCTCACATAATATTTCAAAACTTTTATATACTTGAAATCACTAAGGATAAGACTAAAATCATGATGTATATTTGATTACAATGGAAAAAATTAACATACTCACCTCTCAATTGGGTACATCCATCGAAAAAAAATTATACCACAAAGTTCGACCTCTCTCATAAGATGCACCATTATATGTATCATGATGTCAAAGAATTATGGTGGAAAGTATTTCTCTAACACGCACATTGTGACCACAAGATCCTTCTGAATTTCCTTTAATTTCTCCACATCCACGACTTTCGCACAAAGAGCATTGAAAAAGATGCATACTTAAATAAGTATATATCTCACATGTTTTGGCAATACACCTCGTATAACAACAAGAAGCAATTATTGCATTAGAACGTGATGGTCATGGGTTTTGAGGCCGTATAATTTTAAATCTTCCATAGAGACAAGACTTTTGAAATTTGAAGAGTATCCATCTGGGACCTTAAGATCATGCAAAGTTTCATGAATCATTATTTTCTCCTCTTTTGATAATGTGTAACATGTCAACGACATGTAAGTCCCTTTCTCTTTAACTTGTGGTGCTAACTCCTTCTTTAAACCCATCTCGACGAGGTCATTACGAATCTTCACACCATCTTTTTTTCTCGAAATATTAAGTAAAGTCCCAATTATACTCTCACGAACATTCTTTTTAATATGAATTACATCCAAGTTATGTCGTACTGGAAGATGTTTCCAATACCCAAGCTCAAAAAATAATCTTTTTCTTCTAACATGTAGCATCTTCATTTTGTACACTTCCTTTCTTCTTTCTCTTCTTCAATGTCGATTTCTTCCTTGTAACATGCTTCTTTCCCCAAGAGACCTTAATGACCCCGACCTTTAATAATATTTGTTCCACACTCAAAGGTTAAGGTGGTAACCCAAATTCTTTCTCACCGTTAAAGGTTTTTTTTTTATTTCGAAATGGATGGTCCAGTGAAAGATACCTTCTATGCCCCATATAAATGCACTTAGCACAATTTTTCAATCCTTGAGAATATATCCCTTCACTACATATTGGGAAAGCATAATATCCCTTTCTAATAGAACTAGATGAATTCCCAAATGTAGGGAAATCATTAATTATCCATAACAAAATAGCCGTTAGTGTAAAATATTATTGTCGGTATGCATCATAATCCATCACTCCTTCCTCCCATAAAGTTTTCAGATCCTCACTTAGCGGTGCCAAGTAAACATCAATGTCATTTCCAGGTTGTTCGGGGCATGATATCAACATCATTAATTGAGTATATTTTCTTTTCATGAATAACACAGATGAAAGGTTGTAAGTATTCAGCATAACCGGCCAACAACTATACCTAGTGCTAACGGTATTATGTGGATTAATTCCATCTGTTGAGATAGATAATCGAATGTTCATTGATTCCTTTACAAACTCAAACCACTTCTCATCTATTAGCTTCCATTGTGGTGAATCTTTTGGATGACACAATTGATCATCAATTTCTCTTCCATTAGCATGCCACGTCAAATCTTTTGTTTATGTGAATTGAAACCACCTTTTGAATCTTAGGATCAGTGAAAAGTACCATAGTACTTTTGCAGGTACACCCTTTTTCCCCCCATCAGTCAGATTCTTACTGACTTTATATCTTGGTGTTACACAAGTTGGACATAGTATTGCATTCACATACTCTTTTCTATAAAGTATGCAATCATTAGGACAAGCATGTATTTTCTGATACTCCATCCCAAATGGAAACAAACTACGCTTTGCCTCCCTAGTAGATAAAGGAAATTCATTATCGTTTGGGAGCATATCAGAAAACAATGAAAGAACATTAGAGAAGCTCTTGTCAAACCAACCACTCTTATATTTTATATTAAATAGTTTCACTATTGTCGGAACTTAGTATACTTTCTATAACCTCCATACAAGGGCTTCTCTGCATCTCCAAGACAATTTTAGAAATCTTTATGATCTCCGATGAAGTCTTCATTTAAAGCATGGACCATATCTATTTTGTTTGCAACATCATCAATATTAATTCCATGGTCTTCATCAATAGGGTCATCACATTCTGCACTTGACGGCTCTCCATTATTTTCTTTTTCCCCATGCCAATCCCGCGTAGTGTATCTTGGATGAATTCCATTATTGTATAAATGATACCTTATATCATTTACACTCATCTTAAAGATGTTATCGCACTTAGTGCCTGGGCATCAAATTTAACTAGGATCATTCGCACTATCTTCAATAAATCTTATAAATATTTGAACCCCGTCCATATATTCTTTGGATAATCTCTGGTTGGTCATCCATGACTTATCCATACCAAACAAATATTCTTCTACCCTTAGGTAACAAAACCTAAATTATCAGACAATCAGTTAGACAATGTGTATATGTGTGTGTGTGTGTGTATGTATGTATGTATGTATAACAATACTTATTGATATAACAGTATAACAGTACTTATTGATATAACAATACTGCTATACTGTTATATCCATAAGTACTACTATATATATATATATATATATATATATATATATATATATATCAATACTAATATCCATAAAATAAGATAGGAAGGTTTTTTACTTGAACTTTTGAGATTTGCAGGTCATTACTAAACATTTTTCAACTTTGTTTCTATTGATTTTGTTACTGTTTTTCCAAGTGTTGTATTTTTTAGTTGTTTGATCCCTTAGATTTAGTACTATTTACTAGAAACTTTTGGGCACTCTCAAATCTGATCCGTTTGGTCTGATTACCTGGCATTATGAATTCAATTTAAGAAACCACTGGTTGAAACTTAGATAGTTTAGGATCCTCACTGGATGAACAAGGCAAAATTTCATTTTGTCTAGCCCAATTAGCATCAACAACCATTTTAGCACTGCTAAAAAAATTATGTACATACATATCCCTCCCAACAACCTACTGTTGTCTACTTTCGATGTTGTATTATGTTGTTACATGTCATGTTTTACGTCACTCAGAGCCGACCCGTGGTTTATTTCATCGGTCATTTTTTATGTTATGTCATCTTTTACACATTAGTGGTAAATATTATGACTACAACATAAAAATGTTCACTTGAAAGTTGAATGTGTTTTTAATCACATCGAGAAACATGAATAGGATTATATATTACCTAAATTGATTAATGTTAAAAGGAAATTGAAACCACCCTCTTTTATAGTCATATCAAAACTTAGGCATAATATATGATCTCAAAAGATTAGGTTGCTTTATAATTTTTATTGCAATGGGATCTCTTACATTGTTAAAATATATTGAGACTTTCTTGTCTCATTGTCGATACGTTATTTTTCAAACATTGATTTCCTTTATTTCATCACCTTTACATACTTTAATATATGTTTTATGTTTTACATGAACAATTTTTAAATCCACTGCTTCTTATTCATTGATTATTCTCATCTATTTGAATATATGGACTCACCTAAACGTGCAACGCACATGGGCACAACTAGTTTATAAAATTGTATATGTATATGTGTGCATCGAGGCTTCCCCAAGCTGGGCTTAGTGAGCAAGTTCAAGGTGAGGGTGCCTAGGTTTTAAATGCAAATTAAAGTAGACAAAGCTAGGTATAAATGTAAAATAGCATACCTTATGCAATTGCCTAAAGGCTTACAGTGACTTGCGATGAAGAGGCGACAACTTTAGACGATGAGGCGGCGAATATAGAGCCGCAATCAAGTTGTACGAGAACCATTAGATGGAAAATAGTTTAATTTGTTAAAATTCTTGTGATTTCAGTTAAGGAAAAAATACCATACACAAGCACCAATAAATAGATAAGCTAGGTGAAAAAAAGTGTTTAATGGTGAAATTTTATCAAACACGAAAATGTCATTCCATTTTATCACGACATAAATTCAAAATAGGTACATACGAATAAACGAAATCAATAGGATGCAAAACAGAACATCAGATTTAATGAAATCTATGTAGAAAATGCAATATATCCAAAGAATATGTAACAAGTTTTATAGAATCTATCTTAGGGTGTGGCTTGGGTTGTGATTTAATGGAAGCAATATGTTAAAATAGTGGCTTTCAGGCAAGAAAACCATCACTGCACCCACCTCTTCCACCCATAAAAAAACTATATTTCTAAGTGTCGGCGAGGAAGCTGCGACCAAATGGAAATGAGCTAGCATGAGAATAAAAAAATAGGGGCACAAACAAAATAAATATCAAATGGTTGGTAGGCATACTAAGAAGAGTATATTACTTAAGTTACGCCATACCCGAATGGGGAATCACAACTTCTTCTTGTTTCTTGAAGAAATTTTAAGTGTGTTGGTTTAAAACATTCAATAATTTGTATTGTTTATTATTTATTATTAGTCTTAACTTATATGTATAATAATTACCAATTTCCTCATCAAACCGAAGACAAATTTATCTATCGGTTCATCAATTTTTCCAAACAATACATACATTCAAATAAAATAAAAAACAAATGTATTATGTGCCAATTTTCAATCCATCGGGTTTATAATGAATCAATATATCAAACATGACAAATTTTAGATATATGAGATGGGAAGAACAATAAATTACATTAATACCCAAAAATTAAGTCACTGAGTTTATCCGAGCAATTAGAAGTACCTTACGCGAACATGGCATAAGGCACACATTATGTTTAAATAACATACGGAGTCACTGAAGAACAATCGCATCAGGTAAAAATGACAAATGAACGAACAGGGAAAGCAAGAAATAATATATACTCATCCGAATTATACAAAAAGTTTGTAAATCCAGGAAACTTCGCTGAACAAACAAAGCAGAAATTTGAATGTCAATGGAAAGAATTGAAATGCCAAGTAAATGGACAAAATTAGTTTTTGAATGAAAAAAACACACCTGATACGGTTTCCTTATAGCTGATCCAAGTGACTTCCAACCAAAAAATGGACGAAAAAAATAGAGAATGAACAGACCAAAAAATGCGGCTTCCTAAATCCGTAATAAAGAGGGAGATAAAAATCGAGGGGCTGGTTCGAATATGGAGAATGGGATATTTTCATGATGAAGTGGGAGAGAGATATGAGGGGGATTCCAATGACGAGTGGGGGAGTTATAACTGAATATGGGTGTGGGAGCGTTTCGAGTTGGGCAGGAGTTTTTGTTGTGAATAGAAGCATTGTATAATGGTTTTATTAAAACATATTTAGGTTAATTAAAAAAATGACGTAAAATCAAATTGGTCTAATGATTTACAATGGTTGACTTGTGAGTGATGTAAATTATTTTTTAAAAGCGTCTTACAACACTGGAGGAACAGGCGTGATTATATGTCCCCAACATTTTTCTTGTATCTTCTTGAGCGCATTTTGATTTTGGTATCTAGTTTTAGAGAATGTTTTTTCACACCAAAGCTTCGTGTGTTGAATGGATAATTTACGAGGAATAGAATATCAATTCAACTATTAGTTTTGTAAATGACATGGAGATTTCATCAACTACGAGGGAAATCTATAATTTTATGGCCTCCATGGTTTAAGCGCTGCTTCATAACAATTGTGATACCATGGAATGGATAAAAATCTCAGATAACAATTTAGAGGACTTTTATACCCTTCTGGTTTGGAGATTGGTAGTTTTGTTGTGTTTAGTTTGTGTAAATTGAGGACAACATTTTAATAACTTTTCAAATTATTGGACAAACTTGATATCTGTTCAGAACTACCATAGACATTTCTTGAAGCTCTTCAGAGAATACTTGGGTGCTATTTCATTGACGCCCTTGAGTATGCACTTGGAACGATTGAGAATTCCCTTGTGCTAGTCAATTTAACAAACAATATTTTGAAGTGTTCATATATAGAGGCAATCTTTCTGAACATGAAGGTCACAAAAGGCAGGAATGATAGTTTGAGATAATTATTTCCTAATAAACAAGAAGTGCTACTTCTGAAATTTCCCTTACATTGTTGTCTCAAAATTTTGAGAGACTTTGTTCTGATTATGTTTACAACATTTTGTGTGTGTTTCTTTATTTTTTTTATTATTATTGTTTTTTGTTTATTTTTAAATTACTTTTAAATTTAATATTTCAAAATAAATTTAATATTTCAAAATATAAATGATAATTATTTTGTTGTTAACTTCATTTCATTATTTCTTTATTTGTTTTATTTTTTTTCTTAATTTTATGTGTTTAAACATAAACTCAAATAAACAAAAGTTAATTTGTTTATTTAAAAGGTTTAAACACAAAATTAAAGGGCTGCGATTTGTTTTGGTTGAATGGCTATGATTTAGCCTTCTTGTGTTTGTTGGGTCGATCCGTGTGTGCTGCTGTTGGTCCAATCAGTGCAAGTGGCGTATACCACACGAGTTGACCACGTGTGGTGCCAGCTTATTTCAACCGTTGAGTTTCTTGGTTTCCATTTAAGCCCCTTATCCTTTTATGGAGATTACGCTGGTACCCCTTTGTTTTGTGAAGGGACGGTTTTGTCCTCAGCCGCCTATGGTGAAAGGCATTACTGCCCTTGGTTACTTCGTTTTTTATTTTACGGACCTTGCCCTTTCAGTTGTGGTATAAAGGGGTTACGATCTTCATTTTTCGTTCTTTTGGGGTTTGAGTTTACACAATCGCAGCCAACATTCTCTCTCTCTTTTCTTTCCAAAAATTTCCTGATTTCTTTTGAGGGTTTCTCATATAAGTTTAACACGATATACACCTGTTTGTGTGATGATCTCTTAAGCATTTTGAGGGGTTTTCTACTACTTTAAATCAAGATCGATTTCGATTTTGTTCAAGAGTTTTGTTCTTGGATGTTTGTGGTACATTTGGTTGGTGTAGTTTGGTGTTGTGTTCCTTGCGTTTGATTCGGAATTTTCATCTCACCTGAGTTCGGCGTGCTTCTGCCGAGATATGTTTGAGCTGTAGATTTCAGATCTACATTTTTTTTGAGGTATTATATATTGCTCTTTCTCTCTCTATATATATATATATTACATATATATTCTGTTTTATATAGTCATACATATTGCTGTGTAGAAGTATATACATATTGCTGTATATATATATATACGTACATATATATATATACATATATATACTCCGATTGCTGTGGTTCATTTATACGGGTGAAGAAATTTTTTGTTGCATGTGTTCCTGATTCAAACTCATCTCTGTAACTCGGACTTAAATCTCACTGTGTCAACTCAGATTAAAACTCTGTTTTTATTTTTGTTAAAAGACCTAATTTTCGGACAAAGTTTTGGACTGTATTTGGACCAATATTTGGACTGTTCTTGGACTTATTTTTGGACTGTTTTTTTTTTACCTCTACTGGACTAAAATTTGGACTGTTCTTGGACTTATTTTTGGACTGCTCTTGGATCCCTACTGCACAAATATTTGAACTAACCTTGGACTAAAATACATTTAATTTGTGTTAAAACTCAGAATAGTTTTGATATGATTTTGACCTGTTCAAAATAAATTTTGTGTGTGGTTTTTTTATTACCATTTCAGTTAGTCCCTGTTTGGTAATTTTTTGTGTTGATAAAAGTAGACCTAGTCTTCTTTTATTTACCAAAATATTTTGGTTTATTAAAACAACTTTTACAAATTAAAATCTGTGTACTGCACAACTTCACGGGGTCTCGGGTTTGAGTGTGTTGTTGTGCGTGTGTAGTGAGCGAGTGTTAGTCCCTATTGCCGGGGTATTGAGTTGACCGATATTCAGTCAAGTTGGGTTGGATTAGACTAGGCGGATTAAATACGGGTGTGTATTTGTTTAGTTTAAACTGTGGTGAACTTGGAGGACTGTAATTTGTAACTCATAATTGGTAATAGTGGACTTGGGTGCACGGGCTGTCCTGGGACTAGGGACACGGGGTTTACCACCACGGTGGGTTCCTCGAGAACAAATATTGTGTCACTATCTACTTTTCCTCTTCCCATTCTAACTGTAATTATTTCAGCAACATCATTCCAAATACATCTTTACTTGTGTGGTTGCCCAAAACAATATTAATCAATATTATAAATTAATTATTAAAAGAGTTGGAGTTTTTCTATTTAACTAAAAATAGATTTGGTGTGTTGGGTATTTCAAGTGGTATCAGAGCGTCAGGATTCACTTTTTCAAAAGTTCTTTTTCCGCAAAGTTCCTGAACTCTTATTTTGTTTAAAATCAAAATTTTATTGTTATGGGTGACAACAATGGGTCTTCCGTACGTCCTCCTGTGTTTAATGGTGACAACTTTGCTTATTGGAAAGTAAGAATGGTTGCTCATCTTCAACACTTGGGAGATGAGGTATGGGAAACTGTTGAAAATGGTTTTTCTGCACCTACTAAACCTAGTGATGATGATGCTGAAATATTTGTTAAAAAACCTCTCTCTGAATGGACGAAAGAAGAAAAGCTTAGTTCACAATATAACAACAAAGGCAAAAATGCCATTTTTCAAGCGATGGATGCAACTGAATTTAAAAGAATTTCAGCTTGCATTACCTCTAAAGAAGCTTGGGACATTCTAATGACAACCCATGAAGGAGATTCTAGAGTAAAAAGGGTCAAGTCCCAAATGCTAGTTAGGCTCTATGATTCTCTCTATATGAAAGACAATGAGAAGTTTGATGAGTTTTACTTGAAATTGCAAGATGTCGTTAATCAGTCTCATGCTAATGATGTTATTTATACTGATCCTGAAATTTGTGATAAAATTCTTAGATCTCTTCCTAAGAGTTTTGATTTAATTGCACATACTATTGCTGATAATTTGGATAGCTACACACCTCATCTCTTGTGTAGTAAACTCAAGACTTTTGAATATCAAAATACTTTAAGAGATGAACAAAGAGGTAAAGCACCGGCACACACTGAAAATCAAAATGTCCTTAATTTTAAATCTAGTAGTTAAAGTAGCATGGCCTTTGTATCCTCTCTGTCAAATTTAACTGATTCTGAAATTTCTTTGGAATCTTTGGATAACGAACTTGCACTCTTGTCTAAGCACTATAAGAAATTTGTGAAGTATAGGAATAAATATGCTTCAAAACAAGGCCAGCCTAGTTATTCCGATAGACCCCACGAAAAATATTTTGAGAAGAAAAATTTTGAAAAATCTGGACCTAAGAAGGACTTGAGCCACATTCAGTGCCGTAAGTGCAATGAATATGGTCATTATGCCGATAGGTGTTTCTCTAAAGCGAAATGGGAGCCTTCAAATAAGGCACATTTGTCTAAAACTTGGGATGATATTTCCGATAGTGATGACGAAACTTTTGAAAATCTCATGGCATTTACTTCCACGTGTACTATGTTATCGGAGGGCATATTAGATAGCGTATCTAGTTTATCAGATATTTCAGGTTTCTGTGATGATATTTGTGATTTAGACTTTGTGAATTTATCTCACACATTTCCTGCTCAAATTCACCCAACTTTCACGGCATCTCTTTTGGACATTGGTAATATTTATGCTGATTTGGATGAATATGACTCATTAGAGATGATTGAAAATGCTGAAAAAGGTGTGTGTGATAAAGCTTTGAATGACACAATTGATGATAACTCACACTTAGAGAATGCTAGGTTATTAGCAAAGATTAATGCTTTAAATAGTCAAATCAGAATCATGTCTGAAGAATCATCATTTCACATTGAAGAATTGGAAAATGATGTTCTTCTACTTGAAAAAAGAACTACTATGTTGACTGATTTGAATCACTCTCTTGAGACGAAAAACAAAGAAATCTTGTTTAAATATGATGAGTCTCAAATTGAACTTAAGTGTGTATTAAATAAATATGATGAGTGTAAAAAGGAGCTAGAAATTACATCTAATCGGTTAAATAGATACTGGGATTCTGGGTTTGCTGTCAAAACTATTAATAAAAGTATGCGTTATGATCCCACAAATTCTTATTCTGATTTTGTTCCTACCAAAGGACTTGGTTTCGAAGGGGAAGATTTTGATGTAACTAATTTCATAAATTCCAAAGAACAATTTCCTGAGTCTAGTGAAATTAAGATGTCCTACAAACATGTGAAAAATGATGGATGCTTAACATCTTCTAAGCCTTGCTTTAAATGCAGTTATTGTCAAAGAACTGGACATTTGGAAAAATTCTGTTTTAAGAAATTAGGACAGAATGCTCCCAATTTTAAAAAATTTAGGCAAAATCAAATTGATAATAAGTTTCAATCTACTAAGCCTACTTTTCGTTGTGGTTACTGCTCTAAACTTGGGCATTTGGAACACTTTTGCTATAAAAAGGCTAACATGGTCAATTCCAGACTAGCCCACAGATATGCTGTCACATCTAGACCTGTTTATAGAAAATTTTTCCGTTGTGATTTTTGTCATAAAAATGGTCATTTGACTGATTTCTGCTATAAAAAATTGCATGCTCAAAATACTCGCGATCGCTTTAACGATAAAACTGTGTGTGTTAAGAAGCCTAATCTGTCCAACATGAAGTCTAAACAAACTTTTGAGAAAACTAAGGCTGAATGGATTAAAAAATCTGAATCAAATGACTCATTGAGATGCAATGTTGTTTTATCAGCATTAAATGCTCGTGACAAAAATTCTCAATGGTATTTAGATTCTGGTTGCTCTAGGCATATGACGGGGGACAAATCCAAGTTTATCACCTTAAAATCTTTTGTTGGGGGTGTTGTAACTTTTGGTGATGGAAAGATGTCCCACATCATAGGCAAAGGGTCAATTGAGGCAGATGGGCTCCCTAACTTAGAGGATGTTTTACTTGTTGATGGTTTGACTGTAAATTTATTGAGTATCAGTCAGTTTTGTGACAATGATCATGCTGTGAATTTCACAAAATCTGACTGTAAAATTTTAGACCCAAATGGGAAACTTATTTTGTGAGGGTCTAGGACTCCAGACAACTGCTATGCTGTTAAGCATAACCATATTGTTGGAAATTGTTTATCCTCTCGAATGAGTGATTTAGACTTATGGCATGAACGTTTAGGCCATTTAAATTATGACAGTTTGTCTAAATTATCTAGTCAAAATCTCGTTCGGGGTGTCCCCAAAATAACTAAGGTTAAACATTCTATTTGTGCTCCGTGTCAGATTGGTAAAATTCATAAGGCACCTCATAAGAAAGTAACTGATATTTTTACCTCTCACCCTTTGGAATTGTTACATATGGACTTAATGGGTCCTTCTAGGACAATTAGTTTATGTGGAAATTCCTATATTTTGGTTATTGTTGATGACTTCACTAGATTTACTTGGGTTGCATTTATGAAAGAAAAATCAGACACTTTCAATCATTTTTTACAAATTCTGCTAAAAATAGAAAATGAGAAAGATACTCAAGTCACTCGTATTCGTAGCGATAGGGGTGGAGAATTTAAAGACACGGGTATTATAGACTATTGTATTGGGAATGGGTATAAACATGAATTTAGTGCTCCTAAGACTCCCCAACAAAATGGTGTTGTTGAAAGAAAAAATCGAACCATTCAAGAAATGGCTCGTGTTTTGATTCATGTTAAAAGCTTGCCAAAATATTTTTGGGTTGAAGCTACGCAAACTGCTTGTCACATAATTAATAGGGTTTATTTAAGAAAAAATTCGAAACAAACACCCTATGAATTATGGTATGGTAGGCAACCAAATCTGAAATATTTTAGAGTTTTTGGTAGCAAATGTTATGTGTGTAAAGATCGTGAACACCTGTCAAAATTTGACACTAGAGGAGAAAAGGCAGTTTTTCTAGGATACTCCCAAAATAGTAGGGCTTATAGAGTTTATAATTTGAAAACTAAAACTATTATGGAATCCATAAATGTTGTGATAAATGATTGTATGGACCCGAATGTTGAAGATAGCCCGAAATCAACACCCGTTGAAAATACATCGTCAAGTGACTTGACAAAACTATCAACGAATAATGTTTTGGACTCCCTACCATCGGAAGACCTTGATGTTCCAAATTGGGTTAGGGCAAATCATCCTAAAAAGAATATTTTGGGTGATGCTAAGGAACCAATTAGAACTAGAGCTCAGACTAAATATGCTTTGATGTCATCTCTTGTCTCTCTAGTTGAACCAAAAAATATAAAGGATGCTCTTGTGGATGAATCTTGGCTTCTTGCTATGCAGGAAGAGTTGGGACAGTTTAAAATTCATGATGTATGGTTCTTAGTACCTCGCCCTACTCATACTAATGTCATTGGTACTAAGTGGATTTTTAAAAATAAATGTGATGAAACCGGAAATGTCTTGCGTAACAAAGCCAGATTAGTTGCTCAGGGGTACTCCCAAATTTATGGGATTGATGTTGATGAGACTTTTGCCCCGGTCGCTAGAATAGAGTCTATTAGACTTCTGCTTGCCGTTTCTTGTCATTTGAAATTTAAATTATACCAAATGGACGTAAAATCTGCTTTTTTAAATGGGTTTTTAAATGAAGAAGTGTATGTTGAACAGCCTAAGGGTTTTTGTGATCCATTTCTTCCGGATCATGTTTTTAGATTAAAGAAAGCTCTTTATGGTCTCAAGCAAGCCCCTCGGGCTTGGTATGATCGTCTTACTTCTTTTCTTTTAATCCATGGCTTCATTCGAGGGGGAGTGGACTTAACAATGTTTGTTAAAAGAAATAAGTATTGTTTGCTTATTGCACAAATATACGTTGATGACATTGTCTTTGGGTCCACTTCACCTCAAGAGGCTGAAATTTTTGCCAACCTAATGAAATCAGAATTTCAGATGTCTATGATGGGAGAGTTGCAATTTTTCTTGGGTTTACAAGTTTCGCAAAAACATAACTACATTTTTATATCTCAAACTAAATATGCGACTGAATTAGTTAAGCGCTTTGGTCTAGAAAATGCTAAAATGGCTAGAACACCAATGAGTTCCACCACTAAGCTTTCCAAAGATTTTTCTGGTAAAAAGGTTGAAGTTACTCTTTATCGGAGTATGATTGGTAGTCTTTTATATTTAACTGCTAGTAGACTAATGCATAGTGTTTGTGTATGTGCTAGATATCAATGTGAACCAAAAGAATCTCATTTAATTGCAGTTAAGCGCATACTTAAATATGTTTGTGGTACTCTAAGTTTTGGTATTATGTATACTTTTGACACAAATTCCAAAATAATTGGGTATACGGATGCTGATTGGGCTGGGTGTGCCG
Source organism: Sambucus nigra (assembly GCA_949130495.1). Taxonomy (NCBI): domain Eukaryota; kingdom Viridiplantae; phylum Streptophyta; class Magnoliopsida; order Dipsacales; family Adoxaceae; genus Sambucus; species Sambucus nigra. The sequence goes on from OX422218.1 coordinate 223,653,725, forward strand.
ATGATAGTAAAAGCACTTCTGGTGGCTGCTTTTACTTAGGACACAACTTGGTCTCTTGGTCGTCAAAGAAACAAAATTGTGTATCTCTTTCCTCCGCCGAAGCTGAGTACATTGCCGCTGGTTGTTGTTGTACTCAACTTTTGTGGATCAAACAAATGCTAAATGATTATGGAATAAATGAACCAAGTGCTCTCATTTTATGTGATAATCAAAGTGCTATAAGTATTTCAAAAAATCCTGTTTTTCACTCGCGTACAAAACATATTAAAATGCGTGAACACTTTATTAGGGAACTTGTTGAGAAAAAGGAAATCTGCATTGAGTATTTAAATACTCAAGATCAACTTGCTGATTTGTTTACCAAACCATTAGACAACCATAGGTTTGAAACCCTACGAATGTCAATTGGAGTGTGTGCGTTTCCAACATAGTTTGTTTTCAGTTTCCTCCCTTTGTCCCTTTGAGACAAACAGGGGGAGAAGTTGAGACATGTGTGTCTTTTTATTTTTAGGATATATGTTGTTAGTTGAGTTATGTACTTGCTTTGGTCCCAAAATGTTGCTATCTGTAGTTTGTTTTTCCTTAACGTCTCAAAGTCTTGTTTGTCTCAAAATTAGACAAAGGGGGAGATTGAAATTTCCCTTACATTGTTGTCTCAAAATTTTGAGAGACTTTGTTCTGATTATGTTTACAACATTTTGTGTGTGTTTCTTTATTTTTTTTATTATTATTGTTTTTTGTTTATTTTTAAATTACTTTTAAATTTAATATTTCAAAATAAATTTAATATTTCAAAATATAAATGATAATTATTTTGTTGTTAACTTCATTTCTTTATTTCTTTATTTGTTTTATTTTTTTTCTTAATTTTATGTGTTTAAACATAAACTCAAATAAACAAAAGTTAATTTGTTATTTAAAAGGTTTAAACACAAAATTAAAGGGCTGCGATTTGTTTTGGTTGAATGGCTATGATTTAGCCTTCTTGTGTTTGTTGGGTCGATCCGTGTGTGCTGCTGTTGGTCCAATCAGTGCAAGTGGCGTATACCACACGAGTTGACCACGTGTGGTGCCAGCTTATTTCAACCGTTGAGTTTCTTGGTTTCCATTTAAGCCCCTTATCCTTTTATGGAGATTACGCTGGTACCCCTTTGTTTTGTGAAGGGACGGTTTTGTCCTCAGCCGCCTATGGTGAAAGGCATTACTGCCCTTGGTTACTTCGTTTTTTATTTTACGGACCTTGCCCTTTCAGTTGTGGTATAAAGGGGTTACGATCTTCATTTTTCGTTTTTTTGGGGTTTGAGTTTACACAATCGCAGCCAACATTCTCTCTCTCTTTTCTTTCCAAAAATTTCCTGATTTCTTTTGAGGGTTTCTCATATAAGTTTAACACGATATACACCTGTTTGTGTGATGATCTCTTAAGCATTTTGAGGGGTTTTCTACTACTTTAAATCAAGATCGATTTCGATTTTGTTCAAGAGTTTTGTTCTTGGATGTTTGTGGTACATTTGGTTGGTGTAGTTTGGTGTTGTGTTCCTTGCGTTTGATTCGGAATTTTCATCTCACCTGAGTTCGGCGTGCTTCTGCCGAGATATGTTTGAGCTGTAGATTTCAGATCTACATTTTTTTTGAGGTATTATATATTGCTCTTTCTCTCTCTATATATATATATATTACATATATATTCTGTTTTATATAGTCATACATATTGCTGTGTAGAAGTATATACATATTGCTGTATATATATATATACGTACATATATATATATACATATATATACTCCGATTGCTGTGGTTCATTTATACGGGTGAAGAAATTTTTTGTTGCATGTGTTCCTGATTCAAACTCATCTCTGTAACTCGGACTTAAATCTCACTGTGTCAACTCAGATTAAAACTCTGTTTTTATTTTTGTTAAAAGACCTAATTTTCGGACAAAGTTTTGGACTGTATTTGGACCAATATTTGGACTGTTCTTGGACTTATTTTTGGACTGTTTTTTTTTTGACCTCTACTGGACTAAAATTTGGACTGCTCTTGGACTTATTTTTGGACTGCTCTTGGATCCCTACTGCACAAATATTTGAACTAACCTTGGACTAAAATACATTTAATTTGTGTTAAAACTCATAATAGTTTGGATATGATTTTGACCTGTTCAAAATAAATTTTGTGTGTGGTTTTGTTTATTACCATTTCAGTTAGTCCCTGTTTGGTAATTTTTTGTGTTGATAAAAGTAGACCTAGTCTTCTTTTATTTACCAAAATATTTTGGTTTATTAAAACAACTTTTACAAATTAAAATCTGTGTACTGCACAACTTCACGGGGTCTCGGGTTTGAGTGTGTTGTTGTGCGTGTGTAGTGAGCGAGTGTTAGTCCCTATTGCCGGGGTATTGAGTTGACTGATATTCAGTCAAGTTGGGTTGGATTAGACTAGGCGGATTAAATATGGGTGTGTATTTGTTTAGTTTAAACTGTGGTGAACTTGGAGGACTGTAATTTGTAACTCATAATTGGTAATAGTGGACTTGGGTGCACGGGCTGTCCTGGGACTAGGGACACGGGGTTTACCACCACGGTGGGTTCCTCGAGAACAAATATTGTGTCACTATCTACTTTTCCTCTTCCCATTCTAACTGTAATTATTTCAGCAACATCATTCCAAATATATCTTTACTTGTGTGGTTGCCCAAAACAATATTAATCAATATTTTAAATTAATTATTAAAAGAGTTGGAGTTTTTCTATTTAACTAAAAATAGATTTGGTGTGTTGGGTATTTCAACTTCATGTAGTGATGATCTAGATAAAAATATTTGGTTATTATTTCCAAACTTAGCTTATGTGGTTGAAAAAAACTTGAACAATCAAAATCTTGCTGAAGAAGGCTACTCAGGTAAAAACTTTGGTCTCTTCTGGGAAATATTTGATAGTTCAGAGTCATTGGAGAATGTGAAGGATGAAAGCTTAATAATTTTCGTGGCTTTGGCTCCAATAGTTAAGGTAATGTCAAAATGTGTCTCACGTCTTAAACCAGCAGATAATATGTGACTAAATTTAGATATGAACATTCCTTTTACATTTTCAGGTGGAAGTGGACAAAATTTCCTACCCACTCACAGGATCCTTAATGAGCCTTCATCGGGAAGATGATGACCTCTATATGGAAGCTAATAGCATGCTTGATGATATTAATAATATTCTGTATATACCAACATATGAGAGGAAAAACTTAAAAGAGCACCAAAAACAGCTATAGAATGGAGAAAGCATTGAAAAACAACATAGTTCATTTGTTTGATTGAACATAGATAATGTGTATGGCCGTAATCACTACAAGAAAAAACCCTTTTTATGAAAATTTTTAAGTGTCATAAAACGCATTTTATGACACTTTATTTTACAATAAAAACGGCATACGTTTGGGTGTCATAATTGATACCCATAAAAAGTGTCATATTAGGTAACAATTATATATGACTTTTTTTCTCAAAATTGTCATATCTATTACAAAAAAAAGGTCATAATATACTCTATAAGATGTCATATGTGATTTAGAAAGCATCATGATAAACAGTTTTCAAAATTTTAAAAAGGTCATGAAAATTTTCATCACATGAAGGTTTAATATAAATGGTCATAAATTAAATAAAAAAAAAATTAATAACCAATATTGATGTCATAGTTGACAAATAAATCTAAACATAAATCAAAATTCATAGTAATATAAAAACAACCTTGAATTTTTTTGTATTCGAAGTCACGTACATCTAAAATGCACCAAACCAAGTCATTTGTCCATATAAAAAAAATAGTAGGACGCAAATAGATATACCCACCATCTACATTATTCACAAAAAATTGTGGCCTACTATATGTATCATAACTAGATATACCCACTATGTACATTATTAAAAAAATGTCTCCAAAAAAATTTACATCCAAAAATCAATCATAAATGCGTCGGTCTTCCTTTGGCTTTCGCGAAATTGTGTCGACACCTCAAAAGCTTCAAATCATATAATATAAGCCTGATAAACTCCCATCATGAACTTGCATTTTCAAAGCGTCCTACAATAAAGAAAATTATCAAAAGTGTGGTTAAACCATATTCTTTTCAATCCTCTTATGTAGTATATGTTCAAATTTATAAAGATTATATAAAAAAAATATGTTTTCATAACTTTTGAAAGAAACTCACAATTTTTTCATCAACTTCCTTGGTCGCATTGTCTTCAAATTCCCTATTTCTTGATTCTCGGGCGATTATCAACAATAGAGACATATCATCCTCATCAAATGCATCTCCATGTATCTTTTTTTGTCCCAATTATAAAATAAAATATAATAAATTAAGCACATAACACAAAATTCCTACAATGAATTTATTATGGTTGTATACTCTACAAATAATACAATAATTCAACCACATGACTCCAAGCAAAAATACACCTTTCACATGCGTCTAATTAAACGATCCTGTATAAGTTCAAAACAACATATATAAATCTTTAGTGTAAAGTAAAACACAAGATATAAATTTCAGTTTTTCCAAAGTATCATGTCGTGTATAATGTAAGTCGAAAAGATTTTTTATATAACACAAATAATTTTAAAAAATTGGCAGAGTTTCCTTTGTTTATAGGACTATCTGCCACTTTTAAGAAATAAAAAAAAACTTCAATAATATTCAAAGAGACCCAATTTATCAAAGAAATTTAGACATTATTTCATTCACTAATAGAGAAAATAAACCATTGACGCATTGATATTTCTGTTGTGTTTCACATTGAAAAGAGTCGAATAAGACTATCCTCACCTTTAGGTAATTGATGATCAACCTTGAAAATAATTGCTTCCATCCTTGTTTTTAGATAACCATAATAAGACTTCCCATTATTTATTCCATGACGAGTCACTAGACCTGTTAATTTATCTCGCTAGCATTAAAAATTATGAGTTACGCAGAATATGCATTTCTCTATACTTACTAATTTAACAATATCTGGTTCTCATATGAAAAAAACAAAGAAGGTATTATTGCAAGAACCAATTTAACCATACTGAGTAGTGAAAGTGTATACAGAAGGTAAGGATGCACATATACAACAACCCAAATTTTTAAAGTGTTCCATTTTAAGGTTTCATCTACATCTTAAAGTGGTCCATTTTAAAGTTTCATATGAAAATAAGAACTAAGAATAGGTGAAAACAAGAGTGACATTGTCAAATTTGTATGAAAGTTAAACTTAAAAAGATAAGACTTTTTGAACAAGAAAGATAAGCCTTATGCTTGAATCCTCAATTCTTTCATATCAAGCTCGTGCCTACAATACATGGTTGAGGACAACTATTAACATCACCCTATTCAATTTTAGAACCCTCTCCATTATTCCCTTAGGCATTACATGATGTAAAATCAGCACAAATATTACACGTACAAAGGAAGTGACTCGTACTGAATATTCATAAAAAAGGCTCCATCAATTCTTTCAACTAACCATGAAACATAAGTATAGAACTAGTGACTCATTTCTCCTCTACTGAGCAAAACCTCGTAGGTCCTCCATAAATTAAAAATTAGTAAAGAATGCAAGAAAGAAAACCTCATTCATAAAAAGATGATCTAATAACACATGCCCTAAGTGTACACAATAAAATAATAAAAATAGTAAGGACGGTGCCGACATACAATTAATAGGACAAACATTTTCTATTTTCAGTCTCAAAAAATGTTACCTAAGGGCACATGTTATTATATTCATTAAATTCAAAAACAAATTAATATACAGTGAGAATAATACATTATAACCACATACTCGTAGCATAATGAATATTATATTAGTAAACAAGAATGAACCAAAACAAAATATGTCAGTTGAAATCAATACCCACAACTAATTAACCAAACAGAAATTAAGCAACAAAAATATAGCAATTGAAAACTATACCAAGACATAATCAACTAAACAGGAATCAGCTAACACAAATATATAATATATAAGGAGATAATTTTGAGCATCAATAACATCAATTGTTGATACTCGCACTAACTTTAGTACCAAATGTGAATAATTTACAGAGAGTTGAACCAATAGGGAAATATATGAATGCAAAAAGATTAAGATTTAGAATCCCCTATATCTGAAACCAAAATCGTACAATCTGATTAGGCATTAATCAAAGTGGTTACTTGTGAGATAATAATTTCTAAATCCAAAAGCAAGCCTAAGAAAAATGTGAGATGTAGTGAACCGAGAGCGAGTGAGAGGGATATAAATATATATCAATATAATACTCACAATAATGTTTGGATGTGAGAGATTCTTCGGTAGCTACATTTCTTCCTCAAGCTCTTGGATGTGAGCCTACCAACAGACCAAAACAAAAACTAAAACAAATTTAATAACAACTTTTTCGCATGAATCAAAATAACAAATACGAAACCTTAAACCTAATCCTACAGATTCAGTAAAGATTAACCACACAAAAACATAACCTCACTTGCTTTGGGAATTAATTTAGGGTGTGTTTGATTATAAAGTTGGGAAATCATAGAAAAACAGGGTAAGTCTGATGAAATGAATGAAATGATTTGAGAGAAGAAAAAATGAGGGTGCAAAGAATTTGTTACGATTTTTTGTGATAATTAGAATAGCAAAAATGGGCCTCTAAATGGGGTCTATATGAAGAACAATACAAAAAGAGAAAATGGGCTCAATGGGTCACAAGTGAACGTTGGTGGTGTCTTCCTATCCTTATCTGTTGTCTATAATGATTATCCAAGACACGAGCTTTGCCCATTCAAATCTCTACTGTTATCTTGAGTATTCATGACAGGGTAACTCGTCAGATTCAAGTTCTTTTCAGCCGCTAATTTGAGCTCTTTTTAGCCATGGAGAAATTATGGGGATGGGTATGAGTTAGATTTGGGTTAATTTGAGATTTTATATTTAGCAAATTAAAAATATATAGTTTCATGTATTATGTTCGAAATATTATGATATATATATACACTAGTGTATGCCCGTGCCTAAAGGCACGATGAAAACTTTTGAAGTACGTAATCGCAAAACGAAGAAAATTTCCAAAGTATGTAATCGCAAAATGGCAAAAATTTTGTTCCCCAACAAAACAAAGTGTAATTTAAAAAAAATAGCCGCAATATCCTTTATTTATAGGACTATCAACCATGTTTAACAAATAGTATATATTCCAACAACTTATACGTAGAGTTGAATCAACTATCACATGACAATCAAAATAGGTAAAAAAATTGACGAAATAACCTTACACGCACCAAATCCGACACTAAAAAAATGAAACTGCCGACTTTAAAGTCGATTTTGACCCCTTGAAGATCGTGGAAAATAGATCGAAATGCTATTAGCTAGGCACGGGCGATACCAATCCAATGGCGCCATAATCGTCTCATTCTGATTTACGATTAAAAACTTATGACATTTTCCCCAAAACATACTATTTTAACTTGTTATTTGTTTTACGGTTAATGATTGGATTTTAAATGAGCACGTAAAGAACCAACTATTTAGGATATTATTGTCAACATTCATATAACATATTACTATATTCATTAATGAGAATTATAGTTGGAAACAATTGTGTTATCTCAGCTATATATATCCTCATATTCAATTGAGCAAAATCGAGTAGACAACACATAATGCAAAACATTAAAAATTACCGTGACTCCAAACAGGGGCTTTTTGCAACTCTGCTTCACCAAATGTTCAAGACAAGACCTTCTCGTTTGCCTTAGACAAAGACTTGCTCGCCCCTTATAGTATACACATGCTTCTTCTTTTTTTAAAAATAAAAATAAAGCCTTCCTTCTCATGTAGACCTGCTTCTTTTTTTTAAAACCAAGACCTGCTTCCTATTTCTCAAACAAAGACCTGCTGTCTGTTTTTTAGCTGAGACTTACTTGTATATATCCAAGAGCTGCTCTTTTTTTTAGTGGGGAATCTGCTTCCTATATTGCAAGCCAAGACCTGCTCCATTTTTAAAAGCCTTGAAAGAAGAGTTAAATTTTTTGAAAGAGTATGATACATATATACTAAACCATCAGTACATAAAAGAACCTTATTATAAAAGACTTCAATTAGCTATAATAATAAGCTAGTTTAAACCAGCCTTCGTAATTATGATACCAAATCAAAACTTGCGACATCATTAGCAAGAGTTGGATCATAAACATCAGCATCATTCAATATGAGTTGGGGTCTCGAATATCACAGGTGGAACATCATTAGTAGGATATGGATTGAGAAAATATTGAATGATCTAGGCAGGAACATGTATGAAAATGTCCACGAAAAGTATCTCCAAAATATGGAAGATAAAACACTGGCAACTAATATCATATGAGACCATAGAGTTGCATAAAAAACTAATAAAACTCATTAGTGATTCAAGGTGTGACAGCAAACCAAAACAGATGTCCACGAATTAAAATAAGCTATGTAACCAAAATAGATCAATGATCCACTTAGCTTCTCTTGCGATACAAACACTGTTATCACATCCATCTTATTCATCTCATCACCAAAAATCAGAAAAAAAATACAGTTTCAGTCTAAAAAATACAGTTAAGGCAAAAAAATACCGAAAAAGTCTAAAAAAAATGAATACAAATACAAAAAGAAGTTAGCAGGTGGAAAGATGGATGATACAGATGATGGTATTCTCTCTAACGAGGACTTCAAATGAATCAGAACACAAAAGGCAAGGAAGGATGCAACGAATGCTTTGACACGTCATGGAGTGTTACAAAAGAATTCATAAGGAAAATCTACAAATTTTAAGATTCTGAATGCCGATCAATTAAGTATTAAAAGAGTGGATGAGGCTAAATTTATCGTTGGCATACGGGAAAAGCAAACAAAGGAGGAAACATTGGTAGCAATTAGAGAAGTGAGAGAGGAGAGAGGAAATTACCAGACTCGGGCTATTTTAAAATAGAAAAAGACGGGTGGTTTAAGCAATCGACAAAAGGAACACAAAAAGTCTATGCCCCTTGCTTCCAAGAGATCCAAGGTAGCAAAAAATTGCATACACTAAAGGAAAAAACAGAAGACTGCTGGTAAACAGTTCCGTGGAAGAAAAGCATGGAAGTGATTTGGAGTGTGTTTTAGCTATCTTATAATGCTAGGTGCCCTTATATTCTTGCTTTTTAAAATAAATTTTCCCAGATCATGTTCTTTTTACATAATTTATTTTGTTCAGTGCATAACAGATCCTTATACATGTCTTTAGTATATAGGTTTTTGCAAACTCTTTAATTGATAAAGTAAAATTTCTTTTTCCAAAAAAAAATTATTATAGCCTCCTCTGATCAACAGACATGGAATGCACTTTATGACATATTGGGGGTATCTAGATAGTTAAGTCAATATGGTGCTAGTGTCTAAGTCTTCCTTCGTTTTTAATTTTTTTTTTCATTTATTACGTACTCCATACTCTATATGAAATATCTTCATAACAAATTCCTTCAAATTTTTTAAGGAATGTTTACTGCAACAAATGTCTTCATTGGTTCTCAGGATGGAAGACTATCTTTGTATGCTATATATAGAGATATACAAAATTCAAAGTTCAGCTGATTAGCATTGAGCAATAACCACTATAGTGAACTTCATTAGGAGATTGTTCAAATCATACGTCATTCCTGAGTTTGTATAGTAGTCTGATTGGGTCAGTGGGGATTCTACTACAACTTTACACCATCTCTTAGGGTGTTTACCAGGGATCGTCTTTGCATTTACCCGTAAAACTCTCTTCGCTTTTGAGCTGAAAAGGTGAGTTCTATCTTGTTTCTCACTCTTAGTATTACTACAACTACGACGACGATGGGAAGACGAAGGACTAGAAGTAAAACTCATCTCTCACCTTACCAACACAGGGGTTGGATTGGGTTAAAGAAATTTTAATAAGATTGGAAAGAATTATTTCACCTGTATCTTCTTTTTGGACTTGAACGAGTATGAGTTGAAAGTATGTAATAATGCCCCACCCCTACGATTCACTTCATAGCTAAATCAAAACCCAATACCACGATAATTGGGAACACGTTAAAGTGATGCCACTTATTGGGGATTCAATTAGTGTTCAACCTTCAAGGCAGTGACAAATTAGAAGTAACTCATTTGAGTTTAACGTCTGGTTAAGGTTCAACAATCGACTTATACACTCTGTGGCATGGGTAATAACTAATATCAAGTTGACAATATGAATCTGAATAATATAATGTCTATGTAAACATAAAATCGGATAAGTGTATATAGTTACCTGTGTTTTTTTTATGAAGACTAAGGACTATTGTTACTTGAAAACTCTTTCTTGGTCCTAAATGAGAATAGCAAAGCTGAAATTTGAAGGTTTCGTGTCCTATATACTGATGAGAAGTTAGAGATCATCTTTTTTGTTTCGCCAATAGTCTTGAGAGACTTACAGATTTATGAATGAATGAAAAAAATGGGTAGGTGAAGTGTAAATTTATTTTTGAACAATTATACAAATTGCAAGATTAAATAAAATGTTATTAAAATACCTCAATAACTCCAATCCAATCAAATAAAAAATGTCCAAGGTACCTCCCCGACAACTTACAAATCCCTAAAAACAAACAAATCATAAACTAACTATATTTACCTAAATCAATAAATCATAAAAAGAAGGCCCATGTACATGTGAGTGAACATACATTAAGATTAAAACATTACAAACTATAAGCAAGGAATTAATATTAACTTCCACTTGTGTTGTTCCAAAACTATAAATCTTAAAGCATCGTATACAGTAAAATATTATCCCAATTCTCCTGAGTACATATATATATATGAAAATGTAATGTTATTTTTGTAATTTGACAAAATTGAAATAACTAAAATAATGAGTAATATTACACAACCAAGCCACATGAAACTAACCAAACAAACTTAAGTGGGAAGCTACTAAATTAAAATGTTTTGTTGGGAATTTTGTCAATCACGTTATATGCATATAACAATATTTACCTTTGACTTACTTGCGTTCCATCAATTCTTAGTTTGTATGAATATCTGAATAAGACTCCAATCATAAGAGTTCCATCGATTTTAGAGTATCAAACAAAAAAATGGATACCCAGTTTCAATTAAACCAAAAAATCAATACCCTATTTCTATTAAACAAGATACCTTGTTTCAATTAATACCTTGTTTCGATTAAACAACAAAATTAAATAGCCCTAGAATCCTATAGTCAAAACATTAAATAGAAAATTTAATACTTGTTTCGATTTCTTGAGACGAGATTTGTTGTGAGGAGAGGGAGCGACTGAGAGAGAAAAAGTACCAGAGAAGAGAATGGAGATGAGAGCCGTGAGGGAGACCAATGTGAGAGAGAATGGAGAGGACATCCGTGAGGAGAACGGAGAGGAGTGTCATGAGCGGGTCAATCCAAATGTTTATAGGGAGCGGGTAAAAAAAAAGACATTTAGAGGGAAAACTCCGCTTCTAAATTTTGGAGGAAAAAAAGGGGTCATAATATGTATATTTAGGTTATAAATTCTTTAAAAATGTCATAATATCCACAATAAAATATGATTGTTATATTTAAAGTGTCATAAAAAATAATATTAATATGTATAAAATGACATTTTATATTAGAAATGTCATATTAATAATAGATTTAACCTTTCAATGACATTTTTGTAATAAATGTCATTAAATTATTTTTTCGAGTGTCATAAAAAGGTGTTTTTCTTGTAGTGAATGAAGCTCTGAACTAAAAAAGTCACACCCTTGTAGCACGATGGGCCAAAAATTACCAAAAAATGATACAAGAAAGGACAAAATGGAAGTCTTCAATTTAGTTTCAATCTATGCCGACTTGGGTTTTAAAAGTTTTGCTAAATATATGACCATGTCCATTTGGATAAATTATATTGATCATTAATTTCTATTTTTAAATTTCAAATTTTATGAAACCTTCATGTTTAGTGAATCAAAGCAAACTCATATGTTCTTGCAAAAGGTGTTGAATGTGATTCAAGAAGTATAATATAATGTTTCATGATGAAGAATTTCAAACCTCCAATGCAACTAGCTATTGAACGTAATGACTTTGGTCGACTACTAGTTTCTTTATAATTAATTGACATCAACTACACTTAACTAATTGATATTAATGTCATATACAACTTCGCAACAGATTCTACTTCTCAATTGCATTCATTAGTTATTATATTATGATGTGAATGTGTAACTTTATCAGAATCTATGTGAATATGTCTCATTACTAATTTCATTTGTTTGAAAGATAATATACTGTTTAATTTTTAGCTGAAGTGTTCTTTGACCATGAAAGTGTTCAAGAATATCTCTGCAACTGAGCAAATAAGCATCTCTTGCAAAATATAAACAACGCCAATGTCAATAAAAGTGTGGCGGGAGGCATGAGAGAAACATTATGATTCCACCACAGGTATATATAAATTAATGTTTTTCCAATTCACTGAACAAATAATACCAGTGATGACTCGTAACTAGACAATGAAAATGAACACCCTTTTATGTTGTTTATCACAGGTGATAAGAAAATGATATTGAATAATAAAAGGTGTTATAGATATTTTATTCTCTTTATATTTCTCAAAAAGTTCCAATAATATATACTCATCCGAATTTTACAAAAAAATTATAAATCAGCTTCTATATAATTTATTAACATCAAAGAAAATGAAAAAAAAAAGTACAGAAGTATATGAATAAGAAGGAATTAAACAAAGAGGACATCACACTGTAATTCTTAATCATATTTAGAGTTATCATTTGAAATGGGAAAAAATAACATAGGTATAACCAACAACGTTAGGGTTTAAAATCCAATTGAACAAACAAAACTACAATTTAAATGTCAATCGAATGAATTGAAATGCCACGTAAATAGACAAAGCTAGGTTTTGAATAAAAAAAGAGACACCTACTGTGATTTCCTTGTAACTGATCCAAGTAAGACCTGAAGTGATTCCCTTGTAGCCGATCCAAACAATGCCCTAATGAAGAGATATGATGAATTTAGATATGGAGAATGGGACAATTGTTGTGATAAAGAGGGAGAGAGAAATGGAGTGGGATTCGAATATGGGGGAGTGGGGGAGTCGTGACTGAATAGGGGTTGTCTTCCGAGTTGGGCGGGAAAAGGTTACACTATTTAAGGTATTCTAAATACAACCGTTATATAATGCTTATATTAAAAGGACATTTAGGTGAGGAAATTAAAAAAATGATGTAAAATCAAATAGGTCTAGTGGTTTACAACGGTTGATTTATGAGTGATGTAAACTAATTTTTAAAAGTGTCTTCTATAAGCTTTTTTCTTGTAGGGAAATTACTTTATCTTCTTTCCTTTGTCTCTTCAGTTTGTTACTATTCTTCCCGATTTGTTCCTCCTGCAACTCTCTCTTTTTGTGTCGCACCTCAATCCACTAGTTTGGCATTGGACCCATTTTCTTCTTGTACACCACCACACCTAACGCCAACCTGGCTAATAGCTCACGATAAATCGACACCTAATAGAAGTTCAACAGTATAACACCTATGTGCTAAACCAGAGGTTCCACACAAAAGTTGTAGATGTTTGGAGAATAATAACAACTTAACATAAGAGATTCTGGGAAGAGAACATAATTTTATTGCATAACATAAGTAAATTCAACTCTCCCCTCTCCCCTAACTATGAGAGGTTTAGTCACTCATATACATATTATTTTCTACTGAGCTCTCTCTCTAATCTCTCTCAACTCAGATCTATGATAATCTTTATTCATATTGGGCGCTCCCTTTTATAATCATAAGGGCACATACAAATGACTTGCAACCGGTTGTGAAAAATATACAATAATTAAAATCTTTAATGCAACTTTGTCTTTGTTTGATGAGTTTAAAAAGTTTTTAACGTCTTGCGATAATTGTCATGAATCTTTTTCTTTTTCAAAAAGCATACAGTCTTTTGTCTCTTCTATCTTTGTCTTCTAGAAATAATTTTGAACGAATCCTTTCTTTTCAAAATGGTAGTTTAATAGTCTAGATAATTAAATCTTCAGTCTTAGATAATTCCTTGAATAAGGTGGGACCCTTCTCTGTCCCATTTGTATGTTCCTTTGTCTTTTCTTCAGTTTTAGTGGAGCATTATTATTGCTGAAATATTTTTCAATGAGGCCCACCACTCTAATGCTAGTTGGTAAAGCTACCTCTACCATTTCTTTGGATTCCTTTTTTAGCCTTCAATTGAATGGCTAATCTACTTGGATGATTAGGTCTTCTTTATGGTAAATAGTATACCATCTTTCTTCACTTTGTTAACAACTCCATAATTTCTATTGTCTCCATAGCTTGGGCAATTTGGAGTTTGGACTTATCAATAATTAGGTCTTTAGTTTCGTCTTCAAATAGAATCTCAACATCTTCGAATGAAAAAGTGGAGAATCTAATTAGTCTAAATCCTTCAACTCCCATTCCTCTATAGGAACTTGGATCAATCTGATAAATTTTGGCAAATAGGGGAAGAAATTCTTCTACTTTCTTGGCATACTCATGGACTATTATTCCAAGAGCAATAATATCTTGTACGGTCTATATTTGGATGAGTCGAATGAAACCATGGTTTGCTAAAGTTATCTGTGCTATATCTGTTTTTCCAAAAAGATAAATTTTCAAAAAACTCTAATCATTAAGGTATCTCAATTAATCTCATATAATAATATATTGAAATGTTTAATAATGCTATCACCTTCTTTCTGACTGTCTTCTGAAAATGGAAGATTATTATGACTAGATAGTATAACAATCTTAGTCTTAAAAGTCTTTTGCTGATAATAAAAATTATCAATTGATCTAATTTTGGAGGATTCTCTAAGGGTCTAAGCATATGTTTGAGTCCGCGATCTAGGAGTAGCAGTACTACTAGGTTGAGCTACTGCAAGTCTTTGAAGTCTCATAAATGTGGAAACAACTATCAAATTATGTTTGAATTCTACCCATATTTTATTTTTAACATTCCACCATAGGGTGTCTATAAGAGTATTTTCATCATCAAAAAATTCACATCTATATTTTATCAAGTCTAGATATCGTTGGTCTGGTCTATATTGGGGAAAATATATTTTCCCTATAAGTCTATTTTGGGCAATGATTTCATTCTTAGATTTTCTAGGAGGAACTTGAATGTCATTAAAATTTTCCATAATTGGTCTTTATTGAGAGTCTTGAATATGAGTCTGAGTCTGTCATTGCGTTTTACTAGCAATTGGTGTTACGAGTCTAACATAGTCTATAACGTCTTCTTTGTTCCCTCCATTTGTTCTAGAGGAACTCATGATGTCTAAGTCTTCGATTTGTAACATAAAATAAGAGATAATATTAGTGTTATCAAATAGAGGTTCTCTAGATGTGATATCTGGAATGGTAGTTTTCTTCCCTTAATGTGTATAAGAAAGAAGTCAAAACCATTAAGTAATTGATACCATATAATAAGTCTATTAGTTCTTGATTTGGATAAATCTAAGTCTCTGAATTTTATCACATAAGAAGAATCAGTATAAACAGTAAAATGTTTGGGTCTAAGAAAAAGCATAAAATTTTCTATTGGCCTCACTATAGCTAAAACTTCTTTTTCATTGTCTGTATATCCTGTTTCTGGATCAGTAAAGGTTCTAGAACTATATTTACATAGTTTTTTCTTTTTTTTTTCTAATGATCAATGGCAGAGTATATTGCTCCCCATTGTTTATTAGATGCATATGTTTCTACTATAAATTGATCTTCAGCATTAGGCAGTTTAAGTAAAGGGATATTCTTGACTGCTTCTTTGATTTGTCTTATAACTTCAAAATTATCTTTAGTCCTTTTAAAATGATTAGTCTTGTCTGTTCCTTTTAATTTAGAAGTTAGGCTTTGTCTTTTTGAAGCAAGGTCTTTAATAAAATCTGCAACATAATTTAGCAATCCTAAAAATGATTGTAATTATTTTCTATGTTTGAGTTGGTTTGGAAATTCAAGAATCTCTTTGGTTATGTGTTCTCTTTAGGATAATTTTCCTTAATTAATATGCATTTCAACAAAGTCTATTTCAGTCTTAAATAACTGCATTTTCTTCTCAGAAATAAAATTTTCATATTTATCTAATTCTAAGATAATGTTTTTAAGATGGCCTACAAGTTCTATCTTAATGTTAGTGGCTACTAGAATATCATCTATGTAAACAAGACAAAATTCTGAATAAGGTCTAAAACTATTATCCATACGTCTTTAGAATACTTGAGGGGAATTCAAATATCCAAATGGCATTACTAACCATTCATATTTTCCTTATAGCACACTAAAGGCTATCTAAGTTTTACTAACCGGATGCATCTTTATTTTCGAGAAGCCTGATTTGCAATCAAACTTGCTGAATATAATTATGTCCTCAATCAAATTGATTAGATTATTCTTATATGGAATCTTCTAATAATCAAATTCACAATTCTTATTAAGGTGCCTATATTTTATGAGCATACGTCTTTTTCCTCTCTTTCGTTTAGACTAATTTTGAACATAGAAGTTAAGGCTATTATGTCTACTTTTTCTTTCTATAGCAATGCCTAGCTTATGAATTTCATCTATGTCTTTTTTGAATTCTTATCCATCTTCTTATGAATATACTTTCTTATATGTTCCACCATAATAGTGGCATCTGGGTTAATATGAATAATCTCATAATAACTTTAGTCTTTATCCCACTTAGCAATGGGATTTTCTCCAAAAGTAGGCTCTGCTAATTACATAATCTTTTCTTTCTCTACTTTTATATCCATATTCTTTTGTTTGGATACAGCTAGGACCTGTAATAAGGTTTGTTGGGCATGATCTAAAATTTCTTGTTGTATAAGCGTTATTTTCTTATAACACTTTTGGTCTGGACATTACATTCTTTTTGTAAAGATTTAGCTATTTCTTTAGCTTTTAATTGGTTTGTAGGTCTAGGTCCACCACGCTTATTTGAAGAACTCTGATGGGTTGTTAGTTTATAATTAGGTTTTACCTGTATGAGGTCAAAATCAGTCTTGTGATCAATTAGAGGAGAACTAATATTAAATTCCTCTTTATCACTAAGTAATATCTTACTATTAGTGTTCCTTCCAATAGAGTAGTCTTCGATATTTCGTCCTTAATAAAACAAAATCAGAAGTAAATTTAACAATCACATTGTCGCCTTCGGTAAATTGAGAAATGCTTATAAGATTTTTGGTTATATTTAGAACATGAAGCATATTATTTAGGTATAATGGTTTCTTAGCAGCGAAATAACTAGAACCAATATTAAGAATATTGAGTTTAGCACTATTACCTACAATCAGTTTCTTACCTCCTTTTCATGCAAACTCTTCACTTTGATTATTACAATCTAAGGTGATATGAGAAGATGCTTTACTATCCATATACCAAGCATCATTATTCACCATTTGAGGAGATGCTATGTATGCTTTATATGTTGTCTTATTGATAGAGTCAGGAACTTGATAACTGAGATCAAATTTATTGTAACATTTGACTGCTCCATGGCCAGTTTTTCCATAAACTTGACATATGGGCTTCCTCTCATTTGAATATCCCCTTCCATTGCTTGGTCTGCAATTTTTTCCTCTCATATGATTGTTATTATAACATCTTGCAGTGCGAAAGTTTTGAGCGGTATATGCAGTAACAAAGTTTTGAGAAGTATTAAATGGTTTCTTGATTTGAACAACATTGGTTGGAGAGAAATTTATATCTCGAGTAGCAGTTAGACTCACCAATTATATCCTCATTTCATGATTTTGAAACAAGGTGAATTGTAACTAAGTCTTTAGCAGTAAGGTTTACAACCACAAACTCATATCCACTTTTAAGTCACCCAAGAACATATAGAATTAACTCATCATCAGATATCATTTTTATAGAAGTCATTAAACTAATAGCATATCCATTCATTTTGAGAATATATTTATCAATTGACATTGATCCCTTTTTTGTGGATTGAAGAAGAGATCAAAGGTGTAAAACCCTATATTTGGACTTGGTTGTAAACTGTTGTTCAAGAGTATTCCATATCTCTGCAATAGTTGTGCAAGGAATAACATATCCTTGCATGTGCTTAGATATTGAAGAAATTAATGAACTAATAAAGAATTGATCAAGTTTGACCTATGCATTATAGGATGGATTATTGATAATTTTTTTTGTATTAGTGGAGTCAAGAATGAATGGTTAAGGCTTTTCTGTAGTTTGAAGGATAATTCCATCTACATCATAAGCACATACTGCTAGTAGTACTTGAGATCTCCAGTAGGAATAGTTTATTTGATCAAGTTTTAGATAAGGTAATAGGAACTATCACTGGGTTGGAAGAAACAAATTGAGAATTTGAAAATGAATTGGCCATTTAGGCTGAAAAAACTTAGCTCTGATACTAACTCGAGATATGAAAGAAGAGAGAAGAGATGAACTGAATTCTTATTTTCAACTTAATATATGAGGAAATACAAACAACTATTTATAGAAGCGAAAGTACATGCATGTAGAAGCTGAAGTACGCACATGAAAGGAAAGAAAAAACTAACAACCTGACTAACTAAGAAGATAATGACCCAACTAAAACCTAACTACCTAACTAACACCTAACTAACTTCAGTAGTGTTCTTAACAAACATGCATGGTTAGTCTTAAGGCAGGGTTGAAGAGGTGGCCTCTTAAGATCTTAAATTTTAGGAATTTTTAAACTCTCTATTTTTTTATAATAAATATAATTTTATCGCCTATAACTAGTATATTAATTTGTCTTAACTTAAGTACGGTAATTAAAAATAGATGAAAGATAAGATATGAGGTGAGAGAAAAAGAATAAGATCCTGATTTAAGTGGTTTGTCCCAAAGAGGATCCTACGTCTGCACATGCAGTGTTTGTGGTATTGAATTACTAGGCAAAAACCATGGATGAATACAATGATAAAGCTCTCAAGTTATTTGTAGAATTGGATTGAATAACAGTAAGGTAACAATATCTTTGATCCCTTAAAAGTGTGTGTTTGTGTGTTATTTATAAACTGTTGAAAGAGAGAGAAAATAGATATCCACGTGACTTGACTTTATAAATTAGGCAAGTACATGCCTTACGTGCGAGGTTAGAGAATAATCATAAAGTTTATGGGCACCTGGGGGGAATATTTGGATATATCCCCAGAGTGTGTGCCTTACTGATGTCATCCAATCACATAGTATATGCCTGATATAACAAAGTTAAATAATAGTCACTATACCAAAAAGGCTAAAATGCCACCCTTGACCCGACCACCCCTATCACGGTCTTTGACCGTGATAAAAAAACATGCATTTTTTGTCACGGTCAATGACCGTGACAAGTACACTTTCACGGACTTATCAAGGCCATTGACCGTGACAACATTATAAAGTTGTTAGGGTCAAAGACCTTGATACATTTGTGACAAGTGTCTTAAGTAAAAACCCTAGGAGCTCTTTTTCCCCCCGTTTCATTTCCCTCTTTTTTCTCTATTCCTCAGCATCACGGTCAATGACCATGACAAGTACACTTCTCATGGACTTATCACGGCCATTGAATGTGAAAACTTTATAAAGTTATCAGGGTCAAAGACCTTGACATATCCGTGACAAGTGTCTTAAGTAAAAACACTAGGCGCTCTTTTTTCCCTCGTTTCATTTCCCTCTTTTTCTCTCTCCCTCAAGGTCTGCTCTTTCTCCCTCTTAGGTACATTTCTCTCTTTCTCTCTCTCTCTCTTTCCTCTCTCTCTCTCTCTCTCTCTCTCTCTCTCTCTCTCTCTCTCTCTCTCTCTCTCTATATATATATATATATATATATATATATATATATATATATATATATATATATATATATGTGTGTGTGTGTGTGTGTGTGTGTGTGTGATTAATTTGGTGTTTAAAAAAATTGCGCACAAATCTAAAATTGGACCTCTTTTGTTGTTTAAATATGAAATTAAAATTGGGTATAAATCTGAAATTGGGTATATTATTGTGTAAAAGTGAAATTAAAATTGAAATTGGGTATAAAACATAAATTGGGTATAGTGTTGTGTAAATCTGAAATTGGGCATAATGTTGTGTAATTTTTGTACTTTATTTTATTTATACGCAATTGGGTATATTGAAATCTAAAACCATATATGTGATTGTGTTAAGGGCAACCATATATATATATATATATATATATATATATATATATACAGAGAGAGAGAGTTGAATTGTTGAATTATTTAGGATTCTTGAATAGTTGTTGATTGGTGGATTTGAACATTTAGTTGGCCCTAGGAATATCTAATAAATTGCATTATTATTTGCAGTGTTATTTTAGATTATTGAATTGTTATTGACTAGCGGATCGGATTTGAACACTTAGATGGCCATTGAGTCGGTTGGCCCTAGTCATTTATAATATTTAGGGTTGTGATTAAACCAAATATAAATAAGACATAATTAAATGACATATACTATAAATTTTAAATCTTATTGTTAAACAATTAGAAATGCGAAATGAAACATAACTATGTATAAATCATCACTATACATTATTATCAAATAAGTAATGGCAGTTGTGATGCGAAATGAAACATAACTATGTAAAAATCGAATGTAAATAAGACATAATTAAATGAAACATACTATAGCCCTTACATATAGTGTGTATGGATACTAGCCTTCTAATTCTTATGTGTACGCATTCAATAGCCCTTAGACCAGTTCGAGAGTAATTACCCCTGTAATGAGATCTTTCGAATTGTCCTATTTGAATAGTTTGAGACTCCATAGTTTATGTATAATAATATTCTTAGTGGCTTAAACTTGTTACTTTTGGGGAAAGTTATGCTTCCATATCTTAATGTTCTCTGGGTACATACTAGATGGTGCGATGTTAAGTGTTATTTCAATTGATAAATTGAAACAACACTTTCACTTACGAATCTATGTCGTGTACTTGGAGAACTATGGGGATATGCTTTCGAATTTTCCTCAAATTGGATTAACGTGCATGAGTTGTTAAGTATATTACAAAAATATACGATCTTGAATGGGAGAGGACAACTAATTTAATTAATTTATCTATATTCTCAACTCTTAAAGACGGGTGATGCAACATCAAGGCTTGCTCCTCTACCCACTGGACCCTTGTTCATGGCACAAGAGTACAAAAAGTATTGATTGAACGGTTACGTATTCGGTGCAAGGGTGTACGAGGAAAATGCAATTGTATAGAACTCGGGCCTTTCATATAAGTCTCTCATTTATTTTTGAGCGAGCGTGAAAGATAAAAACCTCGTTGAAACTAAAATGACTTATATGGTGTAATTAGAAGTATATTTGAATTGGACTATATAAGCTTCAAAGAGGTTGTGTTTTACTGTGATTAGGTAAGAGTTGAGGATAAAAAATCTATAAAGTTAATCCTGGCACCAATTTGATCATGGCTGACTTGTCCAAGTTGAAGAGCAACGAACATATGAATGATGAGCCGTTTGTTTGTGCTTTTCAAAAGGTCAAGATAGTGTTTTACTCGGAGTATATCAACAATGAACCGTGATTAATCGTCCTACATGCGACAAAGCATCTAAACAGTAGTGTGATGACTTGTCTTCTCCTACCAAATATCAATCCATTTTATATGATTACCCGAATTTGAAATAATTTTTAGATGTGTAATAAGTATTCCAATTATTTGTAATGACTAATAGGTGTATTATTCTAGTGCTTTATTATTATCGGACGATCGTTTAATGAATTTAATTCATTTGTACTTGTTTAGTTTACTTCTTGTAATAACAAGTCGGTGTATTCTTCTAGTGCTTGTAATAACCAGTCAGTTTACTGCTTGAATCAATATTTAGATTTATAATGCCATTAACTTCTATTCTTCTAGTGCTTTGTTATTATCATATTTAATCGAAATAAGTTTTATGGGTAGTGAATATGTTAATTTGGATTTTAATTAATTTATGCATTAATTCAAAGTCTATGACATGACCCGATATTGAAACAATATTTAGATTTATAATGTCATTAACTTGTATTATTCTAGTTCTTTGTTATTATCGGATTTGAATCAAAATTAGTTTTTTGTGTATTGAATATGTTAATTTGGATTTTAATCAATTTACGCATTAATTCAAAGTCCATGACATGACCCGATATTGAAACAATATTTAAATTTATAATGACGTTAACTTGTATTGTTCTAGTGCTTTGTTATTATCGAATTTGAATCATATTAAAACAATATGGTTAGTGAATATGTTAATTTGTTATTATCTAATTCATATGGATTTGATCATTTTCTCATATACATGTTTGTACTAATAACAACAAATTGGGATCCGTCGTCAATAACAAGATGACATTACTGGCTAGATCCCTAGAGTTGTTGAAGGCGATCATTGGCCCAAGGTACACTGATTGGAGGATGGTGCCAAATGAGCTCAAGATGGCCATCTGGGGGGCACTATAGGTAATGTATTTATAATTATATTTATATACAACTAACACTTACTTTCTTTTTGGTTTGTATTTGTTTGACATAATCAATTCGTCCTGCCCCCACATCTCCGTGACTCCATATTGGAACACTTGAGGAATCATTATAAGACGTGGAAGAAAAACATACGGGCACGATAATTTGGGAATACCCGAGAGTCCATTCAGAGAGTGCGTGACACCGTCCCCCATCGAAGGAGCCAATCTCATTGGCACAGTGGCAGTAGTTTGTGGACAATGATATCGATGAGCGAAAATCGGCATCTCGTCAACAGGGGAGGGAAAATCGGACAAAAAATGTGGACGTGCACTACTCTGTGCGGACGTCTTACGCTGAGGTGGAGCACGGGATGGTAAGTTTTTATTTATTCTTTAATTTTAGTTTTATATTATTCTAATTTAGCATTACTTTATGTTACTTGTTAATTCTGCATTATTTTATTTTGGGAGATGAGGAGTCTCCCTTGGGGTAGGCCACATAGGCTCGATGCCTATATGGAAATTCAGATAAAGAAGGGAAAGGATAAGGAGGTGTCCATGAGCGTCGCAACCACAATTGTAAGTTATAATTGTTACAATTTTTTTAATTACACTTTAATTTTTGTATTAATTTAATTAATTAATCGTGTACTTTTTGCCATTTCAGGCAAAGCTTAAGAAAGTGCATGAAAAGCAGTCTGATGCCGACAAAGCATCTTTATCTACGAACTCTCTCAGCTAAGTGCTCGGGGAGAATCACAAGGGGATGACTAGGGGGTGATCTCTCGAGTGGGGAAGTCGAGGATAATCAGTATGGAGATGAGAAACATCGGGTTGGCTTGTAAGGTGGACACCCATGACGATAAGCTATCAAGGTTGGACGCAATAGTCCTAGATATGTACGCCTTCATAAAGCGTCAGTGGGGATCCACCTCCGATGAGAGGGCAAGGGAAATGGCAAAGGGAAGGGGAAGGAGGTAGAAGACGACTTCACTGCTTCATCGCTGATATACAAGGACTTGCCACCCTTATATGATTCGTTTACCATCTTGACCCCCATCAAACGACCTATGTCAACAATCAATTGGCCGAGCGTGTTTTAATTGGCATATTTGGCGGGGAACCGATAGTGATGGGTTGAAGTATCCAGGGGGTATGGTGGTTCATGGACGTCCCCTATAAGACATTGAGGCAAAGGGGCTCATCACGAATATTTTGATCGAAAGGGAGAATTCACCTTTGTGGTTGCAAGAATAATGCAGCGTTTGGTGAATTGATAGGTGTCTCAATGCATATGTTGTGTGTCCTTCCTTCCTCCTCCAATCTATTGTAGACTTGACTCTATGACATTATTTGTATTTCTTTTATTTGGATATTGGATAATATTTGTATTTTTTGATTTGGTACATGTTTGTGTGGATATGGATATTTGTGTTTCGTTCTTGATATTTACATATCGATTATGGATATTCGTATTTGATTATGGATATTTACATTTTGGTTTGGTTGCTTGATATATATAAGGGTTGGAAAGGTTAAATTTTGTTATAATAGGTACAAATATACTGTCGGGTAGTGGCAGCGTCCATACTGCCCAACATTTTTTTTAAATCTTCCTAGATTTGTCACGAACTTTGACCCTGACATATTTGTGACAAATTTCTTTGTAACAGACTTATCATGGTCAAAGTTCATGATAGGTTTTATATTTGTCATGGACTTTGACCGTGACAAGTCCGTGATAAAGGCATTTGTCGACCCAAACTTGTCACGGTCTTGGATGTTGACAAGTTTAACTTGCCACAGTTTTAGACCTTGGAAAGTGGGCAATTTTAATGTAGTGAGTGTTATCTGATTGATAACTAATAAGATTAGATGACCTGATCAGATTATAAGCACTGACCATATTACTAGCTGGGCCGATCTCGTTTCTATAGATGTGAGCCCAGGTGTCCTCTTTTGATTGATCCACGAGCCGTACTGTATTTATAGTATAATAATATCTCTTAAGAGTTTGCTCATGATTATAGATTATAGAATATTCTCTGAAGTATCATGTCATCTGGGTATGTAGTGATGTTTTAACTTATGAAGTGTTTTCATCTCGTGTTCTGGTCGGATTATGAGGATCTTATTAACTCTGGATGTCCTCAGCTCGTTTGTAACTGAGCACATTTACTTGTGAAATTTTTAAGAATTGTTTTATTAGGACTTTAGGTTCTAATGTGCTAAACGCTAATGGTTGCAACAGAGTCATCAAGGTGCGTGTGTTTGGGGTAGTATGACAACAGTTTTGAGGTGTTAGTTGCCTTTTCTAGGCATGATGTCACGGGTAGTTTCAAAAAGTGTAATCGTTACCGCTATTATTCTATAAAAACTTCTTAACAAAGACATTTAAAATTTATTCTTCTAACATCCTTTCCATGCCTTAGCAAGAGAGAAACATTTTCTCATTAAAAAAACCTTTCTTCTCT
This sequence comes from Sambucus nigra, assembly GCA_949130495.1. Taxonomy (NCBI): domain Eukaryota; kingdom Viridiplantae; phylum Streptophyta; class Magnoliopsida; order Dipsacales; family Adoxaceae; genus Sambucus; species Sambucus nigra. The sequence goes on from OX422218.1 coordinate 223,678,781, forward strand.
GGCTAATGCTTCTCCTTCTCTGCCATTTTTGACCGTTTTCCTGATTGAAAGGTTCTTTCCGGTAAGGAATTCTCTTTCGAGTTGTTCGCTGACCATCTTTGAGCAATTTTCTCAATCATCTTTCGCCTGGTACGACTTTCGCTCTTTTCTAGTTTTCTAGGATTTTCTCTATGATTTTATCATTATTTGTTGTAATTTATTGCGCTTATTTGGTTTTGATGTTGATTTGACTGTTAATTTCCATTTAGTTATTGGATTTTAGAAATTTTAGGTGGTCATTGAGTTGGTTGGCCTAGGGTTTCATAAGTTTTGGGTTTTTTAGATATTCTAGGAATTTTTTTAAACCTAAATCCTTCGTTTGGAAATCAAACAACCCTCAAATACTTTTCTTATCTACCCAAAACCTACCCTTTCGGAGTGAAAACTCTTAATTATACAAGGCCAAAAGACTAGTTCCTTCACAAGTCATCTGCCTTGAAGACAATCCAGACCACCCCAATTTCACCACAAGGTTCCATCCTCTATTGGGTTGGCTCCCTAACTCGCAATTGTAGAGTATAGTAGGTTGGAATTTTAAGTTTCTACTAGCTCAGACAGTGTAAACCATGATACTAGTGGTAGGAATTACACAGATACACATTCTAAAGTGTCTTTAGTTGACCTTATGAAATCCGATGAAAAGGTCATGTCCAAGGATCCTACAAAACCTTTTAGTTCTACTGTTATTGTACCTTTAGATGGGGAGGATGAGAATTTCCCTAATAGTTCATATAATGTTTATAACACCAAATATAGATATCACGAGTTTGACATAATCAACGACGAAGTAGACGATTTGCGAGAACTGTATGCTGTGCTTATTAGCATCTTTTGCAGATTACGAGATAGTGATGGGAGAGTTTATGATTGGCTTAATGATGATGAGATGTTCTTCTCAATCTAGGAATTATAAGTTGGAGTTTGTCTACAAATCCATGCTATAATTAGATCAATCTTGAGAGAGTATGAACTGGCTCCCACCCCACTTTCCCCAAATGTTTATCAAAAAATTTTGGGATCAATGGTGTACCCGAAGATGCATACAAGGTTCAATATTTATGGGCATGTATTTAGGAGAATATATGATATCAAGGACACTAATAAATCGTCTGGTTGTTACTACTTCTCTTCGAAAAAATCACACTTGAAGCTGGTGAAGGTGGCTCGGAAGAGCAATCATAGCTGAAAGAAAAAATTTGTTTTTTTGTCCGGCCTAAATGAGGGGGATCAAATTAACACTATTCCCCATGAATGATGTGGGACAAAGAATATAAGGAGGAGATCGAAGAAGAGACACCTGCAGATGAGGCTGAAGAATACGAGGAGATCGGAGAAGGAAAAAAATTGGTCTTTAACCCATTTAGTCCCTTAAATAAATATTAATACATGATTAGTGCAAACCTTTTATTTTATTCTAAAAAGTCCCTTCCCACATAAAAACACTTAAAATAAGAAAACACACAAACCCATTTACCCACATCCCTCCACCCCACCGCTCGAGATCTGACACCCCTCGTCGGAGCTCAAGCGATCACCACCGTAGATCTAGCGAGACTGTCGGAGCTCTGATGGGGGTCATCAAGGCTCAGTGGGGGTCGTCGGAGCTCTGTATATGGGGCTGTGGGGATGGGGTGCCACTAGGGTGGACCTTTAAAAATAAGACAATATTAGGTAGCCACCGAAGCTCCAGTGGTGGTCGTCGGAGCTCAAGTTAGGGCTATCGTAGCTTCGATAGTGGGGAGCGTAGAAGTGGGGAGGGGGTACTACTAGTGCGGACCTTTAAAATAAGAGAATATTATTAAATACGTGTTTAAGGGACTAAAAGGTTTATACTAAAACTAGGTGTCCTTTTTACAATATGTATTTAGGTTGGGGACTATACAGTAATTAACCCAAAAAATTCGCAAATTTTTGGTTGTCATCAACCTTTTATTGTAATTTTTCTAACCATTAAATTATTGTGCAACTTAAACTCTAATAGCAGGATTTTATGCGTATATATCGTTGTCTTGAAAAGGCGAGTCTCAAAATTCCCTTGAATTACCGACAAAACTTGTTAAATAACTCGTATTGCGGTAAGTAGGGGTATCAATCCAACTTTCGAGTGGGAAACAATCATGTGAATATTTCTAATTTCAATTTTTATATTAAATTTTTATATATGTATATTCTTTTGTTTTTTTAAAAACAATTTCAAGGGAGACTAAAAATGCTAAAATCTAAAGTGAGCAAATGAACGAAACTACACGTAACAGAGTGTGATAAATGTGAGAAGATACAAGAGATGGGATTACACCACGTGATCCATTATTTTAATTTCTTTATTTATGAAATTAAAATATTTCAAGAAAATATTAAATTCATAATCTAAATCTCGTGACAATTATAAATTGAATAATATCTTTTCCAAAACCTAATTTAAAAATGTCACACATTAAAAAAATTATGATTTATACTATTTTTAATAAACTACCCGCTATGATTAATTTATTAAATATTATATAAATTATCAAATTCCAACATCGAGTTAATATTCAAATTTTAGGAAAAACCTATCCGTAGTTCGATTCCAAAATCAAAGATTAAAACTAAATTAATTTACTATCTCTCGATATGTAAATAAAAATGTGACAATCAAAAATTAATTTTTCTAGAAATACAACAATCAATTCAATTAATTAATTAAATGAACATCCTACACGATTTCATCCCACCCCTTAAATAGGGTGGTTAGCCTAACATTATCATGTGTGCATAAACAATGATCAAAGACATATCACAAATGATATAAACTGAAAAAGTGAGAAAATATGATATACAATTTTTATCACACATATGTGTTGAAATACATCTTGAATTGCATCCATCTCCTTCACAACTATTCAGACTTTATTACAATAAAAAGAAAACAAACTATCCTAAATAATATTCTTAACCTAAACTATTTTTTTTATTTTATATTCCTAAACTCTACAAAAAAGGCACTGACTTCTCTCTGCAGTGTGTGAGAGTCCTCTCTAAATGAGATGCCTTCGCACTTTTGAAATAACCCACAAATTTTGATTCCTTTCTTGTAGAGAGTTATTCGTGGGATTTAAATGAAGGCTGAGTCAAGATTGGGTAGTTCCTAGATGAAAGGGATTGGGTTAAGAATGGTTCAAAGTGGGTTGAGGTCTCAGGTTATTTGGGTATTGATTCGAAGCTTGGGTTAGAGCTATAAGGAGTGGGTTGTGGTATTTGGTGGAGCCGATTAAAGGCTTGGGGTTTTGGGTATCCAATTCGGGTTGGTTAAGGTAGTGTGTATTGGGTATGAAGTTGGGCTATGGCTATTTTGGATGTTGGGTAAAGTTACCAGATCGCGGGTTTTGGGTGTATGAACTAGGTTGCTTGGGTTTGTGTTGGCTTTGGAGTCATCGATGAGTGGGAAAGAGGGGGTTGGTGTTTTGGGTATAGATGGGTTCAGGTTACTAGATATGGCAGGGGTTCGGCAGGGAGGTGGAGGTGTTAGGTGGTTACTGGAATTAATTTGGCAGGCATAAGGTTGGAGGTTAGTGATGAGAGGATAGAGAGTGTGAGGGATGAGTTTAATTTGTAAAAAAACAAAAAAAGTAAAATAAAATTCCTAACCTGTGAAAATTAAATTTCTGCATGTTTAAAAATAAAAATAAAAAAATCTAAAATCTATCAAAAGTAAAAAATTAAATCCCTAACCTAAAAATAAAATACACAAATAAATAAAAATAAAAATAAAATAATAACAATAATATTAATATAAACAAACCAATAAAATAAAAAAATTAAAGAAAATCCTAAAATAAACAGGCCTATAATAAAAACACTTGATGCACAATAAATAGTAAATATAAGGACCCTAATTTTTACAACTATGTGCACATGAATACAACAGAAATAAATCCTAAGAATATAAAATATATCCTAAAAATTATATACGACTCAAATAAAAAATTTGAAAAACAATAAAAATACAAACTAAACACACACGAGGCTCGAGTGATGGTTTAGGCTCGGTTTAGACCTAGGTTTGGTATGGTTAAGGGATTTAGGACTTCAGAATTCATTTGGGCACGCTCAAAAAGGGATTTTTGACTTCACCGTGTTTTGAATTTTTTTCATTCCATGCTTTTGACTGCTACTTTATCGCAATTATGTCGAATTAGCACAATTTGATGCTGGGACTATCAATTGACATGTGAAAAAATAAAATATGAACATAGGGCCAATTTTATTGAGATCGAGCGACTAAAATGCATATATTTACGGTATAAAATTGACACTTTTGGATGCTTATCACATCACCCCCAAATATATCATTACTAGTCCTCGAGCAACAATAGAGAGAAAAAGAGATGAGTGATCAAAAGTGTGCCACTTTCGTATGCACTTGCGATTGCACTTAGAATGTGTAATAAGTTGTTAAACCTATAGGTTGCCCAACATGACGAGTGGTGTCTCGTGAGGGTTTGCAGTGAATGTACCCACAAAATTCAAAAAAATTATTGAAAGGCAGTCTCTTATTTGATGATGAAAAGCTATACGAACCAACTAAAAAAATATTAAGGAACATCATGTTCAACTATCAATGTGAGGCATAAAATTACATAATACAAAAATTGTTATCCTTCCTAAAACTCATCGTGTGGAGTGTGAAACAATCTTAATTGTCATCAGAGTAATTGTTAGACCGCCTTTTATAGAATCAAGGCTTTAGCTTCAATTTTCACTAGATATCTCTCTCTAAATCGAGTTCTCTGAGAATTGGGTAAGTGTATCTCTTTAGTGTGTGAGGAGATGAGTAAATGTAAACAAGGTAAAATGTCTCACACACTTTTAAGAAATGATGGATACATGAAAGAAATGTGATCTCATGAAGGAATGCTAACCATTATGTTGATGATGTCAAGTCATTCACCATATTGACTTCTCGTTTGTCCTAACACCTCACCTAGGGTGAAAATGGGGTTTATGTTAAGCATGAAGGGAAAATGAAATGGATGATATGATGGTAGGATTTTTGACAAGAGTGGAACACAATTTGAATAACCAATGTCTTCATTTTTTAAATCAATGACCGCACACTTTCTTTTTCTTTTTCATTTTCTTTTTCTATTTTTCTTTCTTTCTTTTTCTCTGCTTATTTTTATATTTTTTTTCTTTTTTATATCGTGATGCATTTCTCTTTTCATAACACAAATGAGGACAATTTACATTGACAATTTCAAACACTCTTTTTCTTAAAAACAATGGTAATGATGAAAAATGATATGTGGATGGTATTTGGAACGTATATGGATATGGAAAATATGGAATGATAATAGGTGAAGTAATTAATAGTATGATATGGGAAAATGGTAAGTGTATAGTTAAAGTGGTTTGGTTTTCGAGACAAACTACAAGAAACATGTTTCTTACAACTCAAAAGTGATGCCATTCTCAGTGATTATACCAAAATTAAAAAATAATGAGACCATGCAACGACTAAGTGTAGTAGCCAAAGAAGGTTGAGTCAACTTGTGACTCGGAGATTATGTCAAAACCCTAAAAAATGTGAATAGCTCAAATCTAATTGGTTTAAGTCTCCACTAGGGATGTTTTAGGGCTCTCTTGAGAGTACTCTTACTCTTTAACTTTTGATTGAAAAACATGATAGTACAAATTTTTCGAGTTTAGGATATCATAGTGCAAGCACACTTTAAGGGGTATTATTTAATTTTGGCGTAATATCGAACAAGGATATTTCGGGATTTTTGAAAGAGGAATGAGAAACAGCTAATGTCATAAAAAAATTGAGTTAAACTGCCAAAATAGTTTAAAAGGATTTGTTTCTAAATTTTTTCAAAAAAGGTATGATTTTGAAAAATTTTCCACCCCCCAAACAAAAGAGAACATCATCCTCGATGTTTAGAACTATATATAAAAATGGAAAGAACAAAAGAGGAAAGATATTACCATAATGAACCGCTACTGAAAATGTAGCGCATAATGGAGCAGAGGTGGAACATGAAGAGCATATGCCACATAAAAATAGGTACAAGTCTATAAAGCATGTGAAAATCAATTGGGGGGGGGGGGATAGAAAGCCACCCCCAAAAGGATAAGATTCATATTCAGAAACAAGATATGACGGGCTGCCTCCTAATAGCGCAAAGTTTAACGTCTTCATCCAGATTGATCGAAACTCACCCATAAATAAGATAGAATCTAGGATAGATCAGGGTGGTAAAAATGATGTGGGTGATGGGACATCACTCCCAAAAAAGACTAAAAAATCAGTCTTGATAGAATGGGCTACAAGGTCAATGCTCTTGTATGTAAAAGTTCTTCACGCGTTGAAAATCATCAATGGACCAAGGGTGGTTGGATAGAAGGGTAGGGCGAAGACAGGAAGAGAGTGAGAGTGAAGAGGCACCAATCACAGGCCTTATCGAGCATAAAGGTGAGGGAAACAAGGTCCCTATAAGCACGGTTCTCTAATTGGATGGGAAGATAAAATGGTTTGGAAATTAGGAGGTGGTGTGGCCCATAGAAAGTGTACTACGGTTCTATAAATGGGTGATGATAATGGTCACGTCGTGACACATCAATGAGTTTGTAGAAATAAAAATCAACACGATAGGATAATGGCACGCATGGAGGAACAAGCTATGTGTCACGTAAGGGGAGAGTATCACAAATCCTCTCATGGATTGTGGGATGGATGAAAAACTCAAGAGTGGGCTCGTGGAGCACTAGGGTGGAGGGAGGGTTCAGGTGAAGACCTAAATTCTTAGATGGGAACATGAGAGGTATAATAGCAAGGTCCAAGCCAGGTGTTAAGGTGGAAGGGACAATGGGTGGGTCGGGTGGGACAAAGGGTGCGAGAAAATGATCCAACTCGAGAGTAGGGGACACATACTTATCATGAGGCTCGGAGTCATCATCAAATGTACTCATAAGAGGAAGTGTTGAAGTAAAGGATGGGGAGATCAATTTTTCTACACATAAGTCACCATCCGAGGTGGTGGGAATACTTAACGAGGCATTAACATCCGAGATATCAGAATCAACAACAAAATTGGACTCAAAGTGATCCAAATATGTGTTAATAGGATCCATTTCCGTAGAGGTAATAACCAACTTGGATTCAATCTCATGACATTAATGAACACACGTAGTTTGAGAAAACCTATAAGGAAGTGGTGCATCGAGGACACACATGGGAGGGTCAAACAGTGTAAACTTGGGCGTAGTTTTGGAATCATCAGGACGAGGAATAGGAACCTAAATGGTGGGTTCAATAGGACAAGGAGGGGTTTGATCAGTCTTACAATCTTTGGGTAAGTCAACACAATTGTTAACTTGGGGCCCAAAACAGGGGGTGGTTTCAACTTTGAGATTATCTAGATGATAGGGTTAGTCACACTCAAAATTCATGGCACAACATGACTCATCATCACTCCACATGGGTGAAACAATGGGTTAATATGGGGTAAAATATGACTATCATGCACACTCAAAATCATTTAAACTCTATTTAAGTCGTTGAAGGGCTTAATTTTGAGATTGAAGAGCGTGCTCTTGTTTGAGGATGAACTTTTGTAAAAGGCTTTCAAGAGAGGATGTTCATGGTGGTGGTGAAATGTTGGCGGGTGGCGGTGGTGGTTGAGGGGGACAAAACTCACTATGGACACTAGGAAGCGGAGAATACTCATAAAAAGTGGGAGGAATGCGGTCAAGTTTGTCATACATGAGAGAAGTGTCTCCATGAGAGACAAAAGGTTGATAATCATAGTGAGCATAGTGAGGGGACCGATCAAAATGAGGTGCACTAGATTGCCATGACGACTGTCGGGGACCCTTAGGATCCATAACAGGGGTAGGGATTCATACGACATAGGAGGGTGATCAAGCCTCCACGAATAACTTTGGTGCTCATACCCCTTGACATTGTATATGTTGTGATAATATATCATGGGTGGTTCCGAAATAGTTTCATATGGATACACATGAGCCATGGTTGGTTTGGATGAATAAGGAAGGTATGGATACTCATGGGATAAGTGATCAACGTGAAAGTAGTAGGTCCACGATGAAGCATTGGATGGGTTGACACTTATCACCAGAGGTGGTAGAATACGAGATGTGTGCGTAGACGACGCTAGAGTATCAATGGTGTGTGTGAGAGAGTTAAAGCCACGAAGTAAAGTATGGAGGTTAATCTCGGGCTCAACTTCAAACATGCTTTGAGCAGTGGAAAATGGATAAAGTATTCCCTTAAAGGACATTCTTTAGCCATGACGAGAGGAATTTTTTTTGCCTTTTTAAATATTTTTCAGAAGAACCGAAAATATTTTTGTAATTTTTGAATATAAGAAAAAGATAATCTTCTTGACATTTTGAATATTAAAAAAGAAAAAAATCTATTTGTGATTTTTTTAAAATAGTTTTAAAATTGAGGAAAATATTTTTGGGATTTTTTGGAAAAGGGGGTAAAATGGAGTCGTTTTGAAACTAAGAAAATGACACAAGAAAAAAATGACTACCAAAAGAGCTGAATTAGACACGTACAAGCAAAGAAAAAATCTTAATGAGCACGTAGCCAATTTCGATCTTCAATTAAGTGATGGGGGAGTAAAATTTTAATTAATCCGTAGGCGAGAAAAACACGGAGCCTTACGTTGCCTTTGACAAAATTGTGCTCCTACTTTCTTCCCGAGAGATCAAGAGGCTTACTAGTAAAGTTTCCCCACACTATCTACTGCAACAATTAACCTTACGGTATCACAATGGGGAAAGAACAAACTCGTTTTACTTGGAGACCTCATTTAAAATCCAGTTTCCTAAACAATTATCTTAAGAAAGTCGATCGAAGATTGGCAGGGGTGGAATGTCATGATACTAACCCAAAAGTAGTAGGGAACAAGTGTCTTGACATGCCACCAAGGCATTCAATATTCTGGCCTTTAAATTTTTTTCTTTGAATAAATGCAACGAAAATACATTCAAAGGGTTGTGGTAAAACATTACTAGCTGAAAAGGTAACACATCATCAGAGCTTCTAAAATATAACTGCTTATTCTCATAGATAAATAAATTCTATTATAAGTCATGCCAGAATCACTTAAAGAGAAATAAATCCTTAAAAATCTCATTCTACACTATCATCTAGCCATACAACAAATCCCAAAATATAATCTTCAATTCAATCTTCACATAACCATCCTCCTCTCTAACTATAACCTGAAAAGGGATTATTTATACATCATCAGCTAAAAGCTGAATAAGATTTAATCTCCTAACATTCCAAGGTTTTCAGAAAATAGATACCTATTCATGTCAAAATAGAAGGCATATACATATATGGATGGTAACTTGTAGTAAATAGATATATAATTTGAAATGAAAGGTTATATATCACAAATGGATAGCTCAAAATATAACGAATACAACAAATAAAATGTCATATCTTTTTCTTTCAATCATATCAATTTGATGGTCAAGTACACTTGAATACCGCGTTCTTCTACCGTATTATACCCAGGTAGTTGATATAATGCCTAATTTAGGGCACACCAGCAATAACCCAGCTAGGAAGGTCAATCAGTAAGAGAGGTCCCGTAGGCCGAATCTTATTTCGAATATTCAATCTCATTTTCAATACTCATTTCAATCAGTATGTCTATATGGAGAGATATAAACATATCACAAATGAATCAATCATTAGTATCAGATTCATTTTGAGAATAAAAGTAGTTCATAAAATACATAGTTTGCATAATATCATATAATTGAAATGTGCAAGAAATGACATAGAGTACTCACCTAAAATAAAGGTTTGAAACTACATATATTGAGTCTTGGATCACATGTTATTCTAACAAATACAACATAGGTTTAATTATGTATTCTAACCAAATTCCAATAATAAATATTGCTTTTAATCCTAAAATAACTTCTTGTAAAACGTTAAAACACCCATTTTCTCAATTTTTTAAACTTCATTGATTGTAATTGAAGAATTCAATTCATAGTTCTTCCTAATCAGTCAGTTCCAAGTAGAGATAAAGGATCACTGAGTCCACTTAAATACCATCTCATCTAGACAGATCATTTCCAGATTCGTTCCGAGTAGAGATGGAGGGTCACAAGGGCACCACTTAAATACTATCTCATCTAGACAAAATTTCACGGGCCTCACTTTGAAATTACCTAATTGGATTCCACAATAACAAAAATCATTTCAAAAGCCCATATACAACTTTAAATAAGCTTCAATTAAAAAATAAGTAAATTCAATCATAATAGTAGTTTATCTATTACGCGTTTAGAAGTACTAAGCAATATTAATTTTCATCATCAAAACTATAAATTCATTAGTGAAAATCCCTTTTGAAACTCAATAATTCATTATCAAAAGAGTTTTATGTTCCAATTTCATAAAATAATTCAATTTAGAAAACTATACAATTTTATGTTCACGATATGGATCTTTAGTGTTTTTACCAACATTTATACTTAGTATACTTATAAAATAATAAATTAAAACTATAAAGAGGCATTATAGCATTAAATAAGATTACCTTAAGATGAATATCCCTAAGAACTTTAAGAACTTCTTCTTAAACATTCCCACAATTTCTCTCACTATTTCTTTCCATAATTCTCAAGGAATTGGTGTGAGTTTCAAATGATCCCAAAGGCCCTATTTATAGGTTTCCAACGATACTACGGTGTTGACACGTATTTAGGTGACTAGATTTTTACTACGGTGAGTCAGCGTTAATGTGTCGCGTAACAGAGTGGTCTTGAAGTCTTAATATCACCAAACGATGACATGTGTTTTAGCTTTCTCTCTAAAGATGTCACGTGTAAAGTGATGGTGGCAAAATAAAGTACAAAGTGTCAAGCACGAAGGTGGAAAGGTGTTAATCACGAGGTGGAATGGTGGTAAGGGTATACAGGTCATTTTACATAGGAAGGGCATTTGGGTAATTTCACACTATATATATTTAATATTTCTTAAAGGTCATTGAAAATATTTTTTTTACAAATTGATTCTTTTATATTTTATTTTAGTCCCTAAAACTTTCTTAATTATAATAATGTCCCTAAAGTTTCTTAAAATTATATTTTCAACCCCAAAACTTATCATTTACCTTAGGATAGGTCATAAGACTTTGATTTGATCCAATTTACTGTGATTCTTCATATTTAAAAATGGGATTTGTCATATTAAGAACTCAAAATACCACATATGTAATAGTATAACATTTATAAGATAATAAGTAACACACAATTGTAAAAACAAACTATATGAGCATATAAAAGTTGAGTCATTACATGGAAAGGACTCATTAGAGTATCCTACGAGTGTCTCGTTCCACATGGTTCCTAATGAAGATGATCCTACTTGGCTTGCTAGTTGATTGATTTTAATTAAGTGATAACACGAGTAACAAGAAAAGGGGATAAAGTGATTGAGTGGATGATGAAATCCCGACTCATTTCAATGACCGAGTTTAGGTCTTAGATTAATTAATTCATCAAACCATTCAAATTAATTGCAACACTAAAATAAAAAGAACATAGGAGCAAATAATCACACAAAAAATGACCTGCTTGCAGAAGATTCGTGAGTGACAAAGATATGTACCTCTCATGGCTTTTACACGCGTGGGTTGAAAACCGAGTTGAGTCAACCGGGGGGAAAGTTCGCCTAACTTTAGTCATTCCTGGGTGCCATACGGACCCAAAATAGAGAGGCTTCTAAATTCCCTTCAAGGGCACACTCCCTCTATTTGTCTCGTTTCCCTTTTTGCTTTTTGTTTTTTTTATGAATGATTATTACAAAAAATTTGGTGTAAAAAATGCACCAAAATAAATACAATGCTTCAATAATCCTACTACAACCAATCTAAGGAGGAGGGAAAAAGAATAACTATAACTAAAAATGAATTACAAATTATCACTTTACTCTAATCTTCAAGAAAGAGACACCACCACCATTTGATAACTCGCCCTTTGCACATTTGTCGTTGTCTTCAAAATGCAAGTCTCAAAATTCCCTTGAAAGACCTACAAAACTTGTTAAATAACTTGTATTACGATAAGTATAGGTTTCAATCCAACTTTCAAGTGGAAAACAATAAAGTGAATACTTGTAATTTTAATTTTTTTTATTATATATATATATATATATATATATATAAACAATTTCAAGGGAGAATAAAAATGTTAAAATCTTAAGTGAGCAAATGAACTAAATTACACGTAACTGAGTGTGATAAATGTTACATGATACAAGAGATGCGATTACACCGCATGATCAATTATTTTAATTTCTTAATTTATTGAATTGAAATATTTTGAGATAATATTAAATTCATAATCTAACTCCAATTATAAATTGAATAATATATTTTTTAGAAAAATAATTTAAAAATGTCACACTTTAAAAAAATTATGATTTATACTCTTTTTAATTAACTACCCGCTAATTTTAATTTATTAAAAAATATATTAATCATCCAATTCCAAGATCGATTTAATATTCAAATTATAGGAAAAATCTATCCCTAGTTCGATTCCACAATCAACTATTATAGCTAAATTAATTTACTATCTCTCGATACGTAAATTAACTTGTGACAGTTAAAAATTAATTTTTCTAGAAATATAGCAATCAATTCAATTCAATTAATTAATTAAATGAACATCCTGCACGATTTTATCCCACCCTTGAACGAGATGTTTATCCTAACATTCTCATGTGTTCATAAACAATAATGAAAGTTATATCGCAAATGATATATATTGAAAATATGAGAAAAAATATGTTACACAATTTTTCTCACACATATGTGTTGAAATACGTCTTGAATTGCGTCCAACTTCTTCATAACTATTCGCACTTGATTATAACAAAATTAAAAAACTATCCTAAATAATATTCTAAACCTAAACTATTTTTTTTTTCTTTACTATACAAAAAAGGCACTGACTTCTCTCTGCAGTGTGTGAGAGTCCTCTCTAAATGAGATGCCTTTGCCTTTTTCATATAACTCGCGAATGTTAATTCTTATCTTCTAGAGAGATATTGGTGGGATTTGAATGCAGGTGAGTCAAGATTGGGTATTCCCTAAATAAATGGGATTGGATTAAGAATGGTTCAAAGTTGGGTAAGGTCTCGAGTTATTTGGGTATTGATTTCAAGCTTGGTTCAGAGCTATAAGGAGTGGGTTATGGTATTTGATGTAACCGATTAAAGGGTTCGGATTTTGGGTATCGAAATCGAGTTGATTAAGGTAGTGAGTATTGGGTCTGAAGTTGGGCTATGGTTGTTTTGGATGTCGGGTAAAGGTACCGGATCGCGAGTTTTGGGAGTATGAACCAGGTTGCTCGGGTTTGTGTTGGCTTTGGAGTTGCCGACAAATGGGCAAGAGGGGGACGATGTTTTGTGTATAGCCGTGTTCGGGTTACTTAATGTGGCAGGGGTTCAACAAGGAAGTGGAGGTCTTAGGTGGTTGCTGGAATTGGTTTGGTAGGTATAATGTTGGAGGTTAGTGATGAGAGGAGAGAGAGTGTGAGGGATGTGTTTAATTCGTAAATAAAATAAAAAAAAAAATTCTAACCTTTTTACAAGTCTAAAAATGAATAAAAAATAAAACAAGAAAAAATCTAAAATCTTTTAAAATTAAAAAAATTAAATCCCTAACCTAAAAATAAATGACTCACACAAATAAAAATAAAAAAAAATAATAATAATAAAAAAAAATTTAAAAAATCATAAAATAATCACGCCTATAATAAAAGCACTCGACACACAATAAATCGTAAATATACAAACCCAAATTTTAACAACTATACTCGCACCAATACAACATAAATAAATCCTAAGAATATAAAATAAATCCTAAAAGTTATAAACGACTCAAATAAAAAATTCTAAAAATAATAAAATACAAACTAAATACACACGAGGATTGGGTGATGGCTTAGGCTTAGGTTTGGTATGAGCAAGGTCTTTAGGACATTGTAACTCATCTAGGCAAGCTCAAAAGGGGATTTTCGACTTCACGATGTTTTGATTTTCTTCATTTCATGATTTTGACTGCTACTTTGTCACAATTAGGTCGAATACACAATTTGATATTATGATTGCCGATTGACCAGCGAAATAATAAAATACGAACATAAGGCCAATTTTATTTAGATATAGAGACTAAAATGCACATATTTAGAGTATAAAATAGACATTTTTAGTGCGTATCAAACTCCCACCTCTTAGCTTTTTGGGTTGACCCTCGTGTAGTATGGTACCCAAGCAAACTGATCATGATGCCATTCACGAAGCCCAAAATGAAAGTCTTAAGAAAGAGGAAAGAAGAGGGTCAATGATGTGGCCTAATCTAAAAATAAGGTTGAAGCCAAGCCCAAAAAATAACTGATGTTGTTCTTAAGGCCAAAGATAAAAGGAAAGCCATTATTCGTTCCGATGTTCCTAGTACTAGAAATAAAAGGAAGATAAATGGTCCCATGACCCAAGGTGATCCCAAACATCTAATAACTGAGGAACCAAGGCCAATATGGCCTGTTTTGGAGAGGGTGATGATTAGTGGACATTATTCTCATTGTCTTTATAGATAAGGATCATCCTCTCGTTACTTTGAGGCGGAGAAATTCAAATTTAACCCTGATAACATCATTACTCCTAATTAATAGAAGAAGGATAAGGACTCCATATTTAATGCTATGGATGTGCTCGACCATCACAAGCACTATCCATATTTTGAATTCCTCAAAAAGAAAAATCTTTATGGGTCACCCATCACTAGGTGTTTGTGGTAAGTTTCTTAGTAAACTTTCATTTGCTTGTTTTGCCAAACTTCTTACTACTTGTAGATATCCTAGGGCACCATGTCGATCTCATTATTTTCTTTTTTCAAGGTTCGATGGCCACTACCATTCTTTGAGATAAAGCTATGGCTTGTGTTCATGACTTTGAGATGGAGAAAATTCTAGTAATGATCTCCTCTAAAAGAATATTAAGTTACAAGAAGAGCTCGAACAATTTGAAGACGAGATGAAGAAATCATGTGATGAGCTATAAGATACGGATGATCATTTTATCGCAAAGACCCCAGACCTTATCTCCACTGAAGAATAGAATAAAAAACCAAAAGAGTGGATAATATTGACACCAATGAGAATAAAAGTCTTGAGTAGGACCTTTCCAAAGATAATGAATCTCTCTCCAAAGACATTGAAGCTCTTATCAATGCTAAAGAGGGCATTATTGAGAAGTTCAAGGCCTCTGTTGACTACACTATTGAGAAAACGACTTTCTTCTTAGTGGGTTATTAAGAGATAAAAAAGAGGGTATTGAAACATTATCCTGACACACACAGAGGATGTTAGTAAATAGGAGGGGGCGGTGACGAGGAAGCCAGAGCCTTGGCAGTTGAGGATTAAATGGATGTGGATGACTAGGATAACCATCTTGCTGGTGAAACTGAGTAAGATGATCACACTCTTATTGATCCTCAAATTGCTCAAATAGATGCTAAAGAGACTCCTCTTGACACCCCTATGACTGAGGCTACCGATGATAATGCCTCTCATATTCCTCTTGTTAATCAAGAAGCTACTGCAACTTGAATTCGATGACATTTTATTTTTATAAAACTTTGATTTTTAACTCCTTGTATTACTTTTTGAACAATGTCTATAATGGTTATCTACTATCTGTATTTGTTAACGATTTGTAGTGAATTGATGTTTTATTTGAAGTAAAATTTTCTCCAACTATTTTTCTTGTCTACACACGTGTGTTATTCATTGCGTTTTTAATTCTCTGCAAGTTATTTTGATCTACTGAACTAAAAATGGTCGTGCCTTATTGACCAGCCAATATTTTGTCTTATGATAAGATCTTTTTGACCTGACATTAAAAGAAAAATGGTTAACAGGGAAGGTATCATCTGTGATGGAATTGTCATTTTTCCCCTATAAGGACCATTTGGGATGGATTTTAATTACCGACCCTTAAAGTAAATATATATTTTTTATGTAGGAGATTTTTTATTTATCGTCCTTTATGTGAGTTAAATTTTTAGATTTTTTATGGATAAATATAAACCATGGATTTTAATAACCGTTCCATTTGAGTAATTTATACTACATATTTATTAAATTATCTCATTTGATAAATTGCAAAAAGGAAAGACTTTAAAAATTGTCCCATTTAGATTATTTTATACCATGAAATCCCATCCCATTTGGCAAATTATAAAAGGGACGGAAGGGAAAACCGTATCATTAGATAAAATAGGTTATTTTTTCGTCTTTACTTTTCCCCCTCTTTTCATTTCCTCCCTCTTCTCCAAGAGACCCATTTGACCCGATCTTTTTCTTCTCCATTTCGACCCCTCTCTTATCCATTTCGATATCTTTCTCTTATCTATCTCTCTTCTCTATCCCTCCCTTATGTCACTACCCCGATATCCTTATTATCCATTCATCCTATCATCTCTTGCACCCCTTCCCCACCATCTCTAATTGTCTCCTTCACCCCTCCCTCACTGCCTATAACTCTTCTCCCTCTAGCTCAGAACTCTTTTTCATCTTCTCCATTAGTTTATAGATTAGTTTGATGTTAGTTGATGTACATTTGTTGGCTTATATATTAGTTTATGTAGATTAGTTTGTGTAGATTTGTTCGTGCTACTTTTTACTCAGATTTATTTGTTGCTACTTTTTACACAGATTTATTTTTTTTACACAAATTTAAGAGCAAGTTAGTTTTTTCATAGATTACATATTACTTTGTTTGTTTTCTGTGTATATTAGTTTATTAATTTTTTTTTACAAAATAGTTTTTTTTACACACATTTAAGAACAATTTCATTTTTTTATAGATTGTAGATTAATTTTTTTTAACTGATGTTAATTTAACATATTAGTTTGTTTGTTTGTTGTGTAGATCAGTTACTTGATATTTTTTTACTCATTAGTTTTTTTTAAAGATTACAGTTAGTTTTTTTTTAAACTGATGTTAGCTTAATATACTTGTTTGTTTATTTATTATGTATATTAGTTTGTGTAGATAAGTTTCTCTGTTTTATTTTGAATATTAGTTTAAATATATGAAGCACAGACACTTCGTCAGAGGTGACGTACCCATGTCAAACACTCCCACAGACACGAAATTCGTATAACACTTTTCTGTAGATTAGTTCTAATCTATGTGCATATATAAATCTTGATATATGGTTTAAATATTTTTTTTATAAAATATTTGACCGTGTTAGTTGAGATAATTAGGCTAGCTACTAATTTTTTTAGTGTAAAGAGATTGAACTATATATGGAATTTTATAAAACAAATATTTATTTGTATTCGTGTCCCTGACGTGTTGTGTCATATGTTTTTTTAGATTTTTCGTGTCGATATGTCTATGTCGTCTCGGACATGACACCCGTGTCCGTGCTTCATAGTTTTAAATTAATGTGTTATTCGAGTGTATCTGAGTCATTCATGTAAAAAAATAATTAAAAGTCAACTTTTTGTGATAGTTGTAATGGGTTTAAAAATTTACAATATACTTTTTGGGGTTTGTTAAATGAAGGGGTGGCCTTTAAACTTGAAATAAAAAATTAGGCTTACTGGAATTATCCTTAAGTTAATTGTCGTTCTTAATTATGACTAGATCAAGATCAAAATGTATGTTGGGTGAATCAAAGTATAGATGTCTTCATAATTGGCACAATTGTTCTTAATGATGATGATGGTATGGAGGAAAAAAGTGACGATGAACGAAGTGTGTTAAATGATGATTGAAGTGGTTAGAATTTTATAGCATAAAGGAATGATGGAATGATGGTTGAAATGTTTCAAGTTTTTTTTACATTTGTGTTATGTTAGTGAGAACTTATTATAAGTAAAAATTGATGATTGAAATGGATGTTTTATTAAATCTCTATTTTCGTATTCATGTTTTTCCTTTCATTTTTTAATATTAGTGCATGTCTTATAAATGTTATGTTTAAATGGTTTTGATATTGTGATAGGAAATAATGTGGCTTTTGTAAATTTTAATCATAATAATAAGAAGGTATTAGAAGAATTTGAAAATACACATTTTAAAGAGGGAACTCCAGTAACCATTTATGGATTTTGAAAAATTATATATGTTATGTCGTTACTTGTAAAAATCTGGACAACAAATATCAAAATAATATTTGCTTGAAAAAAAGGTCCAAACACAACCATCTTATTGGGATGAAACAAAAGAAAACATATTTCAAAAACATAATCTAACATGAAGAGAGAAATTAATAGAGCTACTAGAGGACAAAAAATGATAGTTGCAACCTTTATGGATATAACTTAAGCAATATAAAATGTGCCAATATTTAAAAGTGCGAGATCACATGCCTAAGAAAGGAGTACATAACATTATAAAGATAAGAGGTTTCTGTCTTAGTATGACTTTTCTCATGCATGCAATTGTGAATACGCTTCGACCTATGTGGTCAATTTTATCCATTCACAAAATGATAAAATGTGGTTGTCTCAATATGAGGTATTTGACATATTTTCTAGAAGAAATAGAAAGGTATTAAAAATGAATAACATCAAACAAAATGCGATGTAGTGTGACTTTTCATTTTATATTTCATGTATAGTGTTTCTTCATATTTATTTTGACATATATACTTTCTATACAAATCTATCACGCCACCTAAATGCCATTATCATCACATGGGAGTAGGAGGTCCATAAGATTCTCAAGCAAAAATGACCCACCTATGTGCTCGGACATTAGTAGTATCACATTAGTCTCAACCAAAATCATCTCAATCAACGACATCCCATAACTCAGATAATATGATTTCACATGTAGGTATGTGTATATGTATTGTAACGCCGCGTATTTTTTACCATTTAGAATTTAATTAATTCAGGCATTTTTAAATTACACGTGTGTAGTAATTTAATAAAATACAATATTGTGGGTTTATTAAATATTGATCTGGAGAGATTATGATTAATATTTATGCAATAAATTTACTAAGTGTGTTGTTAGTAACATGTGATAATTATTATACATCGCAGTGAGAAATATCGACTAGACTATGTTATATCACAATCGGGAGTCGTGTGTAGCCTATATTAAGGTCAAGATAGGAAATTTATGTAGAGTGACTCGAGTGGCAATTTCGAGGTCAAGGTTGATTCCGAATGGGACTTACCGGTTGAATAGTGTACCCGGATGTATTATTTGGGTTCTAGGAAAGTTTTAGACTATACCAGGCTCTTACGAGGGTAGACGGATCATGTGGGCTTGGTCCATTAGGCTAATTTTGAGATTTAAGATTTTATAACCTAATATTAGAGTTGTTGATAGCCATTATCATTGAATGCAACCCCTCAGAGAGAAAGGAAAAGAGGCAAAGGCTAGGGAAAAGCTAAAAAGACCAAATTGGGAGAGAATTCAAGGGGGATTTGAGGATCCAACCGTAGATTCATCGTCTACAATGGATTTTCTGACTCTACAGACTATTTAAGGCAAGTAATTAACTTACACTAATTGCATATGCATGAATTTTTTATTCATATCATATTAGGTGTTGACCTAAATGATTTTTGGGAGGAAATCCACATGTAAAAAGGGTTTTGGGTGAATTAATCCTTTAATTTGAAATTGTATGATGAATATAGTGAAATTGAATCATGATTTGAGAGGTAGACAATTTAATCTCACTGGGAAATTAGATTCGTATTAATATGTATAGATTTATTATGATTTTTGAGAATTTGAAACATAAATTGAGGTTGTGAATTAATATCCTTCCTATGAACCCAATTTGTGAATTAAAGTGTGGTTAATTGACGATTTATTGATATTGAATGATTGGGTACTGTTAAGATTAGTTTATAAACCATTTCTAGAAGTTATGTATATATTAATGGAGGATTAGGATCATATGAATGATTTTGGGGTAGCAGTTTTAGAGAAGAAAATCGAAGTGCCACTGTCAGGTAGATAGAACTAGTTCGAGGGTACACTCGAACCAATTTGGATGTCTGGGAATTTCGAGTTGGGCCATTTTTATGCAAGGGTCGGATTCATGGGATTTTAATTTGAGATTATAATTCTGTTGAAAGGGAGAAACGTTTTTTTTTAATTCAGTGTGGTTATATTACCTAGGAACAAGCAAAAGATTAAAGTTTGGGTTTATTAAATTAAATAGAGAATTAATGGGCGAATGATTATATAAATGAATTGAGTTTGATGAATTCAAGAATATTTGATTTGAGAGATGGTTGGAAAGTCCGAGCATATTAGTAGAGCGAAGCTATTTTGTATTTAAATTATAGTTGAGAACTAAAATAAATTTACGAGTCAAGAGTGTGGACTCGGGATAGTAGGCGAGTGCTTTGGGTGATAGGTACGATTTAGCTGGATTTATGTTTATATATATGGGTACAGAGACTATATATATATATATATATATATATATGTGTGTGTGTGTGTGTGTGTGTGTGTGTGTGTGTGTGATAGCATACCCCCCTCTAGTGCTATCATGAGAGGTTACACAATGTGGGTGATTCCCTTGGCTAGTGAATGCAGGGTGAGTGTAGTGCCCAAGTCATAGCATCACGTATTTTATTGTGTGATTTATTTTCGAAGTGAGAAAATTTGGGTATGGTTCATTCTCACTGTTGAAGGATTATGAACGCCTCCATTACGTTTGCTATATTTTTACTAAGTTCGATTTGAGTTAGGACGACTTAGGGTAAACAGGTTAAACTAAGCATACATGGGATATGATAGCATTTTAGAGAAAAGCATAAAATGAGTTATCACTCTGAAGGATGGTTATTATACGCGACAAATGTGTGTAGTATACTATTACGTATATAATAGAGTAGATAATTATATACGGTTTAAATTTATAAAACATGAATGTATTATATATAACTGGAGTGGAAGTTATATAATCAATTAATGTTGAATTAAATAACAAAGCTAATGAATAGAATATCTAATGAACAAATGATAGAAAGTACTAGGGTTAGAGTAGTGTGATAGAAAGAATTGCACGGGGTAGCATAACTAGGCGGGTCGTGAATGCGATTGTGAGTAAGCTTCCACATATGTGGTCAATTTTATCCATTCACAAGAGGATAAAATTTGGTTGTTTCAATATGAGGTATTTGACATATTTTCTAGAAAAAATAGAACGGTATTGAAAATGCATAAAATCAAAGAAAATATGATGTAGTGTAACTTTTCATTTTATGTTTCATGTATAGTGTTTCTTGATACTTATTTTGACATATATGTTTTCTATACAGGTATATCATGCCACCCAAATGCCATTATCATCACATGCGAGTAGGAGGGCCATAGGATTCTCAAGCAAAAAATGACCCACCCATGTCCTCGGACGTTAGTAGGATCACATTAGTCTTAACCAAAGTCATCTCAGTCAACGACATCCCGAAACTCAGATAATATGATTGCACATGTAGGTATGTGTCTATGTATTATAACACCGCATATTTTTTAGCATTTAGAATTTAATTAATTCGGACATTTTTAAATTACACGTGTGCAGTAATTTAATTAAAATACAATATTATATGTTTATTAAATATTGATCGAGAGAAATTATTGTTATTTTTTTAGAATAAATTTACTAAGTGTGTAGTAAATAACATGTGATAATTATTATACATCATAGTGAGTAATATCGGCGGGACTATGTTATATCTCAATCGGGAGTCATGTAGGCTATATTAAGGTCGAGATAGGAAATTTATGTAAAGTGACTCGGATGGCTATTTTGAGGTCACAGATCATTCCGAAATGGGTCTAAATAGGCAGAATAGTGTATCACGATGTATTATTTGGGTTTCAAGGGAGTTTTTGACTTTATCGGGCTTTTACGAGGGTATATGGGTCATGCAAAGTCTAGGAGAAAGCAAGAAAGGCCAAATTGAGAAAGAATTCAAGGGGAATTCGATTATTCAATCTCAGATTCGTCATCTACAACGAATTTTTTGACTCTACGAACCATTCAAGGAAAGTAATTGGCTTGCACTAATCACATATGTAGGGATTTTTGGTTCATATCATAGTAGGTGTTGACATAAATAATTTTTGGGAGGGAATCTCATATGTAGAAAGGGTTTGGGGTAAATTAATCGTTTAATTTGAAATTGCATGATGAATATAATGAAATTGAATCATGATTTGAGAGGTAGGCAATCTAATCTAATTGGGAAATCAGATTCATATTAATATGTAGAGATTTAATATGATTGTTGAGCATTTGAAACATAAATTGAGGTTTTGGATTAATATCCTTCCTATGAACAAAATTTGTGAATTAAAGTGAGGTTAATTGACGATTTATTGATATTGAATGATTGGGAAATGTTAAGATTAGTTTAGAAACCATTCTCAGAACTTATTTATATACTAATGGAGGATTGTGATCATATGAATATTTTTGGGGTAGCAATTTTAGAGAAGAAAATCGAAGTGCCACGGTCAGGTACATCAAACCGGTTTGGGGGTACAGTCGAACCGATTTGGATGTTTGGGAATTTTGGGTTGGGCCATCTTTATGCATGGGTTTGATTCATGGGATTTTAATTAGAGATTACAATTCCGTAAAAAGGTAGAAACATTTATTTGGGTAATTCAGCGTGGTTATATTACTTAGGAAAAATGAGAAATTAAAGTTTGGGCTTATTAAATTAAATAGAGAATTAATGGGTGAATGATTCTATAAATGAATTGAGTGGGATGAATTAGAGAATATATGATGTAAGGGTTGGTCGGAAAGTCTAAGCATATTTGGAGAGCAAAGCTATTTTGTATTTAAATTATTGTTGAGAACTAAAATAAATTCATGTGTCGTGAGGGCGGACTTGGGATAATAGGCGAGTGCTTTGGGAGACACACATAGTTTAGCCAAATTTGTGTTTATCTCTCTCTCTCTCTCTCTCTCTCTCTCTCTCTCTCTCTCTATATATATATATATATATATATATATATATATATATATATATATATATATATATATATATATATACATGTGTGTGTGTATTTTATAAATATCTGTGTGTATGATATTTATGTGAAGCATACCTTTCTAGTGCTATCATGAGAGGTTGCATGATGAGGGTGATTCCCCTAGCTAGTGAATGCAGTGTGAGTATAATCCCCAGGTCATAGTACCGTGTATTCTATTATGTGATTTATTTTCGAACTGAGGCGATTTCGGTATGGTTCGGTCTCACTATCGAAGGAATATGACCGCTCCACTACGTTTACGATATTTTTACCAAGTTCGGTGTGAGTTTGGCCGACTTATGGTAATAGGGTTAGAGTGAGAATACGTGGGATATGATAGTATTTTAGATAAAAACATCATGTGAGTTATGACTCTGAAGGATGGTTATTATACACGACATATATGTGATTATTATAGTATACTATTATGTATATAATGGAGTAGATAGTTATATACGGGTTAAATACATAAAATGTGAATTAATTAATGGTGAATTAATTAATTAAGCTAATAAATATAATATCTAATGAACAAATGATAGAAGGTACTCGGGTTAGAGTAGTGTGATAGAAATAATTGCAACAGATCTAGTTAGATGGGGTAGCATAATTAGGCGGGTTAAGATGTAAGCGCTAGGTGTGCACAATAATTGTGAGGTGAGAGGTATCTCATTAGAGTGCGACACTAGCTTAAATATAAAAAGTTTTCATGGTTTTTTAATTACTGCATCTTAATTAATTACAAATATTTTTCCAAAGTTTTGGGCTCTGACCCATGTCAAAAAAATATTTTGCTAAACCTTTTAGGTGTCCAGCCACAGTGGCACCAGACATGATGAATCATTCCAGGGATATGTAGATGCAACACTTGTGGAGGCATGCAGGATTTTAGTAGACGCTTCAGTTAATTCATTCCTAGTGTAGGATTCACATTCAGTTATTTCAGTTGGGCATGTTGCCCGTTCAGTTCAGACTTTTAGTTGGAGTTATTCCTTTCAGTTTCAAACTTTGTATTGAGATTTATTTCTTTTTCGTTGGATGACTTGGATTGTTGATTGGAAGTTGATGGCTTATTCAACATTTATTTATTTATTTAATTCTATGCTATTCTAGACTCTAGTGATTGTGTGAATGGTTTATATAATTTAATTTCTTAATTTTATTGTGGGTGTTGTTATTTAATAAAAAAAAATTAGCCCTGGCTTATTTTAAATTAAGTATTTAGTAATTTAAAAGGTTTTTGACAGTGATGATAAGAATGTAGCAAATGAGATTCCTGTTTATATTAGTAAAGGACTAATCACCCATGATTAAATTAAGCAGGGAATCACAGATGGTATTAGAGCATCAGGTTCTAGTGTCCATAGGATCTATGCGGCTTACTACGATTTCAGCATAACATCCTTTGATATAGAGCCTTATTATTAGGACTGTTGCATTTATATTTTTGTGTATTAGAGATTATGTTCTTTTTCTATTATTTTTGTATTGGCTATTAACTCATACAATTGGATCTAATTTCATATGCCACCCAAGAAAGCATGACCAAATTGGGAAGCTACTAGAGCCAATAAGAGGGAGGCTCAGCAGGAGCTAGATTCACTATTGCCACAGCCACCACAGGGGACGGTGATGACCGTAGAGTTGGCTGCTATTGTGGCACAAATAATTAATGTTGGTACGACTGCCATGCCACTTCATTTTCCTCAGGCCTAGCCACAACAGCCAGTCACGCCAGTTGTCTAGGCCCATACGGGGCAATTAAAAAGTGAGGGAGGCTTTCCAGAAGGGCCACCCACCAGAGTTTCAGGGTAGTTACGATGGGTTCATTGCATGTTAGTGGAAGAAAGACATTTAACGCCACCTTATATGGTTGAGTGCAGTGACACTAAAAAGTAGATGTTGGCCACATTTAAGCTTGTAGGAGAAACTTTATAGTGGTGGGAGTCATTACCACTTTTGAGAAGAGAGATGTTATGCCTATTACTGAGTTCTGGGTGCAGTTTAATCGTAAGTACTTTCCCTCGGCTATCGGGACAAGATGAAGAGAAAGTTTAATGAGGTGGTTTAGGGTGACCATTCTATAGTCGAGTATGAGGAGTTTACCCATTTGGCTAACTTTGTGCTCGATAAGGTGAGCAAGGATAAGAAAAAGTTGAAGTTCATGTGTGGATCGCTTAGAGGATCAAGAAATACTTGATTGGTAACCCATCATTGAAGACTTATATTGAGGTTGTCAATGCCATGCTTCTTTACTGCCAGGATCATTGCTTCCATCTGAAAGGAAGCAAGAGATGGGGTGAGACTGGCCAGTCAGGCAAGGTAGGAGGGAGTGGTGCTAGTGGGGAACTGTAGAAACATATGAGTAGGAACCAGGGCAGGATTTCTGGAAGGGGCATTCGACCAATAGATTAATATCGGGAGGTTACCGACCATAGGGTAGTGGATTCAGGCAGCACCAACAGGGTCCTCAGCAGTAGCAGCAACATTTTCCTCAGGGCCAAGGGAACAAATGGGGAGGCATGTAGGGTTGGGGAAATCAAAGATAGAGGAAATGATAGTTGATAGGCAATGTTTCGCCACGGCGTGAGCGTCACCTTCGCGCCAGTCGTTTTGAATTCAGCTCACCTTCTTTATACAAAAACCTAAACTTATGCCTACACTCAACAGGTGAGTATAGCGACCAAGTTCGGGTATCGAAAATCCACAGAGACAAGTTGCTATAATTTATAGGGCTTAGTATTCCAAAAATAAAAGTGTAAAAGGTAATTATACACAAAATGGAAAAGGTGCAAAAAAGGGAAAGATTAGTCTAGGCGTGTATTCTTACTAGATTAACAAAGCGAGTAAAAGTTATAGGTTGCATCGAATATTCCTCACCCGAGTTAATTAGTATAAAATGGTTACATGGGATTGCGAATTATTAAGACTGCGTCTCGTTTCGACAGTTAATTAAATCAAGAGTTATCACACCCCTAAATTCGCATAAAAGCCTAATGTGATTTTGGCGTCAACAAATACCCTAAAAATTACGCACGCAAGGTCGTAAGCATGGAGCATACATGATATGCCCTGTCAAATCTCCTAGGCGTAATAACTAGGACAACACACTCGAAATAGACCCATAAACACCATCACCAAAGCAAAGCAACATGTCAACCCGAGGTTAGTTCAATCCGACACAACCTAGACTAATTTAGCTGGAAAGCATATTAAAAATGCGGTAAATAATCGCAATAAATCTACACTAGAAAGCAATAAATGAAAGCATGCAAATAAAGCATGTAAACTAAATTAGAAAGGAAGAAATTAAGGAAATACAAACTATATTAATGGAGAGGGAAGATGAATAGTCAACTTACAAACCCAAATGGGTGTCAAACAAAGTGAGGAAGATGCAATGAGCTCTTAACCCCCAAACCCTAAGCTATTCTAACCTAAAACTAATTGTATCTATCTATCTATCTGAAAATGGAAACCAAAATTGGTTTATATAGTAAGTGGAAAAGAAAATAAAGGAAAAAGAAAAGAAAAGGAGAAAGTGCAAAATATCTAGTGACCGCGATCGACCGCGGCTAGGGGGCCGATCTGCCGCGCCTTCAAGTAGAAGCCCACTGTCTCGTTTCCAAAGAAATATCCAAAACCGCGGTCGATCGCGCATTTAACCGCGATTGATCGGTACTCTGTTTCCCAGCCTTCTTTGTAGGGGTGTGCAAAAAAACGGCCAAACCGCCAAACCGACAAAACCGAGCCGAACCAAAAAAATTTGGGTCGGGTTTTTTGAAGGGTCGGCTCGATTCGATTTGATCAGGTATAAAACCAAAGGGGTCGGTTTGATTTTCGGTTTTGGCATAAAAAAATCGATTTTGAACCAAACCGAAATGAATTAATTTTTATACTTTTTAATTTATATTTTATATTATATTTATATTAGCGTTGGCATATTATATTATATTATATTTTTTAATATTATATTTATATTAGGTATTAAAAGATTATTAAAATAAATGAAAAAACCGATCCGGCCCTATCAAAAACCGATGGGCAAATCGAATCAAAAACTGTAAAAAATCGACCCTATTCGGTTCAGTTCGGCTCGATTCTTCAACAGTTTTGGTTCGGTTCGGTTCTTCTCCTCCAAAAATTGGCATGGTCGGTTCGGCTAAAAAAACCCGGCCAAAATCGAACCGACCGACCCATGAACATCCCTACTTCTTTGGTCCCAATTGAGGGGAAAAGGTTAATTACGGAAATAGCCCTAACATTTTCGTTCGAACTCGAAACCACGTGCCGTTTATGTCCACGCGATGCTAACTCAATGAACTACGCATCCGTGGAATTTACATGAGCTGGAGAAGAAATGTGAATCAAATAAAATTCCCTTGAAGTAGCATCCGATGACAAAACTTCTCTGAAATGCAACCGAACCTCACTTTTAACGTTCCAATACCTACAAAAGCACAATTAAGCCATAAAAAGCATGTACATATCCAAATACAAGGTTGTCTAGTTAATGAGCATAAATATAGGCATTAAGGACTATAAAAGTGCTTGAATGCATAAAGATAAAGGGAGGATATATGAAATATTTGTGTCGTATCAATAGTCTCAAGAAGGCAATCAGGGCCAGCGATAGGGAGAATTTTTGGGTCATTATTTTATTTGTGGAGAGACAAGTAATAAGAGGAGAGACTTCCCACAGTAGGATTAAGTACCATAGCAGGGGTCGCAGGCATAGATACTCCCCACAACACTAATTCCACCAGCTCCACAATAGTAGGGGTGGTTACAGTATGGACATGTATATAACGTCTGGGATACAGTCATACCATAGGCATCGCAGGCACCACTTGCAGTTAAGGGTAAATTTCCTATTCATGGGCATAAGAGTAGGATTTCGTTTGATACAGGAGCGTCACACTCATTTATAGCTACCAGATTTGGATGTGTATCCAGTTTATTAGAGACAGCCGACAATCTCCTTATGTTTGTAGATTCACCTTTGGGTCATGGGTCACTTATACACTCGATTTGTAAGGGTGTGGATATTGGTGTTGGGAAACTATGTTTAGTCATCGACCATTTAGTGTTAGATATGGAGGTTATGATGTCATCTTGGGTATGGACTGGTTCACAGGGTACATGACGATGGTGGACTACTTCGGGAGGACCATCATGCTTTATATTCCAGGACAGGATATGTTCCTAGTGGCGATGCCTCTTCCTAAGGGAGGGTCGATCAAACACCTATACTATATTGAGGAGGAGAGTTCATAGGAGGTGGTTCCCTCTTTAGATTCGATTCCAATGGTGAGGGAGTTCGAGGATGTGTTCCAGGAGATACCTAGGTTTCCAACCAGCTTGGAAAATGAGTTTGTCATTTACTTAGCACCTGGAATAAGGCCGATTGCCTGAGCGCCTTATCGCATGGATTTTTTGGAGATAGGAGAGTTGAGGGAGAAGATTCAACAGCGTTTAAGGTAGGATTTCATTCGACGGAGTACATTACCATGGAGTGTGCCGATATTGTTCATCAAGAAGAAAGATGAGTCGCTTCATCTATGTATTAATTATAGGGATATGAACTCGGTCCTGAATTAGAATGGCTTTTCATTACCTCGGATTAATAACTTGTTCGACCAGGTGAGAGGATCAATGTACTTCTCTAAAATAGATCTGAGATCAGGGTATCACCAATTTCTTATTATAGAGGAGGATGTACTTAGGACCACTTTCCTGACACAATATGGATCGTACGAGTTTAGGGTGATGCCATTTGGGCTGACCAATGCACCAACAGTGTTCATGGATCTTATGAACCAGGTATTCAGGGAGTTCCTTGACTAGTTCTGGTCATGTTTATAGATGAAATTATGGTTTACTCTCGTTCAGAGGATGATCATGTAGAGAATCTACGTAGGTTCTACAGATGTTATGAGACCATTAGTTATACGCCAAATTTGAGAAGTGTGGATTTTAGTTATAAGAGATATAATTTTTGGTCCATATTGTGTCTAATAGGGGCATTGGTGTTGATCTGAGTAAGGTATCAGTGATGAGGGAGTGGGAAAAACCCACGATACCAATCGAGATTTACAGTTTTTTAGGGTTGGTCGGATACTATCGTCGCTTTATTAAGGGCTTCTCCAAGATTTGGGTTCGTTAACAAAACTGACTTGCAAAGGGGTGTCATTTGTATGGGATTATCACTGTCAGTTAGCTTTTGATGATCTAAAGGACAAGCTAACTTCAACACTTGTGATCGAATTGCCTAGGGGAGGACTCGAGTACCATGTTTATATAGATGCATCCTTGCTACGACTTGGGGGTGTACTACAGTAGGAGGAAAGGGCTATAGCCTATGTATTTCCCAAGCTTAAGCCCCATGAGAAAATTTTCCCCATACATGACCATGAGTTAGCAAAAGTTGTGTTTGCCTTGAGGATTTGGAGGCATTATCTTTTGGGGGAGTAGTTCGCCTTGTTCACGAACCATAAATCACTTCGATATTTATTCACGTAAGGGGATCTAAATATGAGGTAAGGGATATGGTTAGAGTTTATGAAGGATTACCAGTTAGATATTTAGTATCATCCGGGGAGGACTAATATGGTGGCAAATGTGTTGAGCTGACGACCTACTGGGAAGATAATAGAGGTTTGGAAGGCAAAGTGGAGGGAGCTTCTACATGCTGACGAGGTTGCTAGATCTTGTATATCCATGTTGTCTATCACTCTTGAGATTATTATGAGGTGGTGAAAGCATAGGCAAAGGATCAATTCTATTAGGACAGAGTATGCCAGTTGTTAGCAAAGGGGGAGAAGTCCTATTTAATTAGTTATGAGGGAGGCTTGTGCTTAAATGGGAGACTCGTTGTTTCAAAGGATAAGGATTTAAGATGCAAAGTGATGATAGAGTCTCACGAGTCAAGGTTTACAGTACATCCTTGTGGGATAAGATGTACTAGGATATGCATAGGCAGTATTGGTGGTCGGGGATGTAGCGGGACATAGCGAAGTTTGTCTCGAAGTGTGTTACCTGCCAGCTAGTGAAGGTAGACCACCAGAGACCAATGGGGATATTACAACCTCTATAGGTTCCAATGTGGAAGTGGGAGAGTATCTCTATGAACTTCATTATTGGGTTATCGATATCATAGAGAGGTAACTACTCCATTTGGATAATAGTGTATCGTTTGACCAAGGTGGCCCATTTTATATCAGTTCTAACAGATTATGAGACGAGGAAGTACATGTAGTTTTTCAGTGCAGAGATAGTGAGGCTGCATGGGATTTTAATTAATATCGTGTTAAATCGGGATAAGATTTTGTGTCTCACGTATTGTAGAGGTTTCAGGAGGTTATGGGCATATATTTCTATTTGAGTACCATGTATCATTCACAAACAGATGGGCAAACGGGGAGAGTTAATCAAATGTTAGAGGATATGTTGAGGCTGTGTATACTCGACTTTGGTGGAAAATGGTTACAGTACCTTCCATTGGTAATAACTCTTACCAATTCACCATCGACATGATACTAGTTGAGGCACTGTATGGATGGCCTTATCGTTCGCCTGCTTGCTGGTTAGAGGTGTGGGATAACAAAATATTAGGGTCAGAGATGATATGGGATACTGCTTATAAGATTAAGCTTATTTGGGGGCGCATCTTTATAGCTCATGATAGGCAGAAGAGTTACACTGACACATACATGAGGCACATAGACCTAGAGATTAGTGACTAAGTTTTAGTACGGGTGTTTTCTATGAAGGGAGTCATGATATTTATAAATAAAGGGAAGTTTGCACTGAGGAAGTGTGGGACTAGTTGCGTATATGATGGGTTTACTTGAGCACTTATAGTGGATTCACGATGTGTTCCTTGTGTCGTCACTGAAGAGGTACCTAAGATGTGAGAGGGCTTATTGGCACGTTCCATTAGAAGAGATAGACTTGCATCTAGAAATCTCCTACAAGGAGAGTCCAGTTGCTATAATTGATCGTAATGAGCATAAGCTATGGTCTAAGTGGTGCTCCTGGTTTGAGTTCACTGAGGGCACCATAATGTAGATGAGTCGATGTGGGAGCAGGAGGACGATATGCGAGAATAATATCCCGAGCTATTTATCGTAGGTATATCTGATTTTCAGGGAAGAAATTCCTTTGTAAGGGGAGAAGTATGTCACACCCTGTATTTTTAAGCATTTAGAATTTATTTAATTATGGCATTTTTAAATTCCACATGTGCAGTAATTTAATTAAAATACAATATTGCGTGTTTATTAAATATTGATCGAGTGAGATCTCTATTATACCTCTAATACAATAGTATTATAGGTGTTAATGTTTAAGCCTATCATTAATACTATTGTTCTTAACATTTTAGGTACTTGAGCTGGAAATGTTAAAATACATATGGTCTTTAAAAAAACAAAACAGTGTGTCTTTTGGCTTTTCAAAGTTGAGTAATATTTACATCAATTCCCAATGTATTCTTCCAGTAACTCCCACCTTCATTCATCTATGTTGGTTTCCATGCTTCTTTTCCATCTTTCAACATTTATTTAGGTTCTTTGCCTCTTTTTCTACCTCTTCTTTTAAGACTTTTTATTTTAGTCAACTCATTGTATATAAGAGATTAGGATCAATTTTTGTTCTTATTTTTTACTTACTTTCCCTCTCTCAATAAATAATTACTTTTTTTAGTAAAGAAAACTGCGATTTGAACTATTTAAGAATCTTATTTTACAAAAATTCAACATTAAAGATGATAAAACCTAAAGATTTTACCTCTATGCCAATCGTGAATCTGTTATTCATAATCAATGAATGTGGTGAACTAGGAGAACCATTCCGTTCATCTGTGTTTCCCCTATCTCCACTACAATAGAAGAAATGCGACAACTTAACTCGACCACAAACCTTGCAACGAATGGTCACCGGAATTGGTTTTAAAGCCTTTGGTCCTTTCTTACGCCTTTTGTGGGGAGAGACCTTCCTTTTGGGGACACCCATGAGGTCCATGGAACTAGCCCCCTCGACAGAGAAGATTGGGAATTATAACCAATGATTAGATTAAATTTAGGCAAAACAAAGGGTTATGATGGGGCACCATAACTAATAACACTATCGAGAAGAGTTGGTAGGGAGATAATGCGAGGCCATATTCTCACCCCTAATGCTCCACCTCCGCCGCTTCTTATCATTGCCATCCTCTACGTCGTTACTGCGTCTCATGTTAAGATGTTCACAATCACAATTTGGGAGAGATGGCACTACCGACATGTAATTGACACGAGATTTGCCACTTGGTAGGATGTGAGAGTTTTTTAGGGTGTTTTGGCGTAAAGAAGAACGTGTGATTGAGGTTGGTCAGACATGAACTGAAGATGGTCGTCGGTGGTTCATGACAATGACAAGACACCTTTAAGGGTTTAAATGGGTGAAATAGTTTGGTCTATGGGGTTGTGTATATTTTTTTCATCTTTATTTTTGTGGTTTTGATTAACTCGCTTGCTATAAATATATTAATAAAAATTTTAAGGATGTATTATTGGTATCACAAGTCATATATGAGCACGAGTAGGAGATTTTGAGTTTAAAGTATTGGTTTGACTCCCGCTAGGTATGAGAATTTGTGTTTTGTATAAAAATCTACATCTAATAGGTCACTCGTGTGTGTGTTATTATTCTATTGGACTTTGAATTTGAAGAAAAAGTTTTGTAAAATATGTATTAGTGAAATTTCTTAATAATTCTGATATAATACATTTATTTATTAAAAAAGTGAATTATTTTAGTAATATTCTATATGCTAAAGGCACATAAATGCCTTAAAAGATATTTTTTTTCATTTATTGTTTCTATCAATTTATTTATATTTCATCTTTATAAATAAATAACACATTAAACAAATTTTTTGTGCGAAAAACTGTTCATTTACCTAATTTTCTTTACCCCAAAAAAATGTCCATCTCCCAATTTGGTACATTTTCTTTATTTCTCCCACCAAAGAAAACATATTGTCTTGAATGTGCTTTCTCCCATAAAATCAAACAGAAAGACAGCAAACCAAACAAACCAAATGGTTTAATGCATCCACCAAAGCAAAGAAAGATACCCCAAAGCAAGCAGTTCAATGCATGTTTCCTTCGGGTTCATCTTCGTCTTCATCCTCAACAGATTTAACTATTCGTTATTTGTTTCGTTTGCCCAAAAAAATAAATGAAAATGTTTTTGAAAGGAAAAAATTCATTATTCCCCTTTCCTCGATATATTTTATGAATAATGCATTATGTTGCATCATCTATATCCATTATCGTGAAGCTCTTATAAATCTATTGCATTAGGAACACATCAAGTCAAAAAATGTACAACTTAAATGAGAATAGACAAATATTTGATTTTCATATAAATGAGTACATTGTCTTAGTTGTGTGAATTAAACTCTTTATAACATGAAATCTTTATGTTTATAACATAAAATTTCTATGTAGACAATTGATATCCTGACAATGCATAAGCAGTGTTTGTTACTAAGACACTTAGAATGGGAAAATACTTGATTTTTCATATAAATGAGTACATTTTTTTAGGTTTATAACATAAAAAATTTATGTATGTAGACAACTAGTATTATGACAATACATAAGCAGTGTTTGTTAACAAGGAACTTAAAATATAATTTTTTTTTTATTTTTCATAAAAATGAATATATTTGTTTTACATAGTAGATTATGAATTTCATTATACTTTTGTCATAAATATACTTTCAATAAAGGAATTATTATAGTTGTTATCACAGTTTATCATCTTCTATATTTATGCCCGCGCATCACGTGGGCTCCATGCTAGTTATAATTAATATTTATGGAATAAATTTACTACGTGTGTAAATAACATATGATAATTATTATACGCCGTAGTCAGTAATATCGACAAGACTATGTCATAGTTCAATCGAGAGTTGTGTGTAGGCTATATTAAGGTCGAGATAGTAAATTTATCTAGAGTTACTCGATTGGTGATTTTGAGGTCACAGTTAATTCCTAATGGGCCGAAATAGAGGGAATACTTTACCTGGGTGTATTATTTGTGTTCCGGGGGAGTTTTAGACTATACTGGGCTCTTACGAGGGTATATGGGTGTAAACACCACATTATAGGACCCCCTAAGTCTCTCTTTAGGTCACTAGCACCTCCCCATTTCATTATAAACCCTAGGTCATACTCTGAGTACAGATTTGGAGGCCATCGGGCGCTCTCGAGCCCCGTTTGACTCTGGTAAACTCTATCGTCAGAACAAAATCTCTTTGAATCTTCGAAGGTATCTAAATCCCCTTTCCAACGATCAGCCATGTGCACGAATTGGCATAATGGTTCGAACAAACGGACCATTTTACTAATAAAAATCAATCTGGAGGCCATCGGGCCCTCCCGGGCCCCGATTTGACCCCAATCAACTTCATTATCATAGTGAAAGATCTTTGAATCTTTGAAGGTCACTCAAACCCCTCTCTAATGATCTGCCATGTGCATGGAATGGCATAACCATTCGAACGAACGATCCGTTTTACTCCAAAAACTGATTCGAAGACCACCGGGTGCTCCCGGGCTCCGTTTGATCAAGGTCAACTCTTCATCCCGAATGATACTAAATAAATCTCCGAAGGACACTGAATACCCTTTCCAAAGGTCGGTCCCATGCGCGATTCTGACTTATGGTACGAAAAAATGATCCATTTTACTCTGAGAGGTCACCGAATTCTTTTGGGCCTCGGTTGACCCAGGTCAACTTTCCAAATCGAGCAAAAATCTTTGGAATGTCAAAATAAATCTCCTAACCTTTCCAATAGTCCCCCCATGTATGATTATGACTTACCGTGCGGATAAAAAATCCATTTCCATTCGATGATCTCCCGTCCAAAGGACCGACGTGCGATTTTGAGCCACATTTGACCCAAAGTAAACACCCGGACCCGGGAGAGGTCCCAAGGAATCTTGATGGTCTCTGAATTACCTTTCTAACGGTATGCCACATGGACAATTTAGATCAACATATTGCGTTCTATGATTATTTTTCTAGAAAAATTTGTACGCGACTACCAATTGGCAGGTCCATTTCTCTGCCTATCGATAGTGTGTCTAGGGTCACCTGCCGATGGGCAGGGCTAGCTCCATGCTGATCGGCACCACCCCTCACCCTATAAATAGAGGTCATGACCTCACTTCAAAGGCACACCTCAGATCCATCAGCATCAGTGATCTCAGCAACATTCTCTCGAAATCAGCGAAGTTCCTCCATGTGATGTTCCATTCAAGCTTACATTCCAATGCTTTTCATACCCAATTTGGAAAAATCACATTCTCTTTCATCAAACATTCACCTCACATTCAAGGGAGTTCATCCAAGATTAAATATGAAGCTTCGAAGAAGGTTTAAATCCTTCCCTCTCTCTTTAAATTTCTTATTTTTGCATTAAATTCATTAGATTCATAATCTAGTTTTTACTTTAGTGCATATATATTAACATCTTACATTTTTATTAGTGTATTGCACATAATTTATTTTCTATAAAAACAAACCAAAACAAACAAAAAGAGGGTAATACCCATAAATTTCGAACGGGATTATCCATCACACCTTTTCAAAACTAAACCACATTTTCTACACTCGTACATATAATAAAATTCCATTTGAATCTAAGGGATAAACCCCACCCTTATGCCGCATTCGAAGTACGTGGAATTTGAAGCCTCTATATGCTACGTAGGTGTCTTGGAATAAAACTCGTGATTCGAGTCCAATTTTCTAATTTTTCAATTTTCTAACTTCCCAATTTTTAACCTTTTCCCAAAATTATTCAATTCTCTAATCCTCCAATTTTTCTAAATCCCCCGTTTCTGTATTTATTAGATTTTTGCAGTAGTATATATATTATGTTTGTTAGAATTTCATCCAACATATATTATCGTTTCATCATAACGATCAATATAACAATAAATACCTAAATCATGTTTTCCATATATTATTTTGGGAACGTTCCTATGGATGACCCCACTCTATCTTTTTCATGGTAAGAGTTGAATGATTCCAATCTCTATTATATATACATGCATACACACTTCACGAAGAAATTAAGAAAAATAATAACACAAGCCCATGAGATACCGAAAGGACGGGATTAGTGCCTAACATCTTCCCATTCCATAACTTATCCTCCGAACCTTTGAACTATTGGTTTCGTATGCATCAGTTTGTCCTCAATGCCATTCTCTCAAGGCGGCAACATGTTCTTTTACCTATTTTGTGCAAAATAGGCTGGCGACTCCATCTCTTTACATAAATCCCACACCGATGATTGCCAAAGCATTCCTAAGTTGGGTGTAAGACCTTTAAATCCCCATGTCCTTCTCTATCTTCACCCCCCTTTGGGGATCCCAAAGAGAGGAAAAGGGCATGGTCTTTGATAGGGATGGCCACAGTGGCAACTCCATTGCGGATTTTTTTCATAAGAGGGCTAGAGTCTGTTTGAATGGGAATTTTACTTTCTTGTGTGCGTATGCACCTATTTGTTTGTACCCTTTTTCTCCTCTATTATTTCTTGGACACATATACCTCATTCTTATATCACTACTCACTTATACACTTGTAGATATTTTCCAGCTTACATTAATGGACAAATACCCAAAGCAAAATGAGGAGAGGGGTAGTCTCCAACAAAAATCCCCAAAGAGTTCCAAACCTTAAACTAAAGAAAAAATGAGGTCTAAAACTAATATCTTTTCATCATATGTTACAAAAATAAACCGATTCTCCAATTTATACTAAGTTGGAATTAACAAAGAAAAGAAAAGAAATAAGAAAAGAAAAAGGGAGATAAATCTCCAATTTAAGGAAAGAAAGAAAAAGAAAAAATAAATAAAAATAGAAAAAGGATAGATGGAACAAAATATCGGACCAAAAACAGAGTATCGATCGACCGGGGGTGGTGGCCTGTCAACCGCTGCAAATGGGCAAGGGCACACTATCTCCAACCAATGGCTTAAATCAAAAACCCGGTCGATCGCGAGTGGTGGCCGGTCAATCGGTCATAACAGCAGCTCCCAAGATCGCATAAGTAATAACACAAACCCACATATCCTATGGTTTCAATAGCAGCGGAGCTCTAACCTTTCTTCATTTCGTGCAGTAGCAGCTAGCCGTAAAGCAACAAAACCCAACTTCGCAGCCATGGCATATTGCCCAGCATCGTAGTAACCCGAGAGCGCAATGGATGCGTAGGAAAGAACCCGAAACCTGCGATGTCAACAATCCGAGACCTCCATGCCATGGAATTGGAAAAACCCGATACCCACACCAATACTAGCTCCATAGTCAAAGACCCACAACACCAAATGGGTAAAATCAAGACCCGAAATCCGCACTTGCGTGTCGTGGACCAAACCCGAGTTCCAATTTCATAAAAAAAACATCCCAATTTGGCGCATGGCCAAAACCCGAGAAAAACTCTAGAAATCACCCAAAATCGCCATTCTCAAACAAAGCTTGCTGCAAATTGGCCAAAATAGAAGATAGGACACAAAGGGAATTAAACAAATTGTTAATGAATAAATAAAATAATATTTAAATAACTTATAATTCTTTCTTGATTAAAAGCTTGTATTTCCTTCGTTCGGGCTCCGATTTGAGCATCATTCTTGGCCACGCGAAGCTTGAGCCGAGGGCTACAGTTTTCGTGAATGCTTCGGGAAAAAATTCCGAAGTGTGAAATTACAAAAATGCCCCTGAACATGCGAATCGCGACGGAAGTTTATCGGAACGCGCCCAAACTTCATACTTACCACTATAGTACCTATAAAATCTCCATTATATCTCAAATAACATGTTAGCGTATAAAACGGAGGTTATTTGATTAACGAGCATAATTATAGACATTAAAGTACCCGAGGTGGCTAAAATGGATAAGTTTCAAGAGTATAAAGTGCAATATTCGATATAAATCACCCCCCTAACTTACACATTGCTAGTCCCTAGTAATAAAATTCAAAGCAAGAAGAACTATAATAAAAACACAACATGTATATATGCATCGAAATATAAATGCCCCTTTCGTAGGGAACACGATTGCATTTAGCATATGCAATAAGCAGTTAAACCCCTAGGTTACCCTAGTGGATGAGTGTCGTCTCGTGAGGGTTTTCATGGATGAAACCCACAAACATCATATGGTTTCCTCAAAATATGCCCAACCAACGTGCGACAAACTCAACGATAATAAAAAATCATATTGAATGAATTCACACAGAAGTCCGTATTATTAGCATTATAGAATGCACCTCATAAAATTGAAACTTTAAAAAGTGGGAGGGGGGCGAACACATGCAAAGTATGATTTGACAAAAACTTAAATAAACCGAATAATAAATATTAAAGCAAGCGTATATTCAATCCTCATGGGCATTACACTCATCAAGTGAATTCACTCGAAACAGGGAGTTAACACACGGAACATGCAGGCATAAAGAGTAATTGTAAATGGAAACTAGGTCGCACACATGCCATAGATGAAGAACGCTATATATAAAATGAAAAATTGTAATCTCAGTGAAAGATAACAATAATTAAAAAGGTGAAATGTATTTTCACAAATTATCAAAACTATTTCAACTTTTAAATTGAAATCACCCTAAGATCACATAGGACTTTATAGGGTTGTAATATAGGTTTGGGGTTAAGGTACGAAATGAAAGGTATATGTACGAATTCAAAGTGTTCGGAATGAAAAATTAGAATAATAGGAAGAATGCGGGCAATAAAGAAAATGGAAAACAAGTTCCATAACCAAGCATTGAATATAACAATGGGGAGAGTAAACAAAGCTTACTGAACACTATACACAACATATACAAATTTCTTTTTTCTTTTCTTCTTTTTCTCATGTTTTCTTTCTTTTCTTTACTTTTTTCCTTTTTCTTTTTCACCTCTTTTTCGTTACTTTTCTCACTCTCACGTGCCTAAATTGCAACCACAAAATGCAACATCATTCAATCCCAAGTATCATTCTAAATAAAGGTACGGAAGATAATATGTATAGCGTATAACTCTAATTCGGAGTTGGTTATGGGAATTTCTGGTAATGAAATGAAAGGCTAATATTTAGGCTCAAAGGGGTTGACGAAGGAAGACATAGGTCAAGGCTAATATGGGTGATATGACTAATATTGCCTATAATCATTTTATAAAGTTTACGCAATGCTCGAGTCAAAATAATATATGAAAATCATGCTCAATAAGCATTTCAAGATATAAACTCAATTAATGAACGATCAATGAAAGAATAGAGATATTACTGACGAATTCAACGTTTTTAAAGAGGAAAGAGAAGTGTATAACACTCACAAACGAAGAAAATTCCAAAGCTCACTCGGTGTAAGTATATACAATGCAACAAAACATTATCAAGTTATAATAATCTTAAACCAAATCAATAAAGTAAGAAAAGTGCATGTGCTCATGGAATTAAAGTTTAATTCGTGAAGTTATTCATAATATCAATGATTGAGGACTAAAGTCTAATAACTTCTAAAATCAAGAACATGTATCATTGAATTGTCAATTGGATCGGGCATTTATTAAAATTTATCACCGGAAACAAAGGTAAAATGCCCAACAAAGGAGAAAAAGAAAAAGAAAAATATTTTTGAATTTTTTGAATTTTTTTACAAGAAAAGCATGTTTGGTAATAACATATAATCAAATCAAAGAAACTACCAATGAATGGATATAATACCCCACATCCCCACATCCCCTAACTTAAAACTTAACATTGTCCTCAATGTAAATTAAGAGTCAAGTTAAAGAGAGGAAAAGAGGGATACTACCCACTATGGAGTGATCTTCGAAAAGTACACATCCAATGATTCTACAAAACATGTTAGTACCAAAGCATAATAAAAAGAAGAAATAAAACTTTAACTAATTACACCAGACTATAAGTAAGAAAAATAAAACTAACTATTTATAACCTACAATTTTAACTCCTAACTAACTATATACTAGAAGTTAAAATTTTTTAGGGTTCACCCAAAACACGATTTGGCTTTGCGAGATCCACCGAGGACCCTCTCTTTCATGCATGCCTTCCGAAAAATAGGAATTTCGTTTAAACAACGGAAGGCATGTGTAAAGCAAAAGAAATGAACCATCCCCAATTAAAAATTTTGGAGGGAGGATGGGTGATTTGGATAATAAGGGGGAGAGGTACACATGGGTTCCAAAAAAAATTGAATTTCCTCCCAAATATTTTTCAGTTGGAATGAGAGGTGGCGCACATGTGGAGGCGACTCGAGCGAGTACTCCTCATCGGTGAAAAGGTTTGGAACTATAAAGTTTTGAACCGATTCATCGAGTACTAAAATTGGTGTGATAGTATAGAATAAAGATGGGGACGAAAGAAATTCAATCTCAAGAGATGAGTTATCATCACTTGAAGGTTGAATTTCGAAGGAAATAGGATCGTTTGCAATGAAACTTTCTTCTTTTAGAATCAAAGAAGAAACGAGTTCATTGCAAATGGATACTACGCCCATTTCTTCCTCATTTTCATTCTCTACTATACCATGGGTCAAGTCAAGAATGATTTGTTCCAAAGTAGATACAAAGTCCTCATTTGCTTCAAAACATTCCTCGACTTCAAAAGTCTCGAAAGAAAAATCGTCGTCGGATTCAAATAATAAATCCAACTCATGCTCCCAACAACGATTTTCTTTCCGATAACGGTTTTCAATTTTCTCATTTTCAAGCATGCGCAAGCCCTTACCGAAAGTCATAGGGCGAGTAGCGGATTCTTGCAAATGATAACTTTGAAAATTATCATCAGAACGACTATCAAAATAATTAACATAAGAATTTTGAAAGCTATTGCAATCTGTTTCAAAATTCTTATCATAAGGATCTTGCGACCCAAAATATAAATGATCATTCCCAAAATTTATGTAATCCATACTTTGAATTTCGTAATAATCACCCAATGTCATTTTAGATGTTACAATTTTTTGGGCTTGTAAGTATTGACCAAAAGTCATATGTTTACGGGGATTTTGAGAATTATCATTAGGATTACAAGAAAAATTGGAATAAGACAAGCTTACCCCCAAAAAGGCTCGAGATGGATATTTCCATAAAGATGGTGTGCGGCCGAAAAAATTCAAGCATTTCTTAGCGCTCAAATGTGCAAATCCTGCAAAAAAAGGTTAAAACAAAAAATACAAATACAAAAGAAAAATACTATGATATAATAAGACAATTACAATCTATAACAACACACTCCCCGGCAACGGCGCCATTTTTATTAAGCAAGTTGTCGGGATCAAAGCATTAAATCAATTAAGATTCAAAGAAAATCATCCCTGGCAATGGCGCCATTTTGATTATGCATGAAAAGTTGCGTCACGTCAAAATGCTAATCGTTGAATTCATTTCACCGCATTAATACAAAAACTTAAATTACGACTGTACTTGCGATACAAGTATAGTGGTAAGTCAGGTATCGAATCCACATGAAGTGTTCAATAGATTTTAATCGGTCTATTACTTCAGGAATAAAATAGTAAAAGATGATGGGTGGTTGTAAATAAAATGGAAAAGTAAGAAGTTAACTCTAATAAAGAATTAAGAAAATAAGAGTTGGAATCACGTCCCCTCCGTGGGCTAAACACGCGGAATTAGAATTTCAGTTCGAAAATATTTAACCGAGCATTTTTTAGTTAAACATAAACATCACACATGCAAGAATTTAAAACAACGATGCGAGATTAAACATTTAATAAAAAATGGTCACACGCGACTTAAAATCGGATTATCGCTTTAAACACTAACGTTGTGTGACAAAGAAAGTTAAACGTATACTATTCCAATTTAGTTCGCAAGGTTTCAATTAAATACAATTTTACACGAAACCTAATTTTCGAAGCTCGATGCCCATCAATGGCGAAAATGCAATCCCAACCCATATACTACTCACACAACATGATAAATTAAGTAACCAAATAATTAATTAATTTAAACAAGAAATAAATAAATTACACAAATTTATCTAGGCATAGGAATAAGAAATAAGCATGGGAAAAGTAAATACAGAGCTTAAATAAAAGGAAGCTTACATTAATGGACAAATACCCAAAGCAAAATGAGGAGAGGGGTAGTCTCCAACAAAAATCCCCAAAGAGTTTCAAACCCTAAAACTAAAGCAAAAATGAGATCTAAAACTAATCTTTTTTCATCATATGTTACAAAAATAAACCAAGTCTCCTATTTATACTAAGTTGGAATTAACAAAGAAAATAAAAGAAATAAGAAAAGAAAAAGGGAGATAAGTCTCCAATTTAAGGAAAGAAAGAAAAAGAAAAAAAAAGAAAAATATAAAAAGGATAACTGGCACAAAATATCGGACCAAAAATAGAGTATTGGTCGACCGGGGGTGGTGGCCGGTCGAGCTGCAAATGGGCAAGGGCACACTGTCTCCAACCCACGGCTTAAATCAAAAACCCAATCGACCGCGAGTGGTGGTCGATCGACCGGTCATAACAGCAGCTCCCAAGATCGGATAAGCAGCAACACAAACCCACATATCCCATGGTTTCAATAGCAGTGGAGCTCCAACCTTGCTTCATTTCGTGCAGCAGCAGCTAGCCACAAACCAACAAAACCCAACTTCGCAGCAACCCGAGAGTTCCATGGATGTGTAGGAAAGAACCTGAAACCTGCGATGTCAACAAT
Source organism: Sambucus nigra (assembly GCA_949130495.1). Classification (NCBI taxonomy): domain Eukaryota; kingdom Viridiplantae; phylum Streptophyta; class Magnoliopsida; order Dipsacales; family Adoxaceae; genus Sambucus; species Sambucus nigra. Next base: position 223,721,688 of record OX422218.1, read on the forward strand.
TCGAGACCTCCATTCTATGGAATTGGGAAAACTCGATACCCGCACCAATAATAGCTCCATAGTCAAAGACCCACAACACCAAATGGGTAAAATCAAGACCCGAAATCCGCACTTGCGTGTCGTGGACCAAACCCGAGTTCCAATTTCATAAAAAACATCCCAATTTAGCGCGTGGCCAAAACCTGAGCAAAATCTGAGAAATCACCAAAAATCGCCATTCTCAAACAAACCTTGCTGCAAATTGGCCAAAATAGAAGACATGACATAAAGGGAATTAAATAAATTGTTAATGAATAAATAAAATAATATTTAAATAACTTATAACTCTTTTTCGATTAAAGGTCCGTGTCTCCTTCTTACGAACTCCGATTCGAGCATCGTTTGTGGCCACGCGAAGCTTGAGCCGAGGGCTAAAACTTTCGTGAATTCTTCGGGCCAAAATTCCAAAGTGTGAAATTACATAAATGCCCCTAAATGTGCGAATCGCGATGGAACTTTACCGGAACACGTTCAAACTTCATACTAAGCACTTTAATGGATATAAAAGCTCAATTATACCTCAAATAACATGTTAGCATATAAAACGGAGGTTGTCTAATAACGAGCATAATTATAGACATTAAAGTACCCGAGGGGGCTAAAATGCATAAGTTTCGAGGGTATAAAGTGTAATATTCAATACGAATCACTTGGAAAACTCCTTTACAATATAGACCTTCTTTAACCTTGAGAATTCTTGGATTGGTACTATAAACCATCTTCCTCAACCTTGTCTTCAATAATGGAAAATTTCAGACTAGACGCATTCAGGATGGTGGTGAACGCAGTGAAATTGCATTTAACAAAGCATAACTTGTGGAGTCCAAATCAGTATCACAAAAGTGGCATTCAACTTCTTATTTCCCTTATTCCTTATTTTAGTGGGACTCTCAAATGACTTGTAACCAAAAACTTGACACTCGAAGCATCTCCCTGAATCCTTTTCGACCTTCTAATTTTTCTTCTTTCAATTTCTTGAAATTTTTCTTACCTTGCTGGCACTTTTTTCAAACCTTTACGACATATCAATTTTATTACGTTTAAGATTTTTCTTCTATGCTTTTTATAATTTGGTAAATCCTCTTCTTCGCTATCGGTTATGTCGGAATCAAAAGACTTAGACTAATGGGCTTTTAAAATAATGTCCTTCCTCTCGAGGGGTCAATTTTCCAACTCAAAGGTTTGGATAAACCCTATAACTTTCATGTTATCTACACCTCATATCACATTTAAGGCTAGAAATTGGGGAAGGAATTTAGGTGGTACCAGTATACACAACATTCTAGTATTCATAAAACACCTCCTTAGGTTCCTAACACCACCCCTTTCACCCTCGGACACCAGGTCCTACTCCAAACCTTAACCTAGAGGCCACTAGGCACTTTTGAGCTTTGTTTGACATTTTCCAACTCTTAGAATTTAGAGTAGCTCAATGCATTTCATATGTCTCTAGATACCCTTTCCAACGGTCCATACCGTGTGCAAATCGACCTTACGGTTCGTGTGTACTTGCCTTTTTACTCCAAAATCCTAACTTAAAGTCCACCGAGTGCTTCCAAGCTCTATTTGACCTTGGTTAACTCTCTAACCTAGGAGTATCTCAATGAATTTTTTTAAGTCTCTGGATTTCCTTTCCAAGGATATATACCATTCACGAATCTGCCTTAAGGTTTTCACATACTTTCCTTTTCATTCTAAAACCCTAACCCAGAGATCACCAAGCACTTTTGAGCTCCATTTGACCTTGTTCAACTCTTGTACCCAAGATTAGCTCAATGAACCTTATTACGGCTCTAAATACCGTTTCCAATGGTCCCGTCCATGCTTAATTCAGACTTACGATTTGCATTTTATGCCCATTTTTTAGCCCTCTGCCTATTGGCATAGGGATATTTTACTTAGCCAACAAGCCAAGGGGTATGTCAATAAGTAAGTATGGGCCTATTTCGATCGGCGGATCCCCTACTCTAAAATTTTACTATTTAAGGAGGTTATGACCTCATTCCCAAGGACCCATTTTTGGAGATCTAAAGATCCCATGCCTCGAAATCAATGCGTCATTTTTCAAAAACATCATTCAAACACCACCTTTTCTTACATCACTTTCACCCCAAATTTTCCACCCATTTCATCACCACTTCACCACTATAACAAAACTAGCCCACTTCACTTAAAAAAACAATAGCAAAGCTTCATAGGAGGTCTACTTCTATCCTTTTATAGCACATTTAATTAATGTAATTTATCACACTTTCTTTGCTCTTAGCATATCTTTTCCTTTATTTTTATTTTCTCACCCTAAATAATCCCTTTCTGATTACTTATAGACACAAAAATATAGCTTCGTAAATCTAAAAAAGTCAAAAAATAAGGTTCAATCCTTAAACTCCAATTTAGAATATTCCTCCCTTTTTTCCTACACTTTCTCCACTTGTGCACACATACCAGTTAAATTAAATGAAATTCTAGTTTCGGGTTCATGGGTTAAATCCCACCCCTGCGTGTTATCGAACTACGTGGCTTGAATACCATTTTTGGTTACGTAGGCATCTCGAGTCTTCCTCAGGATTCGAGTCCTCATTTCTTATTTGTTTTATCGTATTCAATCTCACTTTTATTAGTATTATATATATATATATACTAGTTTATATGTTCGTAGCAATCTCGTCAGATATTCGTATTCACTTCCTTTTAGTGAATCATTATATTATATTTTCATACTTTTTATTCTCTTTCATTTTTGCAATCCCATCAGATACGTATATCCATTTTCTCATAGTGATTATGATCAGGTGTATTGTACATATTGTATTCTTTTCTCTTTATTATATTTTTACCAGCCTCGTCAGACATATTCCATTCCTTGCGATGGATTGCGACCCAATGCGATGCTCACGTTTTAGTTACCTTTTTAAATTATTTTATTTCTTTTTATACTCCTTATAATGACTCATCTCCATCTTTTCCATGAAATGAGTATGACGATTTCTTTTCTCACCTATTTCACATCGCACATATTATACACATGAATTACATTTTAGAGAAAAAAAAGAATATTATCATAGCCAATGAGATACCTAAAGGGAGGAATGGGTGCTTAACACCTTCCCATCCCATAACTTAGTCCCTGAACTTGTGATTCATTTGGGTTCGTATGCATTAGTATGTGTTTGACGTCGTTTCTTCGGGGACAACTACATATTTTTACCATTATTGAGAAAAATAGGCTGACGACTCCATCTTTCTATATTTTCATCCCTTTGACGATGGCTAATTTATATTCATGGGACTCCTCGAAGATTGCGCAAATGGAAGAAATAATATTTCCTTCCTTGATCCCCGCGCACACAAATTTCTCTTTTGGGGCGAACGGGTTCGAAATATCACGGATGGACATAGTAGCAACCTAATGATTTTAGTAACAAACCTAGAATCCAAGATCTTCTCACCCAAATTTAAGTGAGAGTTCATGATATTATAGCGTTCAATATAAAACTCATTGAAGGTACGGGTGTTCGTGGCAACCCCATCAAACATTCATATTCACTTCCTCACAGTGAATCATTATATTATATTTTCATACTTTTTATTCCCTTTCATTTTTGTAATCCCGTCAGACATGTATATCCATTTTCTCATATTGATTATGATCCGGTGTTTTGAACATTTTATATCCTTTTTTCTTTATTATATTTTTAGCAGCCTCGTCAAACATATTCCATTACTTGCGATGGATTATGACTCGGTGCACTACTCACATTTCAGTTACATTTTTAGATTATTTTATTTCTTTTATACTCCTCATAATGACTCATCTCCACCTTTTCCATTACGTGAGTATGGCGATTTCTTTTCTCACTTATTTCACATTGCACATATTATACACATGAATTACATTTTAGAAAAAAAGGAGAATATTATCATAGCCAATGAGAGACCAAAAGGGAGGAATGGGTGCCTGACACTTTCCTATCCCGTAACTTAGTCCCTATACTTGTGATCTATTTAGGTTCGTATGCATCAGTATGTCTTTGATGCTGTTTATTTTTCCTATTTTGAGAAAAATAGGCTGGTGAATCCATCATTCTATATTTTCCCCCTTTAACTAAGGCTAATTTATATTTGTGGGAGCCAACGAAGATCGCGCGAATGGCGAAAAGAGGATTTCCTTCCTTGATCCCCGCACGTGAAAATTTCTCTTTGGGGGCGAACCCATTCGAAAAATCACGAATGGACATAGTAATAACCTAATGATTTTAGTATCAAACCTAGAATCTAAAATCTTCTCACCCAAATTTAAGTGAGAGTTCACGATATTATAGCATTCAATATAAAACTTATTAAAGGTATGGGTGTTCATGGGTTGGTCGGTTCAATTTTAGAACATACTGTCCAACTGAGCTGAGCGGTTCAATTTTGGAAGAAGCTAGCCCAAAATCGAACCGAGGATGAGAAAAATAGCCAATTTGGGCCACATTGGTTTCGATTTTAGTCAGTTTTTGGTTTTGGTCAATTTTTTAAGTCGGTTAATATTTTTTGGATATAAAAATTGAAGTCACTTAAGGGTTTTAATATAAATATTAATGTCAGTTTGGTTCGGTTGGAATCGATTTTTAATTGTCTAAATCGTCCACCAAATCGACATGGGTGGTTTTCTAAATCATTCAATCGTAGGCTTAATTGATCTAAAAAACATCAATTTGGGCCAGTTCGGTTTGACTTTTGGCTCAAGCAATTTTTTTGTACACCCCCAATTGAAGTTCTTATTTTTAATCATCTTTAACAACTCAAACAGGGTGGAGAGGTGTTGGAGCTTCATGATCTAAACTGTATACCCTCATGGGTGATTTTTAGGATGTCCCATGCCTCCGTGGACATAGTGCACATAGAGATCCGATAGAATTATTTTTGGAAAACTTCACAAAAAATTACATTTATTCCCCAAGAGTTATAGTTAGTTAATGGTGCTCATCCTCGATCCGTATTACCTATGGTTTAAGGTTATTATCATCCCCTACCTTGGTCATTGGGTGTTTTGATTTCCTAACTATAGTTAACCATACCCTTTCATCGTGGGATTTCAGAAAAATGTTACACCCACTTTTTAATACGCTTAGTTAATACCATCAAACACAAGTGTACACGTGATTAACTAACCCTCAACAGACATACCATCGAGACTCATCGTAATGAACTGCTTTGATACCAATTTGAAAAGTATGAGCCATAGGGATTTATTCAAATTATTTACTTAATTAATTACCACGTCATGTTCAAATCAAATCCTTTTTTAATTGAATGAAATTTCAATTTACCAAATAAAATTAATTAGGTAAATTTACATGCAAGTGCAAAAAATAAACGTGGAATCTAGAAATAATCACAAACAATGAACAAGGATTTATATTATAAATCCTCGCGGGAAAAACAATTATCTTCCTTGGATAACAAGTCCACTAGTACTATAAAATTTAGGTCTTACAATGGACAAATGGGACACAAATATAAGACCACGATTACCATCACGAAATCTCTCCCTTACGTTCTGATTCGATGCCTCTACCCATAATAATATTCAGTTTCTTCATGCCTGGATTTAGCTTGCACAATCCTTAGAACTTGGTATCCACCGATCTCTTTATTGATGATGATTAATGATTTAACATAAATATTTCATATTTACCACCGTAATTTAGGCATTTTTATTATCCCGTGCGGTGTAAATAGATTGGATTTATCTTGTATTCATGCTACTAAACATTTCTAGCAAGTATTTATTATTTTGTGTACTTCTCGTGTATTTTTTAGGTACTTCTTGCAAGTAAATGCGGGAGAGAAATCGAAACAGTTTCAGAAATAAAGGAAAGGAAGTTGAAGGGCATTTACATAATTTTGCAGCCATAGTTCGGAGGCGGAGCCAACCATAAAGTTGATGATGGAACACAAGGCCCCCAATTTTAAATTTTCTTTTAAAATGAATTTCCTTAAATGCGGAATAGGATGGTTCAACACAGCACACACAAACTTCAAATTTTAATTTCTTCAAAATCAAAATTAAACTAAACTAAAAGTGACATTAAATTAAACAACCATTTTCACTTAAGCAAATTAATTCAACCCAAGTCCTAGAAATTTTTTGAAAAAGATTAATTCATTTTTCCATTTTGGCTAAACCAAATTTTATCAAATTAAATTATCTTGACTTGAATTAAATTAACCTAAAATTCACCCAAACTATTTTAGCACTAACTTAAACAAATGTGTGATTTAAATCAATTTTTATCTTAATTATCCTAAGCATGCATTCTAGGTGATTTGCAAGATAAAATAAAATCACATCCACTACACGGTGATGTACGAGAAAAACCCAAATGGAAAAAACCTCGGACGGCCCTGGCCTAACAAATCCACTAAGTAGGGAATTACAATTACGAGACAGTAGACTTACACCAACAACTTGACTCTATCCAAACCTTGACACTCCTTCTTGTAAACAACTCCACCCAGTAGATAACTATGGATTCCTCCATGGTCTCGAAATCCACCGATGGGGCTTTTGGTCATCGTCATCCTCACGTGAAGCCTTTCTTCGAGTGGGAACACCGCAGTACCCAAACAAACTCCTTTTGGGTGGAGAAGAACCCAAACTCTCTTCTTGATGATGATGATGATGATGATATATATATATATATATATATATATATATATATATATATATATATATATATATATATATATATATGTGTGTGTGTGTGTGTGTGTGTGTGTGTGTGTGTGTGTGTGTGTGTGTGTGGATACTTGAATTAAAACAAAACTAAATGGGTGTATGTGTCTTAAGAATTTAATCCATGAAAAATTAAACACACAAACATGAACTTTTGATTGATGAATTTTTCTCTCAATTTATCTCTCTCTATTAGTGGAATCGTTACAGGAATCGAAGCCTAAACCACAAGTGTCATTTTTTATTTGGACGGTTCCTAATATTTTATCTAATTTAGAATACCTACATTCCAAATCAAATTTGACCTAACTAGAGTCTCTCAATTTTTCTTCCAATTCTAAAATTATGGACTCTAGAAAAACCTTCCTCTCTTCAAACACAACAAGCTCCTTTTTATTGACTCCATAAAACCTCTAAGGCTATCTCTCTCGCCTTATACATATTCAAGCTTCTCTCGAAGAACTCTCTCATGTGTCCTAAGGTCTTCCACTAAGGCACTCTCATCAACGACCCTTGCACGCTCTCTTAAACTAGATTCTAACTTCAAATTTGCTCTTTTTAATTTAATTGATTCTTCGTATAGTTATCTAAATTAAATCTGAAGTTCACTTTCATTAACCTCTTCATCACTTTCACTCTCTTTCTCTTCTCTACTCTCATAACCATCATCTTTTTGGGATTCACAAACAAAGGCCTCGGAAAGGGTCATGTAAATGTATATCTTCATGGGAAGAATTATTATCGGTGCTCACATGACTTGCCATGAACGTGGTAAAGTTGCGCTCAATGGGGGAATCGGGTCCCTCTTTCTTTTCACTATTATCACTAAGGGTGTCATTATAGGAAATTGGTTGTTTACCTTCTCTCCTTAGTTTAGTGGGGCACTCTCTCGCCCTATGGCCATAACCCTCAGAACCATAACACCTATTTGACAAGTCCCTATTAATATTTTCATTATATGTTTTAGGGATATTTTCAACTTTGTCATGCTTTCAAATTTCTTATAATCATTTTTAAACTTATCTTTATTAAATTTAAGAATTTTTTTATATTTTCTCGCAAACATAGTCGTGTCCTCCGAGTCACTATCACTCTCATCAACCACAACTTCTTTTCCCTCTTTTCGGACTTTCAAAGCGATGCCCTTATCTATTTTCTTTTCATTTTTGGAGGGGAACATATCCATTTCATAGGTTTGCAAATCACCTACTAATTCCTCAAGTTTGGTAGAGTGCAAGGTGGGTAAAGAATTTAAAACGGTCACTTTAGGGATAAATCTATCGGGTAGGGATCTCAAAAAAAAATTTACTACACGGTCGTCGGGTATTTTCTCTCCCAAATTAAATGATGAATTAACTATGTCGAAAAGTCTAGCATAAAATTCATCAAAGGTTTCATTTTCATGCATTTTGATGGTTTCAAATTGAGTGGTGAGGTTTTGGAGTTTTGAAGCCTGAATGACACTAGTTCCCTCATGAGTAAGTTGTAATATATCCTAAGCTTCTTTAGCGATTTCACAAGTCATGATACGAAGGAATTCATCTGGTGTAACCGCACTAAATAAAGCGTTCAAGCCTCAGGAATTAAAGTTAGCTAGTTTTAGTTCATTCTCACTCCAACGCTCGATGGGTTTGGGGACACGCTCATTTTCTACTAAACATGTGGGTGGGGTCTACCTGTTAACGAATGACAGCCAAATCCTCTCATAGATGGACTTAAGTGTCGATTTCATACGCGCTTTCCAATACGCATAATTGGAACCATCGAAAACAAAAAAAAAATGAAAATGGGAAAAATTCCATTTTAACCAAAAAAATTCTAAAACGACCTTAACGCAATAAATTAGCGCTCCCTCTCTGATACCACTTGATGGAACACAAGGCCCCCAATTTTAAATTTTCTTTTCAAATGAATTTCCTTAAATGCGGAATAGGATGGTTCAACATAACACACACAAACTTCAAATTTTAATTTCTTCAAAATCAAAATTAAACTAAACTAAAAGTGACATTAAATTCAACAACAAATAAATTTTCACTTTAACAAATTAATTCAACCCAAGTCCTAGAAATTTTCTTAACAATATTAATTCATTTTTCTATTTAGGAAAAACTAAATTTTATCAAATTAAATTATCTTGACTTGAAATAAATTAACCTAAAATTCTCCCAAACTAATTTAGCACTAACTCAAACAAATGTGTGATTTAAACCAATTTATATCTTGATTATCCTAAGCATGCATTCTAGGTAATTTACAAGATAAAATAAAATCACATCCATTACACGACGATGTACGAGAAAAACCTGAATGAAAAAAACCTCAGATGGCCCTGGCTTAGCAAATCCACTAAGTATGGAATTACAATTACAAGACAGTAGACTTACTCAAACAACTTGACTCCGTCCAAGCCTTGAAGATCCATCTTGTAAACACCTCTGCCTAGTAGATAACCATGGACTCCTCCACGATCTCAAAATCCTCCGATGGGACTCTTGGTCACCGTCACCCTCACATGAAGCCTTTCTTCGAGTGGGAACACCACAGTATGCAAATAAACTCCTTTTGGGTGGAAAAGAACCCAAACTCTCTTCTTGATGGTGAAGAGAAAACCAATAGTGCCAAACACAAACTCCAAGCAAAGTATATATATATGTGTGGGTGGGTGGGTGGGTGGGTATGGGTGTGGATTCTTGGATTAAAATAAAAATAAATGGGTGTATGTGTTTTAAGAATTTAATCCATGAAAAATTAAACACACAAACATGAACTTTTGATTGATGAATTTTTCTCTCGCTAAAAGTCTCAAAAGTTCTCGTCAAAAGACTAGTTCCCGTACTATGTAAAGGTGGTAAAAGGTAGTGGGAAAAAAGTAGTGGGAAAGTGGGGAAAAAGTAGTGCGAAAGTGCCAGATTTTTAGCTTTCACGCCAAGGTCATTCGAATGACTTTCCTAGGTCGTTCGAACGACTTTACTAACGATAAAGCGAGGATTAAAAAGGCAAAGTTGATGGAAAACTGGTTCGAACGAAAATTCTGAAATTGTCATTTTTCATTTTTAAGCCCAAAAACTTTAATGCAAAAGTTTTAAAATATTTTATGAACATAAAAAGTCATTTTAGACAAAAATAACACCCATAAAATATTCCAAGTCTCCTACATATATAAAAGTGCATTCATACCTTTTGGAGACTGTGAAATCCTCAACTTGATGACGTAGAAATGAGGCACTAGAAACTCGGTAATGATGAAGCTTTAAAATCTGGGCCGCAACGTCTTCAACACAAACTTGTCATCGACTTGGATGGATACACTTTACACGCTATCCTATGACTCAAATCGTTTTTTCTGGAATTAATCAAATACTACAAATTGACTCGATTGGAAATTTATCCTTACAGTTGAAGGTCTTGAAGTCACAAGAACACTGGAAGAAACGGTGCCTCAATCCAAGCTACGGTAAATAAGTTATGCGAGTTCGAAGTTAAAAAGAGAATCTAGGGGCAAAAGAGAAAATCTAGAAAAGTTGACCCGCGAACCGGTTTGGATTCCAAGGGAACCGATTAGGTTAACCTAGGCGCAAATTTTAATTTATTTTGAATTTTTACCTAGAGCTGTGGGGATTTAGGAATGTTTCAAAAATGACTTCGATGAGTTGTAACTTAACATTAGACATATCTTACATTAGTTTAACCTAGTTTTAGATGGAGAAAAGGAGGCTATAACATAAGAAGTGTATTCCTTCATCAAGTTTATGATTTATGGATCTTTTTCAAGAAAAAATCAATCTAGTTTGTCTTCTTCTCCTTTGATCCTTGTTATTAGTTATCTTTTTTATAATCTAGAATTTTTTTATAATTTAGAATTAACTCTTGCATGCTTATATACACCTTAATGATGAATGGATTCACATGCAGTGTAGAAATCATATTTTTAATTAGCAATAATATGTCTGGCTAGTTTTCCAAGATGTGACACCCTGCCTATTCTAACCCTGGGTGATTAGTCCATTATTAAATTAAATATGAATCATTAATGGTGTCATTCTTTGCATCACTGTCAAATTTCAATTTAATTACTAATACCCTAATAGCCCGGGTGTCCAAATTTCAATCTTAATTATTAGCATGCAAAAAATAAATCAAAATAAATATATCATTCACCATTTCCATGCACATAACAATGAATAATAAGATAATGACATAAGTTAATAAATGAGTCTGGGAGTAACACTCTAGAGAAAATCTAAATACAGTCATCCATAAGCAGGGGTGGAAAAACAGGTCAACAGGTTGTGTTCTCATAAGAACCGACACGATGCGATAAGAATTCAATGGATCCGAACACGACATGATACGATAGCGTGTTTTTTTCCCTTAACCCAAACACAACACGTTAATAACATGACACGATATGATAACACGATACATAAATACATTTCGATTGGACACGATTAGATCCGACCCAACACGACACGATGGGACAGGATTAGACCAGTTAGGGAGGAATTGAAAAAATAATAGCTATAAATAGTTAGTTGATAATGGGACTAAATGGGAGTCGATAGTGGTTCTATATAGGATTTATATCGTGTCCTTAATTAGGTCACTATTGTGTCCTTATCGGGTCAATTTTGTGGTAGAAATTAGACATGAACACGACACGACCCGTTAGCGAATCCAAAAACTTAGACCTGAACACGACCCGAACATGAAAGACCGTGTCAATTTCATTTCGTGTCATGTTATCGTTTTGTTCCCAAAATTTACACCCCTATCCATAAGAAATGTCTAAGTAAATGCTGGAAATGAACTGGAGTACAAAGTCTCTGAAAATAATCTCCAACTAAGAATGGGCGACACGCCCGACTGAGATATATAAGGATGCATTAGAACTGAAATAGATATAGAAGTATCTAATAGCAAGGTCCTACAACCTCTACAACAACTGCATCACGTTAAGTGTGGGAACTCCTAGGCTTGGCGTCCCTGTAGTTGGGCACTTAAAATTGTTTTTACAAAAAGGATTTAAAACGGGTTAGAGCCCAAGTAAAATAGTTGAAAAAGTGTAGCAAGTGTTTAAAATGCGACAAGATAAGATATTAAATACATGTTAGTATTGCGTGCCCTAACTTGAGATCCTCACCCCCTCAACTATTGTGCATGTCTAACGTACTACTCTAACCCGCCAAGTTATGATATTTGCCTAATTAATCTGACTTACATCTCTTCGCATCTAATCCATTATAGTGCCCCCCTGTATTGACGATAGAATACATTACTACATTTCCCAATTCTTTATACTCATTAGTAACCTCTACTACATGATTTAGTTCTCGTATACTTTAGTTAGTTTAGATATCACTATCTATTAGTTACGAATTTAGTTCTCATACACTTGAATAATTTAGATATCACACTCTGTCTTATCTACTAACATACTCGAAGAATAATCAATCACACGTACATATATACATCACTCTTATCATATATATGCATATAACCCCCCTAGGTGGAGACCTGCGGTGTGGGCATACTCTGCTATCAAGTTTCGGTACATCACATACTATATAAGGACACTGAGTTGGATAATCTACCTCAAACCATAAATCAAATCACATAATATTGGAGGCGAACATAGATCCAAGCCTTTGGGATACGTTCATACCTAACGCACTCAAATGATCGGCCACATCCTCATCACACAAGTGATGCTCAATCCCTAAGGTTTATGTCCTGGGGTACAAGTCAATATCCCCCCGAATGAGCTTATCAGAGTAAAACTGTCCAAGACGCGAAGCCTCCCGTGATAACAAGTAGCCTAGGTATACGTTTACACACCACCCATATATATGTATAATATCATCATAGGTATACACGTAACCTATATCATATGCCTCGTATGTAGTATAATATCTCTCGAATGTTCTACGTAACATATACTTCTCATAGTAAATTCTCGAGTGTTACTTAATACCCAAATGGTTGCCAAGTTTCCCTTAAGTAAATTCAGCAGGCAATCCCACTCAAGGCCTACTGGTCTTGGTCCTACTTTTTCCATAATAGGAAATCAATATCCGAATAAGCTTTTATTACCCAGTACGCGAAACCAATTTTAGTCTTAAACTCTCATTGTGCGACTAATCTCAAACCCAAATTTAGCCAATTGGTAATTAGAATATCCCTTAATAGGTTATTAGAATTAATTTAAGGTCAACCCAAACATTTCCCATGAATTCTAAGTGAAAAGGGGGAAAACTATGCAATTCTGGGAAACCGAATCGATTCGGCCAAAGAGCCGAATTGATTCTCCTGCTACAGGTCTCGTCTTCTCCACTTATAGTAGTTAAGGGATTCCCCATTTTTAACCTTAAAACCTCCATGATTAATTCCCAATCTCCAAAACAAGCATACTAAACATTATATCATCACGTATACATGATTTCTAACGTATTGGAATCATTAATCAAATAACGCCCTTAAATTCAATTAATTTAAGATTAAACATTAAATACCCTAGTTTATCATTCATATTCAAGAAATTCAATATTTTTCCAGATGTCCTCCCAAATTTCGTGATGTTTCTCACCAATTTCAGTCTACATGTGTAATGGATCAAATATAACACCAATCCTACCCATGAACATGATTTATATCTCAAATTATAAAGCTAAATTTCATGAATTTCACAAGATTATCACCCTATACTAACATTAATGATATATCAAATCATAGTTTATCAAGATTAAACACTTGCCTCTGTTTGAAGGTATGATTCCTTGTAGAAGAATGATATGGTTGTGATCCTCTCCTCCCAATCTACGCGATGGTGGTGTTTGTGGTGCAAGAATTGTGCAATTTGGCCTTGGGACCTCATCTCTTCTTCCTCCTATGGCCTCTTTGTGATTTTGAAGATACTTAGCCTAACACTCTCATCCTAACTGATGATATAAACCTATAAAATTCGTAGGTCTCTTTTCTCCAAAATGAAAATGACCAAAATACCCTCCCGGGGTGTCGATTTGGCCTAAAAGCGCTCCGGGACTCAAACTAAACCCCCAGATAGACTTTTTCGACTATCTCGACCCTTACGGACACGCTGTCGCACTCAAAATGATCATATGGAGAATAAAAAGTGAAATTATACTTTATTTCTCAAATTAAGTCGCGACACAACTGACATGCGCGTCCCGACTAAATTTACCACAACTGTCGTATTTCTCACTCACGACAATTATAATTTTTTCTTATCATTATTATTACTCATTCACTAAGCAATATTAAATATAAATAAATATTAACGCTTATCTCGCTGATTAATATTTATTTTATCGGATTAATTTTCAAATATAATTTAATAAATCCTAATTAATTCCCAATATAAAAGTCAATAAAATTACGGGGTGTTACACAAGAGTTGGGATGCATGAACCCAACTGTAATAACCCTTACTTTTGAGTAATTTATTTTATATTAATTTGCTATATGAGATAATTATATAAAATATTGGTAAATGGGATAAATATTGTTTTAAGTGAATTAAAAGATAATATTTATCAAGTTGTGCTTAATTAATGTTATGTGAATGTAAATGGCATTACGTTATGAGATAGGGTGTCGTTGTGCTTTACACAACAATTATGGTTTAAATGAATTTGAAAATAGAAATGAGATATATTACTCGGGATGCCAATTTAGAGGGCGCGGTTAGTCCCGAAATAGCCGAGATAGTCAAAATAAGTATCGTATTGTATTTTTGGGTTTCGAGCACTTTTTATTGTTTATGACTTAAATCTGTAGTTACTAGTCATTTTAATGGAGTATTAATAATTTAAGATGGGAACTCATATCAATTACACGTTTAAGTCTTACACCCCTTTTATCTTCCAAATTGTGTTCTTAAACCTAGAGAGAAAGAGAGAAGAAGAAGAAAAGAAAAAGGAAGAGAAATGAAGATTGAAGCTTGGAGTTGTTGCTATCATAGGAAAATCTGAGATTGCAAGCCAAGGAAAGTTTCTTACTTGCTAATATATGATTTAGGTTGAATAAATATGTGTGATGGTTGTGTAATTGAAATGATTGAACAACTTTAGATTTTTAATGGAATTGTAGTGTTTGAACCCTTTTAATTTGATGTAGATGGTTATTATGTGAATCAAATTAGTTAGGATGCATTTATGATGGTTTTGGGTTGAATTAGTGATGTCGATTTGAGAGAAAAGAGGTTGGGAGAGATTGGAGTATTAAAACTCCATAGCCGAAATTGGAATTTCTAGGCAGGCGAATCGATTTGCTAAAAGGGTAGGATACTGGTCTGTGATGACCGAATCGATTCGACCTATCCAAATTGATTCGGCAGTATGCAGAATGTTGGGTTCTCTTGACCGAATCAATTCGGACCACACAAATCGATTCGCTTCAAGACCAAATCGATTCGGCCAGGGTGAATCGATTCGGAATTCCTGCTATTTTGAGTTATTTTTCTAACTCAATTTTAACCCTTTTCTTTTAGGTTTAGGACTTAGGAACCTTCTCTTATGAAGAAACTTAATGTCCTAGAGTCTTATATTACTTAGGTAACTACCTTATGTTAGTAAGGGAATAGTTGGGGCTTATTCCGGGAATAAGTAAATAGATGATTAGGTATTTCCTTCCTTTAACAAGTTAGTTTGATATTAAGAGATGTAGAATTAAATAGTTGGGGAACTTTTGAGACGTGAGTAGGGTATGCTAGACTTAGTGGCTTATAGTAACATCGTAAATTCTTTGAGACTAATTTAGGGGTTTATTAATCATTGAGGTTTATAATGATGATATTAATTACGTATGGCTCCGGATAAAATGTGATGTATATTTTAAAATGAGATTAAAATTGTGAATGATAAATTGGTATATACACACCTCTCTAAATGCTATCATAGGGGAAGTACGCACATGAGGTGAAGTCCCCTGGCTAGTGAATGCAGGGAAAATATATTCCTCAGCTATAGGACCGGTTGTTATATATTGTGTGATTATTGTTCGAAGTGAGGTAATTTTGGGTGTGGTTATGACTCACTGTCGAAGGTATATGATCACTTCCAGACGTTGCGTTGTAGGATGCCCAGGTTGTCTTGTGCGATAGGCCCTAGAAGATGATAGTTATTTAGGGGCGCGTCCAGTGATGAAACTCGGAAGGACGGTCTTAGAATCGTTATATATTGTGTAATATAACTATTCTTATTAAAGCGGGATTTAATTTATGATAAAGAGCTCTACGAATTAAATTGCTTTGAATACGTTTCCTGATGAGGTATGGAACGGTGAAGTGAAATTGTGGAAAAAGGAAAAAGATATTGAACCTCAGTTAATAATGACATTTTATTCATGCTCTCTTGCATAATTAAATTGGGATTATGATCATTATATATGCTCTTGTTCATACTTTTAGATTAAGTAGTTAGATTTATTTATCATTATTCATGATGATTAACTTGTCCACGACCGTCATACTCTTTATTTATCTGATGATCATATAAAACCGGGCCCTGACCCGTTCATATTTCTTGTGTTGCATGAACCTTTTATACGACCAGGTGCTCCACCGTAAGAACGCTTGTATTGACCCTCCCATTCCCGTGTCTTGGAGTTATAACGCCTTGCGGATGCTACGGGATATTTTGATGTAGACGCTTCCATTTTATTTTGTAATCTAGTTATGATTGGTTACTCATTAGGGCGTGTTGCCTAAGTTTTGTAATTGTATTATAGATGTGATGTTATACTTTAATACTCGGTGTAACCATATTGTTTGGATCTGTTAGCCGACAGCTTATTCGGTTATTGTGTTATATATGTTCTGTTGAATTTAATTCCTGTGGTTATTTTATCCACCTTCTTTTCAAATGGGGTTGTTTTAAATGCTTTCTTTAATTTACAAATAATATTATCAATCCGTTTTTTAAAATTATGGGTGGTTATCTCGTATGCTTATTCTATGTGTGGTGATGCTAAGAATAGACCATCTATGAATCCTGTTAATATTGGAGTATCGGGTTGGCCACCTCTTATTTTGATAAGCGGGTTGTCACACCAACCCTATGTGTTTTGCATGGATATGAAATATGTTCTTGAATTAAACAAATAATTGAAAGTGTGGCATTTTGTTAATACAACCATTGTAGGACTTTAACTCCGTTTGGCCTAGGTAATCGGAGTGTTTAAGAATGCGACGTGCGTGTTAACAATCTTGTCACGCACTTTATTTTTACTCTTAATTATGTATTGTGCACGTTAATTCCTTCATATAAGTAATTCTTGAAGCAAGAAATTTTCTTTTAAATAAAATGTTCAATTCTTGATTAGTTCTGTATCCGGTGCAATTAATAGGGGTCGGGAGATTGTATTTCAACCTTATCTTTCTTTCATATTAATTAATCAGTCAATATTTAGTCTTGCATGCGTAGTTAACTTAGATAGGATTTAATTGATTTCATTAGAAGTAGTATACAAATTTCCACCATAATCATCTTTTCTTTTTCTTTTTTATGAGTTACTCGTTAAGGTTAGTCATCTTACTTTGTATTCTTTACGAGAGATCGTCTTAGTCCCTGTGTTCGACACCCGATTTACCGGATTATTACTTGAGCGATCGACTAATACTTGGCCATAGTTACATGCATTAGAGACACTTTTGAGTCGCGTCAGCTAACCCACATGTATCTACGATGATAATCCCCCGTATAATTTCTCATGCTTAAATATTTTGCTAGTGAAGAAGACTAAAGGGGATTGTAAGCCGAAAGTTTACTTTGCAAGCATGAAACATGGTAAGATCTCACTCTCACAATAAAACTGACTCAAAACCTTTTAGGATTTTGTAAAACTAAGTTGTGTATTTTAAAATACACATCTATGTTATTATTTATACTTTGCAGCATAAAATTCCAACTAAAATACGAATCTAAGAAACTAGGCCCTTGTTTAAACCAACATCCATCATTCAAACAAGGTATCTTCGCACGGAGGGGATCTCACACAATAATTCCATCACACGTGGAATTATGCTTACAAAGGATGGCTATTGTGTGAAACCGCTTTCTTATGAGAGCTCTCTCATTTTGATGAGATAAAGAATTTCCCTCTCTTGCAAAAATGCAATTAAAATAAAAAAAATCCTCATATTTTAAAAATATTTGTCCTCTTAATTTCGTACATCAAAATAAACTTAAGGAAACTAAAAAAACCTTAAATTCGTACCAAACCTCCAATAGCCTAATTTTCTAAAAATGTTTGGTTTGGGAGATATTTATCATTGTGCTTTATCTTTGTCTTCAATGATATGGTATTTATAACTCAAAAGACACTAAATAATACACTTTGACATTTGTTTAATAATAAAGACAAAACCAAAACCAAAATGAGAGGAGTGTAAAATCACGTTCCTAAAAAGTTATATTTACGACGACATAATCCATGCATAAATCACAGTTGGAGAGATAAACAAAAAAAAAGGAACTTGTAACCTACCAATTTGCTCGTTAGCCTTTACGATCAACCCATATGTCGATCTCATATAGTCTAGCATTTCAATTAACATGTTCCTTTAGGGTTTCATTTATCATCTTTTTTGGACCTAACCTTAAAATCAGTATTGCCACCCGTCACTTTGATCTAAATGCTAAATTATCCCCTTACATTATCCATTCCTTACATAATTTATTCCATACACATCATCCATCACCCCCACTCTTGCCTACATCATTCAATCCTTTCAAAGATCACTTGAATATTTTGAGGAAAAAACTTAAAGATTTCATATTAAGAAACCTACTAGAATATTGAAAAATGTTTTTAACTTGATCTTCTTTCCCTCTACTTTACTTATTATTTTTACGATGTTCTCCTTTACACATTTTGTATCTACATCTATTTACTAGTGTTTACATTTTGTCGCCTTAATATCTAGCAGTAATACTCATATTTTTTTACTACATATTACACCATAAATCTATTTTTTTAAGTCTAAAAAAATATAACAAGAATTACGTAGATTTGACAAGCTAGCATTATGTTCTTATAATAATCTTGTACAAACATAAGGTTTAAACACCCAAATCAAGGTTTCAACATCCACTTTCTCAATAAAACACTACTAGTTGAAAATCGGATGTAAGTCAACTATTTGAAATGTTCTTTGAACTATGTGGGCTTTGATATCCTCTTAGTGAGGATATGCAGGCGTCTTAGGTTCATTCTCGAGATTCAAGTTCAATTTTCATTTTTTTCATTTTGCTCTTTTATTTATTACTCTCACCATCTTACCTCACTTATTGAATATATACCATATGCTCGTTACTCCTTATTATAACATTATTTCATTTTTCTTAGCGACTTCATCATCCATAGTCACTCTCTTTATAGTGATTTCATGGTAAAGCAAGTCCGATCACAATTATATCTCTCCTGACAACTCATGCCCACCTTATCCGTGATATTTTCATGGCAAGTCTTTTACTCTATTTTATCATACCTCACGTACACTGGCTTCTAGAAATTCTACACTTACACACACTTACATGAGTGCAAGCATACAAGATATATAAAAAGAGATCCTTGTGAGCGCGGAAGCCCCCAAATTTAAACTTTAAATAATGAGATGGTTCAATGATATACCAAATTTTAATTTTTCAAAAATTATTTAATTTTCTTTACTTTCAAAGCACAATCAAAACATGAAAAATTAAATTAAACATAAAAGTGAAATTAAAATACACCAACATTTTAATTTCAACTTAATCAAACATTAATCCAATTCAAGTTAAACTTGCATTTTATTAAGATAAATTAATTTGCACTTGAATTAAATTAATTAAAAAATTACCCAAACTTAATTTGAACCAAAATAAACATTATGTGATTTAATATCAAATAAAATTAGTCAACTTGAATTAAATTAAATTAAATATACCCAAACATATTTTAGCACCAAATTAAGCAAGATTGCAAATTAAACCAAATTTTATCTTTTTAACCTAAGCATGCGTTCTAGGTAAGTTCAACAAGATAAAATAAACAATCTCACTACACGGCGATGTACGAGAAAAATCTAAATGGGAAAGACCTCGGACGGGCCTGGCCTAATAAATTCACTAGATATGGTTTTACAGTTATAAGATAAAAGACTTACTACACTCGACTTGACTCACTTCAAGCCCCGACACTTATTCTTGCAAATACATCCGTCAAATAAATAACTCAGGAGTCCACCAAAATCTTGGAGTCTACCAATGGAGGCACAACCCACCGTCAACCACACATGGTACTTTTAACCATGTGAGAACACCGCAGCGAAATAAATGTCTTCCTTTTGAGGGTAGTGAAGAAACCCAAACAATCTCCTTCAAATGATTGAAAATAAAACAAGTGCCAAACTATCTCCAATAAAAATATATAGAGAGAGAACTTATATAGAAACTAAACAAATATTTTGGGTGTAAAACACTTGGTTTTGTTCTGAAGATTAAGCATTTTTAACAAAAACTAAGGGAACTTTTTCTTGAAAGAATTAGGGTCTCAAAAACTCTCTAGAGGTGGAAAAAGTTCTTAGGAAAAACTTATTCCCGCACTTTTTAAAATATGGCAAAACAAAGTGGGGAAGTGGGTGGTTGAAAAACAAAACTGGCGAAAAACTGACGAAACTGAAATTTCGTTTGAAGTTTCGTTCGAACGACATTTCAACGAGAATTCAGAAGAAAAAAAATCTGAAATCTCGTTCGAACGAGGTCGTTCGAACGACCTTTTTAACAAGATTTCATGCCATGGTTCTAGAGAATTTCGATACGAACGCGTGGCCACCAGTTTCGTATTTTTTTTATTTATTTTTGGATTTTATATGATTTTTCTATGGAAAGGTGTCCGAGAACAAAATCTTTAGAACTATGACTTCAAAAAAATTTAACAAAAAAAATACTAACACCCAAATTAAATTTCCAAGTTCCTATATATATTAATGCATTCATACCTTTAGGAGGCACTGGAATCCACATGTTGATGACATGAAACTTGACACAAAAATCAGCAATGATGAAGCTTTTAAACTTCAACTCCTCAAACACGTCATAGGCTTGATAGGAAAAACTTCTATCCTATGACTCAAATGGTTTTATCTGGAATTGATCCAACATTACATAAGACTCAATTGAAAATTTGTGATCTTACGCATGAAGGATATTCAATTTTGAATGTTGAAATTCGCAATTTTATAGTGTGATTTTGATCTATTTTTTCGTTGTGAAATTTCGCAATGCTATTTTGTAGTGATAAATTAAACTTGACAATTTTGTAAAGCTATTTCATAGAGAAATTTCAGTTTTACTAAATTTTCTTACTATGAATGTTATTTTTTTACTAATCTTGTATTTTCTTAATGTATTTATCAAATGACTTTAATTTAGATTTGAATCTTGAAGAATACATGTGAAATTTTACTGTGAGAAATTGCATGTGAGATTTCACACTAGAAATTCGCAATGTGATTTTTTCATAGCACCGTGGGATTGTCAAAGAGCCACCGAAGGGTAGCCAAAGTCACGAGGTGTTGTCAAAGACTAGTTATAGGGCCACTAAATATTGGAGTGAGTGAAGCCTGATTTACTATACCATACACAATATTATATCAATTAACTGAGCAACCAAAGGGAACGAAGGTGTTGCATAACAAATGGGTTAATTGGTTGAAAGAAGAGCATGATGGTAGTAAATTCTACAAGGCAAGACTGGTTGTAAACGGGTTTCAATAAAAGGTAGGCATTGACTACACTAAAATGTTCTCTCCAATGGTGAAATTGACTACAATCAGATTAAAGCTTGGAATTATGGCAAACGAAGAAATACATCTAAAGCAACTAGATGTGAAAATAACTTTCCTTCACAATGACTTGGAGGAGGAAATTTACATGCAACAACCACAAGAGAAGGATAAAATGGTGTGCATATTTCAAAAGAGTAAATACGGTCTAAAATAGGCTCCAAGGCAGCGGTACAAGAAATTTGACGGCTTTATGTGTAACAGTGGCTTCATAAATGCCAGGCATATCATTATTACTATCTCAAGAAATTTGGCAACTCCTACATTATTATACCATTATATATAGATGACATGCTTATTGATAGTGTTTGCTTGGAAGAAATTAATAAGTTGGAACATAAGTTGTCAAGAAAGTTTGATATGAAGGATTTGGGAGTTGCAAAGCAAATCATTAGGATAAGGATCACTAGAGACAGAGTGGGTGGTTTCTTGAGGTAATCACATGTATAATATGTGAAGAATATGATTAACAAATTAAGCATGGACGGAGCCACACCGATGATCACTCTTTTGTCTAGTCACTTCAGACTATCGAAAGATAAGTCATCCTTGATAGAGCAAGAGCGGCCTTATATGGCAAAGGTTCCATATGCTTATACTATTGACAACTTTATATATGCTATGGTATGTACCGGACCAAATACAACACACATAGTGGGAATTATAAGCAGATATATGAACAATCCTTGAAGACAACATTGAGAGGCAGTAAAATGGATTTTCATGTCCTTGCGAGGTACTATAGATTCAACCTTATGTTTGAGGAAGTCATATTTTGATCTATAGGGTTAAGATGATGCAGACATGGCTGGTGATATTGGCAATACGAAGTTTACTATAGGGTATTTGTATACATTTAGTGGTGTAATAGTTAGTTGGGTCTCAAAGTCGTAGAAAATTATTTCTCTCTCCATTACTGAGGCATAACATGTTAAAATAACAGAGGCTATGAAGGATATGGTATGGCTATAGTGTTTTTTGGAGGAATCGGGTCAAATGCATATGAAGAGCGTTTTGGATTGTAATTTTCAGAACGTTATTCATCCCATAAATAACTCATTCTCTCATGCGAGGACAAAGCATATACAAGTTAAATACCATTTCATACTAATAGATTTGGAATATGGAGTGTTGGCACTATATTAGATCCATTGAGTTAGAATGTAGTGGATATGTTGACGAAAACATTCACCATTAATGAATTAAAGTTGTGCACAACTTCAGTTGGACTTGCTTGAGGACATATGGGGTTTTATAACCATAGGGGAAATGACTATGACGTTTTAGAAGGTTGGAGATTTTTGGGGAGCTTGTTATGATAGATCAATTTTCAAGTGGTAGATTATTAAAGCGTATGAAAATTGGTTTACTATATCATACACCCCTACCCTACAGATTAAACTTTGCGATAAGTTCAACAAGGGGGTTACAGGGGGCGTTATTCCTCCTTCTCGAAGGTGAGGGTTCTCTTGAGGCAAAAAAAGGGGTATCTTGGGTATTTCATACATGTATTAGGTCACCCTAATATTCTTAATATATAAAGGATATTAGGTTTGGTCATTTTTCTTTAGAGCTTGTGAGGTTACATTGTAACCTTCTTCAAATTAGTGAAACATTTACCTACAACGGTCGTGGACGTAACTTTTCACATTGAGGAGTGAACCACGTCAAACCGTGTTTCTTTTGTGGGTGGGTGTTTACTTTAATTTTTGTTCCTATTCGTTTTTCCATTATTACAATTAAGGTTCATTCCGTGACACAAAGATTCAATGGAGTCACAGGGGTACCACCGGAGACTCGTCAAAGGATCACTAGAGTTAAAGGGTGGTTGTTAGAGGGTCGCCGAAGACGAAGATTTGAAGGGAGTAGAGTTAAAGGGAAAAAAACAAATTAATAGTGAGTTTATTATGATGAGTGTTATCTTGGTCTTTTATATAAAAACTTTATTCTCTAATTAAACATGTTTTAAGTTTGAATTGCAACTAAGGGTCCATTTGTTTGCACCTGAAATCTGAATTTAAATCATTCAGATTTTAGAGATGATAAATATACGTTTTTTTTTCACAAATTTAAGACATTAACGGTAATATTATCCTCTTAATGGTTCAGAGGTTCAAAACCCTCTGAATCTGAATGAAAATAAATATACAATAATATCCTTACCATTTAATTAAAATAACAGATAATCCTTATCAGAATTGTACCCAAGTAAAACGTGATATTCAACAAATTTATAGAAGAATTTCAGCTCCACTAAACTCTGTATTACGCATCTCTCATAAAATTTATGTATAGACACACAAATACACAACAAATTTGTAGAAGATTTTCAACTCCACAATCTAAAAAACAAATTTGACCAGGTATATTCATTTCTTCTTCTTCTTCCTTTTTTCCAACGAATTTTTTTACGCTTTTATAACTGTAAAAAAATGAAAAACAAACCTCAAATAGGAAATAAAATGGTGCCTTCACCATTTTTTATATAGATAAAAAAGAATAAAAACCTGTAGAAGATGAGGAGATTGTGGGATGCAGTTAACTGCATTTTACATTTTTCATTTTGTAGCATTTTTTATTTGTTTGGTTAATGCTTCTACGTCTTCTATTTGGTTGCACCCATTTGCTCCGTACTGCCTTTTGCTTAAACTGAATTTGATTTGAGCCCTTAGGAATCCATAGAATAAGCCTTTACCTTTATGACCACCTGTTATTATAGGCTCTTTATTTTAATACATGTTAGAGTACACTATCCTCACCACTAGCCTTAAACAGTATAAATGCAAGCCAATTCACACATATGTTTGCTTTGTCATTTCAACACTATGACTATTCACACAGATGGCACATCTAAAGTTTTTAACTATTTAAAAACAATATTTTTATTTATAGAATATTTGGAAACTTTCGTCCCTTACTCCCTGGTGAAAACATTACAAGTCAACTATAGCATCCTACTATTACCTACTAGTATTTTCTTATCATGGATGTTTTAAATATACGTTTTGTTTATAAGATAAATATAAGGGGCATATACCAAATAGTTCCTCGAACTTTTTTAATACACGTTTAGTCCAAGCCTTTTTATTTTGCACCAAAAAGTCCATCACCATGCCAAAAAGGCTTTATCATGCCGCTGGCGCGGACCTTTAAAAATAAGAGAATAAGGAACTTTTTGTTACAAAATAAAAGACTTTGATTAAATATGTATTAAAAAATATTTGAGGGACTTTTTAATATTTGATGCTAAATATAAGGGTAAAATACTCCAAATAATCTGCATTCAGATTTAAGATATAAATTTGCAAATAAATAATATACATTTAAAAGTTTCATTTAGATGGCAAACAAACAATCTTTTTAAATCTAGACTCTAAATTTCAAATATAGATTTGAGTAGGGCTGTGTTTTTTTTCGAACATTTCGATTTTTCCGATATCAGATCCGATATTTTTCGATTTTGGAACTTATATAAGGTTTTCGATTTCCGATTTTTTCGAAAAAAATTGGATCGAAAATTGGAAATAATTCTGAATTTCTGATTTTTTCGATCCTATTTTTCCGAAACTATGCCGATCCGATTTTTTCGAATTATTTCTGAAATATTTTCCGATTTCCAATTTTTCCATTTTTTTAAAACATTCTCATGTGTAGTAGGGTAGTGAGACTGGGGTCTATGAATATCTGGAAAGGGTGAGGCGTGACCCACTCCAATGGACACTGCCTGCAAGGTCTTCAAGGTCTTCTGGTGCAACTTCTCAAGAAACCTTCTCCTTCTGGTAATAATGGAACTCAAGCTTCAACTCACTCCCTGCAAGAAGATGAACTTTCACAGTAAAAATAGTAATTTTCTCAAGGGAAACACCTGAGAATGATGGCTGTTAGTGGGGAGTGAAGGAACATGGCACTCAGCACTAAGAGAGAGAGCAGGGAGAGAATACTAGGAAGTCTGGTGTGATTTTTGCAGAGTAACGGTGCTATTGAGTTTTTCTCTCTATTCATGACCTTGCCCAGGGGTCCTATTTATACTTGGGCACTAAGGCTGGGTTGGCACTTTTGGTGCCAAAACTTAGAGGCTTGGTGAGGGACAAAGTCTGCAATGTACTATTTGTCCCTACCTGTAGGCATCTCTGCCTGTCCCCTCTGGCAGATGCCCCCTGGTGCCAATTAAAGTTCAAAAGCGAATATGTTTTCTAAGGGAGACAAAATATCTGATTTGTTAAATATATTTTGAAACGGTAACTTTTGGTACAAACTTTGTAAACTTGGGGGGGGGGGGGGGGTCTCGAAGACCACCTCCTCTGAAATCTTTGTAAGCTTGAGGGGGGTCTTGAGGACCCCCTTCTAAAATCATTTTTCTTGAGAGGGGTTTAGAGGACTCTCTCCTTTAAAATCATTTTATAAATAGTTCTTTTCTTGTGAGCAGCCAGCCCTTTGGCTGCTCACTTCACTTGTGACTAAGTGTGAGGTGTGTGAGGACTGGGCGACCCTAAGGTCTCCTACTAGTATTCTGTAAGGACATAAATTTCCAATTGAGTCCTTTGAAGTTTTGGCTCAATTCCGGATAAAAACGTTTGAGTCATAGGATATAGTATATTGATTATCCCTCAAGCCTATGACGTGTGTGTTGAAGACGTAGCGGCCAAGTATATAAAGCTTCATCAAAATGCCGAGTTTAAGTGCCTCGTTTCTACGTTATCAATAGTGGTTCCATGCTCCCAAGGTATGAATGCATTACATATATATATAGGAGCTTGGAACGGTTTATATTGGGTGTTAAGTTTTTAAAACTGTGTTTTTTTTTCCAGAATGTTTTCCATTAAAACTTATATATAAAGTATATAAAAGTTTCTGGGTTTAAAAAGAATTTTTGAACATTCTGTGAGTTCGTTCGAAGTGTCGTTCGAACGAGATTGTCGTTCGAACCACAAGTCATTCGAAGGAGATTGCCAACGACTTCCCATTATGGCATACTGGAACTTCGTTCGAAATGTAATTCGAACGAGATGGTCGTTCTAACGAGATTTCCAACGAGCTTCTAACGAGTTCATACTGGAATTTTGTTAGAAGACTCGTTCGAACGAGAATGTCGTTCGAACGAAATGTCGTTCGAACGAAATGTCGTTCGAACGAGATTTCAGGCTGGAAAAATTTCTGGTAGTTTTTACCCATGTTTCCCACTTGTTTCTCCACTAACTTTTTCAGAACTTATAATGTGTGGGAATAACTTTTTCCAACTCAACTTTTTCATAGCCTACCAACCTCTAGAGAGTGTTTGAGAGAAAAATTGTTTTAGGGAAAAGTTCATTGTTTGAAAATGTCAATTTTCAAAGAAAAATCAAGATACACTTTAGTTTTACACCCATAGTTTTGTTTATCCAAGTTCATATATATACATCTTGCTTGGAGTTTGGCACCGGGTTTATCTCTACATTAGTTTGAAGAAAAGTTTGGGTTTGCTTCTAAATCCCACAAAGAAGAGGTTTTCATGATTTACCCACTTGGATAAAGGCTCCTAGTTCGGGTGACGGTGACCACATAAAGTCCGATCGGTGGATTCCAAGACCGCGGTGGAGCTCCGGGATTATTCGCTAAGTGGAGGTGTTTACAAGAAGAAGCGTCGAGGCTTGAGAAGGATCGAGTCGTGTGATGTAAGTCTTTTATCTTGTAATTGTAAATTCCATACTTAGTGGATTTGAGGCTAGGGTCGTCCGAGGTTGTTTCCCGTTGTGGGTTTTTCCTCGTACATCACGGCGTAGTGTGATTGATTTATTTTTATCTTGCATAATAACTTAGAACTCATGCTTAGGATAATTCAAGATAAAAATGGTTTTAATTGTCACACTTAATTTAATTAGGTGCTAATTAAATTTGGGTAATTGTTTATTTAATTCAAGTCTATTGTTAAAACTGGTTTGACCTAATTTGGAATAATGATAAATATGACTTAGGCAAATTCTAGGACTTGGATGAATTAATTGTGTTTAAGTGAAATTTGAATTATGTGTGTGTTTAAGTTAATTTCACTTTGGTTTGATTTTAATTTTGGAGTAAATTAAAATTTGGTGTTTTTAAGTTGTGAACCATCACTTATTTTACGCTTCCGCATCTAAACAAGGAAATTGATTTTAAATAATTTGTTTATTTTAAAATCGGGGGCACCTTCGGGTGTTTACAAATTGGTATCAGAGCCAAAGCGATAAATTATTTCGTTAAGATCTTTTAAATAATTTTTGGCTAAAATGGAATTTTTCCCATTTTCAAAATTTCCTATTTTCGATGGTTCTAATTATATGTATTGGAAAGCGCATATGAAATTGGCACTTAAATCTATTGATAAAAGGGTTTGGATGTCTGTTGTTAACGGGTGGTCTCCACCAACTTATTTAGTAGAAAATGAACGTGTATCCAAACCTACCGATAGATGGAGTGAGGGTGAATTTAAACTTTCAAACTTTAATTCCCGAGGTTTAAATGCCTTGTTTAGCGCTGTCACACCGGATGAATTCCGACGTATTATGACGTGTGAGACCGCTAAAGAAGCATGGGATATTTTGTAACTCACTCATGAAGGTAAAAGTGTCGTTAAAGCTTCTAAACTCCAAAACCTCACCACTCAATTTAAAACCATCAAAATGAACGATAATGAAACTTTTGATGAATTTTATGCTAGACTTTCCGATATTGTCAATTCATCTTTTAATTTGGGAGAGAAAATACCCGACAATCGAATTGTAAAGAAAATTTTAAGGTCCCTACCCGATAGATTTATTCCAAAAGTGACCGTTTTAAATTCTTTACCAAATTTAGCCTCTACGAAATTAGAAGAACTTGTAGGTGATTTACAAACCTATGAACTAGACATGTTTCCCTCTAAAACTGAAAAGAAAATAGAAAAGGGTGTTGCTTTAAAAGCCCGAAAAGAGGTCAAACAAGTAGTAGAGAGCAAGAGTGATGGTGACTCGGAAGATATGGCCTTGTTTGCTCGGAAATTTAGAAAATTTCTTAAATTTAACAAAGATAAATTTAAAAATGATTTTAAGAAATTTGAAACTTCTAAGCATGACAAAGCCGAGAGGATCCCTAAACCTATTAATGAAAATTTAAATAGGGACGAGTCTAATAGGTGTTTTGGTTGTGAGGGTTATGGCCATAGGGCTTCTGAGTGCCCCACTAAACTAAGAAAAGAGGGTAAACGACCCATTTCATATAATGCGACCCTTAGTGATAGTGATAAGGAAGAGGGACCCGATTCCCCCACTAAGCCCAACTTTGTGGCTTTTATGGCTAGTCATGTGAGCATCGATAATGAATCTCCTCATGAAGATATTCAAACACATGACACTTCCTTGGTCAAAGTTTATGAATCCCCTGTTTTTGATGGTAGTGAGAGTGAAGAAGAGAGAGAGAGTGAAAATGAAGAAGAGGTTAATGTGAGTGAACTTCAAAATGCTTTTCAAGAATTATATAAAGAATTTATTAAATTAAAAAGAGCTAATTTGAAGTTAGAAGCTAGTTTAAAAGAGCGTGTCAAGGTCATTGATGATAGTATGTTGGTAGAAAACCTTAGGACACGTGAGAGAACTCTTCAAGAGAAGCTTGAATATGTAGAAGGCGAGAGAAATAGCCGTAGGGGTTTAATGAAATCCTTGAAAAATGAGCTTCTTGCTTTTGAAGAGCGAAATGTTTTATTAGAGTCTAACATTTTAGAATTGCAAAATAAATTAAAAGACTCTAGTAATGTCAAATTTGATTTGGAGTGTCGTTAGGAAAAATTAGATAAAATCTTAGGAACGGTCCAAATTAAAAATGACATGTGTGGTTTAGGTTTCAATTCTTGTAATGAATCTACTCATAAAGCCAAAACCAATGTTTTAGGAGAATCAACTAGGAAAGTCTTTAGAGATCATTTCTTAGGTACCAAATTTCGACGTAATTTTACTTGTACACATTGTGGTCAAAAAGGTCATCTTAGGAAATTTTGTTTTGATCTTAAACGAATTCCTAGAAAATCCCATCGTAAAGTAACCACGGTAGTTAAAGTTCCTACACCCCAAGATAGTCATTCGTCATTAATTTGGGTTAGGAAATCCGACTTGGTTGCCTTGCAAAATAGGGTTTTTGATTCTCATTTACTTTCACATGCTTCCTCCCTTGCTAAATCTAAAGGATGAATGTGTTAGTGCTTTCATACTTTAGCTTTTGTACTTCATGCTATATTATCATACTAAATGTATGCTTATTTAATCATTTTCTAGTCATTGCTTCATCACATGTCTTATGCTAGAATAATGATTTTTGGTTTATCTTTTATATTATATCTCTTCCATTTTTGTTTGCATTAAATGAAAAATACAAAAAGATTTTTGTTTATCATTTGTGTTTTTACTTGTTTGGTAATTTAGGCTTAATGAAAAATAGATACAAATGATTTTTGTTTGTCTTTTGAGTAAATTTTTTTGGTTAAAAAGGTTCAAAAACTCAAAAAGATTTTTTTTGTGTATTTTAGTTTGATACACTTTATGTGGCATATACTTGTGTTTGAATCCCTTCTCTAACGCTCCCATGTGGCTAGAACTTTTGATTTAGATTGTCAATCCTTAAAATGTGCTTAAACATATTTTTATGGAGTAGTTGGATTTTGTATTGATTAAATGGATTCTATTTTTATATGCCTCTATTCACACATGCACGAGCTCTTTTGATATTTTAATGTCACATGTTATATTTGTGCTTTGTGAGATGTTCTCCTTCCAATCTAGTCATCTACATATTTATGACCTAAGAAGACTAGTATATGTCAAAATCCGTTGCAAGTGAGTTTGTGAGATATAAAAAAATGATATATAAATGTGCACGGGGAAGGGCTCCGAAAGGATTTATTATCCTTTGCGATTGTAAGCCACCGTTGAAATGGACCTAAAAGAATTACGTGGTCTAAAGGCCTAAAAATAGAAAAATGGCACTAAAAGAAAAATAATTGCCAAGTCATATGTTTAATTGATATATTCATTCAATATAAAAGAATATATATATGCTTCTTGAGGGAGATTGGATGGTATATCAACGGTTTGCACAATTTTCGTTTATCCTAGTGGTCTTTATTGTCATGACTCTATTTGGTTTGTAGAATCATCAAAACTCTAGGCTTGAATGCATTGTGTATGTTTGTTCACTGAGTTCAATCTATATTGTCACATGAGGTTATATTCATATGTGATGAAGTTTGCAATCAATTGATAGCTCCATGAACAAGTTTTAAGTGATTGGGTCTAAATTTAATCATTACTAGTTCACAACCCAACACTTCCATTTTCATATGACACATTTTTGCTATACGAGTGTGAAAGACTCCTATTATATTTTGTGTATGTCATTTGTGTGTTTATATCTATCTATGTGTACTTGAATCTCTTTGGTATCTATTATGTATACATATATTTGATATTTTTGTTTAGTCTTTGCCTTGATTTCTAATCCATATATGCTTTCATTCATATTTGGTATCCATCTTATTGCATTCTTTGTTGATATCTCATGCTTAATAATTTATATATCATAGTGGTATCATTTTATTACATCCTAGTTTGTATCCGATGTTATTTCTTGGATTAGTTGAATCTTTGTTGCCCAAGTGCTTTAACGTTCTCATCACTATATGCACAATTACATGTTTTCGCTTGTTATCCCATTTTATTTATCCCTTACTTAGTTTAGAGGGTGTATATGCTTTATTTTGGGGAGATAAGTTAATGCTTAATTTTTTTTTTACCTTTGTCTATTCCTGAACAAAAAGGGGGTGAAATGATAGGGGGAGAAATGGTATCTATTCCTATTATTATCGTATCTTTTTTTGAGGGAGATTTATCTTAGGGGGAGACGTCTTTCTAAGTTGATCATACTTGATAACGGGAGTGAATTAATTTAGGGGGAGTAGTTACTTTACTTGCATTAAATATTTTGATATTCCCTATGCGTGTAATGTGTTTGCTTAAGTGTGCATGAATTATTTTTAAGCGGCAACTTTCAACGGCAAAGATTGTTGATCCTTTGGGTTGTTTGAGTCAAGCATTGTAATTTTATTTTGGGTGGGACTTTTATTAGTTTAGTAGAGCTTGACGGCCCTTTAGGATTTTTGTTGATTTTTGTCCCGGAATAGCCAAAGGGGGAGATTTGTAAGGACACAAATTTCCAATTGAGTCCTTTGAAGTTTTGGCTCAATTCCGAACAAAAATGTTTGAGTCATATGATGGAGTATATTGATCATCCCTCAAGCCTATGACGTGTGTGTTGAAGACGTAACGGCCAAGTATATAAAGCTTCATCAAAATGCCGAGTTTAAGTGCCTCGTTTCTACGTCATCAATAGTGGTTCCATGCTCCCAAGGTATGAATGAATTACATATATATATAGGAGCTTGGAACGGTTTATATTGGGTGTTAGGTTTTTAAAACTGTGTTTTGTTTACAGAATGTTTTCTATTAAACTTATATATAAAGTATATAAAAGTTTATGGGTTTAAAAAGAATTTTTGAACATTCTGTGAGTTCTTTCGAAGTGTCGTTCGAAAGAGATTGTCGTTCGAACCACAAGTCATTCGAACGAGATTGCCAACGACGTCCCATTATGGCATACTGGAACTTCGTTCGAAATGTCGTTCGAACGAGATGGTCGTTCTAAAGAGATTTTCAATGAGCTTCTAACGAGTTCATACTGGAACTTCGTTAGAAGACTCGTTCGAACGAGAATGTCGTTGGAACGAGATTTCAGGTGGGAAAAATTTCTGGCAGTTTTTACCCATGTTTCCCACTTGTTTCTCCACTAACTTTTTCAGAACTTATAATGTGCGGGAACAACTTTTTTCAACTTAACTTTTTCATATCCTACCAACCTCTAGAGAGTGTTTGAGAGAAAAATTATTTTAGGGAAAAGTTCATTGTTTGAAAGTGTTAATTTTCAAAGAAAAATCAAGATACACTTTAGTTTTACACCCATAGTTTTGTTTATCCAAGTTCATATATATACATCTTGCTTGGAGTTTGGCACTGGGTTTATCTCTACATTAGTTTGAAGAGAAGTTTGGGTTTGCTTCTAAATCCCACAAAGAAGAAGAGGTTTTCGTGATTTACCCACTTGGAGAAAAGCTCCTAGTTCGGGTGACGGTGACCACATAAAGTCCGATCGGTGGATTCCGAGACCGCGGTGGAGCTCCGGGGTTATTCGCTAAGTGGAGGTGTTTACAAGAAGGAGCGTCGAGGCTTGAGAGGGATCGAGTCATGTGATGTAAGTCTTTTATCTTGTAATTGTAAATATCATACTTAGTGGATTTGAGGCTAGGGCCGTCCGAGGTTGTTTCCCATTGTGGGTTTTTCCTCGTACATCACGGCGTGGTGTGATTTATTTATTTTTATCTTGCATAATAACTTAGAACTCATGCTTGGGATGATTCAAGATAAAAATGGTTTTAATTGTCACATTTAATTTAATTGGGTGCTAATTAAATTTGGGTAATTATTTATTTAATTCAAGTCTATTGTTAAAACTGGTTCGGCCTAAATTGGAATAATGATAAATATGACTTAGGCAAATTCTAGGACTTGGATGAATTAATTGTGTTTAAGTGAAATTTGAATTGTGTGTGTTTTTATGTTAATTTCACTTTGGTTTGATTTTGATTTTGGAGTAAATTAAAATTTGGTGTTTTTAAGTTGTGAACCATCACTTATTTTACGCTTCCGCATCTCAACAAGGAAATTGATTTTAAAGAATTAGTTTATTTTAAAATCGGGGGCACCTTCGGGCGTTTACATATTCTCTCAATCCTATAGTGCTAAGTGGTTGAGC
The DNA here is from genome assembly GCA_949130495.1 of Sambucus nigra. NCBI lineage: Eukaryota > Viridiplantae > Streptophyta > Magnoliopsida > Dipsacales > Adoxaceae > Sambucus > Sambucus nigra. Next base: position 223,755,140 of record OX422218.1, read on the forward strand.
TTTCTCAGTATACCTTGTCCCTCAGCCGCCAAGCCAAAACTCCCAGGAGGTCCCAACTGGCCTACTTGAGCCCTGCTTGCTCAACTAGGCAACCTGTAGAAGAAAATAAGTGTTAGTACTTCTTTTCTTTTTCATGATGAGGGGTTGCTTATGGTAGACACCCCATCATCCTAACTTAGTTTTTTGGGAGCTGAGGGGGGAGGACCTTGCGGGTCCCTCCTTCCAAGTAAGTTTCTACTGTTGAGGAACCCTAGTAGGGGGTTCCTTCTCAAACATCATTTTTGCTGTTGAGGAAGCCTTGGGGGGTTCCTTCTCAAATGTCATTTCTGCGGGGACCCTTGCAGAGTCCCTCTCAACTTGGGCTTCTGCAGGGACCCTTGCGGTGACTCTTCTCAATTTGGGTTTCTGCGGGGACCCTTGCGATGGTCGTTCTCAATTTGGACTTCTGCAGTGGCCCTTGCGGAGCACTTCTCAAATGTCATTCCCGCAGTGACACTTGCGGCGGCACCTCTCGAATGTCATTTCTGCAGTAACTCTTGCGACGACCACTCTCAATCTTGGACTTCTGCAGTGGCCTTTGCGGGGCTCTTCTCAAATGTCATTTTCGTAGTGACCCTTGCGGTGGCACCTCTCGAATGCCATTTCTGCAGTGACCCTTGCGGCGGCCCTTGTCAATCTCGGATTTCTGTAGTGGCCCTTGCGGGGCACTTCTCAAATTTCATTTACGCAGTGACCCTTGCGGCGGCACCTCGCGAATGTTATTTCTGCAGTGACTCTTGCAATGACCACTCTCAATCTTGGACTTCTGCAGTGGCCTTTGCGGGGCACTTCTCAAATGTCATTTCCGTAGTGACCCTTGCAGCGGCACCTCTCGAATGTCATTTCTGCAGTGACCCTTGCAGTGTCACTTCTCGATCTTGGGCTTCTGCAGTGGCCCTTAAGGCAGCACCTCTCAAATGTCATTTCTGTAGCGACCCTTGCAGTGGCACTTCTCGATCTTGGGCTTCTACAGTGGCCCTTGCGGGGTCCTTCTTAACTTGAGTTTCTACAGGGACCCTTGCGGTGGCCTCTCTCAACTTGGGCTTCTGCAGTGGAGGGACCCTGGGGTTCCTTCTCCAATATGACACTTCTGCGGTGGAGGGACTCTGGGGGTTCCTTATCCAATAGGGCACTTCTGCGCTGAAGGGACCCTAGGGGGGGGGGGGGGTTCCTTCTCAATATGTGTTTCTGCCGGGACCTTGGGGGGTTCCTGCTCAATATGTGTTTCTGTCGGAACCTGGGTGGGTTTCTTCTCAATATTTCTAATAAAAAAATATTTTTATTTATAATTTTTTTTTGTAGATAGACACCCTTCTACATCATGTGTCCCACATCGGTTAGGAGAGGAAAAGAGTGCCCAAAAAAGTCCTCTATAAAAGGAGAATATCCCTCTATCCTCTACACAAATGAAAAAAATGGTTAAATCCTTATATATTTACATATTGGGTTAAATCTTTTTTTCGATTTCTTTAAAATGAGAATTTCGAGTAATCGAAAATCCTATATTATTTTTTTTTGAAATTTCTGAATTTCCAAAATTTCTGAATTTTTAGTATATTTTTTGAATTTCCGATTTTTTTTCGATTTTTCGATTTTTTCGAATTTGGAAACTTTTTTGATTTTCTGAAAAAATTGGATAGGAAATTGGAACAAATATTTTATTTTCGAAAAAATCAATTTTTTTTTCGAAGGATCATTTTTCGATGCGATCCAGCCGAAACACAACCCTAAATTTGAGAGTCGGACAGAAAAACATTCGCAACTTAAGATATGTTTATTAATTGAATAAATCTAGGGAGACCCAGAAAAAAAACCCAATTTTGAAACCCACTGCATTAAAAGTTTATACCTTATTGTTGTGGGTCCCGTCAGGGCATCAAAATGTGCATTAAAAATTTGTACCCATTTTTATCTTATGTGTGGATTTCAAAATTGAGTCCCAAAAGTGGGTCTCCCTATCAACACTCTTATTAATTTTTGTAAAAACATTAGCTATATGGGAGAGAGCCTTATTTTGATATCTTAGCTGAAAAAGTGTGCAAAATATCCGACCAACCTTCCTTGATAAAACTGGAGTTTTCACCGGCCAACCAACATAGGACTCTCCCTTGAATTTCTCTACTGGTATTGCTTCTCATTCCCTATTTAATGTTCACGTCCAATATTTTTCCAATTGTTTTATTATTTATATACATTCACGTATGTATAAATATATTTAAACATCCAAAATCTGTAAATAACGTATTGGGTTTTATTTGTATTTCGTATTTGTTGCTTTGGAGTCATTGGTTTGATCTTGGTACCTCAATTTGTGTAACCATTCCACTGATTATATTGTTCTTATGATTTTTTCCCTGATATTCTTTTGTGGCAGGAACAAATTTGGTAAATAATACATCTTCTCGTTTATGGGTGTTATAGAATTGGAGATTTTATTGAGTGTTAAGTGTGTTTTAGTGACTTTGAGGGGAGGTTTGTTTTGAAAATTAAGTTGGGAGGAATGAGAAGTGAAGTATGGAGATGGGTTTTGGGTTTAATATATATAGTTGGTGTGGCAATCATTTGGATTGCTGCTAGTTTTGTTGTTCAGTCAGTTGTTGATGGCGGGGTTTCGCCCTTTCTCATCACATATATTTGCAATTCATTGTTTGTGGTTTACATTCCCTTCGTTGAAATCGGGCGTTATTTGGAGGATAATTGTGGAAGTTTGTTGTTTTGGAGATATAGAAAAGATAGGAGTTTGCAAGGTTTGGGAGAGTCAGAGGAGGTTATTCTTCTTGGCAAAAGTGATACTAGTGCTCAAGCTGGTGGTTCGAATTTAGTTATCATGAATCAAGAAGTGAATAGTTACCATGAAGTTGTTGAATCAGGTCAGCTCGTTTTTGATGAAGATGCTAATAAAGGGTTGGATGCCAAAGGTCGTTGGACACGGACCAGAGTGGCAAAGGTCAGCCTGCTGATATGCCCATTTTGGTTTTTGGCACAACTTACATTTAATCTCTCCTTGAAGTATACTACAGTCACGGTAGGACATTTGTGTTTTGAAATGCTTTTCGCCACGTTAAATTGCCTATGGTAAAATGCAAGAAACCTTCTAAACTCTCTCTGTTGTTACAATAACTCCCTAGACTAGCAGATTCCTCATTAGTTGCAAGTAAAAACCTTTTTAGCGACAATGTAAAATTGCGAACGAGCTGAATACTTCAAGGAGTTTTTGCCAAATTAATAGTTCAAGTAAGTAGTTGCAACAAATGTGATAGTTGAGGGGGTTTCTTGTAATTTAAGCATGTCTAAATTATCCCCTTTGTTAGATGGTAAGCATTTTTTTCTTTCCTTGTGCACAGTCAAATACCATCTTGAGCAGTGCCTCCAGCCTTTTCACCTTCTTGGTATCTCTTGCATTTTTGGGTGAGAAGTTCACTTGGGTGAAGCTGATTAGTGTTCTTTTTTGCATGGGAGGGACAATTATTGTCAGCTTGGGTGACTCAGAAACCGGATTAAGTGCGATTTCTTCAAACCCTGTTCTTGGGGACATTCTTGCTCTTGTATCAGCAGCTTTTTATGCTGTGTATATTACATTGATTCGTAAATATTTACCTGATGATGACGGCAAAAATGGCAGTGCCAGTATGGCACAGTTCCTTGGTTTTTTAGGGCTATTCAACCTTCTGATTTTCTTACCTGTTGCTCTTGTACTCAACTTTGCCAACCTGGAGCCTTTTAATCTGCTTACCTGGAAGCAATTTGGCTTGATCATTGGTAAAGGTGTGCCATTTTAGTAAATATTTAACTTGTTTGCTTGCATATTTGATCTCCTTTTTTTTACTGTACTTTCTCTCGAGGAAACACGTATGAGACATATTGATGATCATTGCTTTTTTTTTTTCTTCCCTTTAAGCTGTGTTAATGTAGCTATTGATTTTTTTTTTCCCTTCTAAGTTTATATGCTGCATTTTTATCTCCTTGGATGATATGGGAAGTGTTATTGTGTTCATTATAGATGCAAAGGGTACATAAAACAGTTCAATCAGCACAAAGCTTCTATTAATATTGGAGTAATAATTTCTATCGGTATACCTTTTTATGGCTTTAATTTACTAAGGAAACTTCTTCTCTTGTATTGCAATTTTTCTAAGTCGATGCCCACAATCATATCATTTCTTTCAAGTGCTTGTGCTGAACTCAAGACAATTCAACTGTTCTGGAGATATATTTTGTCTTTTGCTTTGCCAATTCATTCATAAGCACAGGCATATCAACTTCATATATAGTATATATACAAATATCTTTTATCAGTTAAATGAGCATAATAAAAGATATTTAAATAAAGTTGTCAATTGTTTAACAAATTATCTTACTTTGGATCACTATATGTGATATTACAAACATAAATCTCTGGATAAACTTCTTTCGTATCTGTTACGTATTGATACTAGTAGATTCCTTTTTTGAATATATAACATAAATTAGGGCCAATGTCTAATAATTATATAGGATGTAAACCGATGTAAACGCATCTAATGACACACAAATTAAGTACACGCACATGAATAAAACAATGAAATAGCAAATCTCCATTAATTCTCTCCCTAAACTCTCTTTAAAACATAATGATAATAATGAAAACTAAAGAACTAGGGGTCCTTTTATAAACCCAATACACAATAATCCAAAAAGACTAAAATACCCTAAATAATTAAAATGAAATAATAAATGAAAATTGAGTACGCTCCTGCGCCACTCTCCGCCCCTACGAAGCATTGCCATATCCTCCTGGAAATGTTCATAGAAGTCCCTGTTAATGTGCTGCACTGTGGCCTCAGTAATTCATGAATCATCGCTCTCAGGGTGTCCCAACCAACGAATCAAATAACGGACAAAGGGGCCCGCAGACGTCACAGTCGTCTCAGAATCCAAAATGCCCTCAACACAGTCAATATGCTAGCGAACTGGCTGTGTGGGATCCATATGGATGGGGATCGGGGGAACATGTGAACCCCGAGAGATGGTGTCAAATTTGCCACATTAAATGTGGTATGTGTTCTGAATCCCACGGACAAGGGAGCTCATATGCATTATCGCCACAGCGACGAATAACTGGAAAAGGGCCAAAGTGGCGCATCTGTAACTTGATTGCCTTGCCCACCTACCGCTCGCGCCGAAGATACCATACGCTGTAAACGTATCCGTACGTCATCATGAATGGACAACATCTTGGCAGCAAAGTCAGCGGCAATCGGACTCGCTGTCATAGTAGGGGGAGTCTCGACAAGGTCCATGGGTAATAACGGAGAAGATCCAAGAACAATTTGAAAAGGGGAAAGACTAGTGGAATGATTGGCGGAATTGTTGAAAGCAAATTCCGCTTGATCAAGAACCACCTCCCAAGTCTTAAATGGTTCACCGGTTAAGTACCGTAAAAGATCTCCCAAACATTGATTGACCACCTCAGTCTCATCCGTCTGAGGGTTGAAAGAGGTGGAAAACTAAAGCGTGCATCGCAACAGTTTCCAAAAGGTCCTCCAAAAGTGTCCCGTAAAACAAACATCCCTATCAGGCGTAATGCTCCTTAGTTCCCCATGTAAAGAGATAATCTTGCTAAAGTAGAGTGTGGCAACATGTGATGCATCTGACATGTGCGAGCACGGAATAAAATGAGCCATCTTGAAAAACTTGTCGACTACCACAAACACAAAATCATTGCCCTTGGCCGTCTTAGGCAACCCAACAACAAAGTCCATAGAAACATCAAGCCTCGATCGATCAACAATTGGTATGGGGGTATACAGAGCGGCGTTAGTATGCTGACACTTGACCATCTGACAAGTGTAGCAGCGCTGAACATAGATGTTAACCTCTCCCCTCATGGTAGGCCAATAAAAACGTTCATGCAGTGTGGCTAAGGTACGAGCGACACTTGAATGGCTAGCTAGACCACCACTATGGAGCTCTATGATGATCCTCCCGCAAGGAAGAAGCAGGGATGCACAACGCAGTGCCACGATATAAATATCCATCCTGCAACAAGTAATCATCCTGAACGCTATGCTGACGTGCACATGTCGCCATAATAGGTCCAAAAAAGGTGCCCGATGTATATAAATCATGAATCTCTTAGAAATCAAAGACCAACCCCTGAATCGTAACTAGGGTATGAGACCTCCTACTCAGGGCATCTGTAACTAGGTTCTCCCTACTCGATTTGTACAATAGGTGGAAAGTAAACTGTTGTAAGAAACTAGTCCACTTGGCATGTCGATCGCTGACCTTTTTCTAGGAGTTCATGAAATGGAGGGCTTTGTGATCCGAATTGATGAAAAAATCCCGATGAATCAAATAGGGATGCCAATGCTTGATAACTTTCACTACGACATAAAGCTCCAAATCATAAGCAAAATAGTTGATAATGGAACCGATAACTTTCTGACCAAAGTAAGCAATGAGATGCCCATTCTGACTGAGGACTGTACCAAGCCCGAACTAGATCGCATCGCACATCAACTCAAATAACTGGGTAAAGTCTGGTAGGGTGAGAATGGGAGCTGACGTCATCTTGGACTTAATTAGTCGGAATGCCGCCTCCGCCTCATCAGTCTATGCGAACTCAGTCACGGATGCGCGCATCAGCGCAGTAATAGGAGCCATCACCGAACTGAATCCCTCAATTAAGCGTTGATAAAAACTGGCCAACCTGTGAATTTATGAAAGAAGTCATGGCCATCATCGTTCTTTGGTACATCGCTCCAGCATTCTTTAACACGAAAGGCATCACTTTGTACATAAAATTGCCCAACAGAGTTCTGAAAGTTGTTTTCTCCGCATCAGTTGAATCCATCTTGATTTGGTTGTATCCCACGTACCCATCCATGAAGCTATACATTTCATACCCAGCAGTTGCATCGATCAAGCTATCAATGGAGGGCAGAGGAAACTCATTTTTTGGACAAGCTCTGTTCAAATCTCCGAAGTCTACGCAGATCCGTATCTAGTTTTTGTCCGTTTCCACTGGGACAATGCTAGACAACCAAAGTGGGTGTTGGATCGGTTTGATGAACCCTGCCTCTAACAGCCGTTGGACCTCCTCCTTAATCTTCAGATCCAATTTCGGCTTATAAGTTCTTGTAGCTTGCTTCACCGGTATAGCTAAAGGCATAACGTTCAGCTTATGGTAACTTACCTCCTCATCCAACCCCTCTATCTCTATGTACTTCCACGCAATGATGTCTCTGTATTCCCGATTCAGCTCAATCGAGGCCCTTCTTTTCTCTACACTTAAATCCTTCGAAATGAAGATGGGCCTTGGATCTTCTCGTTCTTCGGCCAGATTAAGCTGTTCCAGCTCATGTACCTGCGATTTTGGGCGATCCATCATGTATTCTGGCTTATCCTCCACTTCCTCCACAAATTCCTATATGTTGGAGTTGTCTATGACCATGTATTGCCCTTTATTATCCACAAAAAAACACTCATGCTCCGGGTCAGCTTCTTTGCCAGCCTTTTCAACAGATCCTTCGACTGCCTGCTCACACTTTTAAAGGCGATAGACCACCCTTCCGTCCTTCATCTGTACCTTCTTACACTGACGGTTGACCGATGTATCCGCCTTTCGTTCTCTCTCGGGAAGCTTCTGCTAGCCTTTCTCTTGAAAATCTGCTCAACACACTCTGTTGTTTGACCTTATGCTTTATCAGATCAATCTTGGGCCTCATCCTATCTCTCAATTACTTAGAGATATTTTGAGTTTTGGGATTTGCACTGTTGACCTCCTCAGCTCCTTTCCTCATGCTTGCTCCTTCGTCGCTTGGATCGTTCACGAGCCCTATTCTTTCCCTGATAGAGAGGACTCTAACACCCTCCATGCGCCGCGTTAGCACTCGTGCATTTTCCTAAAATGCAGTATCAACCAGATGAGCCTCTTCGGTTGCAAACGGTTTCTTGGTTGCCCGAATAACGATCTCAGTCCCTTTCACGTTTGCCTTGGCACATTGGTGATACGTCGAAGGAACTAAACCATGATTGTGCATCCACATATCAAGAGATGGTAGGAAGTAGCACTCTCAATCGCATGGAATTTGATATGTGAAGCGAGATTCCCCATCACTATCCCTACGTTCACATACCAATTGATTCGGAAGACTGGTTGTCATAACCAGAAATCACCAAAGGCATTGGTAGTAACCTTGCCTCAGAGATGTTGGATGCATAAAATGAGCTGATAGGCATGATGTTTATGGAAGCTCCTCCGTCCATCAGAGCTCTCGCAAAGCTCACCCGCCATTACGTATGGGGGTCTGTTGTAAGGGAATCTCATAGCTCTATCGGCATCAGAGAAAGTTACTTCGGACAAAAAATTCCTCACCAGCCTAGTCATAAGCCCTTTCCACCTCAGTGATGGAACTGCATTCTTCCTTGCAATGTCTAAAATTGCCCGAGTTATCTTCAGTCTGCTCTCCTTGGGCATTCCCACTTGATCGAAGAACCATGTGAACTTAGGTGACTGCGACACATCCTGGTACTCTAGTCCTTCATCTATCTCCCCATTGTCAAGATTGTATACTTTCTCCACATCCCTTGCACTTGCTTCGTCATAGGCTATCACAACGTTAGCCATCCCCCTTGTGCTCAAGCTCCTCCTGCTTCACCACCAACTCTCTTGCTTCTCTCTCAGCTTCTTCGTCATAGGCCACCACCAGATTTGCTGTATGTGCTAGTAATGGGTTGTTGTTGACATTCCCTTGAGGGATCTGCAAAGTCCCTGCCTCACATGCTTGTTGATGATCTTCCTCAGCGTGAAACATGACGCCATTGGATGACCAGTCTTCCAATGGATTTGGCAATACTTGGGGTTAACTCTCACTTTTGCTTTTGGCTCCGTTGCTGGAGCATCCTTAGGTGCATAGACTATTCTCCCTCGCAACATGGCGGTGTAGCAGCTAACTGTCTCCTCAACGGTGCAAGGCAATGGTGGCGGGTCCTCTCCGTTTCTGCCGAATTTCCTCTTGTTGTCCTTCTTCAGCTACTTGGCATCTTCTTCTCCTCCATCTGCATAACCCACTCGTGGGAGCTGGTCCCATCCTACAACGGGCTGTTCTTGCTGCCTGAACATCATGGGCACCATGATTGGGATTGGGTGTACCACCAGCGAGATATTTCTCGCAGCTTTTAAGAACGCCGCAAAAGTTTCTTCGCGTGTCTCGTTTATAAGATGATAGATGTACTCCGGGAGCAAGCCTTCAGCACATATCTGAAGCAACTTGGACTCCTTGGCCCTTTCCCTGAACCTTCGGATATATGCCACCACCTCCCCACCTGGCCGTTGCTTCTCCCTAGCCAGCCGTGTCAGTGCAAATTCATCCTCTGCCAGAAAAAACTTTTGGACAAACAGAATGTGCATCTCCTCCCACGTATAGACACTCTTCGACGCCTGGTGAGAGTACCAGGTGTATTCTTTATCGCTAAGGGATTTAGAAAACTCCTTCAAACGTAACTTCTTGTTATTGCAATGAGCTCCCAAATGCTCCACAAACCTCTTGATGTGCTCCTTCGGGTTCCCTCCATTTCCCCGTGTACTTGTCAAATGCTCCATAAACCTCTTGATGTAATTCTTGGGGGTAACGTTCCTTGTTATATTCCTCTGCGTAAGGAGTATGGAAATCGTCATATATTATGCTTTCTCGCTGGCTGACTGTGAGGAAGCTGCTATCATTTTCAGCATCTCTTTCTGCATTTTCTTTCTTATTTCCTCCAAGGAAGATGGAGGAGCCGTCTCAGCCATTGGGATACTAGGCTGAGGGACCACAGGTGGGACACTGGTCACACTTGAAGCACCCATCGTTGGAACAGGGTTGGGGACAGTGGTCGTGGGGATTGTGGCGTTGGAGCTGCACTCGATGGGGCTATCGGAGCCGCCATTGGAGTGACGAAAGAGCTGAGGTCTATTCCTCTCGAAACGCCATTGCTGCTCTAGGAATCTGCAAAAACTCTAAAAATTTACCCATCAGAAAGACCATCTGTGCTAGTCCCATCACAGCGCTGTGTAACCGTTGGGACTCTTGGTGCCGTTTGGACTTGGGGAACCTCCACACGAGGTGCCCCATCTCTGGAGGTCTCAAGTTCCCTCGCATTTCGCCGAATAGCATCCAAGTCAAGGACCCGGTTAACGTTATCTTGTGCCATATTTTCTAGAAGAATGCCTCCCCAGCGGAGTCTCCAAATGTAAGACGGGAGTCCTTTTGAAGGCTGGGAGTATGATAATACAAACAGAGGCGTAACCCATATAGATATGTTGATAAAACAGTAACCCAAATATCCTCAACAATCACACATGAACACACAGTATTGTATGTAATAAACACTCAAATTGGACTCACAAATCTCTCGTGTATAACTCAAATAATAATAAAAAAAACAACTCATTCAAAGGGAGAGAGAAGAGAGAAGTAACCATCCTAGATACACCTTGGCAGATAGCCAACACACCAATCACCTCCAATATCTCCTTGATTAGCTAATAAAAGCTTCGTAATAAATGTCAATGGTGGGTGGATAAGCTCTGATTTGTAATAACTTCTTTGCTCTTAATGTGTTTTCTCTCTCCAGAAAGAACTCTACTCTCAGAAGTGGTTGAGGCCAATAAATAGCCCCACACCCCTCTCGAGATGTCTCAGTCCTCATTAATGTGAAAGACATTCCTCTCACACTTTAAGTTACAAGCATTAAATATATGATGGGTCAGCACACCTTATGTCATAATCATTAAATGCTAGTACATGCCTTTTGGCTACCAATTATGCGTCAGAGGACTGTCATAACAACGGTGACTTACCAAACCGTCTGACAGCCCCAATACCACAGTGGATTACTCAAGTTTGGATTGGACAGTGGGTAGGTGGCCAGTGACATCACTTAAAATTGATGTGACATTTGGTAGAGGGCTGTTTGGCCCAAAACTCGATATACGATGAAACTCAAGGTTACTTTGCACAAGCTCCCACGGAAAATGGTCTCTCGGTGTTTTATCAGGTGTATTTAAAATGGTTAAGACAAGCCTTAACGTTGCCTCACTTCTCAATCCTCCAAATCAAGTTCCTCTGAAGTTTCCACGGCGAGGTCATTCGATAGAGCATGTAAGCTCTCTCAAGCCCTGCTAGGCCTGGTCCCTCGCACTTAAGATTACAATCGTTATATCTTACAATCAATGTAACTAAAAAGATACAATTTGACTAATTAAAAACGGATGATAAAGATGAGCTCTTTCGTCAAGTCTCCTCGCTGGGCTGCTTCTTTGCCTTCATGCTTCTTTCTTCTCTCGAGTCTCTTTTGTTAACCGGATAAGCTCTCTCTTTAATTTAGAGATCACCTTCAAGCCCCCCTTACACTCATAAAGGAGAAAATGCATCGCGCTACTTTGCGAACTTTGAATCTTTGGTTGCATTACCTCATGCCAAAGGAATTCATTCTTTTCTCTAATCATGAGACATTGAAGTACATTTGGGCAACTCAATTCTAGGCATGCTATATGGGTTGAATTTGTGTAGTCCTTTACTTTTCATATCAAGCATTAAGGGTGTATTCAAAATCAAGTGGCAAATGCATTAAGCCGAAGTCACTATTTGTTTCTTATTGTGTAAGTGAAGGTATTAGGCTTTGAAGGTGTAAAGGATCTTTACAAGGATGATCCATACTTTGGCAAGATTTTATAGGAATGTGCCAAAATTCCATATCAACAATTCTTTGTACACAAGATGGCTCTGTTTTCAAGAACAATAGTTTGTGCATTCACGAATGTTCTTTACGAGAAGTTATCATCATTGGGGCTCATGGTAGTGCCCTTGGCGGTCACTTTGGAAGAGATAAAACTCTTGCTCTTGTCGATGAAAATTTTTATTGGCCCAAAATTATGCAGGATGTTACTCGCCATGTGGAGATATGTAGAACTTGTCACATTACCAAAAGTAATCATCGAAACACGGGGTTGTACACTTCATTGTACATACCACAAGCTCCTTAGGAAGATGTTGGTTTAACTCAAACACAAAGGAACAACGTCCTTATTATGGTCATTGTTGTCCGATTTTGGAAAAGGGTTCATTTGTTGCCTCGCAACAAGCTTCATGGAGTTCCAAAACCTTTACTTCTGAACGACACTTCAAATTTGTAAGTCATTTTGGCGGAACCTTTGGAGAAATCTTGGTACAAAGTTGCAATTTAGCTCTTCTTATTACCCACAAACAAATGGACAAACTGAAGCTGTCAATTGAAGCTTGAGAATCCTCTTGGGAAGTTTGATGGGCGTGAATGTGGAATCTTATCTTGGCTTAAACTGAATTTTCTTGTAATAGATATTTGAGTAAATTGCCAGAATCAGTTGTTTCAAAGTGTTATATGAGAGAAATCTTATTAGCCCTATAAATTTAACTCCAATTTCTACAACTTATAAGTTGACTTGAGATTAAGAGGATGCATGTGCAGCGACTGATCCGGGATTTTTGGTTGGGGGGGGGGGGGGTAAGTTTTGAGTGGTGCTCTGGGTTCGAGGGTGGGAGTCCCCGAAGTGATTTTTTTGGGGTTAATTCGAGTTTTATACAAATTATAGCTTTAATTCAAGTTTTATACAAACTTATTACGTTTTTTACCCTAAAAATTGCAAAAATATCATTATTTATGCCTCTAACTTTCTATATTTACATATAGTACCCTAATATATATATATTTGAAAACTGAAGAGGGGCCATTGCCCCTCCTCATCCTAATGTAGATCTGTCCCTGTGCATGTGTGATGCATGTGCAAGTGCATGATTTCATCATCAAAAGTACCGAAATCAAGAAAACAATCATTGAGAGCCCGTTGAATATAAAAAAAGAGATTTGGTTTCATTTTCGAATGGAGGGATTTCCTCGTGGTTCCTAAGGGAAGCTTAAGCGTCGAGGTTTATGTCCTTTTCGTGTTCTTCAATGGATAAGGGATAATGCTTACATGTTCAAACTTCTAGGTGATTATGGTGTTCCAGTAACTTCAAGTGTCTCCGATCTCCCCCTACTATGATGATGAAGTAGAATTTAATTCGAGGGAAAATCGTCTCCAACCAGGGAGAATGATGCCAAGACTACCCTCGAAGTTCCAAAGTCACCAAATCTATAAGAAGTAATTAATTTTCACATGAAACATCTCAATAGTCCACTATTGGGTTTCACAGTTAGCCAAACACAGTTCAATAAAAATATCCTGAACTCTCTATACAGAGGTCCGAATAACGAACCATTTTTTTTGGTTTGGAAACTAGAATTTGAAAGCTTTCTTTTGATATATGGTTGATCTCACAATTCAAAGTGCACAAATAACGACAAGCTCAAGAACACAAGTTAATTTCAGGATTGATATTTTGGCATTCCTAGAGCCTTCTTGAACAAGCCCTCATGGTTGTGCCATTTATTATCTTTCTCGTCCTTAGGTTAATTATTAATTACTATTCATGTATGGTTGGAAGGATGTTCAATGCCTCATATAAGTCGTAAGTTTTTATGAAATAAAACAGTTTTATAGTTTTATGTGAGAATTTAGACCTTACTAATAATAAATATTCTTGTTATCATTGTTCTTTGGTGAATTATATTGAGTTTTTGGGTATTCTTTGAGTGTTTACTTGTGTTATCTCCTCCTATACCATTAATCCGGTGTCATGGATAAACCAAATGGAAAAGAGAAGGTGCCAAGTTAGAGATGATGGCTCACAAAGTGGCGATCAATCTCGATATGCTTTGTGCACTCATGGGATACAGAGTTGTGATCAATCTGAATGACAGTCTTACAATCACATTGCATAGGAATAAGAGAAGATTAGACAACAACCATACGTACAAGAAGCCAACGTAAACAATTTCAACGGTAGTGGCAACTGTAGCACGACACTCAACTTCAACATAAGACAAAGCAATAATAGTTTGCAACTTTCTTTTCTTGAAAATAAGAGCCCCCCTACAAGTACACAAAAGCCAATGGTAGATATATGAAATCACTAGACCAATTAGCATTATAAATGGCACGGAGCTCTAAGGAAAAATAAGGAAGGAGTAACAATCTTTAAGATAGTGTGTCATCCGATAAATGAGAATACGAAGAATGACAACCGAGTGAACAAATGTGGGTGGAGACAACAAACTATGTGGCACACGAACATTGAGTTTTTCTAGCCCTATTTCTTGCTCGAGCCAAGTAAGACATAATACCCCAAAATCATTTTACTTGTAAGTGGGCAAGCAAAGGTTCCCCCGTTTCCTTGGAGGGGTGATGAATAATTTAATCCATCTGCATCTGCGCCCCATTCGCACGGCTTTCATGTTTAGTGAAGACACGTGCATGAAAGTGTTGTGATGGACTTTAAAAAATTTGTTGCCCAATGATCGTTGATTCATCATATTTTAATAAAAACAAACATAAACTAGATCTATGCAACTAAATCTAGGCTTTGATACCTTTGTGAATCTTGAAGGTGATCCAATAGACGTGACAATGGTTGATGTATATGATGTGGATGATTTAGCATTACTGTAAATCATTATGTAGATGAGCAAAACACCTTTGATCTTTCTTTAAATGACCCACCCAAAGCAAGCTATATGTGTGGGTACTTTTGGAGATAAAAACTTGGTGAAATTAGAGAAAAAAAAATATTCTCTACTCACCCCCTCACAAAAACGTGAATAATGTTTCCTCTCACCCTCTCTAACCCTTAAAAATATCACATGTTGCTTACACCCTTCCCTAGACCTATATATATATATATATATAGGTAGATGAAGTGGTCTTGGGCCATTTAGAGTTTTCAGAGTTTTGGGCTTGCTACTTGGAATATGGACTATATGGCGGGGACCCAAGACAAATAATTAAATTCGCTTCCAAACACAACTACAAAAACCCCAAATTAGCCTCCATAATTTATTTTCTTTTCTATTTAATTGTAATTAATTTCACTAAATAATTACAATTGCACTCCAATTTATTTATTTTTAAAATCGCTTGAATAAAGAGGCCTTGCTTGCAAAGTTAGATATTATATAATATGATTTCGCGCGTTAGGTATTCAATACCTGCTTAGTGAAATTCAATTTGCCTCGAATTGATTTTCACCATCATCTAATTATTTCTTGATCTCAAAATTTAACTTATTTGATACTCTATTTGATAATAATCCATTAATTGGTAGAATCATAAGCTTATCAAGGGGGTATCACAATTTAGAATATCTATCATTCCTCGAGAACATGATCTCGAATATATTCACATAATGACTGCCCTACTTACAGGTTTTAGTGACCCAATAAATGGAATCTCACTCATCGACAAATCAAAGAAGTAATCATGTGAATATATTGATCCTTTATCCTTCGAGATTAAGTAGTTATGCACCCTTTGCGAACCGTGAGATTGTGCAAGTCTAATGTAGTCAACACTTAGACTCGAATCTCACCCGTAGTTCTGTTTAATACATTGCTGATGTATGAGTAAATCTTACTTGAACTATCAAACAAATTCTTGAACCATCATGTAGGTTCTCGATTCCCATAATTAAGATAAACTACTAAGATTGTATACGCAACCTTAGTGATAGGATGTCAACTCCCTATCTAGGTTGTGAATTGTTCAATCATACTAGAACCAAAATTTCTATCTTCCGTGATCGAACCAAACTTAACTTACCAAAATTCTTACTAAATATAATTGGCTGATGACATATACAATACATTTATAAACAAATATAAGACATTCCCATAAACATGATTCATATTCCAAAAAAGCTAAGACGATCCTTATTAATCAATAATAAATGTCACAAAACATGATTTTAAGAATAATCCCCAACAGAAATACCTATTTGTCCATGCCATTGCGCAAGAATTTTTCACTTCTTTTACTGGGATGAGTTCCTCAAGACTTCTTTGCTATTGCCAATCATAGTTGGCACCGGGTTTCTATTGTATGTGAGTTCATTTACTTTCCACCTTATGTTGTTCTGGGTGGGGTGATTATTGGTTTTGCTAGAACATCATCGTCTTTGAGTCAATGAACTTTTTGAAATCTCCAAATAGGTGGGATTCCTTGCTTGAATACCCATAACACATTTGCCCCATTTATGCTAATTTAATGTTTTCGTATGTCTTTCCTTGAGCGAGGATCTTGTGTCGGAGCATTACATTAAGCAAGGTATGCACGACTTTGCATTGAAGGTTGATTTTGTGTATGAAATGAAGTACAAAAATATGTTTATCGGTTTAAACCCTATATGGCGCTCGTCTCAGCATGAACATGACATTGTAATAGAAGAATCGACATCACTGGTTCACCTCTCTAGTCGGATGTTAAAGTCGGCTCTACTTCTTAGTCAACTAGTAGTCTTTCAGTAAGAAATCACTTTCACATCTCATATGACATCTGTACTTGCCCTTGTCATCCATTTCTCCCACCGCATTCGGTTCTCCCTATCTTCCGCTCAAAATTGAATGTCTTCCCTATGTCAATTCACTCTAACAAAAGTTGAGAACACAGGTTCGATGTAACCTCAAAACCTTTTATTGTATTCCTCGTATGTTGAAATCGCCCAGGGGGTGTACTCCAAAACCGGTATCACATTGGACAGTGGTACCTTGATCACGAAGTCTCTTGCCTTATTTCTCTCTCACTTTGTCGCTAAGTTTTGAGGCTCAAAAATTGCAATTCGTGAGAGAGCAAAACACACTAGTTAGGACCTGAAGGAGAGATAAGGATTTGACTCTTAGGGGACTAGGAAACACTAATCTAACCCGGATTAAATTCATAAAATCCATTGTGATTCCACTAAATAATCATAATTGCACTCCAACCCCTTAACTGAAAAATATATTTCAAGCTCATTATTAATTACTTAATATCTCCCCATGGTAAGGTTATTGATACCCGTCAATACTAACAAATTATTTTAATTAACTTCTTTTAATTTTTTAGCGCTTCAGCTTAACTTATATGTAGTTTTGGAATAATATAATACACTTACAAGGTTTGACATATACAAAACTTATGAGCATCTTAAGGGTGTATCATCAATCTCTTCATCGAGATGTGGATCCCTAACATAATTGACATTCACCACGCACTAATCACCACCACCTAATCTATCATACTTATTGATCCAATAATGAATCTCACCAAATAGGTCAAAATAATTAATAACCAATACACGTGTCTATTAAGTATTTTCAGATTAAGAGCTTATGTAAACTTGATAATCATGAGGTGTAAATTGTCTTAGTAGAAGGACAACGACCTCATGGTGGTCTAGTTCAATACACACAAATTGTACTAGCACAATAAGTTAAAACTATACTATTTCTCTTTATCAAGATGTATTAAAATATTGTGCTACAACCTTACCGATGTTGTGTCCAGTTTCACTTAAGATTGTGAAGATTGTATACACGAGACTTATATACGATGATTTGATTTTTCGTTTGTAAGTCATACTCTACACGTAAGCTACAATTGGCCTCCGGTTCGAGACATGGGAGCAGCTTCTCCATATATGGGGTAAGGCCAACCGACATCTGCTTCTCCCAGACCCTGCAGTTCAGCAGGAGCCTTGTGCACTGGGTACGACTTTTTTTTAGGCCATACTCCACACATCAGTTACCATGTAGAATAATAGACACAAACTATCTATAGAAATCATTGCCACGCATGATTGCTGTTAAAACTAGAAAAATGATTTAATTTATCAAAATAATATATTAAAAACTAAAACTATTACAGAGAGCAGGGTATTAGTTAGGGGTCTGCGATGGAACTAGAAAAACCGATAAACCGAACCAACCGGGTGCATTGGGCTGGTTTGATATGGTTTGGTTTTTTCCCTTGACGACAGTTTAGTTCTGGTTCCAAAAATTGCAAAGTTGTTTTTTTCGGTTCAGTTTCCGGTTGCACCACTAACACAAATCGAACAAAACTATACACCGGTCCGATTCGGAACCGAACCAAGAACTTGAGCCAAACTGACTAGTCTGATCCTAACATAGTTTTTTTTACACTTTATATATATGAAAATGATGTTTTCTCCTTATTTTAAAGGTTTTAAATTAATTTTCACTTTTGGGATTTGGATTACGTTTATTATGTTTTTTCTTAAAGCGTCTTCATTATGTTACATTTGAGAAAAAATTATTGTTTTAATACATATTTGTAACCACTGTTCTAAAAATCCAGCCTAGGCTCCGCCTAGGCACGCCTAGGCTTAAGGCTTGGGAGAAACGCCTCGCCTTACGCTTTTCACGCCTTATTCTTGGTAAAACCCTTAAGGCGCACTTTTTTCTAAAAACAACAATGCTTTAGTGAAACGATGTCGCCTTTTAAAGAATTTGTTTTCAAACCGGACCATTATCTCATCCAAAATAATCAAATAGTATTTTAATTTGCATATATTCAGACATATTTTTATGATATGTGCAATTTTTATATTTTAATAGCCTTGTTATGGTTAAAAAATATTAAAATATATTAAGAAGGCCTAAACGCCTTTTCACGCCGTTCTTAAGGCTTGGCCTCCACGCCTCAATCACGCCCCGCGTTTTTTAGAACCTTGTTTGTAACTGATCCGAACCAACCCAAGAACCATTGGTTCAGTTCTAGAATTAATCGGTTCCGGTTCCGGTTCCGGTTCCGGTTCCGGTTCCGGTTCTGTTTTAATAATCATTTGTATATGTATGAAAATGATGGTTTCTCCTTATTTTAAAGGTTTTAAATTAATTTGACTTTTGGGATTACGATTACATTTATTATGTTTTTTCTTAATGTGTCTTATTTAAGTTACATTTGTGAAAAATTTATTGTTTTAATACATATTTGGAGCCGATCCGAACCGACCCAAGAACCGTTGGCTCGGTTCTAGAGATAATCGGTTCCGATTTTGGTTTAAAAAATGTGGAACTGATCATTCCCGGTTCCGGTTCCAACCCGAACCGTGTGCACCCCTAGTTTTAGTCTACTGCCAGTTGGCTAAGCAGGTTGCTACTTTGATCAAGATTACAAGAAAGGCAAAGGAAGTGAATTTGCCTTGCAGGATGTCGGATTGCTTAGGCATCCCTGTGGAAAGTTGATCTCTCGAAAGAGTATCCTGTCGAAGTTGTTCGAGAGAAGAAAGTAATCATCCACTTAAGGTGTGGAGGAAAAGCTTCTAACAATCGAGAATGATCTCGTCCCTCTGATTGATGCTCCTCCCATTTAGGTGGTTGATGGAGGAGTGAAGCTTCCCATGTTCCTCACACCCAGGTAGTTGGTGAGAGCAGAGCTTCCCCCAATATAGAATGAGCTCGTCACTCAAATAAATGTTACTCGAATTGAGGGAGATGGTGGGGAGCGAAGCTTCCCCTCGTTTCTCACACACACACACTCACAATTAAGGAGCTGGTGGGGAACAAAGGTGGTTTCAATGGAGAGTGAGGTCATCACTCGTATGGGAGAAAAGCTTCCCCTTGTTCTTCACATTGAGGATGTCCCCTTAGAGAACCCCTTTAGAGACCGAGCTTGTGAAGCCGGAGAAAGCAATTGTCCCTTAAGCCAAGCCCCTTAGCGCGTGGCCTAGGTTGGACTGCGGTTGTAAATTTATAACATTATTCCTTGTGCGGAGATTCTCTCATGATGAGTTCCTCTACATGTCATTTGGTGAAAGAAACTTGGTGAATATTGTTGTTCTGGAAACTGCTCCTAAGGAGTTGTCACTTGAACAAGTTGATGTGGCTTAGCGGTATGCTTCCTTAGATATCAAACTGGAGAAAGCCCTATTGTTTGAAAATGTTGAAGATGCTCTCATATGGAGGACAAGAGTGAGCAAGATGTAATTGCCTCGCATGTGGAGGACCTCTTAATGAGTCAATCACTTTTGTGGAGAGAGAAAAATGTAGGTGCCTCCTATAAGGAGATTAATTGTTACTCCCATGGGAAGAATCTCAAATTAATGAGTGTGCCTTGCGACTGTTACTCTCATGGGGAGTATGAAAGATGTAGGGGCCACCTATGAGGAGGGCTTAAATGTTACTCCCGCAGGAGAGTATCAATTCAATGAGTGTGCCTCGCGAGTCGAGGGCTTGCCTATTACTCTCATAGAGAGTATGAATATTGTAGGTGCCTTATATGAGGAAGGGTTGAAATGTTACTACCAAGGGGAGATTCTCAAATCAATGAGTGTGCCTCGCATGGGGCTTGCCTGTTACTCTCATGGCTTGTATGAATGATTTAGGTGCCTCTGATGAGTAGAGCTTAAATGTTACTCCCATGGATTGTCAAAAAGTTGTTGATGCCTGTCACGGACAGGGCTTACTCGCCGTGAAAGTGAACAAGGTTGGTATCGCCGTTGAGGAGGGATTATCCATTACTCCCAAGGGGAGTACTTCTTAAATGATGAGGATGCTTCACGAGTGGAGGGCTTGAATGTTACTCCCACAATGAGTGATAAGTTGCGTATCACAGACAGGGCTTACTCATATGCTAGGTAGTCAGGCTCTGCCAATAGAAATTGTGAGTATCTATGGTAAAACTGAGTGATGAATGACTTTGGCGGAACTAAGCAACTCGAGCAGTAGACTGCAATGGCGTTGAGATCCTACTTGTTGGAGCGGAGGACATGTCGTTGCTTCACTAACGGTGGTGTTTCAATCTGGGGAAAGTAAACTTGACGAATTAAGTTATTGAGTGACAGAGACGTCGCATGAAGATTATTTGTCAAATACTCTCATCAATGAATATTATTTACATCAATTATTGGAGATCTTTAGTATTTGTCAAATACTCCCATTGACCATTCAGTCTGCAAAAACTGATCTAATCAATTGCAACTAGATTTGTCGTTCTATTCTGTGAACTAGATGATGTCTTCGGGGGCACTACTAGACCAATTTTAGTGTTCTTTGCCAGTATGAGCTTTGAGATGACCCTCTTCAGCTTACAACTCATTCACCATTGAATCGACTCAGGAAAGAGGAATGCGATGTAGAAAATCATCTCCAGGTGCCATATAAAATTGTACCATCTGTAGCAATATAGTGCAATGGAACTAAGCGTAACGGATCCTGTAAGTTCTAACTGATCCCAAAGCCCGGTCATAAGTGAATAGAACTCCTGAATGATACAATCTTCTGTTTGAGCATCTCGAATATCATATTCCAACTTTCTTATAGAAAAAGCAACACTTCACATATAACTTTGCTAAATACTCACCAGTTTTTTTTTTTTGCCTTACAAAACTTGGCGAGATGTACACCCAAGTTGAAATTTTGGAGATGTACACCAATAGACTGTCTAACAAAATTCTTAACCCAAGTTGAAATTTTGGAGTTATTTCATCGTCCAAGTAGCCAATGATGCTTTGATATCTTTTTATCTGTTTGAATTACTCTCTTCAGAAACATATTCTCACATTTTTTACCCATAAAAAAAATATTGCTTATGCCCAATATGCATAATTATCACTTGATAATTTTACACAAATAGCCTGAGGTGAATCTGATTTTATCCCCCGTCTTATTCAACTACTGCATTGCAGATCTGTTTGAAATTGGTAAACACTGTGCATGAACAAATTCTGCTTTTCTAAGGAGAAGGCCCTGATACCATATAACTTTGTTAGAGAGAGAGAAAAGAGCCAAATGTGTTGTGTTGTATTGTATTGTCAATGAAAATCTGTGAATTACACGAGGGTTTAACCATATATATAAATATATACAGTGAGACTTTCTAACACACCTCACTTAACACACCAAAGAGCACACCTCACATATCTTCACTTAAGTGTATTGGGTTATGACATTTTGGGTTGGGTTTTTTAGAATGACCCGGCCCAATTTGTTACACTTAAGTGAGAATAAATGAGGTGTGTTCTTTGGTGTCTTAAGTGAGGTGTGTTGGAGAGCCTTACTATAAATATATATATTTGATATTTATCATACAAAAGAAATGACTACTAATACTACTAGAGCTAAACCTTCTTACATTGAAACATATGTTTGTATTTCTTGAACAATTTCCTGATCTGGCCTTTCTATTTTTTGTTCGTGTTAGGATACGGTCTCCTACAAGAAAATCATATAGCTGACTTGAATTTTCCCTTATAATAGATAAAGCCCTTCTGTATTTCGTGGGTTTTCGTTTTTCTTGGTCCCTAATTTATTCTTTTTTATTTTAGGGCTTTTTAGTTACCGCTTAAAATAATATTGACTTAATCCCTTACAAGGCACTATCATGCAAGGGGGTTATCTCTGATATTAGCATGGTCATAGGTGATAACGCACAAAATCCCTTTAGGGTCCGTTTGGCAACCCAATTCCAAGCCATGGAAATGGAATTTGCAGGCAATTTCAATTCCACGGAATTCAAATTGGCCTTCCAATTCCAATTCCAATTCCAAGCCTTGGAATTGAGTTGCCAAACGGACCCTTATTGTATTTTTAACCTTCATTATATGACACCAAATCAAGGAGAGTATGCTATTTCCACAATTAAAGTATGACTGTCGTGATGTTTAGGTTTGTTAGACAACGTGTTAAGCGATTACTTATGGGCCAAGGCGGTTCTGCTCACAACAACTACAGTAGCAACAGCAGGACTTACAATACAAGTCCCATTAGCAGCTATTGTGGATTCAGTGACAGGCAATGCACCTAATTTCATGGATTACGTTGGAGCTGCTGCTGTCCTGGTTGGTTTCACGGGCATCAATATCCCTTCGGACACCTTTGCAAGATCGAAAGAAGCCACTCTTGAATTGGAAAACGGAAATGTCAGTTCGGCTGATCAAGATCATGTTTCATTAAGGTAAGTAGAAGGTTACTAATGTTTCTAGTGTACTAGGTTGTATTCTTTACAACAATTGTAGCAAGTATATACACAATTTTATTCTGTAAAGGGTGAAGGTAAATAGGCACCCATTTGCTAACTTGTCTTCTTAAGGTTACTAATCTGGTAAATTCTTTACAAAATTTGTTCCAAGTATATAAACAATTTCAAGAATATCGCTGCTCAATGAGTCTTTAATGCTACAGTACAAAACCAGATATGTTTAGTTATGGGAAATAAATATTGCTGTTTTTGTTTTTATTTACTTTGTAAATTAATTAAATGATCACTACATTTCTATATATAAGATTATTTTTCATTTTTTCTCTTTTCCTCGAGGTTTTGTTTGGTAGGAACTAAAGTGGAAGGGACTATGAGACGTGAACATTCCATCCACAAGGGAAAATAACTTCCCTTTATTTTTTTTAATTGGGAAGGACGAATGGAAAATGGGAGTGATACAGTTTTCCTTGTTTGGTGTTTTAGAAGAAATGAAAAGAAAAGGCAATTAGTATAGGGGTATATATCGAATAGTCCCTCGAACCTTTTTTTAATACACTTTTAGTCCTATTTTTATATTTTGTTTCAAAAAGGTCCTCACCACGTAAAAACATTAAAAAAAGGACACTCACAAACTCATTTACCCACCTCCCTTCACCCCCCACCCCACCACTACTGCCGGAGTTCCGGTGGGTTGCCGGAGCTCAGGCGAGGTCTACTAGAGCTCCAACAGTGGGGTGGGGGGCTTGGGTGGGGGGTGTTGCTAGCACGAACTTTTAAAAATAAGAGAATATTTGGTAAATGGGTGTTTGAGGGATTAAATGGATTAAACTAAAAATGCGACTTTTTTTTCAAAATATGTATTTATGTAGAGGTAAAAATTCTGAGATAAAGCTCTGATACCAATTTGAAATTGTGTGATATCGATTACATGTGGGATTCGCAAATTTCTAATTAAAACTTATTTAATTAGAGTCAATCTTTGATGTGATTTAATTAAATCTTAATCATGCATCTATGTGAATAAATCAGTCACGCAAATCAAACAATCACAAATCAAAGGACAAACAAATTTTAGATAAAACTCCTTTCGGGTAAAACCTTTATTTCACTATATAACGTAAATCGCAACTTACAATTACACAATAAAATCTGCAATGAATTTTTCGCAGAAAATTTACATAGGCGCAGCCTAAAATCAACAAAGATTCCCACAAGAACCTCAAGAATCGCAGCTCTTCCTCAGTTGTGAATACCCTTAAGTATCCCCGATGACCGCAGTCGTTAGCAAGCAACTCCGGCAAGAACTACCAATCTAGCAGTAGAGATGGCACTTCATAAAGATAAACTGTCACAGAAGTGTTTGGGTTCCACAAATGATTCATAAAAGTATATGGGATGTTTTGGTGAATCAAAAACAAAATTTTGTGCCCTAAAAGTGAAGAGTGAAATGTTGGAGATTTGCAGTTTTTGTTTGGCAAAAGTCTTAATGAAAAAATCTTTCAAAATAGGTATTTAATGCTCAACAAAATCTTTGAGGCATTGGATGTCGTTTGAATAGGGCTGTGTTTCGGCCGGATCGGATCGGAAAATGCCTATTCGGAAAAAAATTTGATTTTTTCGGAAATAAAATAACTATTCCGATTTTCGATCCGATTTTTTCGGAAAAGTAAAAAAAAATCCGAATTCGGAAAAATCGGAAAATCGGCAAAAATCGGAAAAAATCGAAAATTCACAAAATATATTAAAAATCCAGAAATTTCGAAAATTCCAAAATTTCAAAAAAATAAATTATGGATTTTCGATTACTCGAAATTCTCATTTTAAACAAATAATGAAAATGGCTTAACCCAACATATAAACACATGAGGATTTGGCTCATTTTTCATTTGTGTAGAAGTTAGGAGGATACTCTCCTTTTATAGAGCATATTTTGGAGCCCTCTCCCTCTCCCAACCGATGTGGGATATGGGAAACTTTCAAAAAATCGGAAAAGAAATCGAAAAAATCGGAAATCAGAAAATAATTCCAAAAAAATCGGAAATAATTCGGAAAAAAATCGGAAAAATCGGATCGGCATAGTTTCGGAAAAATCGGATCGGAAAAATCGAAAAATCGGAAATTCAGAATTATTTTCGATTTTCGATCTGATTTTTTTCGAATTTGGAATGAAATTTTAGTTTGTCGATTTCCGATTTTCAGATTTTCGATTTTTTCGAAAAAAATCGGATCGAAAATCGGAAAAATCGGAAAGTCCGGAAAAAAACACAACCCTACGTTTGAACGACATTGGATGTCGTTTGAACGACTTTAAAAACGACCTGTTAAAATGTAATATAGTACGTGGTCGTTTGGAGCAAACAAGGAACGACCTTTCGTGCGACCTATCAAACGACACGTGAAGTTGTTAGAAGGTGTCGTTTGAACGACAGAAGCGAAAAATTAATTTTTAATAAAGCTCGCCTACAGGTCTTCCATAAATATTTTAAATTAGAAAAAATGTCTCATTTTGATTTAAAACAGTTTCGAAAATTATCCCAATACTAAAGTAAAATATTTATGAAACTTAAACACATTCTATACGAAATTATACCTCTTGTCGCACATACGTTGAAGATGCTTGAAATTCGGATCTATCTTCATGAATAAGGATCGTGAACTTCTTTCGACAGTTGTAACGGTTTACGACATACACAATGTAAACATGTGACGATGAAAATTATGTCCTTACAAATCTCCCATATGTCTATGCCGGTACAAAATAAATTCAATCCGAATTATCAAAACAAAAAAAATCCTATTCAAATCTAATACCCTCCAATGCAACCCAAACGCCGGAAAGATACTAAATATGCAAGACAATCAAGTTCTTTAAAAAAATTTCAACTTTCAAATCTCGAAATCTCTTTGCTTTCCTTGCGCTTCTTTTGTGTGCTTTTCAAATGATCATCCAAGTTCTACACACAATAAACAAAACAAATACTTTCGTGACGTATCGAGTTTGAAATGAAATAAACATAAATCAAATCAAGTAAATCAATCCTCCCCCATAATTCATAATTCGTTCTCTCCATTTTTATTTGTCCGAAATAGACAAGGAAAAGAATAAACCAAATAAATACGGAGTGTCACGACACGCAAAGCAAAGTATTATGAATAAATCAACTACACTCATACAAGGATAAACTCAAAAGCAAACACAACCAACTATTTTTGAAAATTTTCATTTTTTCAAAAAAAATACAAATTTCACAAATATAACGACACACACAATGAATTTACACTAAGATAACCAAATCGTGGATACGAAATGAATGTGTGTAAACATATTCGATAGGAAAATGAACTCGATCAAACATAACATATGTGTATGATGAATATGGATACTCCTAACGAATGAACTCAAAATCTTCCTTAGGTGTAAAGAAGAGGTCAATTTATATGAAATTGACTTAATCTAATCGACACATCAAAGCCAAATATGATTTTCACACCAATAACGTCTAAAACTATGTAATGTTTTTTCAAGACTTTGTCAGGCCGAGCAAACCCGTTGTTTTATTTCCAATCAAACACTCTCATAAATAATATATCTTTTATTTTTCAATTGAGGTGATCAAACTAAAATAAATGGCCACTTTTTGGCATATTATCTTTTTATTGCCTTAATTTTTTCGGGTTCTTTTCAAACAGTGACTTTTACGATGGGATTATTATTATCTCGCTACCCTTTTCCATGTACACTCTTATTTTTTCAAAATTTAAACAAATCCTCATTGCAACGGTTATTAAATGCACTATTTTCATTGTCAAGTTTTATTGCATTTGGTTTGTTGTAATGACATGATTGAGATGAAAACATTTCGACCAATATGTGATAGACAAGCACAATAATCAAATAAATTCGTGCATGTGTGCATTAAAGGAAATCATGAGTCAAACATGTAGGAAACGTGTGCATTAAAGAAAATCACGAGTCAAACATGTAGAAAGTAACAACTAATCACATCTTAATGACTCCAAACATTATAAAACACAAAATAAAATAAAGATGCGTCTCAAATCACTATCAAATAGTCACATGTATATGGAATGAATTTGTGACTTGGTTGTCCTAAATGTCCATTCATAAACGGTGTAAAACTAAATACAAAAAGCTTTTTGTCTTTTCTAAATTTTTTATCAAAATAAAATCTTTTTGGCCTTTTCATTTAAAAAAAAAATATAAAATCTTTTTGTATTTTTTCAAAAACAAAAATCTTTTTGGGTTTTTCGAAAAATATATTAAAATGAAAAAATCAATACAAATGTGATACACACTAGCAATAGGCATAAAATATCATCATGAAAATCATGCTTTGCTAGCAAACTAGTTTAAACCTCAACCTTTAGGTGCGGAGGAGTTTTCCAAAGGTAGTGACATCTTATGAAAAACATTCATCAAATCATGTGAAGTCTTGACTAAAAACTTAACCTGCTCTCGACTATGTGCAAACTCTCTCATGTGATGTGCGGGATCATCATGTGTGGGAGCATGTGTCGTAGCATAACGTGGCAAAAATTAGTGCGACACATTACCCAACTTAAAACAAAATTTCTTAAGGTGTCCTCTCTTCTTATAATGGGTACAATCATACACGTGCCTAGGAACCCCTCTCTCAAATCGTCTAGAACGCACTCTCCTATCAATAACCGGACGCCTAAGTGGGTTTGGTCGAGAGCCATATGGATCTATCACAAACTCGGGAAGCGGCTCGGGTGCAACATGGGATGTAGACGCACCGTCATAACTTATTCCTTGTCTCTCAACATTATCCAAAGCGGGACCGAGGAGCATCTTTCCAACCTTCTTAGATGTATCCTCTGAAGTAACCTTGACTTCCTGAGCATGTTCGAGATCTCTATCAAGTTGGGACACATGGCCTTCAAGTTCACTCTTTTTCCGACCTACGACGATCAACTGCTCACTTAAAGAAACCTTCACCTTCTCTTATTGACTCGCCGACGCCTCAAACTCCCTCAAACCTCCTATCTCTTTCTTCAAATCTAACACCTTAAGACCTAACTCCTTATTCAACTTATTCATCTTTAAGATCTCGACATACAAATCTCTAAATGCTTGTTGTTGATCGCTTTCACCCTCACTTTCAGTCTCACTCTCACACTCACTAGAAACACTCAAATCATCATCGGGGCTCTCACGTACACAAGTATCCTCATCATCGTGGGACAAACTAGATAGGCTCACATGACTAGCCATAAAGGCAACACACATACCATGTGATGATTCATCCCCAGAATCATTCACCTCGACGTCACTATCGCTAAGAGTGGTTAGCATAACAACTTTCTTGCCCTTTATTTTTTAGCATAATTGGACATTCGAATGCTGTAACACCCCGTACTTTTATGGGTATTTAAATTACACGAGTGCTTGTAATTTAATAATTTGAGAAATAAAATGATAGGATTAAATATTAATTGAAAAGAATCAAATTAATATTT
This sequence comes from Sambucus nigra, assembly GCA_949130495.1. NCBI lineage: Eukaryota > Viridiplantae > Streptophyta > Magnoliopsida > Dipsacales > Adoxaceae > Sambucus > Sambucus nigra. The sequence goes on from OX422218.1 coordinate 223,783,533, forward strand.
ATATGTACTATATTTACTTACGGGAATAAGTAAATGAGTTGGATTATTTTTATATCATGTCGCAGGCGGGCAAAAGTGACGGGTGGTAATATTTTATTCGGAACACACATGTAGAGCTGTGTTGGGTTCAAAAAGTAAATTTTGATAAGTTACTCGAATGGTGATTTTGAGTGCACGGTTGATCCGGAATGGGTCGAAATAGTCAAAATAGTCAAAATTAAGTATCCGGGGGTAGTGTTTGGGTTTCAGGAGCTTTTTAAACTAGTTGAGACTCACAATTGGGTACACGAGTCATTTTACACTTGGGCTAACACCCAATTTCGGGATTTAATACATGAGTGGCAGCCATAACCTAAGAGAGAGAAAGAGAAGAGAGAAAGAAGAGAAGAAAGGAGAAGAAAGAGAAGAGAGAAATGGAGGAAGAAATTAAGAAGGAATTTCAGATTTCATTCAACATACAAAGAGGAAGATCAAATCATCTGTAATTCATGGCAAGTGTTTAACTTGCTTTAATAATTTATTTGTGTTTATAATTCATATTATTTTTGGTGAAAAATATGAATTTTTAGGTTGGATTTATGTGAGAAAATGGGTTTTTGTGAAATGATTTCATAGAAATTGGATGTGATATTTATACCATATGAAATCTGAAAAAAATTGAACCCCATATGATGCATAGAATCTTAATAAATAAATCTTATATTAATTCATAGAAAAGATGTGATCTTGAATGGTTCTTGTGAGGATTAAAGAAACCATGACATTGAATTAAGATAAATTTTTTTAATCTGTCAGAAATTTTGGCGTGACTTCAAACGCATGCCATTTTCTGTATGATTTGAATTAGATGCTCATTTATGGATGAAAAAATGGTATGGAAGTTATCTTTCTAATGAGTTTTGAATGAAGTCTTTTGGACTTATGTAGAGTGAGTTATAGCTGTTTTAGTGTAAGGTGTTTAAGCTGATAGAACAACTGAGTTACGAAAATTTTAAAGACAATTCAAATGCATGCCATTTTCTATGTAATTTGAATTAGATGATGAGATATAGATGGAAAGAAAGGTATGGACGTTATCTTTCGAATGAGATTTGAATGAGGTCAATTGGACTTCTGTAGAGTGAGTTATAGCTGTTTTAGTGCAAGGTGTGTAATCTGCCATAAATTAAAGTTGTGAGAATTTGTGATTTTTAAGAGTTCTAATGGGAAAAGGACCCTTGGGATTCGAATAGGAATTTTGGATATAATTGGGATACGAGCTAGTTGTGATAAGCTTAATATTTAGAATTAAAAAATTGTGATATTTATATTATAAGTAAGTGAATACTTATGGAATTAAATCGAATATGTATATTCGGGATTACAGGCTAATGCTACGAGAGATAGGCATGGATAGCCGGATTTGATGATATATATATATATATATATATATATATATATATATATATATATATATATATATATATATATATATATACGGGTATAGAGACAATATATATGTGATATAATTATAAATATATCTGTGTGTGAATGGTATATTTATGTGAAGCATACCCCTCTAGTGCTATCATGGAAAGTTGCGCGATGTGGGTGAGGCCCCTGGCTTGAGGAGCAGGGAGCGTATAGTCCCCAGGTCATAGCGTCCATTTTATATTGTGTGATTTTTATTAGGGGTGAGATGTGGTGGGTATGTTTCGTTCTCATTTTCGGTGAGGAACTATGACCGCTTATATAGTGTGTGATATATAAGTATGGATATACTTGATGTGTATATATATATATATATATATATATATATATATATATATATATACAGACATAATAAAGAATGGAATGTGAGATAAATTCTGGATCTTCCGGGAGTATAAAATCCGGAATAAAATAGGTGATACGTATATAAAGATGAGAATATTATATACGAGGTTGATAACACTAAAACATGAATAGTGTTAATAATTAGTGCAAGTTATTCATAATGTAAGGATGAATCATAAGTGAGAAATTATAATGTATAAGCTCGGGCGATAACTTAGAATATTTTATATTACGCAGGGTACGTGTTAGCGTATGGTAACTTGGGAGTTATGCGAGGTGCTAGTTAGGCTAGGTAGCTAACTAAGGTGTTTTAAAATACATGCGTTAGGTGTGCACTGTTAGATGAGAGGTGAGGGGTATATCATGTGAGTGCGATACCAGTTTAAATATGGAGAGTATCATATTTTAAATATTAAAGTATGTTAAGCACTTGCTAAAATATTTTCAAAATTCGGGCTCTGACCCGTTTCTCTATTTTCCCCTCTCTTGCTATATATATATATATATAGGTGTCTAGACATAGGGACGCCTGAATGATGATTCCTTCGAGTCAAACGTTTGCTGCAACAGCTGTGGATGTAAGCAGGTTTATTTTAGACGCTTCTATCCTTGTGATCTAGATATGAAGTACTGTAGATACACTCGGGCCGATGGCCCAACTGTATTTATTTATTCTTTTACCGCATTTTGTGCGGCATTCGATTTGGTTATATTATGTTGTACCGAGTGTTCGGTTATTTTATTTCATTTTAGTTTCGTGTATATAAACCGTGTGAATGTTTTATTTAGTTGGCTTGGTTAAAAAGATTTGTTAAATAAAATTTGGCGCCAGCCTAATAAGTTATTAGTAATTAAATTGGTTTTCGACAGTGATGCTAAAAATGAACCATATGAGATTCCTGTTTTAATCTGGTATATGATTGATCACCCGGCATTTTATTAGGCGGGGTGTCACAAATTCTTTGTGCCCTTTTCCTCTGCACTCAAAACAACTCGCCTCTTCCTATTTCTTATCACTCTCTTTGGTCTCTTCTTTCGTTTTATTTTTCTCAAAAAACTTTTTATTGGAAGAACTTTCTTTGGAAAATTTGAGAAATTTTTAAAATTTTTTCACAAACAAGGCCATGTCATCTAAATCAAACTTGCTCTCAGACTCGGATTCACAAACTCTCTATTTCTTTTTCTTCTCTCTCTTCTTTGAAACTTCCTCACTCTTCCTAGATAGGGCCCTAAATGCAATCCCTCTATCCCTGCTTAACCGTGTTAGGAAACATGTCGATCTCATAGGTTTGAAGATCTCTTACGAGTTCTTCTAATCTAAGCGTATCCAATATCCCTAATGAGTTCAAAACAATGAATTTAAGAATAAAACGTTTCGGGAGTGACCTCAAAATCTTTTTCACGACCCTCAAACTATTAATTTTCTCACCCAAATCAAAACTCGTGTTCATTATGTCCGACAACCTAACATAAAACTTATCAAAACACTTGTACTCTAACATGGTGATTGTCTCAAACTGATGGTCAAAATTTGCAATTTAAATGCCTTAACCGCATTGGTACCCTCATGTATCAATTTGAGGATATTCCATGCCTCTTTAGACATGGTGCACGTCATGATACGAAGGAACTCGTCGTGGTTGACGACTCCTGAAATAGCACTTAGTTCCCGAGAGTTAAAAGTGCTCTATTTATAATCATCCTTAGTCCAGTCCGACACAAGTTTGGGATTGTTGACATTATTTGCGATGACAGTGGGAGGAGTCCACCCTCTTTCACATATTAACCAGTCACGTTCATCACTAGACTTTAAACATGATCTCATGTGGGCTTTCCAGTAGGCATAATTTGTGCCATCAAAGAAGGGCATCCGATTATGTAAGTTCTCCACCGGAAAAGTGCGAAATTTTTTCAAAATCAATTTAAAAAAAAATTGATGTCTCAAAATTTTTGCGAAAAAAGGATCTCATGGTAATTTGGTGAAACCTGCTCATATACCAATTTGTAGAGGTAAAAATACCAAGCTAAAGCTCTGATACCAATTTGAAAATGCGTGATATCGATTACTTGTGGGATTTGCAAATTTTCAATTAAAACTTATTTAATTTGAGTCAATCTTTGATCCAATTTAATTAAATCCTAATCATGCATATATATGAATAAATCAATCATGCAAATAAAACAATCACAAATCAAAGGACAAACATATTTCAGGAAAAAACACCTTACGGGTAAAACCTTTAGTTCATTATATAACGTAAATCGCAACTTATAATTATACATTGAAATCTGCAATGAATTTTTCGTAGAAAATTCACATAGACCGCAACCTAAAATCAATAAATATTTCCGCAAGAACCTCAAGAACCGAAGCTTTTCCTCAGTAGTGAATGCCTGCGAGTATCACCAATGACCGCAGTCGTTAGCAAGCAGCTGCCGCAAGAACTACTAATCCAGCAGTAGAGATGGAACTCCACAAAGATAAACTTCCACAGAAGTGTTTGGGTTCCATAAATGATTCACAAAAGTAAATGGGATGTTTTGGTGAATCAAAAACAAAATTTTGTGCCCTAAAATTGAAGGCTAATATGCTGCAGATTTGCAGTTTTCGTTTCGCAAAAGTCTTAATGAAAAAGTCTTCCAAAATAGGTATTCCTAGCTCAACAAAATCTTTGAGGCGGTGAGTGTCGTTCAAACGACATAAGATGTCGTTTGAACGACTTTAAAAACCACATGTTAAAATGTAAAACAATATGTGGTCATTTGAAGCAAACAAGGAACGACCTTTCACGCGACCTATGATGTCGTTAAAAGGTGTCGTTTGAACGACATATCAATGTCGTTTGTACGACATAAGCGAGTTTTTTTTTTTTTTTATAAAGCTCGCCTACAGGTCTTCCATAAATATTTTATCTTAGGAAAAAAGCCTCATTTTTATTTAAAACAGTTTCGAAAACTATCCCAATACTAAAGTAAAGCATTTATGAAACTAAAACACAATCTATACAAAATTATACCTCTTGTCGCGCATATGTTGAAAATGCTTGAAATTCGGATCCGTCTTTATGAATAATGATCTTGAACTTCCTTCGACTGTTGTCACGGTATACGACATATACAATGTAAACATGGGATGATGTAAATTATATCCTAACAATTTATATTGGGGACTATTCGGTAATTCAATGTTTAATTTGCAGGTAATGTGTGATTAAAATGATATATATATATATATATATATATATATATATATATATATATATATATATATATAATAAAGGAGGAGGTTTTTTTTTGTCTTCCCCAACTGATGGTTGAGATCGAAAGTTGGTGAATTTGGTCTTTATCAACTTATGGCTGCGATTAACTCTGAAAGGATTGAAAGTTTGACACGTGGAAGATTTATGTGCGTCTTGGGATTCTCTCTATTCGGGCCTCTCAAAACATCTTACCTCGAGCCTCACAAAATATCCGAACTCCTCACACGACCATTACCCCATCCTCTCCCTTTCTCTCTCTCTCTCCACACTCACACAAAACCCTATCACAACATCTTCTCTCACTTTAGGTCTCTCTCTCTCTCTCTCTCTCTCTCTCTCTCTCTCTCTCTCTCTCTCTCTCTCTCTCTCTCTCTCTCTCTCTCTCTCTCGCTATTTACTCTTTCTAAACAGTTCCAATACATTTGGCGTTGTGAAAAGCGATAGGCGAAGATGGAGTGGGAGTAATTTGGGATACTAATTTTCATTTTATTTTTTCCAGATCTAACATATTTTTTTTCAGATCTACGAGCTTCACCTAATATAGTTCTTTTTTGATTTTGCAGACCTTATTATCTACGGACTTTTTTTAGCCTTTTCTACATTCTGAGTTTCTGATTTGTCAGCGTGTATGGTTTTTGTTTGATTTGTCAGCGAGTTCTTGATTTGTCATCGTGTATGGGTTTCGTTTGATGGTAAACAACCGAACGCGTATGGGTATACATTTTATGGGTTTTGAATTTTTGTATCCAGCTGCTACTCAGGTATGGGTTATTGCCAGGGTTTAAAAAACTGAACGCACATTTCTTCGTTCATAACAGAGTTTTTTTTATCCGGTGGATCTCCCACAATGAAGGTACTCACACGAGCTCCATATTATCTCTCTCTCTCCCTCTCTCAATATATTTTATATTTTCGACTGTGAGTTTTCACAACATCAGATTAGATCTCAGCAAGAAGAAGTTGTCTCCTGGAGGAGGAACTACAGAGGTACTCAAATCTTTAACATTAGGCTTTTGAAATGAAGGATTTTTGGTTTCATTTCTTAATTTTTTGTTGTTGTTATCAACTATTTTAGGGCTTCTGAGATTTGGGTTTAATACTTTGATTTATGGTGTTAATTTTTTTGAAACCCAAATTTTTTGGCAGAGTAGTTGTTGCTTATATGGATATCCAAATATCAAATCATGTTTGCAGACCAAATCATGTTTGCAGATACTGACGTGTTGATTTTGATACTGACGTGTTGGTTCCAATATGCGTATGTTGATTTCATATCATTTTCTCCATGGTGTTTTGATATTTAGGTTGAAGATCACGTGAATTTAGATTTTGGGATCAGTGCTACAAGCCTGGTTTAGATGTTCAATTCAGATGGCGTGGACCTGGTTCCTAGCCTTTGGGTCTAGAAAAAAATGTTAAAGCATGGAAGATCATTTGGGTCCCACTCACCTTTAGTCCCACAATCATCAGTATTCAAATTTTTGAACTACATTTTGACTATCGAGCATGGGTTCATGGACAGTTTTTATTGTTCTCAGTGATGTTATAACTCATTATTTGAATAATTTCAATTTTAAATCTCACTCGATATACATATTAGTTTATAATTTTACTACAAAGGTGTTTGTTACTTTTCTCTCAGTGAGTTTTTCAATTTTTCTCTTTCACACACGCATGCAGATAAACCAAAATCAAGTGAGAAATGAGAACTTATATACTTTTCATTTTGTTCCTGTGTTTTAAATTGACTTCTTCTTCTTTATATTCATCTCTCTGTGGTTTGTGAATGGAGTCTAATTCAAGTGTGCCTAAATGGAAATTGGAAGATAATAGGAAGATGGAAAGTTGAGTGAGTGGTGGGACCTAATCGGTAGTGGTGTCTTTATGGCTACCACGTGTAGAAGACTTTGTTGATTCAGATTTTATAAATCCTTCTCTCTTTGATATACCATGATCAAGTCTTTAAGTAGACATATACGTGAATACATTTGTAGAGATTTATGGGAAAACTTTAAGGGATTTTTTTATAGACTTGGTCCTACTATTTGTATGCTCAGCAAAATATATTACTGTTCTCAATTTTTAGTCATAATTTTTTCATAAGTTATAAGTTCATCTTGATGTCCTTTTTATTTATAGGTATTTTTCGAACATCTTTTTTTTTGTTCATATATGCTTAGATACGGATTTGTTTGATCCTACTAAAATGATATGTGTGTTTTTGTTCAGGTAGGTTTGGGTTCTTTGTGGGTTGATTAATGGGTCAGATTGTTTCTTATGGAATGGTTGTTTGCCTTCATTGAATGTAGGGTTTAATAAAAATGAGTGATTTAATTGTTTTGTATTTTTTGTGTTTGGGATTTTGTAGATCTTATCTCATTCAGAAGTTCGTTGTGTTGAGTAGCACCTTCGCTCCTCTACTACGTGGTTCTCATTCGGTGAGTTTAGGTGTTCTCGGTTGATGGTATTATTAGGTTTTTTTTTAAAAGGTACTTCTGTGTTTTTTAGTTAAGAAATCATTTTTTAGTTTCTGTTTGGACCCGCTGGTGAAGGTTTCGTTAGGGTTAGCACCTTTGGTCATTGAGAAAATTTGTTGGAGGCCTATAAGAGATTCAAGAAACTGTACAAATGAATGAATAATTTCACCTTTCTCCGTCAATGTTTTAATGCTATTCATAATTACAGGATACTAAAACTGTAGGCCACCTATGGCTTTGTTGTGCTTCTTTCTGTATGAACCGATTTTTTTATTATCAGTTGTGAAATTAGACCTGAATTGGTATTAAAAAAATATATTGTAATGATATATTGTACTGCACAGTTTATATGAGATGAATTTTGCAATGACGTTTATTTTGGGAATTGTAACATTCAAATCGTAGAATATTTGCTATGAGAGTGATGAGGATGTGTGGTCATTTCTTCTAAATTTTATATGAGATGAATTTTACTAATGTTTCTTCTCGATGCGAGTTGTATCTAAATTGTATGTGTTTCTTCTTGGTGTGAGTTATATCTTAAATAATACATGTAAGCATACATTGAGAACAAAACGTAAGTAGTGTTGTACGTGCGATGCACATTTGAAATGTTTCTTTTATTTTTACATTTCCAAAAAAACTACGAATTGATTTAGACTTCACAGGCAACATAGAGTTCTAGATATAATAGATATGGGCCTATGTAGCCTTTACTGGTTCTGCTAAATATATCCTGACAGCACGCATGGCTTCTTTTGAAGTTTACTGTGCAAAATTGTCTTTCTTATGTTTAATATTTTATTTATTTACCGCCATAGTTACAATGGCATATTTTATCTCTCTCAATGTGTGGGTTATTGTTTTGTTCTTACAGAGTGACGATGTCTTTTACAACCATAATAATTTTATATTGTTATTGAGAAAACCTTGTCTCCTATGTATAGAATGAGAAGTAGAATGCATTTTCCACGTTTACTTCATATTCATTCAATTTGTTTTCTACCCACAATGTAATTAATTTTAAATTTAACACGTGGAAAGAAAATTGACTCATGAGAGTGTGTCTATAACCACAAATACTCGGGAGTAAATTTATCATCGTGTCATCGAGACGGGTACGAGTATATTATAACCACATATATTCGGGAGAAAATTTATCACCGTGCCATCGGCACGGGTACACCCTAGTATATATATATTATACCTCTAATACGATGTTATTAGAGGAGTTAATGATACTTTAATGCTTTCTATCTTTTTATCTCTCATCTTGAACATTGTGTCTTTTGAAACTAAAAAAATGAATAAATTAAAAATCTCTTTGAAATAAAAAAATAAATAAATCAAGAGTCTCTTGACAACTAAAAAGATGATCCATTCTAGGCTCCATTAATTAATCGCTTGATCCAATACAATTTAGATTCAATTAATCTTTTTTCATCATTCTCTACTCAAATCACATTACACAATGATACTAATAATACTATATCTATATAACGTTTTTATTTTTAGAAAAAAAGTTAAATTTTAAAATAATTTTTTTATATAAATAATAAAAGTTTTTGGTTATAAAAATATTTTTAACGTTGTATTTATAGAAAAAAAAATAAGTTTTTATATATAAATGACTGTAATACCCCTTACTTTCGTGTATTTATTTTTACATTAGATTACCTTGTATGTGTGTGATTTAATATAATTGAGAATTAAAAACGAGAATTTAACATGAATATTAATTTGGGTAGAATAGTTAATATTGATGCGAATTGTATATTTACTAGTGTGATAATGTAAATAAAATCATGTTGCATGCGACGCGAATTAGTTATTTCTCAACCAAGGTATATTTGTGTGAGTATATGAGGTTGGGAGAGGACTTTATTATCGGATGACAAATTGGAGTGCACGGTTGATCTGGGAAGTGCCGAGAAAGTCAAAATGAGTGCCTGAGGGTTAATTTGGGTTCCGGGGTCTCTTTGGCTAGTTGAATAAGGGTATACAAGTCATTTTAAGTGTGTATTATCATTTAATGTTTGAATTTAATAGAGATTGGTTTACTAGACTTAAAAGATAAGTTATCCAATCTCATTAAAAAGAGAGAACCCATTTGAGAAAAAAAACCTAGGGAGAGAGAGACCAAATAAAAGGAGGAAGGGAAGAGAAGTTTGGGATTTCCGGCCAAAACCGTGACTACGAAGAGGATTCTACTTCTGCAACTTTGAGGCAAGTGATTTAACTTGCTCAATGATTATGTGTGTGTGAATTAATTCATAATTTGTTGGTAAACTAGTTGATTTTGAGCATTTATGGTTAAACCTTTGAAATTGTTGAGCAATCTTGCATTTGACGTGTTTATATGGTTTTGTTGATTGGGATCCTACATAGAATGGTTGGGATGTTAGATATATGATTTAGATGGTGGAAATATTATGGGAGTTAGGTATAAATGGTTTTTTGAGATGTAAGAAAATCTCGTAGGAACAAAATTTGAACAGGCCAGATTGGTTTGGTTGTGGACCTCGGATTGATTCGTTTTAATAGCGGGCCGGTTCATTTCTAAAAGCCATCGGTTTGGTTCAGTCGTGACAGATTTTTAACTCTTCTGTAGTTCCTTTCCACTTGGGTTTGATGCTCAGGAACCCTCTATTATGATAGGATAAACATGTTTATGAAATAAAATGTGGGTTTATGATATGTTACAATGGTGGGATTGCATCGAGGTTATTATAGAGGTATATTTAGGAGTTTTTATGCTGATTGCTTTCGTAAATTCTCTAAGGAGTGGGAATTCTTTTAAGGATGGTTACGAGCTAATGAGTGAGAGGTCATGTACCCTTAATGATGTTAAAATTTATGATAAATCATATATGTAATTTATGATAAAGGTTCAAGTGAGCGATCGAATCATAAAATGAATTGGGAATACTTTTGTGGATTATCGGCTTGTGTGATGAGTGATATACACATAGCCGGGATTATTGATATACATACATTCGGATATGAGATGGTTTGTGTATACGATGTGTATATATATATATTGTGTGTGTATGATATATATCTATTGTGTGGACATACCCCTCTAGTGCTATCATGGAAAGTTACGCGATGTGGGTGAGGCCCCTGTCTTGAGGAGCAGGTTGCTTATAGTCCTTAGGTCATAGCGTTCATTTATTTATTGCATGGCATTTATCAGGGGTACAACGTCTTGGGTATGATTCGTCTTATTTTCGATCAGAAACTATGACCGCTTCCCTTACGTTTGTGATTTGGTTTATACTATGTCGGTGTGAGAGTCCTACCATTGGTAACCCACGATGGTAAGTGAGTAATTCTTTGGAAGATGATAGCATTGTAGAGACTGCATCCATTGAGTTAAAGCTCTGAGGGATGGTTAGTATACATATATTATGTGTGTTATGTATATGTACTTGGTAGCGCTGATTCATCTCGTATAATAGTGAGACTAATATTATACAGATTTGGAAACTAATGTGTGATATGTTATGAAAATAACTAGTGAAAGTTATTAAGTAATGAATTGATATATAATCATTAGGATGAGATTAAATGATTACGTTTTGGGTAAACTAGATACGCGAGGGGGGTAAATGCGTAGACTTGAGGTTGAGTTATATCTAGACGAGTTGGGTAGCTTAATTAAGATTAAAATGCATACGTTTAGGTGCACACTATAGTTGAGGGGAAAGGTTTAGTCTCAAGAGAGTGCGGCACCACTTTATATTATGAAATTTTGCATTCACAATTATTATGCATTTTAATTCACTTGCTAAACTATTTTCAAACCTTGGGCCCTGACCCATTTATATCCTCTCTCTTGCTCTTATTTATTATATATAATAGGTCTCCCACCGCAAGGACGCCAATGTTGAGTCTTCCATTCCTATGTATATGGAGCTGTAATATGTGCGAACTGTTGCAGGACTTTTGTTGTAGCGGCTTCTCATTTTTGGATATCTAGCTAAGGATACATAATTGTAATTCAGGTGTTTACCCAAGGGTCGTATTGTCGTATATCTTATGTATATCAGAGATTTGTTACATTGTATAGTCTGTTGCTCTACAACTTATTCGGTCATATTCTTTTGTTGTACATGTTGTATATAAATGATCATTTTCTGTTGTTGTATATGGTCTGAATGTTCTCTATGTTTTGAAAAAAAGAAATTTGGCATCCGTTTATTCTGATATTGGGTGGTTAGTTACTTAGTCTATTCGACAATTGATGCTGAGAATGATGCACTTGAGATTCCTATTTTATCTTAGTATAGGGCTGGGTACCCGTTATTATTATAAGCAGGGTGTCACAGATGGTATCAGAGTATCAGGTTCTAGAGTCTTAGGATCTGTGTGGATTTTCTGCATTACACCGTAATGTTTTTGATATAGAGCCCTATCATTAGGAATGTTATGTCCATATTGCGTATACGATCTTCTGCTTAGATCGATTGCGAAATGTGGGCTAATACAGTTTGTCCTTATTTCAGATGCTGCTGAAATAAGGTCGCTCGTCCAGGGCAAACATAGGGGCTGAAAATGTGGAACCCCAATTTCCCTAGGGGACGATGACTGTAACCGGAGTTGCCAATACGTGGCACAACCAGTCAATGCAGTCATGACCGTGATGGCACAACAACTTCCTATGGCTCAGGAACAACCTACAACTCAAACCCACACGGGGCCATCCACGTGGGAGAGAGTAAGGGAAAATTTTCAGAAGGGACATCCTCCAAAATTCTAGGGGGGCGCTAATGTGATTATTACAAGTTAATGAAAGAAGGATATTCAAAGGCATCTTCGAATGGTTGAATGCAGTGAGGTTCAGAAACAAATACTCGACACCTTCAAATTAGTGCATGCGACTCTCCAGTGGTGGGAGTCGATTACTACCTCTGAGTAGAGACATACAATGCCCATTGCAGAATTTTGGGTACATTTTGATTGTAAGTATTTTCCTCCTGTAGTTTAGATCGAGATGACAAGGAGATTATTGGATGTAACTCAGGGGGACCGAACAGTGTCTGAGTATGAAGAAGAATTTACCCACCTGGCGAATTTTGTGCCAGATGAGGTAAACACCGATGAGAAGAGAATTTTGAAGTTTATGGGAGGTTTGAATTAGAGAATTCGTTAACATCTGTTGGGGAACCTGACTTTGTTAATATTTTCAGATGTAATGAAAGTTACGTTGTTACATTGTCAGGATCATCGTCTACATTTGAAGAGGAGTAAGAAGTTTTTGGATTCGGGCTCATCGAGTAAGTCGGGATTAGATGGTGTAAGTGGGGCACAATAGGCTCTGCCATAGAGAAATAGGCAGAAGGAGCGGGATCTCCATTCAGGGGATTCAGCTAAGAGGTAACTTTCAGGAGGCTTCAGATTTGGTGGTGGTGGTTGTAGACAGAATTTTCAAGGGGCCTAACAATAGCAACAAAAGAATGTTCCCCAGGATCAAGAAGGCCGAGTGAACAACGGGGGAGGCCAATCGGGCCGAGGTCCTCAGGTCCAGTGATAAGGGCAACCCAATTTAGGCAGCAGGGCCAGAGATAGGAGAATTTTGTAGGTCGGTGCTATCAGTGTGGGGACGTGGGTCATAAGAAGTCAGAGAGCTCAGCAGATTGAGTAGGCACCTTTACCACCTCCAGCATCTGTTCCAGTTGTTCAACCTCAGCAGGGACAAATGCAATACGGACGAGTTTATAATGTCCTAAATGCGATGTTATCGCAAGGGCTTTAGCCTCCACCAGCAGTTGAGGGTAAGTTCCCTATCCATGGGCGTATGGGTAGGGTGTTATTTGATACTGGAGCATCCCATTCATTTATAGACGTTTATTTTGCGTGAGTGACAGGGTTGTTAGAGTCTACCGATAGTCGTTTCATGTGCGTAGATTCTCCTTTTGGTAATAGGGCACTTATTCATTCCATTTGTAAGGGGTGGACATAGATGTTGGAAGATTGTGTTTAGTTGCTTATTTACTTGTTCTAGATATGGTTGGGTATGACATTATTCTGGGGATGGACTGGTTGGCAAACTATCGGGCATTGGTAGATTATTTTGGAAGGTTTATTATATTTTCCATTCCATTCCATTCCATTCCATTCCAGGAGATGTATTTGGTTGCCATGCCTTTTACGGAGGGAGGGTCGAGCACCCATTTATATTATATCGAGGAGGAGACTTCGCAAGAAGTGGTTGTTTCCTTAGATTCGATTCTGGTGGTCAGGCAGTTCGCTGATGTATTCCAAGAAATTCTAGGCTTACCTCCAAGTCATGAGATCGAGTTTATCATTGATCTAGCACCTGGGGCTAGGCCAATCACGCGAGCTCCATACCTTATGGCTCCTTTGGAGATGAGGTAGCTGTGAGACCAAATCCAACAACTTTTGGGGCAGGGTTTTATTCTTCAGAGTATGTCACTTTGGGGAGACCTTGTGTTATTTGTGAGGAAAAGGGATGGCTCTCTTAGGTTATGTGTGGATTATCGAGAGCTGAATAAGGTGACTATGCGAAATAAATACACGTTACCTCGTATCAACGATTTATTTGATCAATTGAGAGGGGCAACATACTTCCCAAAAATAGATTTGCGTACGGGGTATCACCAACTTCATATTAGAGAGAAGGATGTCTCTAAGACTGTATTTTTGACCGGTTATGGATCTTATGAGTTTTTCGTTATGCTGTTTGGGTTAACCAATGCCCCTGCAGTGTTCATGGATCTGATGAACAGGGTCTTAATTGATGATATTCTGGTCTATTTTCGGACAAAGGGTGAACACATGGAGCATTTGCGGTTGCTCCTACAGATACTACGGGACCATAAATTATACGCCAAGTTCGAGAGGTGAGAGTTTTGGTTACGTTAAGTTTAGTTTTTGGGTAATATGGTGTCTGAGAAGAGTATTTTCGTGGACCCAAGTAAATTTTCAATGGTGAGGGAGTGGGATCAGGCCACGACACCGCCGGAGATCAACAATTTCTTGGGTTTAAAGGGTTATTATTTCCATTTTATTAAGGGCTTTTCGAAGATTGCCGACCCTTTGACGAATTTGACCCGAAAGGGGGTACAGTTTATGTGGGATGATTCACGTCAATTAGCATTTGATGAGCTAAAGGACATGTTGAAGTCGGCACCCATTCTCACGTTGCCTAAAGCGGGAGTGGAGTAGTTAGTCTTTACGTATGCATCTTTCCAGGGATTAGGGGGTGTGCTTCAACAAGAGGAGAGGGCTATTGCTTATGCATCCCTTAAGCTCAATCCCCATGAAAGGAATTATCCTACACATGATATGGAGTTTGCTGTAGTGGTCTTTGCATTGAGAATATGGAGGCATTATCTCCCGGGGGAGAAACTCAGTTTTTTCATGGACCACAGGTCGCTGCAATATTTGTTCACCCAGTAAGATCTAAATATGAGGCATCGTAGGTGGTTAGAATTTGTAAAGGATTATCAATTTGATATCCAATATCATCCGGGGAAAGCTTAGCTGGCATGTTGAGTCGTCGACCTACTAGACAATTAGCGGAAGAATGGAAAGCCAAGTGGAAGGAACTTAGCCAGAATGATGCAGTGACAAGAGCATGTATGGCAGTGTTGACAGTCACCCCGAGATGGTGATACAGGTGGTGAAAGCTCAAGATTAAGATAAATATTTCCAAGACAGGGTGCACAAATTGTTTATGGAGGGAGCTAAATCCTACTCTATCAGTTCTGAGGGTGGATTATGTTTCAACGAGAGATTGGTAGTCCCAAATGATAAGGATTTACGTCATGCTGTTATGTTCGAGTCTCACGGGTAAAAATTTGTGGTCCATCTAGGTGGAGACAAGATGTATCAGGACATGCGTCGACAATACTGGTGGGCAGGTATGAAAAGGGAAATAACTGAGTTCATCTCCCAATGCACCACTGTCAGTTAAGGAAAGTGGACCACCAACGACGTTCCAAAATCTTGCAGCCATTCGAGATTCCAGTATGGAAATGGGAAAGCATATTTATGGATTTTATCACAAGATTACCTATGTCGCAGTGTAGTCATGACTACATTTAGGTAATAGTAGATTGTTTGACTAAGTCGGCACACTTTTTACCTTTGAGAGCGGATTTCACCACGGCGCAGTATGCCTAACTTTTTATTGCAGAGATTGTGCGATTACATGGAGTGCCGATCAATATTGTGTCCGACCGAGATAAAATCTTTGTCTCCCATTTTTAGCAGAGTTTCTAGGAAGCAACGGGGATCAAATTGCGATTGAGCACGACATACCATCCCCAAACTGATGGGTAAATTGAGAGAGTAAATTGAATGTTGGAAGATCTGCTTCGAATGTGTTTATTGGATTTTGGGGGAAGTTGTGAGCAATACCTACCGTTGGTACAATTTGCTTATAATAATTCTTACAAGATTACCATAGTTATGGTGCCTTACGAGGCATTGTACGATCGCCCATATCGTTCACCCGCATGTTGGTTGGAAGTTGGGGGATAATAAACTTCTTGGAGTGGAGGTGATCCAAGACACTTCGGCAGAAATTGAGCTGATTCGAAATCGCATAGGCATTGTGAAAGATCGGTAGAAAACTTATGCCGATGTGGATCGTAAACAGATGGAGTTGGTAATGGGAGACCAAGTGTTGCTAAAGGTATCTCCAATGAAAGGTGTAGTGAGATTTGGGAATAAAGGCAAACTTGCGCCAAGGTATGTAGGGCCTTTTCCAATTATTTAGAGAATTAGTCTTGTGGCCTAAAGTCTTGCTTTGCCGGAGCGATTGCAGAGAATCCAACTTGAAAAAGTATCGAAGAAGTGAGAGTGCGTATTGGCATGTTTCATTAGAAGAAATTGAAGTGCAACCTGATATCTCGTATGAAGAACAACCGGTTGCCATTTTAGACCGTAGTGAGCGTAGGCTGCGATCGAAAGTAGTGCCTTTAGTTCGAGTTTAATGAGGGCAAGACAACGCCGATGAGTCAATATGGGAACGAGACGACGATATGTGAGCCAAGTATCCTTACCTCTTTCCATAAGGTACACCTGAATTTCGAGGACGAAATTCCTCTGTAAGGGGGGAGTATGTAATACCCCTTACTTTCGTGTATTTATTTTTATATTAAATTACCTTGTATGTGTGTGATTTAATATAATTGAGAATTAAAAACGATAATTTAACATGAATATTAATTTGGATAAAATAGTTAATATTGATGCGAATTGTATATTTACTAGTGTGATAATATAAATAAAATCATGTTGCATGTGACGGGAATTAGTTATTTCTCAACCAGGGTATATTTGTGTGAGTATATGAGGTTGGGAGAGGGATTTATTATTGGATTATCGGATGACAAATTGGAGTGAAAGATTGATCCGGGAAGGGTCGAGAAATTCAAAATGAGTGCCTGGGGTTTATATTTGGGTTCCGGGGTCTTTTTGTCTAGTTGGACTCGAATAAGGGTATACGAGTGATTTTAAGTGTGTATTATCATTTAATGTTGGAATTTAATAGAGATTGGTTTACTAGACTTAAAAGATAAGTTATCCAATCTCATTAGAAAGAGAGAAACCCATTTGAGAAAAAAACCCATAGGGGGAGAGGGAGACCAAATAAAAGGAGGAAGAGAAGGGAAGTTTGGGATTTCCGACCAAATCCGTGACTACGAAGGGGATTATACTTCTACAACTTTGAGGCAAGTGATTTAACTTGCTAAATGATTATGTGTGTGTGAATTGATTCATAATTTGTTGGTGACTTAGTTGATTTTGAGCATTTATGGTTAAACCCTTGAAATTATTGAGCAATCTTGCATTTAACGTGTTTATATGGATTTGTTGATTGGGATCCTATATAGAATGGTTGGGATGTTAGATATATGATATAAATGGTGGAAATCTTATGGGAGTTAGGTATAAATGGGTTTTCGAGATGCAGGAAAATCTCGTAGTAACAAAATCTGAACAGGCCAGATTGGTTTGGTTGTGGACCTCAGATCGGTTCATTTTAAAAAGCAGACCGGTTCATTTTTAAAATCCATCGGTTCGGTTCGGTCGTGATAGATTTTTAAGTCTTCTTTAGTTCCTTTCCACTTGGTTTTGGTGATTAGGAACCCTCTATTATGATAGGATAAACATGTTTATGAAACAAAATGTGGGTTTATGATATGTTACAATGGTGGGGTTGCATCGTGGTTATTATAGAGGTATATTTAGGAGTTTTATGCCGATTGCTTTCATAAATTATCCAAGGAGTGGGAATTCTTTTAAGGATGGTTACGAGCTAATGAGTGAGAGGTCGTGTACCCGTAGTGATGTTAAAATTGACGATAAATCATATGTGTAATTGATGATTAAGGTTCAAGTGAGCGATTGAATCATAAAATTAATTGGGAATACTTCTGTGGATTGTCGGCTTGTGTGATGCGTGGTATACACATAGCCGGGATTATTGATATACATACATTCGGATATGAGATGGTTTGTGTATACGACGTGTGTGTGTATATATATATATATATTGTGTGTATGATATATATATATATATATATATATATTGTGTGGACATACCCCTCTAGTGCTATCATGGGAAGTTGCGCGATGTGGGTGAGGCCCCTCGCTTGAGGAGCAGGTTGCTTATAGTCCCCAGGTCGTAGCGTTCATTTATTTATTGTGTGGAATTTATCAGGGGTAAGACGTCTTGGGTATGATTCGTATTATTTTCGATGAGAAACTATGACCGCTTCCTCTACGTTTGTGATTTGGTTTATACTAAGTCGATGTGAGAGTCTGACCGTTGGTAACCCAGGATGGTAAGTGAGTAATTCTTTGGAAGATGATAGCATTGTAGAGATTGCATCCATGAGTTAAAGCTCTGAGGGATGGTTAGTATCAGAGGCGGATCCGAGGGGGGGCAAGGGGTAGCCTTGGCCCCCCCAAACTTCTAAGACATTCAAATTTTAACCCTATATATATATATATTTTTTATATATTTATAGTTTCGCCCCCCACAAAAATTGAGATATATTGTTTGGCCCCCTCTTACTCACATTTGTGGATCTGCCACTAGTTTGTATACATATATTATGTGTGTTGTGTATGTGTACTTGGTAGCGCTGATTTATCTCGTATAATAGTGAGACTAATATTATATAGACTTTAAGATAATGTGTGATATGTTTTGAAAATAGCTATTGAAAGTTATTAAGTAATGAATTGCTATATAATCATTAGGACAAAATTAAATGATTACGTTTTGGGTAAACTAGATACGCGAGTTGGGTAAATTCGTAGACTTGAGGTTGAGTTATCTCTAGACGAGTTGGGTAGCT
The DNA here is from genome assembly GCA_949130495.1 of Sambucus nigra. NCBI lineage: Eukaryota > Viridiplantae > Streptophyta > Magnoliopsida > Dipsacales > Adoxaceae > Sambucus > Sambucus nigra. The sequence goes on from OX422218.1 coordinate 223,802,427, forward strand.
TAATTAAGATTAAAATTCATACGTTTAGGTGCACACTATAGTTGAGGGGTAATGTTGAGTCTCAAAAGAGTGCGACACCACTTTATATTATGAAACCGTGCATTCATAATTATTATGCATTTTAATTCATTTGCTAAACTATTTTCAAACCTTGGGCTCTGATCCGTTTATATCCTCTCTCTTGCTTTTATTTATTATATATAATAGGTGTTCCACTGCAAGGACGCTAATGTTGAGTCTTCCATTCCTGTATATATGGAGTTGTAGCATGTGCGGAATGTTGCTGGACTTTTGTTGTAGCGACTTCTCATTTTTGGATATCTAGTTAAGGATACATAATTTTAATTCAGGTGTTTACCCAAAGGTCGTATTGTCGTATATCTTATACATATCAGAGATTTGTTACATTGTATAGTCAGTTGCCCGATAACTTATTCGGGTATATTCTTTTGTTGTACATGTTGTATATATATGATCTCTTTCTGTTGTTGTATATGGTCTGAATGGTCTCTATGTTTTGGAAAAAAAATTGGCATCCATTTATTATGATATTAGGTGGTTAGTTACTTTTAGTTTATTCGACAATTGATGCTGAGAATGATCCACTTGAGATTCCTTTTTTATCTTAGTATAGGGTTGGCCACCAGTTATTATTATAAGCGAGGAGTCGTAATGACAATGTTTTTAAAACTAAAAACAAATAAAAATATATAATTTTTTTGATATAAAACACGTACAATTTTTGTGAAGTTTTTAAGATAATTTTTTTTTCCAAAATTGTTTTTAATATAAACAATTTTTTTCATAAAATCAGTCTTAACGTTTTATTTATAAAAAAACTTTAAGCTTGTATCTGTAAATGGCATATGGTTTTTATAACTAAAAATATGTATAATTTTTTTTATAAAATATGTACAGTTGTTTTGAAGTTTTTATTTTTAAAAATAAGTCAAAAATCTCTTTGAAACAGAAAATGAATAAATTAAAAGTTTCTTGAAAACTAGAAAGACGATTCATTCTTGATTCCATTAATTAATCTCTCGATCTAACACAATCTATATTCAATAAATCTCTTTTCATCATTCTTTACTCAAATCACATTAAACAATGCTACTAATAGTACATCTATATAACCTGTTTATATTTAGAAAAAAGTTAAAAAAAAGTTTTCAAAATTATTTTTAATATTAATAAAAAAGTTTTTTCTTATAAAAACATTTTTATCGTTTTATTTATAAAAAAACTATAAGTTTGTACCTATAAAAGACATACGATTTGTTAAACTACAAACAAATAAAAATATGTATAATTTTTTTTATATAAAATACGTACAGTTGTTTTGAAGATTTTACTTATAAAAATAGTTTTATATAATAAAAGCATTTAAAAATAATAGAAAGATTTTATTTATGAAAAAAATTAACCTTTCATAATGGATTTATAAATAATATATTGAATTTATGATATATATTAATTTTTATAATTACCATTATATTTGTTTATTGTATATCTCATGTGCATCGGACGTGTTATAGGTTAGTTATCTATTAAATCAATATAACATCCTACTTCCCGTATTTCTTTTCTGTTTCTATTCATCATTCCAATTGGAGAATAAATATATGTTCTTTAGGTGTTCCATTAAATAACATATGCCACCCTTCAATTGTGAATAATTGTGATATTAATGAAGCCTAAGTTAGAAAATTGCATCAGGGCTGGTTTTCGGTCGGTTTGGTCGGTAAATGGGCCATACCAATACCATACTAACTTCGAAATCATCAAACCAAAATTACCAGTTTTACCAGTCGGTACACCAACCCATGAACCAAAACCAAATTGCGCGGTACATCGGTAAAATCAATTGTTTGCAGTAAAATCATTTTTTTCTTAAAATAGAGTAATTTCGGTAAATTTTTCTTTGTGATAATTTTGGTAGTACTTAGTACATAATTGATCTCTATCCTATTCAGTTTTCAAGCGGTCCGAGTTTGGTCTCGATCCTATTCGGTCCATAAACAACTAAATTCCAATTTTTAACTAACCAAAATCCTATATGCAAGACACTACATTCACCCTAGTATATAAACTGCAACAATAGTATATAAACTGTGAAACCTATAAGCAGGACACTAAATTCCAATTTTTAACTAACCAAAATCTTAGCAGTAGTATATAAACTGTAACAATCAACCCTTAACAAATCAATTTAAGTTGCAACTAGATGTTTAAATATTTACAAAAACCCATGCAGAAATATATATATATATATATATATATATATATATATATATATATATATATATATATATATATGTATATATATATATATATATATGTATGTATGTATGTATATATATATATATATATATGTATGTATGTATGTATTAAGATGAAAAGAGAAGAGGATAACCTTTTAAGGGACAATTCATCATTTGTACACAAACTAATTTACAACACCAGAAGAACACGAGAGCTAAAACTGAGAATGAGGGGAAACGAGGAGACTTTGCCGACCATTCAGGCTTCAGGCATCGTAATTTCAGGCTGATTCATCGGATTGATCATAATCGAGATTTTAGAACTTCTAATTTCCCCTTCAAAATCTGTCGCCATGTCAGGCATACCACTCTACCTAGTGGATGTATCGCAGATGGGGAAATCTCATCAGACCTTACTATCGAATACAAACCCGATAGAAATCTATGAGATGAGGTATTAGTTTCAGTTGTAAGAATATATATATGGAGGTTCTAATCGGATTAACCCGAGTTCTCCTCTTGGACTAAACACTTTAGGTTTGGGAACTCTTGGGTTGGGTTTGAAGAGGATGAGAAAAATGAGTAATGACGGCCGTAGAGAGAGAGAGAGAGATTAGGGTTGGTTCGTGTAAGTGTGTAAGGTAAAGTGTGTAAATTATGCGTGTGATATTAACCCCAACTAAGGTAAATTAAACATTCACCCACTTTACTTTTATTTCTTACAGTATTAAGTCTAATAGTTTGTTTGCACATGGATAAAATTATAAAAACTATCCCTAAAATAATTTTGTAAATTAGTACAGTCGGTAAATCAGTTTTTAAAATGTTAAAACCAAAACCAACCACAAAAAAATTGATAATTTCGGTTTCGGTAGTTTCGATTTCGGTAAGTAAAAAATGTATGCCATTACCACTAAATTTCGGTACAAAATGGAACGGTATGGGTCTTTACCGTACCACGAACACCCCTAAATCGAACTATCGTGAAGTTTTGGTATCACTTAAAATAGCATAACCCCTTTTCTCATTAGTTCTCTCACCTCGAATTGGAGATCCAGATGAAGCTCGACATAGAGGTTCCTTTAATCGTACTTACGCCCCAACTAACATAATATCAAACTGTGGCTCGAAATGAGACCTTGAAGAAACCTAATTTGTTATTTCGTATCTTCTTCTTCTTCTTCTTCTTCTTCTTCTTCTTCTTCTTCTTCTTCTTCTTCTTCTTCTTCTTCTTCTCTGTCTCTCTCTCTGTTGCTTTCTCCTTCACTATATATATATATATATATATATATATATATATATATATGCTCTAGTGCGGACTAGTCTGCATTTTAAGAGTATGGACCGGACATGTCTCACCTGATCGTGAGCCTAGAAATTATCGGCTAAATTATAGGCACTCTCTCTCTCTTTTCTAGGCTCACCGTCAAGTGACACATGTTCGGTCCGCACTCTTAAAATGCGGATTGCTCTGCACAAGAATAGTACTATACACCCCCCTATATATATGTGTGTGTGTGTGTGTGTGTGTGTGTTAAAGAGAGAGAGAGAGAGAGAGAGAGAGAGAGAGTCCCCTGTTCATACCTCATTTAGAAAATGGTAAAAAAATAATTTTTTTTGTAGATGATCTTCATAGTGAGAAGATCATCTATGAATAAAATTAATTAAAAAAATTCAATCAAAAAGTGAGTAAAAAGATGTGAGATGCAAAATTAATGATTCTCTTTATTTTCGTCTGTTGAAGCTTTTGATGATAATCTCACCCACTTTTAGATAATATATTTTGGTGATTTTTTTTGTATAAATGCTATCCACACTATGGATATCATATCCTCCCCCCCAATTTTTTTTATTTACGATTTGTTTATATATATATATATATATTATTTCAAAAAATTTACTCATTGTTGATACCAAAATTAGTATGCTGATATAAACGAATAATAAGAAGACACGTGTCGATCTACGTGGCACAATAGCAACGAGGAAGTTTATTTCCCCGACCAAGTCATACTCACTCCGAGCAACAAGTGCACTCCGAGGAACTCCAGCACTCCGAGGAACTCCTGAACGACGAGCAACTAAGGCGATCCGAGCTGCATCTCGGCCACAGCATTGATTGCCAGATAATCAACAGTTCAACTATTCATTGAATGCTTATCATACAGACGTATACTCTTAAAGGGCATTAATTGTTTACCCTTTCACATGTACAGCCTAAGGGCTATAAATACATTGTATCACCCTCATTCAAAGGGACCGGATTTTCTTGATAGAATTACATATCGAGAACTCCAAAAACACTTGGCAATAACAGAAACAGTGTACGTAGGCCATTCTTATAAGGTCGAACCACTTTAAAATTCTTTGCCTTATTTATATTTATCTGTGATTAAATAATTAGAAGCAATCTAATTTTTTACATCAACAGATTGGCGCCGTATGTGGGAAACGATTGTTGTTATCGTTTTTCACCAAAAATCATTCATCATCAATGGCAGATAATCCGGAATCCAGCAATCGAAATGCTGGAAATCCTCCAAATCCCTCTGCACCTCCAGATCTAGCAGGAATTATGACAAATCTGGCTCAAGGACAAATCGCCATGCAAGAAACAATGCGGCAACTCATACAAACCTTTCATGGCGGTGCACCTGCACATTCGGGACAACGAAGTGGTCAGAGGCAAACCTATTTACTTTCTTCACGATCCAGGCGTACAGATGCGTATCGTAATGAGGAATCTGATAATTTCTCTTATCAACCTGGGCGAACTTCATCAATACGGGCCACAGATACTGAGCAACGTATTACTCTCTCTCCAGAGAGGACCAGTGCCTTGGAAAGACTGAGCAGGGTGTCTCCTTTCAATCGATTAGGCCCTAGGAGGAATAGGAGTCCACCTAAAACCATGTCGAGGAGTTTTCGACAACCATCAGATCTAGGAGAAGGATCAGCACAATCACGACTAGTTTCTCGTCAAGATAGATCTCAGGAGGTCACGTCAGAACAATCAATTGCCCGAACTAATAAGCCCGAGGAAGGAAATGATGCGTTTTGGAAAGGTTCCATTCAGCGGTTGGAGGATAGATTGGGAGAAATGGCTAAGGCGAAGAATCCCCTACAACGAACTTTTGTTCAAGGGACACCTTTTGTCCAGGCCATTGTGGATTTTCCTACCCCGTCAAAGTTTAAAGCCCCTGTGGTAACCCCCAAATATGATGGAAAGACAGATCCTGTTCTGCACATAGAGCAATATCAAGCTGCTGCCGACATCTATGCTGTCCCCGATGAGATGAGATGCAGAGCATTCTCAGGAACTCTTACTGGATCTGCCCAGATATGGTACAACAATCTTCCTCGGGGTAAGATTTCAACTTTCTTTCAGTTGGCCGAGTTGTTCATTGGAAATTTCTATTTTGGAGCAAAGCCAGTAAAACGAGTAGCACACTTGTTAAGTGTTAGACAAAAATCTGGTGAGAGTACTAGAGATTACATAAATCGTTTCAATAACGAGAAGCTGGAAGTCATAGATTATGAAGAAAAGATAGCAATCACCGCCTTGATGAGTGGGTTGTTGCCTAACAAGTTGTATTACACTTTGGCCAAAGATCCACCTACAACTATGTCAGAGTTGATGGCAAAAGCGGCTAAAATCATGAATGCCGAGGAGGCTATGGCTGCGAAGAAGAATATGGATAAAGAAACCAAGGTAGAAATCGACAAATCTAAGAAGAAAGAGCATAAGGGCGATGGAGGTGACAAGCATTCCAAGAATAATAAGTCGTCATGGGAAGTCTTGAAAAAATTCGATAATTATACTCCTTTGAAAATGGGTATTAATCATGTCTTGGAAGAAATCAAGAATAACGAGGAAGTAAGGTGGCCCAAGAAACTGAGGTCGGACCCTGACAAAAGAAATAGAGATAAATATTGCGAGTTTCATAAGGATCATGGTCATATGACTAAAAATTGCATAGCCCTTCAGAATGAGATTGAAACGCTCATTAGACGAGGAAAGTTGTCAAAGTATGTTGATCGTAGAAATGAAAGAGGAAATGAAAACCGAGCAAGAGAGAAGTCTAGATCTCCTCGTCGGGCAGAAGAAAACAGGAAAAGGGATCATGAAGATGATACAGAGGATGACCCCGATCTTCCCAAAAGTCCAAAGCAACCAGAACGCGAGGTATTTTCAATACGTTTTGGAACATTTGATTGTAATGTTATTACAGGCGGAGATGCAGGAGGAGGAGATCTTACTGCAGAAAGAAAAGCTTACCTCGGTGAGGCTCAAGCTTGCTCATACATTCAACGAATAAATTTGGCTGAAGAGGATCGCCCGAGAAAGATAAACAAAGAGAAGTTGGTCATAGGTTTTTCATAAAACGACCTTGCAGGTGTTCTTTACCCACACGACGACCCTTTTGTGATCAAAATGAGGATGAAAGAAGTAGTGATTTCAAGGGTTCTGGTAGATAATGGTAGTTCGGCAGACATCATGTTCTACTCATGCTTTGACAGTTTAAATTTAAAATTATCTCAATTGGAGCCTTATCACAGACCACTCCTGGGTTTTGCTGGCGAGAAGGTTTTTCCACTTGGGACGATCAAGTTGGATATATTCATTGGAACTTGGCCTGTTTGTCGAACAGAAAGAATACGCTTCTTTGTGATGGATAAGAATGTGCAATCAGCTTACAATATCATCATGGGAAGAGTTGGTTTGAAGAAGTTCGAAGCAGTTCCATCTACAGTACATCAGTACTTAAAATTCCCAACAAATTTTGGAGTAGGAGTTGTGAAAGGTGATCAAAAAGTAGCTCGGGAATGCTATTATTCATCTGCCGAGCAAGAGGAGCTTGAAGAGTCAAGGAAAAAGACTACTACCTACCAGGTGGATGAAGGTACAGAAATTGAAACACTGGATCCCAGAGATGAATCCCAACTTGTAAAAGGATAGGTGGTGGAATCTACAGAAAATGTTATTCTGGACGACGAGCACCCTGAACGAATAACCCAGATAGGTTCGACGTTGGATGCTTCAATAAAACAGGAGTTGATAACTTACTTGAGAAACAGAAAGAAAACTTTTGCATGGAGTCATGAAGACATGCCAGGAATAGATCCAAACTGCTTATGTCATGAGCTCAATGCGAATAAGGAGATCAAACCCGTAAAGCAGAGAAGAAGAGTATTTAGTCCCGAGAAGAATCAAGCTGTACAAGAGGAGGTCGAGAAGCTCCAGAAAGCCCAATTCATTAAAGATGTGAAATATCCAGACTAGTTAGCAAATGTGGTGATGGTAAAGAAGTAAAACAATAAATGGAGAATGTGTGTTGATTTCACCGATCTCAACAAGGCATGCCCAAAGGATCACTTTCCATTGCCCAGAATTGATCAACTAGTGGATGCTACCTCAGGACACGAGCTGCTCAGCTTCATAGATGCTTACTCTGGCTACAACCAGATCAAAATGAAACCTGAAGACAGGGAAAATACTTATTTTATTACCCCTAGGGGAACTTATTGTTATAATGTTATGCCTTTTGGTTTGAAAAATGCAGGAGCGACATACCAGCGGCTGATGAACAAGGTTTTTGCCGAACAAATCAGTTGCAATATGGAAGTCTATGTCGACGATATGCTGACAAAGAGCAAGAAAGCTGTTGATCATCTAGTTGACTTAGGTCAGACCTTTGATCAACTGGATAAATACCAAATGAAGCTCAACCCGGCGAAGTGCACATTTGGAGTACGAGAAGGAATGTTCCTCGGGTACATTGTCAACCAGCGAGGCATTGAGGTGAATCCAGAAAAGATCAAAGCTCTTTTAGGGTTGCGATCTCCAACGACGAAGAAAGAGGTGCAGAGTCTTACAGGACGAGTTGCAGCGCTCAACAGATTTGTATCCCGAGCAACTGATAGATGCCTCCCATTCTTCAAAACACTTCGAAAAACTTTCGAGTGGAATGATGAATGTGAAAAAGCCTTTCAAGACTTGAAGAAATATTTGGGAGCACCTCCACTGTTGTCCAGGCCAGTAATGGGAGAAAAGTTGTACTTGTACCTGGCAGTATCAGAGAATGCAGTCAGCTCGGCATTGATCAGAATGGAGAATGGAGTCCAGAAGCCAATTTATTACACAAGTAAGGCTTTCCGAGGTGCAGAGATCAGGTACCCAAAGCTGGAAAAATTGGCATTGGCATTAATTGAGGCAAGTAGAAGAATGAGGCCATATTTCCAGGCCCATACCATCGTCGTGTATACCGACATGCCATTGAGACAAGCCCTTCATAAGCCAGAAAAATCAGGGAGACTGATGTACTGGGCAATAGAGCTCGGTGAATATGATATTGTGTATGAACCCAGATCATCACTAAAAGGGTAAGCTGTAGCAGATTTTATAGCAGAGTTTACTTATCCTGATACCCTCGAGGAACAAAAGTTGCTCAATGATCAACCTGTGGATGTTACAGGATCAACAAACACAAGCTCAGACCAACTCCGGTTGGTAAAAGGACTTGTGGATATTGAAGGATCATCAAATTCGAGCTCAGACCAACTCCGGTTGGTAAAAGGGCGAGAAGAGATGATCGACGAGGAGCGAGAAATATCAGGGGAGGATGAAAGGAAACAACAAATATTTCACCGAGGAACTTTGTCAGATAAGAAATTTGAAGACGAGTTACCTACATGGAGATTATATGTAGATGGGTCATCTTGCACAACAGGTTGTGGAGCAGAGATTGTTTTGAACACCCCAGACGAGATTGACATGGAATACGCCTTGCAATTCCAATTCAAAGCTTCCAATAATGAGGCTGAGTATGAGGCCATGATAGCAGGTCTTAATTTAGCAAAGATTATGGAAGCACAACAAGTGATGGTATTCAGTGATTCTCAATTAATTGTGAATCAGATGATGGGAACATATGCAGTTAAAGGAGAATTAATGGTAAAATATCATGCAAAGGTGATGGAGTTGTTGGCAAAATTTGATGCCATTCAGTTGATCAGAATACCAAGAATGGAGAATGCACGAGCAGACGCACTGGCCCGACTAACATCAGCTACTTGTACCGAGCTGCGAAGAACGATACCAATTGAAGTATTAGAAAGTCGGAGCATAGATGAAGACCTGACGATGAATATTATTACCCTTGATTTAGGACCATCTTGGATGGATCCCATCAGGGCATATATTGAGGAGGGAGAATTATCGGAGGATAAGCTCGCTGCCAAGAAATTGAAGTTTAAAGCTGCTCGGTATGTACTAACTAATGGTGTTTTGTATAGACGAGGAATTATGGTAGGTTTGCAAAGATGTGTACATCCCTCCGAGGTGAAAGAATTGATTGAAGAGATCCATGAAGGGTCCTGTGGAGCCCATGTAGCAGGTCAGACACTTTTGCAAAGGGTGATGACGCAGGGATCCCACTGGCCAACGATGAGGGCTGATTGTATAGCCTATGCTAAGAGATGTGATAAATGCCAACGTTTTTCCTCCATCCGACGAACTCCACAAGCATTGTTAACACCCATAACTTCCCCTTGGCCATTTGCCATGTAGGGAATTGATTTGGTTGGACCACTGCCAACGACCCGAGGAAGATTCAAGTACCTCGTCGTCGTAGTGGATTATTTTACTAAGTGGGTAGAAGCTGAGCCACTTATTGATATGACATACGAGAAGTTGTACCAGTTCGTTTGGAAGAACATCATCTGCCGATATGGTCTCCCTCATGCCTTCATCACAGACCATGGAACACAATTTGATAACGAGGAGTTTGCCGCCTATTGTCATCAGTCAAACATTTTGAAGGTTCATTCAGCACCAGGCCATCCTCAAAGCAATGGACAGACTGAAGTGACGAACAGAACATTACTAAATGGTTTGAGGAAGAGGCTAAGTGAGGCTAAAGATAATTGGATTAATAAGCTACAGTCAGTATTGTGGGCTTACCGAACAACCCCTCGAGCAGCAACTGGAGAATCACCATATATGCTGGCATTTGGAAGTGAGGCCGTAATACCTGCCGAGTTGGGTCTTCCAACACACAGAGTGCTGAACTTCAATTCCCCAGTCAGCGACTTAATGAGAAGATTAGATTTGGACATGCTCGAGGAGGTTAGAGAAGAGGCATCCATTAGGCATGCTGCTTACCAACAATGAACAGCTCTGTTCTACAACAAGAGGGTGAAAAAATGCGACTTAAAAGAAGGAGATTACGTGCTAAAGAAGGTCATTCAGAAGCACAATAAGTTAGAAGCAAACTGGCATGGACCTTATCGAGTTACAGAAGTTGTTCGACCAGGAACTTACTGAATAGAAACTCTAGAAGGAGAGGAATTTAAGAATGCATGGAATGCTGAACACCTACGCAAGTATTATCAGTGATGTAAAATGTAAAGCAGTTCCATCAATATGAATAAAACGATGATATTTCGCCATATTCTCTCTTTTTATTAAAAGTTTTTCGGGGAATACTAGTGTGTAACACTACGCTGGTCGGCAGTAAAAATAACACGATAGTTCAAGCTCAGACCAACTCCGGTTGGTAAAAGGGCGAGAACACGATAGTTCAAGCTCAGACCAACTCCGGTTGGTAAAAGGGCGAGAACAAACCATACTCCTTTGGTTAGGAGGCGTACACTATCTTAGACCAACTCCGGTTGGTAAAAGGGCGAGTGGACATGATAGTTCGAACTCAGACCAATTCTGATTGGTAAAAGGGTGAGAACACGACATTCCTAAAAATACCAGCTCCGGTTGGTTAGGAAACCATACTCCTTTGGTTAGGAGGCTGACACTGGCTCAGATCAATTTTGGTAAAAGGGCAAGTGGACATGATAGTTTGAACTTAGACCAACTCCGGTTGGTAAAAGGGCGAGAACAACATTCCTAAAAATGCCAACGTGTTTGGCTAGGAAGAAAAATACTCCAAAAAATGCCAATCTCGGTTGGTTAGGAAACAAGATATGCTCTCAAATGTCAACTTATGTTGGTTGGGAGGTAAGTTTATTACATAAAATACAAAAGTTCCTCGAAGAACAAAATATTCCAAACTGAATCAAGTATGGTTGGTCGGGGATAAAAATCCACTAATTATAATTGGTCGACGAGCACAATTTAACAACCTTGGTTGGTTGGAAGAATTTTAAACATTTTTATGCTCATTATTAAATGATCAAGCAACATTACTGATACTTGTAACTCTTTTTGGTCAATGAACCACACGATATTGTTATGCAAGCACAAATATAAAGTGTTTGACAAATACAAGACAATAGCAATACAAATTTACGAACAAAAATGAAACTCTTTCATTGAATTCAAAATGAATTACACAAATTTATTACATTGATATTAAATTGTGTACTAATTATTACATCAGAATTTCCTATTCTACTGGTCTTTTCCCTTCTGCTTTTGAAATAGGCTCCTCGCCAGCAGGAGGATCTTCCAGGCAAAGGGGAGAATTAATGAAGTTAAGATCTCGAAGCATTCTGACGTTCATTATTGAAGGTGTATCCAGTAAATGCTCAGGACGAGATAATTCTGCCTGTGAATGAAGGGCATAGTCACCAAGATACTTGGAGATCAAACAACGAGGAATAGCCCGAGCAGGGATCCAGCTCATGTCAAGATTGAAGGGCGGAATTGGTAGATCGAGCAGCCCAGGAGCATGGTAATCCCATAAATAATGACCTTGCTCTAGTTTCAATACACCCAGGGCGCTCAACCATCCCTGTTTGTAGCCTTCATTATTAGCATTTTCAATACGATCACTCAAGTGAAAAAGGGCCTCATTGTAGCCTGCCATCCAGAATTCACGAGGTTGTTTATGGAATTGGAAAATTAGTCTCTCTAACTGCTCATGAAGGTTTCTGGCAAAAATATCCTTACGATCCAAAGCAGACTTCGTCACAACAAGTTGATCCTCCAAAGTTTGGACTTTCTTAGACAGTTCAGACAAGGCTTGATTTTTTGCCATCAATTGGAATGCTTGGTTTTCCAACGCTGATTGAGTACGAGCTTCTTCAATAGTACGATGAAGAGCTCTTGGTCGTCCCCGAGCAGGTTGAGTACTTTGTTCCTCGTCAATATTCTGAGCAACTCTTCCTCGTCCACGAGAACCTCTTCCTCGTCATCGAGTAGCAGTAGAAGGCCCAACTCTTCTCAAAGCCTCTAACTCTTCTCGCAACTTGGCATTTTCCACTTCTAAAAATGAGAATCCTTCATCGGTGACCGGTACCAAGGCAGTGGAAGATGAAGCAGTAGACCTCAGCTGAGCTAGTTCTTTTTACAGATTATTGTTTTCTTGTTCCAACAGCTCAGCAATTTGCATGTGCCCTTCGACATCTGCTTTCAATGTTCTCTCTCTCACTTCATAGCCAGCAAGCATCTTGTCGTAGCCTTTTTCATCACTAAGTTGTTTGAGTTTCTTCTCATACCCTTCGTGCAAAAGAGCTGAAGACTCTTTATACTGTTGCTGAAGTTCATCGAGAGTACCTTGCAAGTCTTCAATCATTTCGTAATAAGTCACATTGTTGGCTACAGCACGATCAAGAAGACATTTCAAGTATTGATATGCCTCCACTGCTTGGTCTGAAGCATCTCGACCAAGAATCTCTACAATCTGGGAATTTTCCAAGTCAGTGTGGCCAGCCTTAAAATAATCATTACATTGTCGAAGCAGAGTTGTGTCATGGGCAGACAATAATTCCATTCTAGCCATAAACTAGTAAAGAAGAGAAGGCAAGAGTTAATAAAAAAGCAGACAGAACATCAACAACATAGAGAAACAAAAAAAGGTGATTTTTTATTACATCATAGAAAGGATTACAGTGTTTAGAGTACAGAGTACAAGTGACAAAAGAAAAACAAATACCGAACAACTTCACACCTTTTCCTTGTCTCCCAAGACTTTCTCGGGAGGCTGGGATGAGGAGCTCGGTGGAAGCAATGAGTTGGTCGGCTAGGGCTGGAACTTGTTCAGGAGGAGCAGGCAGAGATGAAAGCTCCTCGTCGGCAGGCTGAGTAAGGATTGAATCACCCACTGCCATTGAAGATTCTTCAGAGGCAGCTTCGTCCTCTTCTTCATCTTCAATATTTGGGGGAGGACCAGGGAGATGCTGTTGAAACAATTGTGAGTCCTCATTAACCTTTAATTCTTGCAGGGCAGCCACCCAACCATCTCAGAAGTATTTCAAACTCCCATACTGCACCTGGGACATCATTTCTGCTACCCCCCTGTTCCACCCTTTGTCCCAACCAGTGCGGAAAGATTTTTTCACCACCAATTTTCTTTTCATTTTCTCCGAGGAGAGCTTCTCGGATAGAAGATCCTCGGTGGCTTTCAACTTAGCTTCCACCTCCTCCTTCTGACGATTCACTTCTCGCAGAAGGGACAATTCTTCTTCTGCCATTTTCATTTTGTTTTCAAGCTCCCCAAAGTTCATGAGCTTCTCGGAATACTTCTTGTTCTCTCTCTCCAAATCCTTCACTTTATTTTCCAAACCCTTGGAAACTTCAACGAGCTGCACCTTCTCTGCCTCAACTGCAGCCAACTTTTTCTCCCAATCAGCCCTATCCTCGTCATACTTTTGACGGGAATCCTTCAAAGATTTGGTCAATCTCAATAAAGCATCCTCTACTCTGGACGAGGAGCTATAAGCCTTGATCGCTTCATCCTTCTTCACAATGGTGTTAAAGCAACTCACCAGCTGAAAAAGGAGATAATAATAAGTCAGCACAGAGATACATATATTGATGGAAAAAAAGAAAATTCAAAATATGAGAAACTTACTGAAGCAATGTGACGAGTAGCCAGGGATGTAAGCACATCCCTAGACATATTCTCCTCAATTCCTTGGACTTCAGGAATGATCCAAGTCTTCACCGAGCTCATAGCTGAGCTCGGAGGAATAATAGTTGGAACACCAGCTCCACTAACTTGGAGCTGGGGAATGGTTTCAGCTAAAGTGACCGAGGAGGATTTCTTCAGTCTCCTCGGTGGCATTTCAACAGTTTCAACCAAAGAAGAGCTTTTGGTTGGGGAGATGGTGACCACTTCCACAGGTGCATCCTTCTTGCTCGGAGCCACTGGGGGCTTCTCGGCAGCCTTCTGGGGAGCAACAGAAGGGGCAGCATCTACTTTCTTTGTCCCCTTTGGGACGTCAGTCTTGTTCCTTTTTCCATCTCCAGTAGAGGTAGTCTCCTCAAAGATAGCAGGAACTCTTCTTTTGCCCATTTTTTGACTCAAAGGAATATGAGAGTCTGGTGAAGAATCCTCAGGATCTGGCGCTGATTCACTAGTGCTGACCACAGGACGAGCAGTGAAGGATGATGTATAGCTCCTGTACTGCAACAAGTATGAAGCAGACCTGATGTGCTCGTCTGCAACTTTCTGATGCAAACTCCAGATAAGTTTCAAATGCTTGATATTAACGTCAGCTTCTTTTGGAGTTTTTCTTTTGCTGTCAGCTGCAAACAAATACATAGTGAAATATCAATCACACATTTTATCAAACATAATGAAATCATAATTTCAAAAATAAAATAAAATGAAAATAACCTATCCCATTTCCATATGGAGGGCATCTGGGACCTTGATATACTTCATCTCCAATCAAAAGGGCATGTTGCCAATTTTTGATAACTACCCCATGTTCAAAATAATCCCTATTAGCATCAGGGAGGTTGACTACTAAAGCCCTATTCAAAAATCTAGTTTTTAAATAAAAAACATTATCTAGAACAGCCCATCTATAACAATACATAATCTCAGGAATTCCTATACGAGTTCCGTGAGTTTGATTTAACCTATACACCCCATTAACTATTCTCCATGTGTTGGGGGCTATTTTTGCAGGAAAAACATCGAAATGATGATAGAACTCTAAGCACAAAGGGTTTGGTGGAAAAGAAAATCCACATTCAGCAATAAAGAGGCTGGGGAACCAATGTCCCTCCGCCAAACGAAAATAATTTGAAGGCTCAGAAAGATCCTCCAGAGTTACCCAAGATGGAATAGAAAAATCAGAACGGAATTTCTTAAGAGATTCAATAACATAAACCATGGCAAATAAAAGAAATGAAGAAGAATAAAGAAGATCTTACAGGAAAAAAGGAGATCTGTTGACAACGAACGAATAAAAGGATGAACGCACAAGAGAGAGAAAGACTATGGAAAACTCGAAAGCAGAAATTGGAAAAGGTAGAAGACGATGGGATTACCTATGAAGCTTAAATACTTTGCCTTGGGAAACGACGAAAGAAATGATTACAAAATAGAAACTATTGCGCTACCGACGGCTAAAAGGACAAAAAGTGCGCGAAGATCGAAGCACTTATAAAAATTCAAAAAGGCGGATTCTGCGAATTTGGAAGGACATTCGAATACGGAGAAAATGCTCCTAAAAACCAGGAAGGTCATTTAATATTGCCATATACCGAGAAAGAATGTTCCATATTCCTCAAAATTCGAAATATGAAACATTGGGGGCTTCTGTTGATACCAAAATTAGTATGCTGATATAAACGAATAATAAGAAGACACGTGTCGATCTACGTGGCACAATAGCAACGAGGAAGTTTATTTCCCCGACCAAGTCATACTCACTCCGAGCAACAAGTGCACTCTGAGGAACTCCAGCACTCCGAGGAACTCCTGAACGACGAGCAACTAAGGCGGTCCGAGCTGCATCTCGGCCACATCATTGATTGCCAGATAATCAACAGTTCAACTATTCATTGAATGCTTATCATACAGACGTATACTCTTAAAGGGCATTAATTGTTTACCCTTTCACATGTACAGCCTAAGGGCTATAAATACATTGTATCACCCTCATTCAAAGGGGCCGGATTTTCTTGATAGAATTACATATCGAGAACTCCAAAAACACTTGGCAATAACAGAAACAGTGGACGTAGGACATTCTTATAAGGCTGAACCACTTTAAAATTCTTTGTCTTATTTATATTTATCTGTGATTAAATAATTAGAAGCAATCTAATTTTTTACATCAACACTCATATCATTCCACATGGTTGAAGGACAAATATTATGTTAACATAGAGAAATAAATATTTATAGTCATCTGATATCTCTATTTTTTCCTTAAATTACAAACTATCAAGTGCATAATAATAATGAAAAATATTAATTATTTATACCAATTTGTTTATTTGGTTGCTGATCATGACCATTTAGTTGCGGGTGCTGCTCTTGATTCCGGATAAATGACTGAATAATACCCACACTCCATAATAACTATCTTGTACCACCAAAGGGCCTCCACATATTTGAAGTCAATATTTTTTTCCCTCCATCTTTCTCTTTAGCTCTGGTATTCTCTATAAAAATCCAATTCTCTCAAGAATAACTCAAACCTAACTCAAGAACAACTCTTTTCTCTCACATAAAGGTATATATGTGGCCATCGTCGATCCTCGCGGAGGGAGAGGATCCCTTTGGTCCCGCGCGTCCCTCTCGGGAGCACTTCGGCCGACGTCATTGATGAGGTGAAACATGTAGAGAGATGGAGTCGCCAGTCTATTTTACTCAAAACAGACAAAAGAAAAGAGAGCCATCCCGAAGGACAGAATCCAAAGACATACGGATACATACAAAACCAAAATAATTCGAAAAGGGTCTGGAGACTAAGTTATGAAATGGGAAGGTGTTAGACACCCATTTCGCCCTTATGACGGATTGTTGACATTTTCCTTTATTTCCCTGTGATATGTGTGCATGTGTATATGTAGTGGAGATAGGAATCATCGACTTGTTTCATGAAAGAGATAAAGCGAGTCATCCGTAGGAATGTTCCTAAGAATAATATTAGAAAATAGGATTTATGTGATTATCCTCGCGGTGATCGTTATAACGGAATGATAACTCACATGGAATAATACGCCACTAAGAACAAATATACGTATATATAGAATTTAAGAGAATTGAGTTTAAAGAATATAGAGAAAATAGAAAATGAGAGAAAAGTAGGAATAAGACTCGAGTCACGGGTTTTACCCCGAGACGCCTACGTAGCCCATAGGGGCATCAAAGTCCACGTAGTTCGCATGCAAAATGAGGGGTGGGATTTATCCCATAAATCCAATCGGGTACTTCTCTTATATATGTGTGTGTGTGTGTGTGTAAAAAAGGGTTTTAGTTGTGAGAAAAGTGTGAGAATTCCCGTTTGGAATTTATGAGCAAATCCTATTTTTCTTATTTTTTGGGTTTTATTTATATGAAAATAAGAGATGTGCAATAATACTAGATAAAAAGTATATTAAGATATGTGAGATGAGAGGATAAAAGTGCTAAGTAATAAAACGAATTAATGCGAATTTAGGAGAATTTAAAGAGAGTTGAAAGAGTTGGACCTTCTTGGAGATCTTGAGCTTGATCTTGGATGTTGGAGAGCAGCCCTTGCACTTGGATGATGATGGAGGGTACTTAATTCACCACGTTTGATGAAAAAGGTGATGAAAGGTGAAGGTTGGAAAGGGATATGGATGTGGAAATCACGCTGACTTCGAGAGGGGTTTTCTGAACTTGCTGAGAGTAATGGATCTTTGATTTTTCTCCTCCATCGAATGAGGTTAGGCCCTCCTTTTTATAGGCCCACGACATTAACGATCAGCATAGCCCTAGTCCTGCCAATCGACAGGTGTGTTTAGGCACACTGCCGATAGGCTGGGTTTGGAACCTTCCGTTTGGCAGTTTCTTTCAGGTTCCTTCGGAAAATCGATCGTAGAGTGCAAACCTTTGATCCGAACCGTGCAGGGGAAAACTGTTGAAAATTTAATTCAGAGACCTTCAAAAGTCTTTTGGACTGCTCCCGGGTCTGAGAGTTGACTTTGGGTCAAATGTGGCTCGAAAGCGTTCGTCGGTCCTTTGGACGGGGAATTATCGGACGCAAACGGATCGTTTGTCCGCATGGTAAGTCAGAATCGTGCATGGGGCGGATCGTTGGAAAGGTGAGGAGATGTACTTCGACATTCCAAAGAGTTTGACCCATTTTGGGAAACTGACTTTGGTCAACCGGGGCCTAGAAGCGTTCGGTGATCTTTCAGAGTAAAACGGATCGTTCGTACGCACTGTAATTTAGAATCGTGCACATGGTGGATCGTTGGAAAGGGGTTTTAGTGCCCTTAAAAAAATTCATTCAGTCTTGGTCGAGCTGAAGAGTTGACTTTGGTCAAACGGAGCCTGAGAGCGTCCGATGACCTCCTGATCGAGTTTCGAGGGAAAACGGGTCATTCGTCCGCACCGTAAGTCAGAATTGTGCATGTGATGGACCATTGGAAAGGGGATTCAGTGCCCTTCAAAGATTCATTCAGTCTCATTCGAGCTGAAGAGTTTGACTTTTGGTCAAACGGAGCCTGGGAGTGCCCAATGGCCTTTAGGTCAGTACCCAGGGTATGACTTGGGCTTACAATGATGAAGGGAGGTGCTAGGGACCTAAGGAGAGTTTGGGGGGGGGGGGTATTAGAATGGGGTGTCTACAATATACATATTCACTTTGTTACATATAATGCATGCAACTAGGGTTTGAAACCCTTCATGATTCAAACTTACTTTAAAATAATAGAAAAACCAAAACTAAAAGATATGAAACCCTAAACGATATGAAAACTTGTATCATTGTTCGGAAATCATAAAAAACCAAAAAATTTCATTATAGAAGCATTAATATCTGCCATACAAAATTAAAAAAAAAATATTTGCAACATTTGGTTCCCGTCATCCCGAGTCATACCTTAATTTTGAAAAATTAACCAAGATTCATTCGGGGTACAATACACGATTTACTAACGAGTGATGTAATTATTCATCAGTATGATGCCAAATGTTTACATTCACTTTTGGTGTGGGAATCCTAATTATATAAAGTAATTTTGGTATATGAATCCCAATTAGTAGTTTGTTTGAATATAATTAAGTTCTTTTGTAACGATTATATGAATTTTTAGCCTATTATATTGGGGATGCTTAATAATTTATGTATAATTTAGGGTCTCTCTATAATTACTCAAATCTCTATTTTATTTTAGGGTTAATTACACTTCTACCCTGAACTTCATCCACATTTTCTCATCACCATCCAAGGTTTTATTTTTAAATTTACCCCCCTGAACTTCCAAATCAGCTTCAAGTAACCCTCTAACACTAACATCGTTAAAATTTTTAATTGAAAAATGATACATAGCTTTTTCAAAAAGAGTATTGTTGTATTTTATCAATTTTAAATGGTAAAAACAATAACTCTTTCTCTCTCTCCTCTCTTCATCTTGCTCTCTTCTCCCCCTCCCCACACATACACGCGCGTGAGAACGCAGAAATCTACACACACACACACACACACATGAACACACACAAATGTGCACATAAGCACACTTATCTTCATTTTTTTAGTGGATTTATTTGAATGGAAAAAAGGGTGTTTAAATATAGGGCTTTTCTCAAATGGGTATTTGGATTTGGGTATTGAGTTTGTTGAAATGGGTATTTGGTTTCTCTCTTTTAAAATTTTGGTGGGTTTGGCGAGAAGGAAAATGGTGCTTGAAGCTAGGGTTTTCTAAAATGGGTGTTTGAAGCACAAGCTATTGGAAAAGGGTAGTTTTTTTTATTTTATTTTTCAATTTTGGAGGAGATATTGGCAAATTCAAGTTTTTTTTTCCT
Organism: Sambucus nigra; assembly: GCA_949130495.1. Taxonomy (NCBI): domain Eukaryota; kingdom Viridiplantae; phylum Streptophyta; class Magnoliopsida; order Dipsacales; family Adoxaceae; genus Sambucus; species Sambucus nigra. The sequence goes on from OX422218.1 coordinate 223,822,384, forward strand.
ATCATTGCTTTTTATGCGATTACAAGTTTTTGCAAACTTTGGAGAATTTTATTTTTGAATTTTTGCAAACTCTTTTTTTCAATATTATAATTGTTTTAGTTTTATGCAAACTTTTAAAATGTATTTTCAATTATTTCTAGATTTTACCAAAAAAATCAATATATTTTTTTTCCAGTTTTATTCAATGCGATTTATATTATTTCCACATTTTAGAAAAAAATCAATATTTTTTTATATTTTTTAAAAGTTTAAAATCTAGTCACAAATTAAAAAAAATCCAGAAATTTAAAATTTTTTAGGTTAATGACAAAATTCACAAAAAAATTAAAAGAAAATCCAAAAAATATTAGTGTTGACATTTGTAAATTTTTTGAGGTTAAATTTTGGTGTTGACAAATGTTTGATATATTTTTTGTCATTCACATATTTTTAGTAGTTTTTAAATTTTTTCAACATTTTCCTGTATTTTTCAGTTTTTAAAACATATTTTCTGTCAAATAATGTAATTTGTTTTTATCATTTTCAAAATTATAAAATTTTTATAGTATTTTCATGCTTTTTTTGTATTACTAATTGTTTTAATTATTTCTTTATACAATTTTTAAATTTTTAAAATTTTGTTTTTTGTAATTTTCAATTTATTTTTTACAATTACCATATCTAAAAAAAAATAGTATTCTTTGTATATTTAATATAGTTTTTTAGTATTTTTTCTAATTAATTTTTTTTGTAATTTTTACAAATTCCGTTATGACGAAAAAGTCCCTCATGTGTCATGTGCAAGACCATTTTCCCTGGAAAAACTTAACGATGTTAGTGTTAGGTGAAAAACGTCGCTAATGCCGTTTAACACAAGGTTAAACTGTATAAGCAACTCCGAATGTTTGTTGGAGAAACCCTTTTCTTTTGAAAATAAAAGTTATAAACAAGATGTGTTTACAAAGAAACTTATGTACGAGAGTAATTAAGATTGTATAATCAGTTTTTAAAACCAAGGCAGTTTCAAAAATTCAGCACACTTAAAGAATGAGGTGAGTAGATGAAGATAATCAACACAATGATTTTAACGTGGTAAAACCTCTCCCAACAGAGGAAACATCCACTGTGACTTCTAAGTCACAAAAACAAAAGTCCACTAATAACAAAAATCAGTTACAAACTATACAACATGCAAGCACACAAATCAACCTATTCTAAGTTTAGGAATATACCCCCTTGGTTCCTTCTAACTTCTGATAGATCTGACTTGTTGATGATGCTCTCCAGTTTGCTAACCTCCTTTGCTTTAGCTTCTTTACGTCGACTCAATGATTTCAGATCTTAAACACAACACTTCCAGTGTAGTAGTGTGTTAAGTGTTGTGAAGTGATTCCTATACACATGCATGAACTCAAACACACTTAGATTTACAAACAGTCCTAGTAAAATTACATATGAAATCTATATGCAGTGATTTTAATTTATTTCTTTCTCACAGAACTCAAATCCTTTTGACCTTTAAAGATAACCCAGATTCCACGGAGATCTTGCTTCAGAAATCGATCAAGACCTTAATCAATCTCTTTTGAAAACATTTATGAGATTGAAAACCCTCCAAGTGCGAATCCAACTAGGTCAGGATTATGTTTCATAAGAAAAGAAACCAGAAAACATTTTAAAACCAAATCAGTACGATTTTCTTAAATCAAGTATAAAAAAATGCAGATCTAGTGAAAATGTAACATATAGTATGCAGATCTAACGTTTCTATTAAAGAGAAACTAGATCTTCACACAAATGTTTAAGTTGTGTACAAGATCTAAAGATCAAGAGGAAACAGCAACGATATGAACAAACCACTCTCTCTCTCTCTCTCAAACACTCAGGTTGTGTTTGGGTTTGAATATCTGAAGGTTTGTTTCAGAGAAGGTGAACTGTTTAGGGTTAGGGTTAGGGTTAGGGTTTGGCTAACAGGTTTTTCTTTCTCTCTCTTCTCTATTTTCTTTTCTCTCTTCTCTCTCTTCTTTTCTCTCTTCTCTCTCACTTCTCTCGTCTCTCTTATTTTTTTCTCTCAGAAAGACGAATGACCAAAAGTTTTTAAGGCTGAGAAGTGAAGGGTATTTATAGTGCCTGGGGAAGGTTCTGGATGATCGAGGCAAATCAATGGCTGTGATGAAGTCTTGCAAGGTTTGACTTGATCCTATGGTTATAAAACAACGGTGGGTTAAGATGGTTCTGATTTGTTCAAAGGTTTGCACTGGGATTAACTAAGAACGCATGCAGACCTTTGATAAGGAAAGATCCAACGATCACCAATGCACCTGGTTAACCTCTCACATAACAAACACAAACTAACGCATCAAAATGATGACAAGTGTTGGCTTGTTAGAGGCTCTCACACGCGCATCAAACTAATTACAAAACATCACCCTGAAGTCTCTAGCGCTTTGAGATCGTACCCAGCGAAACATTTCAGTGAAAAATGAAGTTTCCAAAATAGTATATAAACCCCACAAATTTTATAAACCAATTTTATTAATAAAAACATTTATTCAAAAATGTTTAAAAGAATGTTTAAAAAGGTTTAAAATTATTTAAAAATTCCCAAAAAATTATTAAAGCACCAATTAAAGGGGAATTAAACACACACTCAATTTTAGGCAATATTAACACATGTATGCACTTCTAATTGTGTGTTGTGTGATTTATTTTATACCATCATTGATCTTTGAAGAGGATTAGAGAGATAGGTTCTGAGGCTTTTTGGTTTCTAGGATGGACTACCAATTTTGTCAATATTTCCAAATTAGTTGAGCACTTATACAATGCAGACTTAAGCAAGTCAAAGGTATAAGGTGCTTCAATCTCCCCCTTTGGAAATATGAGACAAAATCTCCTTTGAGTTAGCTTAAAACTCGTAGTGAACCAAAAAAAATAAAACCTAGTCCTATATAAAAGATACTATCTACCCAAATCCTAGAAAGTCAAAAATTACATAACTCAACTATTTACAAATTTTTACCCTAGAAACGGTAGACAATCAATAGAAGAGATTCCTGCAAATATGCACGCTAAGATCAAGCAGTTTAGATGCAATGTGAACAAAAAATGAACTCATAAAACTCAAATTTCTCCCCCATTTTGTCTCAAATGGACAAAGGGTAAAACTTAAAGTCTTGAGAGTTTAATCAGCGCATACCATGCCTATAGAATTTCGCAAATACAGAAATCTGTTATAGTCCAAAGGTTTAGTGAACATGTCTGCAAGTTGCAGATCAGTAGGCAGGTAATGAATTTCTAATTCCTTAGTTTCAACAAGTTCACGAATAAAATGATGCCTTATTTTAATATGTTTAGTTCGCGAGTGTTGAACCGGGTTTTTAGATATGTTAATGGCGCTTTGATTGTCACAATACAATTGTAATTGTTCTTCTTTAATCCCATAATCACTTAACATCTGTTTGATCCATAACAATTGAGCACAGCAACTTGCTGCTGCTATATATTCGGACTCAGCCGTAGATAAAGATGTGCAATTCTGTTTTTTACTACTCCAACCAACTAAATTATTGCCGACATAATAACAGGCACCTGATGTACTTTTACTATCATCAGTACAACCGGCCCAATCAGCATCAGTATACCCTATGATGGTGCTACAGGTATCTTTAGTGTACCTAAGTCCAAGGTTAAGAGTGCCTTTTATGTACTTTATTATACGTTTTACACTCAATAAATGGCTCTCTTTAGGGTTATTCTGGTAACGAGTGCACAGACATACATCATACATTATGTCTGGTCGTGAGGCAGTTAGGTAGAGTAGGCTACCAATCATACTACGATAGAGTGTGGAATCAACTGACTTACCAGTTTCATCTTTACATAATTTAACAGTAGTACTCATAGGTGTTTTGGCGACTTTAGCATTCTCTAAGCCAAATTTCTTAACATGGTCTAAGGCATACTTGGTTTGAGATACAAAAAGACCATCAGAATTCTGTTTCACTTGAAATCCTAAGAAAAGTTGTAGCTCCCTCATAAGGGACATGTGAAATTCCTTATGCATACTAGCAGAAAAGGATTTAACTTCAGAGTTTGAAGTTGACCCGAAAATGATATCGTCTACATAGACTTGGGCTATAATAATGTTTTTGTCAAAATGTTTGACAAATAGAGTCTGGTATCCAACAAAAAGTTGGAAAGGCGTTCATACCAAGCTCTAGGAGCTTGTTTTAAGCCATACAAAGCCTTTTTTTAGACGAAAGACATGATTAGGGTATTTAGGATCAATGAACCCTTTGGGTTGTTCTACATATGTCTCTTCGGACAGAATTCCATTTAGGAAGGCAGATTTGACGTCCATTTGATAAAGTGTGAATTTTAAGTAACACGCTATGGCGAAAAGAAGTCGAACAGATTCAAGACGAGTGACAGGGGCAAAAGTCTCGCTGAAATCTATCCCTTCTATTTGAGAGTAGCCTTGTGCAACTAGTCTAGCTTTGTTTCTAAGGATTACCCCATTTTCATCAGATTTGTTCTTAAAAATCCAACGTGTTCCAATAACATTTTTATTTTGAGGCCGAGGTACAAGATACCAGACATCGTGAATGACAAATTGTAAAAGTTCTTCCTGCATAGCAGAAATCCAGTGTGTGTCATTCAATGCTTCATTAACATTTTTCGGTTCCACAAGGGAGACGAAACATGCATAATTAGCATAATTTCTTAACTGGGATCTAGTACGAACTGGCTCATTAAGATTACCGACCACGTTGTCAATGGGATGATCTTTAGATACCCAGCCAGGTACTTCTGGATTCTCAATAGGTAATGAGTCATCTATTTCTGGTGAATCAGTTTTGAAATCATTTTCAGATTCAACCACAATAGGTGATTCAGATATCTTATTTTCGACAGTAGTGTCACTTACAATTACATTTATCAATTCCATAAGAGCCTTAGTACGCAGATTGTATATACGATAAGCACGACTGTTTGGAGAGTATCCTAAGAATATGGCTTTATCACCACGAGTTTCGAATTTAGACAGATGTTCTCTATCTTTACAGACATAACACTGACTTCCAAAGGTTCTTAGGTATTTCAGGTTAGTCTTCTTACCGTACCACAACTCATAAGGGGGTTGTTTAGAGTTTTTCCTAAGATAGACCCTATTAGTGATGTGACAGGCAGTTCTAATAGATTCTACCCAAAAGTATTTAGGTAGGGATTTGGCATGCAACATGACACGTGCCATCTCTTGAAGAGTTCGGTTTTTCCTTTCAGCAATACCATTCTGCTGAGGAGTCTTAGGGGCACTAAATTCATGTTTGTAACCGTTGTAGTCACAATATTCCACTATTCCTGTGTCTATGAACTCTCCTCCTCTATCACTACGAATGCGATTGACTTGTGTGTCCTTCTCATTTTCAATTCTTAAAAGAATTTTCAAAAAGTTCTGAAACGTGTCAGATTTATGTTTCAAGAAGGCAACCCAAGTGAATCGTGTGAAATCATCAACCATGACAAGGATATAACTGTGTCCACAAAGACTAACAGTTCTAGAGGGACCAATAAGGTCCATATGGATGAGATCTAAAGGTCTAGAGGTGAGAATTTCTTTAACCTTTTTATGCGAAGTCTTAACTATTTTTCCTACCTGGCAATGTCCACAGACAACACTGGAAATAGGTTTAATTTTAGGAATGCCTCTAACTATCTCTTGACTAGACAATCTACCAAGGATATCATAACTTAAGTGACCCATACGATTATGCCAGATCTCATTGTCATCCATTCTGACAATGTTACAGGTTTCAGAACTAGTCTTGACAGTATAACAATTGTCAGGTGTTCTAAATCCTGTAATAATGCATTCACCTTTATCATTTAGAATTTTACAATTGTTCTTTGAAAAGGTGACAGTATGGTCAGAGTCACAAAATTGTGATATACTTAGGAGGTTGGCTTTAAGGCCTTTAACTAATAGAACATTTTCGAGAACATGCATTCCTTCTTCTTTTAGGGTTCCTTTACCAATGATCTGAGATGAAACACCATCACCAAAAACGACTTTCCCACCAGAAAATCTGGTTTTGTTTAAAAGTTTGGTTTCATCTCCTGTCATATGTTTGGAGCATCCTGAATCTAAATACCAACCAGATGAAGTGTGTTCAGCTTTCAAAGCAGTGATGACAATGTTACACTTCATTTGGGGTAAAAGATCCTCTTTTCTAACCCAAATAGCTCTAGTTTTAATTTTGCGCAAGTTTGCCCTTATTTGATAAAATTTTCGAGATACAGTTTTTTGTCGAAAAACATTTGGAGCAGCAAACTGATTGTTGTGAAAAAATTGAGCTTTTGGTTTAGGAAAGTTTCTGGGAGCCTTTCTCTTAAATGAACTCTTAGTTTTGGTCTTTCTATTTCTGTAGTTAGAGTTTTTATCAGGTTGTATTGGAAGGACATAATTGTTACGACTTTGCCTAGAATAGTTAAAGTTCTTGTAGACAGAGGTATTGTAAACAGGGGTATTTAGACGCCTAGCATAACAACCTTTAAAGGAATGACCATAAATGTCACAGTATGAGCAATATTGATTGCTTGAGGGATGAATTTCCTTAGGAAAACTTCTAAATATAGGTTTGACAGCATTCTGTTCAGAGGTGTTATCCCTAGGAGGTATGGTCCTATAGGTAGAATCAGCCTTTTTGATTAAAGGACAGACGTATTTAGTCTTATGTGCAGTGTCAGCCTTAGAAGTACTAGACTCTCTAATGTCTTTCTGTTGTTGCTTTTGATCAAATTCATTTTTAATCAAATGAAAGTCTGGACATGTTTCAATTGGTCTTTTGCCCCCAGACACAAACTTAATAGGTTCAAGTTTTGTTGTTTGAGATTTGTTCTTAGGGCAAAATCCAATACCGGTTCAATCATCAGAATTGGTCTTGGAGTCAACAACAAAGTCAGTAAAACAATTTGAATTGTTTTCAAACTTAGAAAACTTTTTGAAAACAGTAGCTCTCTTTGTTTTTGCTTCCTCCAATTCTAATAATGTTCCCTTATATTTCATTTCCAGAATTTCATTAGTTTTAGTCAACTCTTTTAATTTTTGATCAAAGGTTTCAATTTCAGATTGATGAGTCAGACACTGGTTAGTGTACTCTTCAGCATTCAACTTCACAATAAGACTTAGATCATCTAATTTCTTAGTAAGGTCTCTAACAGTCTTCTCCAATCTAGTTCCTTTTTTAAGAGTCTTAGCATACAAGGTATGGATATCAGGGAGGTCATCTGTGTCTGAGTCGCTAAGTGAAGTGTGTGTAGTGACCCCTAACGATTCAGTTTTAGTACTCATGCACCCATTTGCATCGTCATTATCGAGATCACTTTGACTCACACACACGGAACTAGAACTAGCAACATTTTCAGACAATAGAGCATCTAGGCCAATCAAAGCAGTATTCACACAAGCAGAAGTAGGAGCATCATTATCACACACATGAGTATCATCATTGTAAATGATCTTAGCATAAAAAGACATGCAAGGGTCAAGTACATTAGATGACTTAAGTTCCTCTTCATCAGAGTCACTTGAATCATTCCAAGTTTTACAGACATTGGCTCTATTGCGTGTGTTGGCTTTATTCAGATTAACTCTGCAGTCGTGTGCAATGTGACCTAGTTTCCCACATCTAAAACATTCAATCTTTTTAAGGTCTCTAGTGGGTCTGGAATTGTTGTCCTTAGAGTGTTTGTCAGGGCCTCTCTCATGAGTTTTGGGATTAGACAGAGTAGGATAATTAGGCTTGCCTTGTTTAGTAGCCTGTTTGTTTCGAAATTTGACAATTTTCTTAAATTGTTTAGACATTAAGGCAATCTGATTATCTAGTTTATCTATATCACACTCCTCATCAGAGTTGGTCAAATTGGACTCAAGTTTGGGTATCTTAGAGGCAAAACTCAAGTTAGAGTTAGGTTGTTTTCTTTGAGAATGATTCAATTGTTTCTTAAAGTCTAATTCCATTTCCACAGTCCTAAGTTTGCTACTGAGTAACTCAGGGGTAAGGTTTTGATCATTCATTTCCTCAATAGCATACCTCTTACTGTCAAACTTTTGTGGTAATGACCTTAGAATTTTAGAGACAATCTCATTTCTATCATAAGTAATACCATTAGCATGCAACTTAGTGACTATATCAGTTAAGTTCATGTAAAAATCATCAAAAGACTCAGAGTCAGACATGATCAAAGAGTTATACTGCTGGATAAGCATTTGGGTTTTAGCAGCTTTAACTCTTGAGTCTCCTTCATGGGCAATGATTAATGTGTCCCAAGCTTCCTTAGAAGTGGCACAGGATGAGATTCGTTTGAACTCATACTCATTAATAGACATAAAAATGGCATTCTTGCCTTTATTATTATTACGAGAAATAGTTTTTTCTTCTTGGGTAAATTCACTTAAGATTTTCTTTACCCTCTCATCACTTCCTTCAGTGGCTGTTTTTGTAGGATAAGTGTATCCATTTTCGATAATATCCCAGACATCATCTCCTAAAGTCCCTTGGATGAAGGCAACCATTCTTACTTTCCAGTAAGCAAAGTTGTTTCCATCAAAGAGTGGAGGTCTGGACAGATTACCAAACCTTTCATTCTTCTCGTCCATAGTTAGGTTTTTCAGAAAACGATTTCAGAAACACAAGATCTTTAGAAATAAAAAGTTAACAGGGCTATGATACCAATTGAAAAACGTCGCTAATGCCGTTTAACACAAGGTTAAACTGTATAAGAAACTCCGAATGTTTGTTGGAGAAACCCTTTTCTTTTGAAAATAAAAGTTATAAACAAGATGTGTTTACAAAGAAACTTATGTACGAGAGTAATTAAGATTGTATAATCAGTTTTTAAAACCAAGGCAGTTTCAAAAATTCAGCACACTTAAAGAATGAGGTGAGTAGATGAAGATAACAACACAATGATTTTAACGTGGTAAAACCTCTCCCAACAGAGGAAACATCCACGGTGACTTCTAAGTCACAAAAACAAAAGTCCACTAATAACAAAAATCAGTTACAAACTATACAACATGCAAGCACACAAATCAACCTATTCTAAGTTTAGGAATATACCCCCTTGGTTCCTTCTAACTTCTGATAGATCTGACTTGTTGATGATGTTCTCCAGTTTGCTAACCTCCTTTGCTTTAGCTTCTTTACGTCGACTCAATGATTTCAGATCTTAAACACAACACTTACAGTGTAGTAGTGTGTTAAGTGTTGTGAAGTGATTCCTATACACATGCATGAACTCACACACACTTAGATTTACAAACAGTCCTAGTAAAATTACATATGAAGTCTATATGCAGTGATTTTAATTTATTTCTTTCTCACAGAACTCAAATCCTTTTGACCTTTAAAGATAACCCAGATTCCACGGAGATCTTGCTTCAGAAATCGGTCAAGACCTTAATCAATCTCTTTTGAAAACATTTATGAGATTGAAAACCCTCCAAGTTCGAATCCAACTAGGTCAGGATTAAGTTTCATAAGAAAAGAAACCAGAAAACATTTTAAAACCAAATCAGTACGATTTTCTTAAATCAAGTATAAAAAAATGCAGATCTAGTGAAAATGTAACATATAGTATGTAGATCTAACATTTCTATTAAAGAGAAACTAGATCTTCACACAAATGTTTAAGTTGTGTACAAGATCTAAAGATCAAGAGGAAACAGCAACGATATGAACAAACCACTCTCTCTCTCTCTCTCAAACACTCAGTTTGTGTTTGGGTTTGAATATCTGAAGGTTTGTTTCAGAGAAGGTGAATTGTTTAGGGTTAGGGTTAGGGTTTGGCTAACAGGTTTTTCTTTCTCTCTCTTCTCTTTTTTCTTTTCTCTCTTCTCTCTCTTCTTTTCTCTCTTCTCTCTCACTTCTCTCTTCTCTCTTATTTTTTTCTCTCAGAAAGACGAATGACCAAAAGTTTTTTAAGGCTGAGAAGTGAAGGGTATTTATAGTGCCTGGGGAAGGTTCTGGATGATCGAGGCAAATCAATGGCTGTGATGAAGTCTTGCAAGGTTTGACTTGATCCTATGGTTATAAAACAGCGGTGGGTTAAGATGGTTCTGATTCGTTCAAAGGTTTGCACTGGGATTAAATAAGAACGCATGCAGACCTTTGATAAGGAAAGATCCAACGATCACCAATGCACCTGGCTAACCTCTCACATAACAAACACAAACTAACGCACCAAAAGGATGACAAGTGTTGGCTTGTTAGAGGCTCTCACACGCGCATCAAACTAATTACAAAACATCACCCTGAAGTCTCTAGCGCTTTGAGATCATACCCAGCGAAACATTTCAGTGAAAAATGAAGTTTCCAAAATAGTATATAAACCCCACAAATTTTATAAACCAATTTTATTAATAAAAACATTTATTCAAAAATGTTTAAAAGAATGTTTAAAAAGGTTTAAAATTATTTAAAAATTCCCAAAAAATTATTAAAGCACCAGTTAAAGGGGAATTAAACACACACTCAATTTTAGGCAATATTAACACATGTATGCACTTCTAATTGTGTGTTGTGTGATTTATTTTATACCATCATTGATCTTTGAAGAGGATTAGAGAGATAGGTTCTGAGGTTTTTTGGTTTCTAGGATGGACTACCAATTTTGTCAATATTTCCAAATTAGTTGAGCACTTATACAATGCAGACTTAAGCAAGTCAAAGGTATAAGGTGCTTCATTAGGGCCTTTCGTGAGGCTAATTTGAAAGTTCAGGGTATTAAATCCAAAGATAAAAGTTTGGGTATAGATGTGAAAATGGGGATAAAGTTAAGGGGGGGGGGGGGGGGAGTGTAATCATGCACAAAAATACAATTTAAGTCGGAACACATATAATTGTTTAAAAAATAGTGACATACAATGTTTACTATTAACGAGTCAAATTCATTATATATATAGGCCCTCTCTTGTAAAGACTCTTTATGGTGCAGATCTCGGTACATACTCATTTTTTAAAATAGTAAAAAAATGAATTTTTTGATGAAACTTCATGGATATGATCTTCACGGTGGGAAGATCATCTCCAAATTTTTCATCAAAAAATTCAATAAAAAAGCCATTGATATGAGGTGATATGTAAAAAAAATGGTATAAATATGCATTTTCTACCGTTGAAATGTTGACGATCATCTCACCCACTTTTTGATTGAATTTTTTGATGGAACTTCATGGATATGATCTCGACAGTGAGAAGATCATATCCATGAAGTGTCATAAAAAAATTCAATCATTAAAGCATCTGGCGCCGACCCAACATTTCAATGGTTGAAAATAAATATTTATACCAATTTTTTACATATCACCTCGTCTCATATCCATGAAGTTTCATAAAAAAATTCAATCAAAAAGTGGGTGAGATGATCGCCAACATTTCAACGGTTGAAAATGGATATTTATACCATTTTTTTACATATCACCTCATCTCAACGGTTTTTTATTGAAGTTTTTGATGAAAAAAATTGTAGATGATCTTCTCACCGTGGAGATCATATTCATGAAGTTTCATAAAAAAAATCATTTTTTTACTTTAAAAAAATGGTATGTACCGGGGTTTTCACCATAAAGAGTCCTTATAGGAGACTTTCTGTGTGTGTGTGTGTATATATATATATATATATATATATATATTCCAATCGCGGTGACTGGGCTATATGAACCAGTTCAAGACAACATTGTGAAAACGACTGCCCATTTAATTAACCGTGAGCAATTCTGGTCCAAAACTTAAAAGTATACCACATAATATTGTTCAAACATATTGTCTAACTTCTCATGAATATGTTTTAACAATAATTAAAATTGTCTATATATCATTTTTTTTAGTCAAATCCCATTACCATTAAGTACTTTCTTCAAAATAATGTGAAATGAAAGATGGAGTTCCTCACATTGATGAGGCTAAGTGCTCTTGATTTTTTTTAGTAAGAAGGGTGTTCCATCCCGGGCCAATTTGTGCGCATCTTATACTGATCCCTCCACCCCAAAAACGGCTTGCGAAATGGAAAATACTCCCCCGCATTCCATATTTATTTCACATTGTAGGTTTACGCATGGCTACTTCTGTCATGCAATATCCCATTGATTTCTCCTATTAAAACTGGGGGATAATCCTATGCGAGAAATCTTTTTCTTCCCCCATGTGCTTATTATATTTGGAGGACTAAGCAATAACAATGCCATACGTGCGCGCGCGCACACCCACCCACACACTTGTATAATATATATGTTACCCGAAAAATGCAAGGATTAAAAGCTTTTTCATTGGCCATATCACTTGTTAGAAGCTCACTAAGAGTTCAAAAATATAAAATACGGAATTCTTTTAATTATTTACTTACTTACTTACGCGCGCACACACACACACACACACACACACACACACACACACACATATATATATATATATATATATATATATATATATATACATATTGTGAGGGAATTAATGTAACAACCCCCATTTTCTCACGTAAAGGTTGATCAGACACGATAAGCCGAAGATGGGGTTTATCAACAATTTATACCATTCTCAGCACTGAAGAAAATAGAAGTTGCATAAACATCTGACCAAAAACAATTAAATAAATGAATATAAAACTGAATCATCATACAATGCCAATAATGTAAAGATAAGAACAAACTGATATAAATAAACACTTGGGCTTATGCCCATACAAGTTAGAAATGAGATAAAATGACCAAATGAATAAGTATAACTTATACTAGAATCAACGGAACGCAATCCGCTACGTCCAACACAACTGCAAGTCTGATCCATCGTCAGTCTTGTTTTCCCTGTTTATGAGAAAATCGGGGGGGGGGGGTATTTATAATTTTGGGCAAGATCCTTAAAGTTGCAAGGATTCTTCATCAATAAATATGAAAAATGTAACTAACTCATACTTCACGTCTCTCCATCGACTCTCACACGTATAGAGTATCTCACCTCTCATCTAGAAGCCGTCCTACTCGTAACCTAAAATCAATATTAATTATGAATTACATTGTCTAATCTAACATGTAATGATAAAGCCATCTAGCTATGCTTCAACTAAAAGTGAGTGTTTACAGCTAACACCCCAGTCCCCGAATTAACTTCATAATGCTTCCCACTAAATTCAATATAAATTCGTGTAATACCCCGTACTATTATGGATATTTAAATTACATAAGTGGGTGTAATTTAATGATTTGAGAATTTTAAGTGAGGGTTAAATATTAATTGACGAGTTTTGGGATTATTATCGATGTGTGCTATATTTACTTACGAGAATAAGTAAATGAAGTTGGATTACTTTATGTCATGTCGAGTTTGGAAAAAGCGATAAGTAATAATATTTTATTTGAAAAATACGTGCGGAGTTGTATTGGGTTTAAAAAAGGTAAATTTTTGATAAGTGACTCGGATGGGGATTTCAAGTGCACGGTTAGTCTCGAATGAACTGAAATAGTCAAAATAGAGTACCTGGGGGGTAGTGTGTGGGTTTCGGGGGCTTTTTGGATCAGTAGGGACTTGCATTTGTGTATACGAGTCAATTTTGGGTTTAATAAGGGGATAACACTTATTTCTCTCTTATAAGGCCACGAGAGAAAGAGAAAAGGAAAGAAAGAAATAAAGAAAAGAAAGGAGAGAAAGGAGAGAAAGGAAGAAGAAGAGATTCGGGCTAAGTTCCGACGGATTCCGACATGAGGTCATCGGATTTATCCAACGTGGCAAGTGTTTAACTTGCTTTAGTTATTTATGTGTGTTTATTATTCATATTATAGTTGGTGAAAACTATATGATTTTGGGTTGGGATTCTTGAATCAAAATGGGGTTTTTGGAAATGATTTCATATAAATAGATTTGATAACAGCTCCATATGAAATCTGAGCTCAAATCCATGTTAATGGTGCAATTTTTGGTGAGAAATTTGAAAAGATGAGAAATAGTGGGTTTAACTAAGTTAGGGTTTAAATCTTAGTTAAATTGAGTAATCCCGTGAATAAATTGATTTGTTGGGTAAAAATAAGTGTGTAGATGTTTATAGTTATGGTTGGTGATGCTAGAAACCATAAATTTTGGAGAAGAAAATGATGAACTCCCGAGTTGATCACATCGCCGGATCGGTTCTTTTACCTAAGCACCGGACCGGTTCATTTTTTAACCATCAATTCAGTTAGGGTCATCGGATCGGTTCGTTTTGTAGCCATTGGTTCGGTTCATTTATTTTAGAACCGGATTGGTTCATTTTTCTGGCCATCGGTTCGGTTCGTTTTTGGCAGTTAATTTTGGAAAAAAATTCTTCGACTAAAAGGAATGGAGAAGAATTTCTTTTGGAGATAAATAATACGGGATCCTAAATAGAGTGTGAGGAACTCTAAAAGATTGAACGAGTGATACATAAATCTCGGGTTATTGGGAATAAGATCCGGGTTATAAATTTTAGGAGTGTTTGGGACGAACAACACTTGAGAAAATGATTTTGGCGGTTATATATATAAATTTATGTGTGTAGAATGTATGTGCCGACAGTATGTGAGCGATATCCGAATGTGTGAGTAGGATGAAATTAAAATAATAGCTACATGTGATAAACTAATATTCAGAAGGAGTTAATGCGATATTTGTATAATAAGTGAGTGAATACTTATGGGATTAAAATAAGTTGTGTGTATACTTATAAATTAATACGAATTGGTATATTCGAGATTATAGGTTAATGCCACGGGATATAAGCATGAATAGTCAGATTTGATGATATATATATATATATATATATATATATATATATATATATATATATATATATATATATAGAGAGAGAGAGAGAGAGAGAGAGAGAGAGAGAGAGAGAGAGAGAGAGAGAGAGAGAGAGAGAGAGAGAGAGAGTATATATGATAAGATTATAAATATATCTGTGTGTGAATGATATATTTGTGTGGAACATACTCCTCTAGTGCTATCATGGGAAGTTGCACGATGTGGGTGGATCCCCTGGCTATTGAGTGCAGGGAGAGTATAGTCCCCAGGTCATAACGTCCAGTTATTTATGCAGCGTGGCTCTTTATCATAAGTGATACGTATTGGGTATGATTCGTCTCACTTTTAGGTGAGGAGCTATGGCTGCTTCCCCTACGTTTATGTTATGTTTTTATCAGGTAGGTGTGAGATCCTGGCCGGTGGTACCTAGGATGATGTATGTATTCCCTGGAAGATGATAGCATTCAAGAGAATGCATCCATTGAGTTATAACTATGAGGGATGGTTATTAGACTTATATAGTGTGTGATATATAAGTATGGATATACTTGATGTGTATAGTATATATATATATATATATATATATATATAGAGAGAGAGAGAGAGCGGATCAAGTGAGGTCCCAATTTGAGGTCCCTGAATGAGGTCCATTTTTTTAAAATAGTAAAACAAATATTTTGGGGCTGATTTTTTTTGTATGGTTCTTGAACATTTCAGTAGGACCATAAAAAAATAATCAGCTCAAAATGAATTTTTTTGCTATTTTAAAAAAATCGGTCAAATTGTGTCAATTTTTAAGTTGTTTTTAAGGTGTTAAAAACTGACAAAGTTTGACCGATTTTTTTAAAATAGTAAAAAAAATCATTTTGAGCTGATTATTTTTTTATGGTCCTACTGAAATGTTTAAGAACCATAAAAAAAAATCAGCCCCAAAATATTTGTTTTACTATTTTAAAAAAAGGGACCTCATTTAGGGACCTCAAACTCGGGGACCTCACTTGATCCACTCTCTCTCTCTCTCTCTCTCTCTCTCTCTATATATATATATATATATATATATATATATATAGAGAGAGAGAGAGAGAGAGAGAGTGAGAGAGAGAGAGAGAGAAAATAAAGGATAAAGTGAGAAGTAAATTGTTACATCCGGGAGAATAAAACCCGGAATAAAATGTGATATAAGTATATAAAGAGGAGAATATTAATAATACTAAGATGTGAATAGTGTATATTAACTAGAGAAAGTTATTTATTATAAACGGATAAATTATAAGTGAGAATTTATTTTGCTTAAGCTCGAGGGAAAGCTTAGAACAATAAATACGCAGGGTATGAGATAGTGTATGGTGATTTAGAGGTTTTGAGAGATGATAGTTAGGCTGGGTAGCATAACCAGGGTGTTTAAAATACATGTGTTAGGTGTGCACTGTTAGATGAGAGGTGAGGGGTATCTCATGTGAGTGCGACACCAGTTTAAATACGGAGAATATCACATTTTAAATGTTAAAGTATTTTAAACACTCGCTAAATATTTTCAAAACTTTTTGGGCTCTGACCCGCTTGCAAATATTTTCAAAATTTTTTTAGGTGTCCAGACACAGGTACACTTGGATGATATTATTCCTTCGAGTCAGATGATGCTGCAGCAGCTGTGGATGCTAGCAGGGATTGTTTATACGCTTCCTTCCTTGTGTCTAGATAGGAGGTATTGTGAGTTATATTCGGGTATGTTTCCTAAATGTTGTCATTTATTTTATTTATCGCATTTTCGTTAGTGCCTATTCGATATGGTTGTATATATGTTATACCGAGAGTTATCGCTTATTATTTTATTCATTTAATGTTTATATTAATTGTGTGGACGGATTTATTGTGTGTTTAAGTTAACAATATTATAAGTTTTAAAATTTGACGCCGGGCCTAATAAGTTATTAGTAATTAATTGGTTTTATACCGTGATGCTGAGAATGATCTATTATGAGAATCCTGTTTTATTTTGATAAATGATTGATTAATAGAGATTAAAATAGGCGGGTTGTATTTACGTCATATATTGTTCATTAACCTTAGTCTATCTCGTCGAATTATTTGATTTTTAGTGCACACCAATTATCGTCTACACCATTGGACTATAAGTTTAATTCTCTTTAATTACCATCGACATTGTTAGACTGTCCAATTATTATTCTCATTAATAATTGTTTACCACATTAGACCATTAAAACTTATTTTCGTTACCAATTATCCACATCGTAAAGTTAATCCGACTTTGTTACCAATAAATATTGTCTATATTTATAGACTATGAGAGCGCATTCTCATACAAGGCACACCACATTGTATATATAGATAAATACATATGTATGCATATATATGTACGACAAACGAAGACATCTATCTTCGGCATTCTATTCGTGCTCTATCGGTAATACCTAGAGGAGTCCCTCATCCCAACACGAATAACAATAACACACACACAAGTGGGGTGGTAACTACGCAGTATACCCTTTTCACGACCCATACCCAGCGGTAATAAAGGATCCCAACATCTTCACCTATCTCTCGTAAGTGGCGCTGCTACGTAGTATTTACATTATAACCTAACACTATGCCTAGCCCACCTGTACTGACATGTGCTCCGATCTCAAATGCGCGAACCCCAACTGATAGGATGGTCCACGAACCCAAGTATGTCCACACAAAATACAAGAAGTTACTTTATAACTAATTTTACCCAAGGAATATCCATCCATATAAATATAGCCTTCCTGTCTTAACCATCCCGTTTTGGTAAGTTATTACATAACCCATATTAAGTCGCTATCCGATGATTACTCCCCAATTAAATATTAAGTCCCATATATCGCTTCCTAAACTTAATAATCAAATTTACTTCATAATTTATTTCTCCATAAATATATAGGTATAGTTATTGCCAAACTAACGTTCCCAAAATATTTAATAATTTCCGCATGTTACCCTCTTGGCTTATAATTTAATCCTTCTAGATTATTAATAATTATTCACTTCTTATTCCTTTACAATAAGGTTTGTATGTACATATATAAGGAGTCAACTAATATGTATAGTTAGTTACACCATAACTACTATCACAACCGATACTAACCATCATGACTTAGCCCACTTGGCTTAGGATACATTTCTTCTTAATGTTTTTATATGATAACAAATTCGGAGAGCTAACCATCAATCATACTCTCAAGTATTAAACTTATCTTTAATAATTACTTCTTTTATTTAAGCTTAAATTGTCTTAATGATATTATTATTATCGTATCTTTTTGGGTCTTATCATCGTTGCCCCTACCAAAAGGTATCCACTCACTCAAGTCTGCCCTAAGTATTTTAATGTGTTATATTCTTTACTTTAATTCGAAAACGTACAACGAAATATTTTAATTAAGTAGTTAACATATAATCTAAGATACTACGCATGGAAGACTATTTATGTACCCAAATCGATTAGACTGAGTATTTAAGTTCATAAAAATATCATTAATATCTTAGAATAAGTCTCTATCCCTCACTTGAATTAAAATGGTCTCGCACACCCTTTCGTAGAAAAATCATAACTAATTTAAAAAAAATCAGAAAAATATGAGGTTGGCTCCCACGCAATCATAAGGAAAAGATCTAAAATTTTATGACTTGAATCTATTCGCGATTGGGATGAATCGATTTGATTCTGGATAGAAATCAAGACGACATAAGACGAAGATGATGCCTCCAAAACTTCCATTAATGCCCAAACCAAGCTCGAAAACATCACCCAGTTGATATTCTAACCCAAGGATAGTATAGGAACACAATTCTTACCCTTTTTACATCATCATAAGGGTACAAAACATCAAATAAAAGATTAAAACTTACAGAGTTAACTTTGAAACGAAAATAATTACATCCTAAGTTCATCAAATCTTAACATTCATACATATTAAAATTCCCAGAAACGTTTTATACAAAAATGCCTCTACTTTTCATCATAAATATTCAACAATCAAACCCAGATTTCTAAAATTTATTCTAAAATAAATTTAGTAATTATTAATCTAAATCAAACAACCCATTTCCATCATCTATCACGGGGATTCACGAATGTATCACCCTAGCATATGAATATTATCAAAAACTAAAAATTATTCAAGTACCCTAACATGGTTGCAATAAATTAGATTTAACCTCAAATCTAAACATTGATTCAACAGAAAAATGAAGTTAGAACAAAATGAATAAGTTTTACAAGAGAATTCTTGCCTGAAAGTATATAGAAAACTCCTATTTTCTTCCTCCTGGGTGACTTCTCGTTCTCTCCCAAAGTGTGTAGCCTCCAAATCTGGTGTGGGGTGGTTATGGAACCCTAGGGCTGATCTAACCTCTTTTAAATATCATTTTAATTAGGTTAAATTCAAAGTTCCCCAATGACCCAGAACTAAGGCCCCTAAAAAGGTTTCTATCCATACCCGGTTTGACTCGAAACTCTACCCAAGGTCATACCCAACCCATATGTCGATTTCTAAACACTTTAAATGCATATTTAAGTCATCTAGTCACATTTAAAAGACTATAAACACTTTATACCTTTATTTGTATGTTCCATCAATTATATTATACGTATATTCATAATACAACTTAATTAAATCAACGAATCATCAATATTCATGACTATTTTCATTAAATACCATAAAATTATAACACTTGTATCACATCTAAGAACTATTATATTTGAAATAAATACTCTAATGAAATTAAAATGAGTTTAATTATTACCCAAAATTAAAGATAAATACAATTATTTTATTCGATTAATAAGTCCCACAATTTCAATTAAATAAATATAGCTTCAATTTAATACTTAAAAATGCGGGGTATTATATTCACCCCTCCTACTAACGAATTCCGCCCTCAAAATTCACAAAAACGTAATGTCACAACGTAAATCCTACAAATGTCATGAGTTCATACTAATATAGTTTGCACTCGTATCCCATGAGATTAAAAGAGAAGGCTCAAATATGCCTCCCAGGAAACCTACACGTCACATATCACAAGCACATATACACAACTATCAAACGTGAATGGTACACCCACATCCATAAAACAACTATACATACCATGTATAAATATAAGGTATAAGTATATCCGATTACTCTGCTGACCATGCTCATAATCTTCGATACTCGATGCATTCCTTCATTACATACGTAACACTTTTGAAACATAATATATTGAAGCTAAAGGTCTCTCAATTCCGGACACTTTTTAAATTTCTTGCGTGGGATGTCTCACAAGAGAAATCCAAACAAGGAACCCTCTCGATACACTACTACATAGATTCATCAATCACCAAGGCCCATTTGGACTAAAACAAAACATGAACCAATACGTTAACCATAAAATTCCAAAATTTTCCAATTTCCGAACAAACCACTTATCCTTCACAAGAGTTATACCAAACTCTTTTAGAGTCAACCGACCCTACTATGACGAAAACTTCAATCAGCATAACCTAGGTAGAACATTCTCTGTTCGCATTTAATTTATACAGAACTTATTCATTTCTAAGTCTCCAAGGGCATACCCATTCTAATCAGGTCTACCATCACCACTTCAATGACAATGTCACTATAAAAATATTAAACATGATCATATACAATCTCAATAACTGAAGCTATCAGTAGACTTACTTCTACTTTGTTGCCTGTACTTACTAAGGCAATACTTTACCAAATCATACTATTACGTTATCTCGTAAACGCTTTCCCCACATAAAATACCATTGCTCTAACCTGAGCGTAACCCGATTTACCTCATAAATTTTGAATTTATTCACATGCATTTATCTCCTTGAGTTATCAAAATTTCTAAATTACACCCATATGTTGCTTCCCTAAGCGTACCCAAATTTATAAAGGTCCTTTCACGAACTAAGTTCCCATAGAAATCCATTGTATCAAAACTAGACTCAACCACAACGGTTACCCACAGTAACCCTCACGACTACGGTGAATACCAATTTCTAACCAATATTGTCTTCTAGACATAACCATAACTCATAACAGTCCCCATAAAATCAACGTATCCCTTCAAGTAACTATTAATCCATTCTCAAGAAAAATATCACACTCCGACGTAGATAACAAATAGGCCTAAAATAAACAAAAGCCTCCCAGTATACATTTCTATACATATACACACCAAAGTAACAATGTCCCCTCTCACCCATGGTGAACCAATGTAAAACACTATTCCGAATACGAAGTCCATCTTCTCTAATGCACTAGCAAAGCCTAAGTGAATACTAAGTCCCAATATCAAACAAAATATATCCTACATACTCCAAAGTAGGGAAAAACATATCCTTTACCACCGATACTATCACTAGTCCCTTTCTCCATAAATAAATTCATTTGTAACTCGATGCATATCTCACTGTGGGTCCTAGCCTTGCCAACCCTACTTGTTCCGACCATCGAAACTCTTATATCCTTTACATAGACTATTCATTTTGAACTCCTTCACCTACCGGGTCCTTTAACAATTGCTACCACCTATCTTTCCATGTTGGCATGGCATCGAAAAAAGTTAAATCTCTTTCCCACCTTGTTTTTCATTTCTGAGTTCAAAATGTGTGGGAAAACTTCCCGTTGAGCTTCACCCGAAAGTAATCACTAACTAATTGGTCCCTCTCTTCCATCATGGTGACGGACCTCTACTACCATTACGCCTCTCCTATTTAGTCTAAACGAACTAACCTCAGCTTACGCACTATCATTCATTATCACTTCCTCAATTTCTCTAAATGTCTTCCTTCATTTACTAGGTACTAAATTTCCTGAACTTCCCATAATTCTAGTGAGTGAGCAACCTGAAGGTCTCTATGGCTCTCTATCTAAAACTAAACCCTTGCCCGAACATGTAGTAACAACTCATAAAGAATACAATGATTCCTAATTATAGGGCTCTACATCAAGGTATGGAAAACAAAATGTAACGAGCTCAAGCACATATCCTAAGGACACTAGAACCGTGCTCTGATACCAACTATAACAACTTAATTTTCTCACGTAAAGGTTGGCCAAGCACAATATGCCAAAGATAGGGATTATCAATAATTTATACCATTCTTAACACTGAAGAAAATAGAAGTTGCTTATATTCTTTACCAAAATTCACATTTAGTAAAAACTGATTTAATACATGAATTGAAAATCGATTCATCATACAATGCCCATAATGTAAAGATAAGAACAGACTGATATAAAAAAACTCTCGGCCTTATGCCCATACAAGTCTAGATATGAAATAAAATGACCAAATGAATAAGTACAACTTATACTAGAATATATGGAACAAAATTCGCTACATCCAACGCAACTGCAAGTCTGATCCATTATCAGTCCCTGTTTATGAGGAAACTGGGGGGGGGGGGCACTTATAATTCTGGGTTAGAGCCCTAAAGTTTCAAGGATGCTTCACCAATAAATATGAAAAATATAACTAACTCATACTTCAAGTCTCTCCATCGATGAACACACGTATCGAGTATCTCACCTCTTATCTATAAGCAGTCCTGCTCGTAACCTCAAACAAATACCAATTATGAATTCCATTGTCTAATCTGACATGTAATGATAAAGCTATTTAGGTATGAGTCAAATGTAAGTGAGTATTTACACCTAACACCCCAATCCACGGTTTAATTTCATAATGCTGCACACTGGATTCCATATAAATTCAATGCATATTTTTACGTCGTATAATGTTCCTTAACCTTAGTCTATCTCGTCAGACTATTTGATTTTTAATATACACCAATTATCGTCTACACCATTAGACTATAAGTTTCATTCTCTTTAATGACCATCTACATTCTTCGACTGTCCAATTATTATTCTCATTAATAATTGTCTACCACATTAGACCATTAAAACTTATTTTCGTTACCAATTATCCACATCGTTATGTTAATCCAACTTTCTTATCATTAAGTATTATCTACATCTATAGACTATGAGAACGCATTCTCATACAAGGCACACCACAATGTGTATATAGATAAATATATATGTCTGCACATATATATACGACACACGAAGACATCTATCTTCGATGTCCTATTCATGCTTTATCAATAATACTCGGAGGAGTTCCTCATCCCAATGCAGATAACAACAACATATAAGAAAGTGGGGAGATAACTACGCAATACACCATTTCACGGCCCGTATCCAGTGGTGACAAATGATACCAACATCTTCACCTACCTCTCGTAAGTGGCGCTTCTACGTAGTACCTATAATATGATATAACACTACGCCTAGCCCACCTGTGCTGACATGTGCTCCGATCTCGAACGCGTGCACCCCAATCGTTAGGACGGTTCATGAACTCACAAATATCCACACAAAATAATATAATACATACTATCATCCAATATATACAAGCAATTACTTTATAACTACTTTTACCCAAGGAATCTCCATCCATATAAATATAGCTTTCTCAGCTTAACCATCACCTTTTAGTCAGTTATTACATAACCTATATAAAGTTGCTATCCTACGACTACTCCCTAGTTAAATATTAAGTCCCATATATTGCTTCTTCGACTTAATAATCAAATTTACTTCATTATTTATTTCTCCATACATATTTAGGTATATGTTAGCCCAAAATTTTTTGCCTATGGGTGGATTCAAACAATTTTTGATCTTTTAAACAATTTGAGTCCAAAGCATATAAAACTCAATTTTAAGCCAAATTTTAGTTCATCCCTAAAATATGCAACGACGTGTCAAAACAAATTAAATATGCACAAGCTTTAGGAAAATCCCCCACAGGAGCAAAACCTTTTATATTTCTAGAACTTTGAAATAATTTACAAGACCTTTGACTTACAGACAACTTGATAATCGCCCACAAGTGTAACGCACGGTACGGTGCCTTCAGCAAATCTTCAAAATATTGGTCTAGAAATCAGCAGTGGTTTATGCGCAGCAACAGCACAAGGACACGCAGCCTTGACATGCAGTCTCCAATAAAAAATCAACACGCATAAGATCCTCAATGACACGCAGTCATAAACTTCCTAGAGTCTCCCTCCACAATAGTACGCAACTTTTTGGTTATAGAGATCTCCCCACTAAGGATGAATAAAAGCAAAGCTCCCAGCAAAACTAAGTTTTGGGTTCCATAAAACAACTCACACAACGCACTGGGATTTGTGAATTGTAAAGCAAAGTTTTTAAGCCTCAAAGTTACGAAGAATAAACCAAAAACACTTAAAAACATATTCTGTTAAAACTAGTGTTTTCTCCACACGAAATACAGAAGACTGACACCCTTTATATAAGAAAATTCAAGGCGGTGACGTGTTAGAAATAAACTCTATCGTTCGAACGAAATACGACATCATTCGAGCGACAAATCCATCTCGTTCGAACGAAATGTGTTGTCGTTCAAACGATCGTCACTGATCCTCTTTAAAAAACTTTTAAAAATTAAATAACTTGGAATCCTTAAAAACCAAAACTGTTTACGGGATCAGGAGTATTTATCCAAAATCTTTTTATGATTAAAATCATTTAAACATAATTTTTCTTTTCATAAAAATATCCCAACACTTTTAATGTAAAATGTAAAAGGAACTAAAACACATTTTACCAAATTCTTTCTTGTTGGACATAATTGTTGAAGTCGTCTTGAAATTCGGATTGTCGATTGTAGATGTAGGCTTCCCAATTCTTCGACAAACTTATAGCAGTATACGACATACTAAATGTGACGGACAATGTCCTTACAATCTCCCCCTTTGCCTATGCCGGTAAAAAATAAAAATAATCCGAATTATCAAACTCAAAATATGACCTATACAAATCTACCCTCCTAAAAACTCAAATATGGAAAGATAAACTGAACAAATCTTCAGACTCTTTTAAACTTCGCTTCAACAATCAACTTTTTAAATCTCCAAGCTTTTCTCATCAGGGTGTGCAACATAATAATCTTCAATTGTACCTACACATATGAGACAAAGTAAAAACTTCGTGACGTATCGAGTTTGAAATGATATATACATAAAAGATATAAGCATAATCAAATCTCCCTCATACTTAAAACTCCTCCATAATATCATAATTCATTCTCCCCCTTTTTATTTGTCCGAAATAGACAAGGAAAAGAATAAATCAAAACAATGCAAATCGGGGTGTCACGAAAAAACAAACAAACAAACTATTTTTGAATTTTTTTATACAAAAAGCAAATATCACACACCATGAATTTTTACTAAGACGACCAAAACATGGAAACGGAATGAATGGGTGTGAATAAATTCGATAGAAAAATCAACTCAATCATATCATATGTGCAAGATGCATAAATGTGCTCCTAACGAATGAACATAAAAAATAGTCCTTTGGTGTAAATTTTTTGAATTTAGATGACATCATCTTAAATCAAAATCAACAAATCAAAGTCAACATGATTTTCACACCAATAACGTCCAAATCGATTTCATGTTTTTTCAAGACTTTTTAAGGATGTACAAAGCCGTTTTAATTCTCCAACCAAACTACCTCTTATATATTTTCTTTTTGAGGTGATCTAAATTCTCAAACATTAGAGAATTGGTGAATAAACCTAATGGCTCATTATTAGCATATATTTTTTTTATTGCCTTTAATTTTTTTTGGCTCTTTTAAACCTCGTTGGACCCCTGATAATTAAAATTCCTCAATTTTTTAGGTGTAATTTTAATGGCGGCTTAATCACAAAGGATAAATGTGTACCTTTCGTTACCCTTCACTGTTTATAAAATTCACACAAACTTACAGAAAATGGTAACAACATGCACACCTTTTATTATCTCGTTTTATCACATTTGGTTCATTTTAATAGACATAATTGAGATGAAAACACGTAACCAAAATGTGATTTGACAACAACAAACGTCAAAGAAATTCGTGCATGTGTGCAATAGCTGGCAAAAGGAGTCAAACGTGTAGGAAGCAACACTATAGCATCTCAAAGACTCCAAACTTTATAAAGCACATAAATGACACAATATATTTTCTCAAAACACTATCAAATAGTCACAGGGATATGGCATGATGTTGTGACTTGGTCATCCTAAATTTTCACTCATAAATGGTGCAAAACAAATTACAAAATCTTTTTGTATTTTAAAAATAATTTCTAATAGAAATATAATACAAAAAGTACACATATCATAACACT
This sequence comes from Sambucus nigra, assembly GCA_949130495.1. Lineage (NCBI taxonomy): Eukaryota > Viridiplantae > Streptophyta > Magnoliopsida > Dipsacales > Adoxaceae > Sambucus > Sambucus nigra. The sequence continues at coordinate 223,848,435 of OX422218.1, forward strand.
AGCATCGATATATCATGAAGTATAACTACCGTATGATAAAAGAACTACCACAATCATTTATAAGATATAGCAAGAGAAGAATCATGTGCGAGTTTCAATATCTCAAAATTTTCTTTGACAAAAATACACAAATTGATTGAGATAAAAACAAACCATCCCAGATGTAGGCAAACAAGATCAAACGCAATAAATTAGCGTAACCTGCTCTGATACCACTTGTTAGCTCCAAAAAATTTGCCTATGGGTGGATTCAAACAATTTTTAATCTTTTAAAACATTTGAGTCCAAAGCATATAAAACTCAATTTTAAGCCAAATTTTAGTTCATCCCTAAAATATGAAACTACGTGTCAAAACAAATTAAATATGCACAAGCTTCAGAAAAATTCCCCGACAGGGGTAAAGCCTTTTATATTTGTAGAACTTTGAAATAATTTGCAAGACCTTTGACTTATAGACCACTTGATAATCACCCACAAGTGTAACTCACGGTGCCTTAAGCAAATCTTCAAAGTAGCGATCTAGAAATCAACAGTGGTTTATGCGCAGCAACACCACAAGGACATACAACCCTGACACGCAGTCTCCAGTAAAGAATCAACATGCAGAAGATGCTCAATGACACGCAGTCATGAATGTCATAGAGTCTACCTCCACAATATCACATAACTTTCCGGTTGTAGAGATCTCCCCACCAAGGATGAACAAAAGCAAAGCTCCCAGCAAAACTAAGTTTTGGTTTCCATAAAACAACTCACTCAAAAGCACTGGGATTTGTGAATTGTATAACAAAGTTTTGAACCCCAAAGTGATGGAGAATAAACCCAAAACACTTAAAAATGTATTCTGTTAAAACTAGTGTTTTATCTACACGAAATACAGAATCCTAACACCCTTTATATAAGAAAATTCAAGGCAGTGACGTGTCAGAAATAAGCTCTGTCGTTCGAACGAAATACGACGTCGTTCGAGCGACAACTCCATCTCGTTCGAACGAGATGTGACGTCGTTCAAACGACCGTCACTGATCCTCTTTAAAAAACTTTTAAAAATTAAATAACTTGGAATCCTTAAAAACCAAAACTATTTACGGGATAAGGAGTATTTTTTCAAAATCATTTTATGATTAAAATCATTTAAAAATAATTTTTCTTTTCATAGAAATATCCTAACATTGTTAATGTAAAATGTAAATGGAACTAAAACACATTTTACCAAATTCGTCCTTGTTGGGCATGATTGTTGAAGTCGTCTTAAAATTCGGATTGTCGATTGTAGATGTAAGCTTCCCAATTCTTCGACAAACTTGTAGCGGTATACGACATACTAAATGTGATGGACAATGTCCTTACAGTATAGTTATCCCCAAACTAACCTTCCTAAAACAATTAATGATTTCAGCATGTTGCCCTCTTGGCTTAGAGTTTAATCCTTCTAGATCATTAATAATTATTCACTTCTTATTCCTTTACAATAAGATTTATAAGCACATATATAAGGAGTCAACTAATATGTATAGGTAGTTACACCGAAACTATTATTACAACCGATGCCAACCATCATGACTTAGCCCACTAGGCTTAGGATACATTTCTTCTTAGTGTTTTTATATGATAACAAATTCAGGGATCTAAACATTAATCATGCTCTCAAGTATTAAACTTATATCTAATAATTACTTCTTTTATTTAAGCATAAACCGTCTTAATCATATTTTTATTATTGTATCTTTTTGGGTCTTATCATCGTTGCCCCTATCAAAAGGTATCTACTCACTTAGGTTTGCCCTAAGTCTTATAATGCATCATATTCTTTACTTTAATTCGAAAATCTACAACGAATTATTTTAATTAAGTAGTTAACTTATTATCTAAGATACTATGCATGGAAGGCTATTTATGTACCCATCCCGGTTAGACCGAGTATTTAAGTTTATAAAAATATCACTTGAATGAAAATGTTCTCGCACACCCTTTCATAGAAAAATCATGACTAATTAAAAAAAATCAGAAAAATATTAGATCGGCGCTCACGCGAAAAAATATAAAATTTCATGGCCCGTATCGATTCGCGACTAGGCCGAATCAATTCAATTATGGGAAAAAATGAAGACGGGCGAAGACGAAGATGAGGCCTCCAAAACTTCCATTAATGCCCAGACCAAGCTCCAAAATAACACCCAATCGATACCCTAACCCAGAGGAAGTATAGAAACACGGTTGTAACCCTGTTTACATCATCATAAGGGTACAAGAACATCAAATCCAAGATTAAAACTTAAAGAGTTAAACCTTGCACTAAAAGTAATTAAATCCCAAGTTCATCAAATCTTAACATTCATACATATTAGAACTCCTAAAAATTTTCTACACAAAAATGCCTAAACTTTTCATTAAATCTTCAAAAAATAAAACCCAGATTTCTAAAATTTATCCTAAAATAAATTTAGCAATGATTGATCTGAATCAAATAACTCATTTCCATCATCTATCATGGGGATTCACGAATCTAGCATCCTAGCATATGAATATCACCAAAAACTCAAGATTATTCAAGAACCCTAACATGGTTGCAATAAATTAGATTTAACCTCAAATATAAACGTGGATTCAACATAAAAATCATGTTAGAACAAAAAAATAAGTTTGGCTAGATAACCCTTGCCTGAAAGTGTAGAGAAAACTCCTATTTTCTTCCTCCTGGGTGGTTTCTCCTTCTCTCCCAAAGTGTGTAGCCTTCAAATGTGGAGTAGGGTGGTCATGGAACCCTAGGCTGATTTAACCTCTTTTAAATATCATTTTAATTAGGTTCAATTCGGAGTTCCCCAATGGGCCAGAACTAAGCCCCTAAAAAAGTTTTTATCCATACCCGATTTGACCCGAAACTCTACCCACGGTCCTACCCAACCCATATATCCATATTAAAACCCTTGAAATGCATATGTAAGTCATCTAATCACATTTGAAAATCTATAAACACTTTATACATTTATTTGTATGTTCCATCAATTATCATATATGTATATATGTAATACAACTTAATTAAATCAACGAGTCATCAATACTCGCGATTATCTTCATTATTTGCAATGTACAGACATACCATAAAATCATAACACTTGTATCACATCTACAAAATATTGTATTTAAAATAAATACTCTAATAAAATTTAATACACTCGTTTAATTATTACGCCAAATTAAAGATAAATACAATTATTTCATTCGAATAATAATTCCCAAAATTTTAATTAAATCAAAATAAATTCAATTTAATACTAAAAAATGTGAGGTATTATAATTAATATAGATATATATGAGAGGAGGGAATGTGCCCATTGATTTAATCATGATCCTTCATCCATGAAGATAGGGACTGTTGGAGCTAACCGACCTGTGAAAATCATGGAGTTAGATAAGACCGATTAAGGTGGATAACTACCATAACAATTGAGTCCCACACGTCTCAATTATTCCCTGTTATAAATGTCCCTAACCCCCAGGGGAAAGAGGAGGTAATAAAAAATGTTTGAACTAGACTAATAGAAAGAACCTCCTGTGGATGAAGGCACATTGACAAACCATGTAAATATTGTTCTTGTATGATTGTGCATGATTTACTTAATCTATTCGGCTAAAACTGCAATGAATCATTAGTAGGATTTTACAACCTATAATTGGCATCATTTGTGGTAATATTTGGGATCCCTATGTGAATCCCATCGAGTTCGTTGATACGATTACCATTTACAATCATCTAAGTATTAGGGGAACACTGGGTAAAAACTACATTGAAGTATTCACATAACTCAAGGAAAAAGAGGTTTGGGGAAAATGTGGCCTCAACCTCAGCCATAAATTGGGAAAAGAGACAATTTCCATCATCACCATTGTAATAGTCCATAGGACAAGATTATAGCTCAATGATCACCTATGGAGGGTTATAACAATGTTTGAAAGCCTTAGTGGTGTTTTCATTTATCACGTACACTATTTTCACACCAGGTAGTGAAAGACGAAAGAAAAAGTAGAAAACTTTGAAGAAAATAGATAAGTTCCAAAGAAAATGGAAACATAATACTTACAGCTATGGGGTAATAGTGGGAGCTCTTAAGCAATTGAAATTTTGAGTAATGAACCAAATTGGTGGGTTTAATGGCTTGGAACACTTTCTAGGAAAAAATCTAATCATTAGACGAACGCACTCCCAAATGTCAGTTGACATCCAACCTCCCCTTTAGCTTAGGGAACCTAAATTATTAGCATACTCCTAAAATGAGTGGACCAAATGACCAATGTATCCTCAAAAAACAACTGATAAAATGACTCTTCGTTAATCACTTACACTGTGTTGTTAAAATTGTCTAAATTACCCACACACAAGTTTTAACACATTTTCCAATTTAAGAAAATTCATTCGGTGTTATGTTAAACCATGGGTGTTCTATGTCATCTAAGTCTATTACCTTTCCCTAAAGTGTCATTCTCATGGATGTGGAAGTGAAATGATACTAGGATGAAGTTGATGAAGTCCTATGAATAAATGTTGACTTGAAGCTTTCTAGAACGATCTCTTGGACTAGAGACACAAATTTGACATTATAATTATGCATGACCCATTCATATGCGATGAATTTACATTTATAAGCCACCATAGGAGAGTCCTAAGCCCCATTAACAGTTATTTTTAAGAGTTCAAACTTATTCTAGATTGTGATCAACCGTTATAAGTAGTAGAGTTGAACAATTCTCTTCTGACTGGGAGTCTTCATTAATTATAGACACACGTGGACAAAGCACACATGGACAAGTATTTTCTAGTAAAATACTCGATACCACAATTTCCCCCATAGTCTATGGGCTTACTGAGGCCATTAGGCTTTGTGCCAAGGTTCGATGTTGATGGTTGGACAGTCTTCTCACTTTTCAGAGATGGTAGGATTCCTCCTCTAGTCAGAAGTTGATTATTGTCTGAAGTTTTTACACATTGATTAGAGGGAAATTTTGCAAATGCTCGGTAACTGAAAGGTTTTCTCTTTTCAAGTTCCCCAAAGGCACGCTCGTAATTTTGGCATTTTCACTTAGCCTTGGGGGAACGTAGTTGTTGATTCGCTAGTCGTCACATGCTGTTTAAACTTTTATGAGTGTAATAATCATTTTGGGGAGCCGTGATGTAATTTACCAATACAAAAGAGCTGTTCCCTATATTTACCATTCATTTGAAAACAGAGCACTTGAAAAAGGATTTTTACTTCCTCCATTTCATTATAAGCACTCTAACTTTATTTCTCTTATTTTTATGCATTTATGAATTCCTTTTCATTAGTTCTTTCTTTGAGTCGCCATCTTTCTTTAACAATGGTATATGTAATAAATAAAAATACCATAGACAAGTTCAAACTGGACTATATCCCATAATGGGTCAAAGAAAAAATATTTGAAGGCCCATGTGAACTTTTCAAACTTAAAAAGGGCCAATTGTTGCCCTCGAATTTTATTGGTGAGTGTGGGGTAAATTTTCTCTCGAATAAACTTTTTCTTGAGTTTTATCAACACTATGATATGGCCCCAGACCATGCTGCTCCAAATACTTTGAGGATCATTAATAGGGTTCACTGCATTAACGAGTTATACGAGATCAATCTAGGTATCACCGAGATCATATACTATTATCAATGGGTCTTGACCCATGAACATATGCATTATCTAAATTTGAAGGTAGACAATCGAGCCCTGGTCGTAAAGTTGCCTAATTCTAACAAGGAGTACTAGGATCATGGAGTGATTGTGAAGAAATGCTAACATGCCCCCTTCCTAAGGGAATAAAATATTAAGGGCCAAACTGCATTCAGGAAGGGAAATAAATAAGTTAGGTCACCATTGTGTTCTTGCTTTGCATTTCCCTTTTTGTTTTATTGATTGTAATTGTTTTCTCATTATTTCTTGAGAGTGAATAACAAGAGGAAAACTCCCCGTGATAAGGACATTAACTTTGTCGATATTTAGAAGGTTTGGTCGATACAACAAAGGATTGGAGTTGATGATCATCATAGTCCATTGCTTTTCTCCTTGGCTACAAGAGTTCAACCAATTATTTTGTGGCAAGTCCAATTGATTAAACTCAACAATCCCGGTTGATCCTGATGATTCGAAGTCCTCTACCTCTATGGGTATAACGAGGAGGGTTTATCCTCTTCCTTTGAGTCACTAGACGTTTAATCCATTACTTACACCAAACTCTCTCTAGGTTCCATGTCCCCCAAGAGAAAATTAATGAGCTTAATTACTTCTAATCTAGGCCCAAAGTCTCCGCCTATTCACCTAGCAAGCATGAAATATAAATATGGGGGACCTACTAATCCCTTAGATATGGTGGACTTCCCGATCAAGGAAGTGGAGCCCCTACAAGAAGCAAAATAAGCATAAAGATACTCTTTCCCTACTTACTGCTGTGGGAAAAAATACTACTGACAAGGGAAAAGCTATTTCCCACTCTGTTGCTGCTCACCCTGACTTAACGCATGGCTTGATTAGGTCAACTTGCCTTCTTGCTCACAGGACAACTGCTTTTGGCCTAACTCACGATTGGTTGGTGGAATGATCCAATTGTAACATCTATTTCATAATTTTGTTCCTTTTTATGTATTTCTCCTTACATCACTCTTTAGTTGCAAAATACTAATATTTTCTTCCCTCTGTGTATTGAGATTCCTGGTTAACTATGAATAATTATTACAGAGAGACACCCCTTAAAAAAATACTCCCATAATGTGGAGATAACCTTGGATGAGGCGGACAAGGCCATAGAGACTGTTCGGGCGGCTGGCGAAGCTGATGTTGTTTAAGAAGGAGATGCTTGACCAGAAGGTCCAAATATTGGAGATTGATAATGCCAACCTCCATAAGAAGATCAGGGAATTCATCGACCAGGTTGCTGTTGTTGATAAGTCCAAGGTCCATATCGAGAAGGCCAAAATTGAGTCAGAGAAAGCCAAGACTAAGGCCAAGGAGGTAAAGGTCATGGCTGGAGTTACAGATGCCAAATATTATGCCTACACTCACGGATAGGATAAAGCCTTTGCCAAATCCCAATCGCAAGTTATATACCTTAGGAAGGTATTATTATAAAATGGTTGGGATAAAGATGTTTTCAAGGTTGGCATTACTGAGGGACTTGATTTGTTTAAGGAGCATAATGCAGGTTCTCCTTTTCCAATTGATGAAGATAATGACCATGAGGAGGGGGAGGGATTTCTTGTCTACATCTGTCGATGTTGATCAAGACAATCAAATCGATGCTCATCAAGATGTCAAGAAAGAGAAGGGAAAATCCAATGCTACCAAGATTCCTAAGCAGGTCGGTCCTCCTCGGGATATCGAGAAGGCTAATGAAGGGTCCACCCAATTGGAAGACATTGCCTTTATTCAAGCTTCAAAGAGGGTAGAGGTGGGAGAGAAAGATACCTAGAAATATTGTACTTATTTTTGCCCTTTAGTTTGCAATGTAGGAGTTTTCCACATTGATTGTTGTTAATGAAACTTAAAGTTTGAATAAACTTTACTTGTTCATTTATCATGCAATATTTTGTGCATTTTCTCTTTTTTTGAGTTTGAATGACCGATCACTTACCTTAAGGATTTTCAATTTTATGCAAGGCTTGAAGTTCTCGTTATCGCTCATCACGACCTTGAAGATATGTGTATAACCATCCTTGACTCTAGTTGTGATAATGCTAATTACCTCGACCTAATACTGGATCCTGATGCGTCTTCTAGATCGAAAGAAGTCTACTCAGATCTGCGTCAACTTTTCCATCAGGCTGTGGAGACCAATGATGTTTATTATGACATGATTCGTGTTAACTAAGATAGTTACAATGAAACATTATCCAATCTATTGGCTAAAGGATATGGCTGAACTGGCTAAATATGGGGGATTTGACTAGAAGCTGATAAAGTTCAGTCTATATATGCCACAAAAAACTTTTATTCTGCAAGACAACCTCCTGGGAGAGAGGGAGTTCATTGTTCTTCTCGAGAAAGAGAATAATTATTTGAGAGTTAAGCTTAGGAGAGACAAAAAGTCTCTACCAGACAAGCAGGCTGAAGAGGGAGCTTCCTTCCTTAAAAAGGAAAATTTCCAGCTAAGGGAAGAGCTAGAAAAGGCTCATAAGTCTTTATATGATAAGGAGACAACCATCAAGAGTTTATCTGAGAAACTTCATCATCTCAAATTCTAATTTTATAAGCAACCTCACTAAGTGTTGAATGGTGGCTATAATGAGGCTCTTATGAGTTGTGATGTTACTTCAAATGATGCCCCAAAGCTTGCCTATAAAAATGGATAGCTGAATGGCTTAGATGTAAAGAAGGTGCTATAGGATTCCAAGCTATGGTACTGGTATGATCATGGTCGCTTTGATTATGAAAAGCCCCCTTATAAGCTTGATGCTTTATGGATTATAATGGACACCGTTCCAATCAGTTTAATAAGGAAGTATCTGGGGGATCATGCACTTGATGGGGACGATGAACTTTACTGTCCTTCACACTTGGTCCATAAGGTGACTCTGGAGGTTCATCAAGAATTAACATAGTTAGACTTCTCGGGCCAAATGATTTGTCCATTGGTGTTGGACCTTCAAAGGATGAATCGATCCAGACACGCAAGTGACCCATCTATAATTACTTTATCATTAAAATTATTCATGGTTTTAATTTCCCTATAATAGATTGAAGTATTAATGGATATTTTGACATTTTGCTTTCCCTTACGTTGTGTGGTCCTTAACCTTACCTTTTAGGTGATGTCGTGACATTAAACCTTAGGCTTAGATCTAGAAAAGAAAGAATGCCCCTGTTCATGAGGTCATTTACCAACTAGGATCTTTCTAACCTGGTCGGTACTAGGTGCCTAGGGTATCCCCATAGGCATTTTATTTGCCCTAAGAAATCATGTGTGTTTTGTTAAATAACAAAATAATTCAATTTTTGGTTGATTTTCAGTCGACCAACCAATGAGCCTTAAATGCAGACATTTTGATGAAGTTTTCTTAGTTGGGGGACAAGTGGTGGTCTTTGGTCGACTAGCCAATCAGTCTTAAACTAAGACATTTTAAAGAAGATAAACATCTGGGTGATAGATAATGCGCCAAACACAATCTGTTTGACTAATAATATCCTTTATTAAATACTCATTCCTGCCACTTGGAACAATGCAAAGAGATAAAACTAAATATTCTTAAAACAGAATTTAAAAAAACTGCTAAAAAAATAATTCAAAATTGAAATGAACTAAAAGTAAAATCTTTTGAGGTAAGCTTTGTTCCATGCTCAGGGAACTTCCTTGCCCTCTTTTTTTTCAAAGTGGTAGTCTCCTTGTAAGTCATCTCTAAAATGGAACTTCCCAGTTAGGCCCGAGATTTTACGCTGAGGGTTCCTTGCATTGCCCACAATCTTCTTTAAGATGTAGTCTTCAACCATGAAGTTTCTTACCTTGACCCCCTACTGTATTGCTTGGCTAACTACTACTGATATGAAGCAATATTTATAAGGACCAACTCTTTCCTTTCGTTTGTTAGGTAAAGCTTAACTTTTATTGCTTTGTTTTCAATATCTTGGTCGAACAGCGAGGACCTCATGGTCGATAGACCCATGTTCAGTGGAATAACAACTTCCATCCCATAATCTAAGTCAAAGGGTGTTCCCCCGTCGATCTCCTGGGTGTAGTTTTATACGCCCAGACAACGCGGGGAAGACGGTTGGCCACTGCAACCTTTACTTTTTCCAACCTCTTCCTTATCCCATCGAGGACTGTTTTGTTAGAAGCTTTTTCTTACCCATTTATATAGGAGTAGGCCACTGAACTATAGTATTGCCTAATCTTATGCTCATCGCAAAAAATTTAAAAGTGGTTTCTCTCAAACTGAGTCTCGTTATCTATTATGATGGTTCGAGGAAGGACGAAATGTGTTATGATGTTTCTCCAAATGAATTTGGTTATGTCGACGTACCAAGTGTCGGGCAATAGTTATCCTTTAACCTATTTAGATAAATAGTCTTTGCCGACTAAAAAATTCGTATGACCAACGATGTCCAGTCTTACTACGCAAAAGGCTAAGGACTCGTAAGGGATTTGAGGTCACTGGCAGGATGATGCATTAAAGGTGAGAAGAGCTGGCAGTTTTTCATTTCCTTATATATGAAACTGCATCTTGATGCATATATGGCCACAACTACCCTTCTTTTATAGCTCTAAATGCCAGTGATTTGTCCCTGCATGACCTTTATATATCCCTTCACACAACTCTTTGAGTGTTTAGTTGACATCATTTGGGTGAACATATTGTAAATACCGTATTGAGAAAGAGCTTTGATAAAGCTTCTCATTCGATGATAAGTGGTATCGAGTAGCCTTTACTCGGATCTTATGTGCTTTCTTCTCATCATCAGGCAAAACATCATTTTTGAATAGTGAATTATTAGATTTATTAAACTTGGGACCCTATTAATCACCATAAACTTCTCGACCAATTTTCCCTTATTGATGATGGGTTTATCAAGGTAATCTAATTGAATTATTCGATTTATATCTCTTTTCACTGATAAAGAGAGTAAGGCTAAGGCATTTACGTGACTTTTGTTCTCTCTTAAGAACTGCTTCACTTCCATATATTTGAACTGAGCGACCAAACTCTAGGCCTTTTCCAGGTAAGTAGCCATGCATTGATCCTCGACATTGTAGTCTTATGATATATGATTTGATACCAACCTTAACTTGAAAAATATGTCAATGTGATTAGCTCCTACGGAGAGTTCCTTCTTCAAGCCACAGATCAATGCTTCGTACTCTGCTTTGTTGTTGGAAGCATAAAATCCTTAGTGTATTGCCTTCTTAAGGATAATTTTCTCTGAGGATACATGCACTATCCATACTCATTCCCTTTTGTAATAGAAGTCTCCATCCACATCAAGGGTCCATATCTCCTCTTCTTCAACTGGTTATCAAACATTTTCTTCACTTAGAGTGCTAACTTCCATTGGTACTCCTTGATTGATGTCCTAGGCTGAAATTGAATATTGAATCTTTCAAGTTCCACCGGCCATTTGAATATACGTCCATAAAGGTCATCCTTTCAAAGACAATGATGGTGCATGACTCAAAATAAGATTTAGCTTTATAGAGGTTATCACCAATGCCTACAACAAATTTTTCTAAGGGGAGGTATCTCTTCTCAACATCGAGTAAAGTTTTTCTTGCATAATAGTTAGGATCTTGGATCCATTTTTTCTGTATACCAAAGTTTAGTTAACTACATGACTGGACACTGCCAATACAAGTACAAGGGTCCCCAAAATCATTGATAAAAATAATATTCAAATACCAAATCTGAGTCCCTCTTAATCAGGGATTATCAGCAATGGCGCTTGACACATACTTCTTTATTTATTTGAGTTCTTTAGTATTTTCATCGTTCCATGTCATTCCTATCTTTCCTCAATATCTGAAAGAAAGGTCGGTACCTTTCTGAAGATCTTGATATGAATCTGTTGAGTGCGAAAAACATGCCGGTCAGCTTCCTCACCCCGCGCACGGTGCTTGGAGGTTGCACCTTTCTTATTTCTTTGATCTGGATGGGGTTTTCCTCAATACCCTTTTGGATAACCTAACATCCGAGGAACTTTCTCGACTATATCCGAAAAGATTACTTGGTTATATTCATACTCATTTTGTAATAGGGAAGGACTTCAAAAGTCCTAGCTAGGTCGATAAGGTGATACTCTTTCGCCCTGCTCTTCATAAGCACGTTATATATTCTTTAGTCCAAATGGCATCACCCTATAGCATTACAGTCCTAATATGGCGATGAAAAAGGTCTTCTCTCGATCGGGGATAAATAATAGGATCTAGTGGTATCCTGCGTAGACATTGAGGAAGCACATATGCTGGTGGTTGGTGGTCACATTGACTAGTTGATCTATCTTGGGCAAAGTAAAACTATCCTTGGGTCTAGATTTGTTCTGGTCGATGAAGTGTATCATTTTTAGGTTGAGTAGACTAGTTGATGTATCTTGGTAAAAGAAAATAATCGTTGGGTAAAGCCTTTGATTCGACACCCCATGTATCAATACAAACTCATGGACAATTTCTTCGTCCAACACGTTATCTAGTATTTTGTCACAGAGAGGGTTTTGCTTAACCCGCTTTCTTTTCGAAAACTTGTTGACGTTCTCGACTTGAGTCGGTTCCTTCAGGTGAGTTTTCAAGGGCTTGAAATTCTCTATCACATAACCAAGATACTTATGATATGCACACCTTAGTAGTGTGTTCCTCTTCTTGGGATTACTTATCATCTTTTCAAGCTATTTGAAATACTGTCGACCTTTAATCTTGTAAATTTTTTTGTATATAGGCTCGTTGAAAACTTTTTTGATGGCTTTAAAAACCTTATTGGGATCCTTTTTTCACTCCCATTCTGCTTCTTTCCTACGTTCTTGTCCACGCCTTACTTGTCTCTATTTTTGGTCTGCTTTGGCTTATCATTTTCTTTGACAACTACATCTTCGACTTTGGCATACTTCTGAATTCAAAACAAATGTTCATTAATAGCGGTTGTCCCCATCTTGGTGAGAGACTGATGAAGCATGGAACTGCTCAGTACACTAATCTTGAAGGAATCCACCATAACTTGCTCGGTGCAATAATCCACCTCTTTGTATACCTCCTAATATCTTTTGGCATACTGATAGAGCGTTTACTAAGGCTTTTTTTTAAGAATGATAAGTGAGTCCGTCCTTTTAGGACGGGTGCTACTTATGATAAATTGATCCGTGAAGGCCTCTGCGAGATCCTTAAATCACTTGATTGACCTATAAGGAAGCTTCTCGAACCACTTTTAAGACATTCCCCCAACTCTAGAGAGAAATATGCAGCATATCAAACTCTTGTTGTTGTTCCCCATCATCATTGCCTGGAGATATTTCCTAACATAGTCAGTGGGATCCGTATTCCCATCATAAATCATGAACCATAGAGTAACAAACTTCTTAGGAGGTTCAAACTCCTCAATAGTCTGGTTGAACGGAGATTTCATCTAGATGACAAAGGCTCTTTTAGTGAGCTCTTTGGTCGTACGTTCTCCTCGATGAGCAAGATATTTGTTCGCTTCTCTCCTAATCAAATCACAAAGATATTTTTCTCTTCTTTGCTCATTAAAGCGGTGTCTTCATCGTGGTGATCCCTCACGATAAGAACCTTCCTTCTGCCGTAGGGCACTCCTCCCTCGGCTGCAAGCTCTGCTTGCCTGAGGTCTAACTACGCGACTTGTGGCCATATTTATGCTTCTCCATATGGTCTTATCTTTCCAGACCATTTAGACATTATTGAAGCATAGAATTTTACTCCTGCTAATGTCTAATAACGCCCCTCTAATCTCAAAGGTGCTTTGTTAATGATCTTTGATATCTGGTTAGATCATTGGGGCTCATCTCTTTGATCCATTTTCTACTATTGAGGATGATAGTGCGCATTAGGAGATTTAGTGATAGTCTCCAATCTCTAATCTAACCCTCATGGGCAAGGAAGAAGGATGAATACCCTCATAGTTGTTAAAATAATTGTAATTTAAATGGCAACCCTCCTGGTCCCTATAGCTTTGCTGGTGACGACACTCCTGGTCATCATGATTTTCGTGATCTCGGTTGGGTGTGACATCACATAAAATTGGCTAATGGAAAATAACTAAGATCGTTTACATAGATGATGCCAATTGTAGGTGGTAATTTCCCACAATTTATGATATTCAATACACACAGGAGAAAGAATAACAGTAATTTCAAAAGTAAAGTAATCACACACACAACACAAGATGTACGTTGTTCGAAAACTTGCCTACGTCCATAAGGTGCTAGAGTTTGTTCAGTTTTTGATTAAGAACTCAAGTCGATCGAGTTGTAGTACTGCTTGGCATTATAATCACTCATGCCTCATTAATATGGGATGAGTTTATATTTACAAGGCAACTTAGGAAGTCCTAAGCCTCATTAATATCTATCCCTAAGAGTTCAGACTTATCCTAGATTGTGACCAACAGTTACAATTAATAAAGTTGAACCATTATTTTCTAACATGGAGTCTTTATTAATCATACACATACATAGTCAGGCACATTCCAGTGAAATACTTGACCCTACAGCCCCAATGGAAAGGGGATGTAATAAAAAATATGAACCAAACTAATAGAAAGAAAGAACCTCCCGTGGATGTATGCACATTGCTAAAGCACATAAATACTATTCTTGTGTGGTTGTGCATGATTTAATTATTATGTTCTACTAAAACTGTGTTGAATCATAACCCGTAGGATTTTACCACACACACACACACACACACACACACACACACACACATATATATATATATATATATATATATATATATATATATATATATATATATATATATATATATATATATATATATATATAGAGAGAGAGAGAGAGAGAGAGAGAGAGAGAGAGAGAGAGAGAGAGAGGCAGTCTCTTATGCGCACTAAGTTTGCACAGTGCTGACGTACACCAATTTTTTTAAAACATTCAAAAATATATTTTTGAGTTAATTTTTTTTTTGTGATATTTAAACATTTCAACGGACCCATGTAAAAAAAATCAGCTAAAAAAAACTTTTTTTGCTATTTTTAAAAAAATGGTCAAACTTTCGCATCTTTTCCACAGAATTGAAATTGACATTAGAATTTCATTTCCATGGCTTGGAATTGGGTTACCAAACGGACCCTTAGCATAAATATTTTAACAACTTTTGAAGTTTAGAGTCACTTCATGATTATCTATCTTCATAGGCGTGAGCTTCACCAGCTTTGGGCCTAGTATGTTCCTTTTCTCTCGTCCATGATACCGGAGATATTAATTCTTTAACATGAAGAGATTCATATGGAGATAATAATATACTTTCTTGGTGAATTTTATTATATAAAAACTCTACCAGCACATATGCAGGGAGATGGATGACTATCTTGCTCATCGAGGAGCCAAAACCACTAAGGAATTATTCAGGAAGGCCCTACTCGGCCAAATGAAGTCTTCATTCACATAACCAATTGATGACTTTGAACCTCCAAAGAAATTCATTTCCCCTAGATTCAAGATTTTATGATGAGAATACAAATACCGTCGATCATGTTCGCTAATACTACTAGTCCATGATGCTCAGGAACAATAACGAGGCCCTAATGTGTCAAATGCTTCCTTCCAGTTTGGGGGACCTAGCATAAAAGTGGTTTTAAAAGATACCACACCAATCCATATCCAAATTTAAATAACTCTAAAAGGCCTTCGCAATAAGGTTTAAAGCTTTGGTGTGTGGATAAGGTACTAGTGGAATAGGGAAGTTATTAAGAGGTTATGTTCCTCAAGTTGTTCAACTAGCCTAACTTTAAAATGGAGGATATAAAAGAAGATAACATACCTGTGTTCGGATTCATATGAAGAATGTTGATGCCACTTAGAAAAATCGTGCTCCTAACACGAACTAAGAGTAAATAAAATTTGATTGAATTCTTAGTCATGCTCATTGAATCGCCATACAATGCAATTCTTGGATGAGTATGTCTCCATGAAATGAAGGAAATTACATTTACCTATCAGAAGAAGTTCAAATGCATTATTGATCGGAGGGGAGGGGGTAATAGAGATACGTGGGAATCAAGATCCTGCTCAACAATGATTTTTGATACCATTAGACCTAAGCATGAGAAGAAAAAGGAGAATATGGAAAACAAATAGGGATATACTTATCCAAATAGAAAATATATGGGAGACCCTGGGTAAAAGACATAAGGGTAGCCCGTGTCGATAGAGTCATGGAACCATTGTAATAAGTTATGTTCGACGACTCAAACCTAGATAAGAAATTTCGGTATACATGTTGCTCGTTGATCATGAAAAAAATAAATCGTATCTTTCCTTAGAAAGAAACAAGATGTGTTTGCCTGGAAATTATATGATATGCGTGCCATCATCCCTATAGTAATGTGCCAAAAGCTTCATGTGGACTAGAAAATCCTGTCTCTCATATAGAAAGCATAAAGAATATCCCTAATAAAAGCAAATCTAGTGGATGAAGAAGTCGGAAAACATTTAGTGGCAAGGGAAAATAAAAAAAGTTCAATTCCCCAAATGGATCACAAACCCAGTCATGGTCAAGAAGAGTAATAGGAAGAGAAAAGTCTGCATAAACGTCAATAACATAAATAAAACATGCCCCAAAGAACGACTTCCCTTCCAAAGAATGACCAATTAGTCAACGCCATAATTAGCCATGAGAATATTAGCTTTTGGACACTTATTTTGGCTGTCATCAAATCACTTTATTCGGGACCGACCGGGAAAAAACATCTTTCATCACTATGCTTGGCCTTTATTATTTCACAATCATTCCCTTTGTACTCAAGAATGCCGTACCGATGATTAGTCACTAAGATGTTTACTCATTAATCAGGTGATACCATTGAGGTGTACAAAGACGATATGTTCATGAGAAAAAAAGATAGCCGATCACCTTCCAAGTTTGGCGAAGACATTTGAGGTCCTCTAGTACTACATAATGAAGCTCAATACAATTAAATGGTCTTTTAGGGTTTAGTCTAATAAGTTCTTAGGTTATCAAGTTATTCAGAGAAGGATCGAGGCAATAAGGACCATCCAACCACTCAAGAATGTTTGAAACATCCAAAAGCTTACTGAAATTCTTGCAGAACTTAATTGTTTCATCTCCAAATCTTATGAGAGATGCCGACCTTTCTTCCAGCTATTAATAAAGGACAAGAAGGGAGTCTGGAATGATGAGTTATTGAAGGAATTTTAGGAAATCAAGCTATAAGAAGGGAGTTTGGAATGATTATTTCTAAAAAGCATTTGAATAAATTATGCTCTACTGAAAAAGACCTCCTCTGCTTAAAGTTCCAAATTGGAGGGACCTAGTTGACATGTATATCTCTATGTTTTATCATATAGTCAGTTTGATCTTGGTTTACAATAAGGAAGGGCATCAAGCCTTAATTTACTATGTCAATAAGACATTGCTAGATGTCGATATGTGTTATCTCCCACTAGAAAAGTTGGAGTATTCATTTGTATTAGTCTCGTACAAGTTGAATAACTACTTCAAGGCATACTCCATCATAGTTATAAATTTCTTTCCATTAAAGGTAGTCCTCAAAAGTTTGACCTCTTTAAATGGATGTTCTAGTGGTTAGTGTAATTAGGGATATTTGATATCCATAATCAACCAAAAGTGCAATGAAAGGACAAATTTTAGTAAATTTGATCATTGAGTTTGTCGAGGAGCATTAACCCGAGAAGGAAGTTGAGCTTGGATATTAAGAAACTATGAAAGAGCCCTACCAACGTGACAAATGGATCTTTATGTGTATTAATCATCCAATACCAAGGCATCTAGAGTAATGTACGTACTAGTGACCCCAAATCAAACCATCCTCGAGCTAGGAATATGACTTGGCTTTGAGGCATAAAATAGCACAGCAAAATATGAGACTCTCAGTGGAAGATTGAGGAAAATATTTATCTTGGGGATAATAAACTTAATGTATTTTGTGACTCAAGGTTGGTATCTAATCAAATATTAAGAGACTAATGCCAGAGATAAACAAATATCATCCTACCTTTTAATAGCTTAGAAGTTGGTAATCCAATTCAAATATGTCCAAGCCCAACAATTCCCTAGGGTAATAATAGCCACACATATGCCTTATCCACTTTAGCTTCAACTATCGAATCCGATCTTAAAAGGGTGGTAGATGGACATCCATAGGAAATACGATGCCAACCAATTTATCATCATCCAAAAATCTCCTAGTTGTTTGGACGCAATAATGAGGTGCTTACGAGAAGATTTGGTTCATGTGGGCAATAAGTAAGCCCATAAAATTAGGTTGAAAGTTTCCCAATTTTACTTATTTCCTGAAGGAAATATCAATACGATATCTTTTATCGGGCCGTACTTATAATGTGTACATCTCGTCAATGTCGACCAAGTCTTATATGAGTTGTACAAAGGAATTTAAGGAAGTTTGGTGGAAGATCTCTAGCGTTTACGATATTAAAAGAGGGATATTAGTGGCCTTGTATGCAAACGAATGCCATCTCCTACGTGAAGAAATACAAGAAATGTCATTTATTCTCACCACTACTTCAACATTTGGATAAAGACCCCAAGTCTTGACTAACCCATGGACTTTATCGCAATAGGGGTTAGATATTGTTTGTCCACTTCCGAGGAAACCTGGAAATAGGAAATATCTCATGGTTGGAACAAGCTATTTCGCCAAGTGGATTGAGGCGGAACCTTTGGCGAATAGAAGAGATGTCATTATGATCATTTTTATCTAAAGGAACATCATAACATATTTTAGTGTGCCGAGAACACCCATCATCAACAATAAAACAAAATTTGACAATGAACCTTTCCAAGACTTCTATAATAGCCACGCCATCAAGCATTACTACAGTTCAGTGGCTTATCCTTATAGCAATGGGAATGTTGAGGCTTCCAACAAAATAGTACTTCATAAGATGAGAAGAAGGTTGGAGAGGGGAAAAGAAACATGGCTTGACGATCTTCTCCATATCCTATGGGCTTACCGAATAACCCTAAGAAGATTGACTGGGGAAATGCCCTTCGCTTTAGCCTATGGGATGGAATCAATAATCCTATTAGAGTATGAACTACTGACTATAAGTAAATTGATCAAAGCCTTCATAATGAGATTATTAGCATAGATCTTGACACGGAAGATAAAAGAATGGAGTAAGTCTTAAGAATGATGGAATCCTACCAGTAGTAGTTGGCAAAATAGTACAACAAAGGTGTGCTTCCAAAGAAGTTTTAGGTCTGAGACTATGTACTATGAAATATCATCAGTAGTGCAAGGAAGCCATCAGATGACAAGTTAGGAAACAACTAGGAGGGAATATTTAGAGTCATTAAAGATGATCTACGAGGGGCTTTCCATTTGGCAAAAAATGGAGGGCAGGGGTTTCCCCCGAGCTTGGAATGCAGCTAACCTTAAAAAAAATTTAAACCAACTTTAAATTTTAGCTTTTAGTAAAATCTTAGTTCGTCATTACGTTTCTATATTTAGTAATTAATTTTTACCAAGTTTATTTAATATAGTCAATATTGATTATTTCAAATGGCACACTAATGCTGATGCAAGTTATCTTATTTATGTCTGACTAACTTTCTTGTCACATCCCGGTTATTCGAGGGTGAGGGTTAACCTGATAATTGCTGAATCACAAATAAATCTGAATACGGTAATAACTAAGCCATTTATTTATTCTCAAATGTGTTACAACTGAAATCTAGGAACAATACAAAAGTATCTCTCCTCCTAACTAGGCTCCTTTTCTTCTAATATGACCTTTTGTTGTCTCTATATATCAATTGATCTCTGAACTATTCATCATGGCCTATTGGTACCTATGTAAAATAACTGAAAAAGAAGGAATAAGGAGAACTTTTCCCAGTAGATAATTTTAGTTCTATAACAATGTAAATATGAGAATAACATTACTGGGTTTAAAATGCTCAAAATATAAAACAATGTATGGCAATCTGCATGAAAATGAAATATCAACAGGACTAAATAGGGGTATACTGAAGTCTGCGATATATGAAAGAACTGTATGGTTATTATAACCGGATATGGTGTTTATCGAGTTATAAATAAGGTTCAGACTCTAATACGATAACCCATAAATTATCATCTATAGGGGATGCAAATGCGTAGACATACCCTGATAATCTCGTTCAAGACATAAAATGTACTTGAACAGGTAATATCAAATAATTGGGGAATAACCAAATAACTTGGCACAATTAGCTAGAGTGGCACACATACATAGAGCAAAATAACACAACAAGGCACTCAACATCTGAGTCCTTTAGGCCAATTAGATTTACAGGGGTTTTACCGTGTCTAATCCCAGGATTATATAGTATGCTACTAACTGTTTAATTGATAGTAGTTATAAAATGGCAGGCTATGCTGGAAATTAGATAATTGAAACTAAAGTTTAATAACATTCAAGGTATACTGCAATAGGGTAAAATAATTTAAATAGTTATTCAACAGGATTTAGTGGTATACTGCGATCTGGATAATTTACCGAAATCAAATAGGTTATTCGGATTAGAGCTGGCTTGAATTTAATCAGATAACAGATTGAATCAATATTCACGGTATAGTTGAACTATCAAAAGAGTTCATAAATGGTAATACGAGTTCAAATCTATCACATAGTGATATAATAAGCAGTAATATCAAAGACATAAGTTCAAGGTACAATAGTGAAATAGAACCACCTACTGGTGTTTGCAAACTTTTCGTTGATATGCACGGATCTTTAATTATTGCGTTTCAGTTCCCGTAGTGATTTGGCTTGAGGGTTTAAATGAGAGTGGTTGTATCAGTGTTTAGGGAAAATGGTTCGGGTTTAAGATATTTGACGTCGTTCGGTTAATAAAAATAAAGTTCATGCTATAACAAGCATAAATATATGAATTTCATATATAATTCTAAATTTACTTTTTAGTTAGTTGACGAAATAAGTAATATTTGGAATTCAGAAAATATGTTTATATGGAAACTCGATATTTGAAAAGTATAATTTTCGAAAGAAAACATTCTTTATATAGAATCAAAGGATTCGATTTGTCTAAATAAGTTGAATAAACAATAATTTAATATTTTATGAAAATATTAATCAGTCAAATATTTGGTTCAACTATTTTAACAAAATCCACAGTTTTATATGAACATTAAGATCTGTTTTCGGGCTTGTCCCGGTTGATTATATTCCAAAACCTTAATTTTTGAAATTGATCCAAGGTGAACTTCTTAATCGAATCAATTAAAATATTAATTTTAATTCAATATCGTGTTAATATTTACCATTTCTCGTTGGTCATATTTTTTTATTCTAGTCCAATATTATTACGGTGAGTATAAAATTAATGTTTGTGACACAAATAAAATCGAAAACTCCCTTCCTTATTTGGACAATAAACCAGTGGTCATGCCACTTCCAATATTAGCCAACACAACACAACAAATTGTCCAAGACCTACATAATCACATTTTAAATAAAAATAGCGCGTAACAACATCTCAGATTATAACAATATAATTTCGAGTCGTTAACTTATTTTAAATGTACTTTTTAAGAGATAAGATACACTTTTATTGGAAAAATAACAATGAGTCCAAATATTTTGAGAAAAATATACGATTACTCGTATGTGTCAGGATTTCGTGTTTACGACCATTTTCATGCGTACTCAAGTATACATAATAAAAAGGTATTGTTAGGATAAGAAAATCACAATAGCTAATACCTAATTGAGATTACACTACCCGAACATCCAAACCGAAACGTAATGGAATTCGAACAAAATAAAACAATAATAAAATAACAATATCATATCCATAAATGTATCTATACGTGTGTGTATATATATAAAAGAAAAAATGAAAGCCATAGAAACACCCACATCGGGGTTTTAAACTTGCGCACCATAGCAGGGGTGGGGGTCAGCACGCTCATCCACACGCACACGCTCATCCACACACATACACACAAACATATATCTCCATATAATCTATAGAAGATTTAAGCTTCATTAATGGCAGCAAATGAAATAAAAAAATAATAATAAAATAAAAAAACAAAGGGGAAGAAGATGGAGAAGCTACCGGTGGAACATGGGGGAAAAAGGGAGGCAGGTCTAGTGTGGCTTTGGGATATGATGGCTCGGGGGAAGAGGGAGGCCAGCGGTGTTGTAACAGGGAAGGGAACAATGACGATTAAGGATAAAGGGAATTGAGTTTTGGATTTTCTTAGAGAGAAAATTCGTTTGTAGGTTTTGAAACCAGCCAAACAAAAAAAATAAGGTTTGGGCTTATATATAGAGTAAGGATAAGGGTTATAGTTTGGGTATTTCCATTTTAACCACAAAAATATTTTAAAGTTTAATTTTTGAAATGAGTCTGTTAGTAAACTATGAAATAACCACTCGAAGTTTATATTCGAGTCTTATCGAGGATGTCGCGTTGGGATTTTGACTAAAAATAATTTAAATATTAAATAAATTAGTAATACCTACACATATAAATTTATGGAAATTGCTACTTGGCTTGAATAACCACTCGAAATTTGAATATCCTGAAGTTTCAAAATCTCATAGTACATATGTCATCTAGCATATGTAGCATATTTGGAAAGATGGTCCATGAGTCTATAGTTGACAAATGTCGATTTTCTCAGGATTAGTGATATAACATGCTCAGATAAGGGATAACATCATAACCTGGAATATAACTAAAAGGAGGTTTTAGATAATTGATAGGAATTTTTACAAGCTTTTGCAGGTAACATGTATCGAAACAGGGGTTTTGGTAACATGGTTCGTATATGATCTCGTAGTTTGAGGTTCGTTTCAAACAATGCATTTCGTCATTCTATACTAATAGTTACGGGTAAAAGAATATGATAGGTTGAATCATGGGTTTTATAATAACAATATTGTATAGTTTTTTGCATAATAGGTATTTACACGTAAAGGTTGAGTTTCAGCAGTTTATACTCAAAGGTTTAGAAGTTGGATTTCCAAAGTCAATCAACACGAATTTGATGTTAACTAAATTGTAAATTATGTTTTCAGGATTCTCAAAATTGATCGTAAGAAATTTCGCATTCTAGTCTAAGGATATGTATTCATAATGGTCACTTAATCAATTTCTCGATAGTTGATATATAATTGAAATGTTTTCGCCCTTATTTTCACAATCAGAACTGGTAATGTTTTAAGCTTAAATAAATATTTTCATGACTAATTCTTCATGTTTGATTCAAGGTTTATTAATTCCAGGGTTATCATGCGGTAAACATAATAGATGATAAGGGCAATTATCCTTGAGATTGAGAAATATTCATTTAGAATTATGCTTAAAATGACTTAAAACTTCTAATAACTTTCAAGCTTCACTAACTATGGTAAAGGTAAGAAAGGTCAGGTGATAACATGTTTATAGCAATAACTAAATCCAATATCTTTTTCATCTAACAACCAAGGCTTATTATAGTAATTCCAATTCACTAATTGAGATATAAGGCACCGTCTGATAAAGGTTGGGTAATTTAAGTAGGTCCCTTGATTTGACTAGTTATGGGGTTTACATGATTTTACTAAAAGTTACCACAAGTATGATGTCTCGTATTGTAAACTATTCTTCGATGGTCTTTCGTACTCATACTAGACAAAAGGATTCTTTTAAGGTACATAGGGGCTATGCTAGATATATCCTATAATTTTGGAAAATTAAGATCTCTTAGAAGAATGGGTTTCATGTTATTCAAGGTGCACTACTGATAATGAAAATGGCTTCTTGGAACATAGTTCACATAACAATGGAAATGAAGTTACTAATATCTATTTCGTTTAATATAAAGATACAACTAAGGGGAATATGTTTAGAAGGGTGTATTTCTCTCAATCAATATATATACTGATGCTTCAGAAGTCATAGTTACTAATACTTGGGCTTACTAGCATTGTGTCGTATAGTCAAGGTAATATACTATTAAATCATGATGAGGTTTTGTCTAATCTCATTCATTTAAGTGGTAGGTATAATCTAAAAGAGCATATTACTATTCCAACATTCAATATTATCTAATCTTCTAGGTACGTCTGTTTCTTCTACTCATGGACTATAGGCTTGTTTATGTTAATCATATTACTATAAATTCTTCTATCAGATAATTGAAAATAATCAATAGTCTTTATTGGGAGAAAAGGGAAAATTTGGTGAGTCAGTCTATGATAATTCATACTGGCTTGCATATTTAAAACGTATGAAACATTCCAACAATAAAGTTCATTGTGATGCTACCACTTTTGTTCTTAGATCGAAAGAAGTTAAAGGAATTCACGGAAATATTGGTGTCCTATTTGAATTTGGTAACATGTATAATAATTCCTCAAAAAGTTCTTAACATCATTCTTATATTGGCCACTACTAATATTCCTTCTCTGCATGATATGTTCTTAAGTTTTCGAGGTGTACCTTGAATCTAAAGCGATGAACTTTTGGTGATATCTCTCAACGTAGTGATTCACAAGGCCATATAATCTATTTCTAAATTATAGGTTCATTTTCCTATCATAATATAAATCTTGGTTCTGATTCTAGTTTGCATTTCATCACAAAGGGATATTAGATACTGTCATTCTAATGTTTTCTTTCTCAGGTTCAGATAGGCAATGGTATTGGTAAAATTGGAAAAGTGCGAGTTTTCCTAAAGTTCACATGGTTAGTTGGTATCAACAACATGCTATAAGGTCAGATGGTTAAGTTTCCTAGTAAGATCATGATATTAAGTGTTGGATACCTCGTTTATCTTTCTGGATGATAGTATAACTTGGATTATATCCTTTTTAAAGTCCATTCCACATTTCTGCTTCCAACTCGAGCTCTATTGGGTGAAGGCGTATTTCAAACCTGGGTATCCTGAAGTTACTTGGAATTTCTTATTGTCCACTACAAGATTAAGGTCTCCTATATTTATCCAAAAGGTAATACTAATATACAAGTTAGAAATTACTCTTACGTGAGGCTAACTAGATATCTGAAGCACTGATAATAGGATGAACATAGGTAGATGTAACGGGGTTTGAATCGATGATTCTCTTAATTTGGGTGGTTACAATATACAAATAATAGCGAAACGTGTAATAATTTCAGTTCCATTGATGTTTATTCCTAATATGTCAGTGCTTTCGAATTTCAAAAGGTCATAAGGGTATAATGTTGAATAATCATTTCGGGATACCTGGTAAATATTCTTAGCAAACGTTTTAAATTTAAATGGGTCATTACTTTAATTCTTTGTTAAAGGATCTTACGTATGTTGTAAGTAATCGAACTATACCAAATAAGGAGTCAACTAATCTAAAGTTTATCGTAACATAAACCTATGGTTCTTAGGTTGGATAATTCAATTATTTGAGAAATTACAATTCGAAACTATGAACATAAACCTAGGGTTCTTAGGTATTATCATGCAATTGGAATGTATAACTTGCAAATTAATTTGTTAAATCTATAATTGTAGAATAATTCATGTTAGAAATTCCATATCTTATGTTGAATAGAGTATTTTATATTGCTTAATTAGGAATTGACGAGTAGAGAGAATGCTGATGAAAATTAGTGTTCTTGTCGAACTATATGTAATTTGGGATAAAAAATGACGTTAATACTTTATATTTAATGCTTTGAATTGTATTTGTAAAACGTTAGTTGTATTGGGGTCTATAATAATGATTAATGGAGGATCGTGACCCACGCTCATGAAAAACTTTTCTAATGTAATAATAATTAAATATTTGAAAATTAATAAGAGCAAAATTTATTTCATATAGCTTGGATCTTTACTACAAAAGTATAAAAATCATTCAAAGGTAAATACAATGTTTTTAATATATCTAAAGCTAGACAACAATAAAT
The DNA here is from genome assembly GCA_949130495.1 of Sambucus nigra. Lineage (NCBI taxonomy): Eukaryota > Viridiplantae > Streptophyta > Magnoliopsida > Dipsacales > Adoxaceae > Sambucus > Sambucus nigra. The sequence continues at coordinate 223,874,042 of OX422218.1, forward strand.
GGTAATTAAGACCTTTTAAGGGTAATGATTGTTTGAGAGGGGAAAGTAAGCACTTCAATAATTATGAGAGAGAAGCAGGGAGATAATATTCTTGCTCTAGTTAGATTTGTGCAGCATAACACTTCTACTATTTGTCATTACCTATAGTGTGTAGGAGAGTTCTTATTTGTAGGCAAATTTTAAGGCCGAAATGTCATCACACGACTCTAGAATATTCTATGTAAAATATCTACGGACATTTTATCTCCCATGATTGGTTGTCAAAATCAAACCATTATTACAAAAATGATATCTTATCGGCTAGTAGACTAAAGAGTGTTTATTTATCTCTTGTATGTTTGATTATGCAAAGACTGCGCACATATATCAATATTGATGAAAGTGAAAGTATACAGCTTTACGAGTAACCCAATGGTTGCTCATTGTTGTGACTTTGTGTAAATCTATGAGAAACTACATCAGTTGCTTGCTTTAATGTGTAATTAATGTTTATGTGAGTGATCTCTATGGTCTCTCTCTTTCTCTCTCTAACTTGTCAGTATAGAAGTGACCCATATGGTCACTTTATATGTGTTTATGCGAGTGATCCTTGGAGGTCTCTCGCACTGCTCTTTCTCAAATTATAGAAGTAGTTAGGCCTTAACTTACTCAACAAGTCTTACCTATCAGCCTACAAACCAAAACTCTTAAAAACGTACCGTATTTCTTGGTTTATCGATCCTTATTTGCTCGACCAAGGCATCCTCTAAAATTAATCCTAAAATAAAATAAAATTAATTAGTCAGTCAATGAAGGGTTACTCTTACACTCCTATACATTAACAACTCGTACATACGTCTTTTATTTTTTGTAGAGAAAGTTGTGTACGAAGCGTTTAAAAGTTTTTGAACTGATGTATGTCATCATTATTTTTGTGGATCGTTAAATGCTTTATCATGCTTAACTTATTCAACAAACTTATTTAGGTGGTAAATTGCGACGTGAGGCGACGCTCCTCTTCTAACAATTACCCTTTTTGAATTGACGGCGTCATTCTGTATTCCATCCCTTATAAATACTTTTCTTCCTCACATTTGGAAACTTTACCTTATTTGTTTATATTTAGGGATAAAATTTATAGAGCTTATGAGTTTGATCATTTTCCTTTTATGGAATCCTTTTTTTTCCTCAAACGTCACCCATTTTAATCGCATATTCTGTTAGAGAAGTAGACTGAAACCATGCTTTATGTAATAATTTTAATTATGGATTTATTGTTACAATAAAATCAGTTATTCCTATTTCAATGAGAATTATGTATAGACATAATGTTTGTAGTATTTTATATATTGTTGATGTCTTTTATTCTGCCCAGTAGGTGTTCTTGTGTGTAGAGTACGACTTACACACAGAGGATCAGATCATCAGATCTTATGGAATATGAGTTTTATCGTTCACAATCTTAGATGGAACTAGACACACTATCAGTAGTATTGTAGCACAATATTTTAGTAAGTCTATCTTGATTACAGGAAACTGATTAGTTTCAATTTATTGTGCTAGTATACTTTGTGTGTATTGAACAGGACCAATTTGAAGTCATTATTTTTATACTGATTTTATAAGATAGTGTACACCTCATGATTATTAGGTTTACTTAAAGCTCTTAATCCGGATATGATTGATGGACACAAGTACTAGTTATTTATTAGTTTGACTTATCGGGTGAGATTCATTATTGGATCAATAATCTTGATAAATTGGGTAATGGTGATTAATGTACGGTAAAAGTCTTTAATGAATGGAATCGACGTCTCGATATAGAGACTAGTGATACCCCCAAGAAATACTTATAAGTCTTTTATGTGTCAAACCCTGTAGGTGGATTGTATTAATCCAACACTACAAATATGTTAAGTTGGACCACTCAAGAAGTTAATCAAATAAATTATCAATAATTAATTTTATTAATGGTATCTGTAAACTTAACACGGAGAGAATTAAGTAATTAATAATGAGGAGCTCGAAATATAATTTTTGAGTTGAGGAGTGGAGTTTCAATTATAATTATTTAGTGGTATTAATTATAATTAAGGGACTGAGATTAGGAGTTCTAAAGGATTAGGTTTTCTTAGGTATACTAGGAGCCACATCCTCATCTCTCCTTAGGGTCCCTACTTTAGTCTATATATATGCACCTAAGTATCATTCTTTCTTAACCTAGTCGTTACTCTTGGGTACTAAAAAGACCCGAGTTCATACTTGTGCGAAAGAGAGACAGTGAAGAAGAAAGAGGAGACAAGAAGGTGGTCACGAAATAGGATCCCACCCTCTACTCGTGGCTGTCCATATCGAGAATACAGTAGAAGAGCGTGAGGTGAATCAAGCCATCAAATATTCTGTTTATTATAAAATGAGATCATATAAAAGAGACCTCGCAGGTAAATCATAAATCTTCCTTGTAGGATTTCACGTATGTGTAGTTTTTTTTGTAGTTCGATCTATATGTATTTTTAATAGACCCTTGGACTTCCTCTCTAATAATTGGTATTAGAGCCTTGTTGATATCGCGTATAGGTTGAATTCAGCCATGTTGTACAATTAAGACAATCGTATATGTGCATGGATGTTGGGTAGAATATAGATCTGTGCTAACTTCTGTTTTGCAGCGATCTTATCCCACTATTATGGTCACGTATTTATGGGTTTGTTTTATGTGATTGGATTCCACGATGGTTTATTCGTGGTTATTTATTTATGCTGGATTAATGTAATATTGACGTAGAATGTGAACTCCTTCATGTAGGAATTGTACATCTGTAATTTGTTACTATTTTTTTTATCGTAATTGTCAATGGAGGAGTGTGACGAAAGATCGGTATCGAAGGAAATTTTTGTCACATAAATCAGTTTCAATAAGTGGAACCTCGTGGCATCCCAGCGTAGTGGCAACATGAAGTGTTTGGGTTCAAGGATGACTGTTGAGTTGAAGGATGACCGTTGAGTTCAAGGATGACTCTTGAGAACTCGAATCTACGACAAAGTTGTATCTTGACCATAATAGTCAAGAATCCTTATTTATCTCGATTTTCTTATTTACGTTCATTTGTGTCTCTATTATTCATGTTTTAATTGTTGGGTTGTTAATATATGTTAACGGTTCCCTTAGAATAACGAAAAACATGGAATACCGACCCGACTTAAATCATATAGATGCTAAATGTGAATAATTCTTAATTATTTTGAATTGTGGACATTAATATGTGTTGTTAGAGAATAAAAAAATTGATTATTTTTTTAACGATCAAGGGTATTTGTAATTTTTTTACTTATAAAATAGGGATATCTCGGTATTTTTGGAAATATATCAAATTTTCCAGATTTTTCAAATTAATTAAGAATTGGACACATTTTTTATAACCCTTAGAAAGGTTTTTTAAATTACTAAGTGGGAGAGGGAATTTTTCAAGATAAAATCCCATGGTCTCCATAAACGACTTTTAGACTTTCAATAATAATTAGGTCCTCCCATGAGGAATGCAAATTATTGTGGTAGTCAGTATAAATTTCCTTGAGAATGAAAATGATTTTTCCAGGAAAAAAAAGTAATTAAAAAGGAATGACTCGGGGGAATTATTTAAAATAAGGATTTTTTTAGAAATTGATTTTTGTAAAAGAGGAAAGATAGAATTTTCCAAAATAAGGGGGTGCCAAACGGTATACCCCTTGACCTGCCTATCGTCATGGGGGGTCAAGTCAAATCATTCATAGGCTTTTGTTGCACTTTGTTGCACACCAGTGTACTCCTGTAGGGCTGAGAAATAATCGAATTTCCAAAGTTTTTGTTTTTTTCCCAAGGATTTTGAGTATAAAAGGAGGGGTATGAGATGCGCTTTCTCCAACAATACCCACATTTCTCTTCTTGCATTTCTTATTCCCAAAGGCTTTTCCCATGTATGAATAATTCTCCTCTTACCTTGATGGTCTGGAGGCCATGTGCCTATAAAAGGTGGACTATGATGCTTTCAACCTGTGTCGGGTTTCTCTAGGCATAATTGATCAATAAAATGGAACTTGTTAGCAGCAGTGGTACAGTTTTGGTACCCTGAGGACCATGTCTTTCGTTTTGGCTGGGACAAGGTCTGTCCTACCAATGAGGAATTCTCAGCAATGTTGGGGGTTAGCGCGATGACTATGTACGATTTTTCCCGTTCTCCTCGGGAATTTTTGGTTGAATTGCTCCATATTTCTCCTTTAGCGGTTAGTCCGCTGGTTACTGGAGGGATTATTTCTCTTCAGGCGGCTATATATTTTGTGCACCTGAGGCATTTTTAGGATGATGGCTTTATTGAATCTGTTACCTTGAGCCTTACTATGAGGCTTTTGTTAGTGACATGGGACTTGACGACGAATCCCTAAGTGGATCCAATAACGGCATGGATGTCTTACCGTCATAATCCTATGATGGTGGTGCTAGTTGAGACCCTAAACATGATGGATACTTGGAAAAAGGGTCACTTCAAATTTTTTAGGGGGAGTTCGATAATATTGTCCATGTGGGTTGAAGATAGGTTTTGTCTGGTGGCCCCTCTTGAGTATCCCTTCATAAGTGTTCATAGTTTCTTCATCTAGCATTTTTTCAACTTTGGATCGTCTGTAGAGAATAGGGTCAATCAATTTGTGGAGCATGGAGATTGGTGCCTTCATTGGTCAGTGCCATGGTGGGGAGACTTATAAACTGGTTTGCAGCTTTAAGAGTATCGGTATGTGTAGTTGGTTGGATTTTGCTAAACTTCTATCTATTTTCCCTGGAGGCTTCTGCTGCAAGTCGAATGGGAGAAAATTGTGTCCCTTTACATCACGGACTTCTTCCTGATGGGGAATTGACTGAATCATTAAGGATGATGCTAGATTACTTGTGGCAGCATCGTCGGCCATTTACTCGTCCATTACAGTCTGTGAGAGAGGAATGACACATATTTGAGGACTACTTAAAGTGGTTATGGAAGCGGGCAGTTGAGAAGATCATGGAGGAAGATACCAGTCAAAGGAGGTTCTTTGCCTTCGACACCATGGAGGAAGGTATTGTAGTTTTATCTAGGATTTTCAGCGCGAACCACTCCATGGAGCGCATATAGAGTGTTAACCTTTAGTGGGAGGCTTGAGGACCTCTAGGGGGGGGGGGGGATGATGACGAAACTGGGTCGTCGGGCAGTTGAAGGCAATGTTTGTTAAGCTTGGGTGAATTTTTGAGAAGCTGGGGTAATTTTGGGAGTTTTGTATTTTTAGGGTTTGGAAGAATTTTTATGTAGCTTGGCTTAGGTATGTTTAAGGATGATTTAGTTAGTAGAAGAGGGTGGTTTACTTAACTCCCTGCACTGATACTTCATGTAACAATGGTAAATTACTTAACTAGAAATAAAAATTGATTTTGATCATATTTTTTTGTGCCTCTTGATGAGTTTTACATTTTAATTATCTATACCAATCGCTAAGGCATACATAATCCTTTTGTTCATGTAAATGATAAAATGGACCATAGTTCTCAGAGGTTAGAAAATGCCTAGCATTTTGTGAAAAAGAAAGGAAACGTGCCCATATATGGCGTATGGGCTGCATACATACCTCTAGGGGTTTTGAAAATTTTTAGGAGTTTTATTTTTAAAGAAAATATTTTTGAGAGGATTAGGTCCACGTAGTTCTGGGCAGGGGAAATGAAGAATGCTTTTTAGAATAGAAGTCGGATGAGAATAGTTATAGCACGCTGAGATTTTCGGCTTAAGGGTAAAATTTCTTAAGATGGTCAAGGTTGAATAAATGCGGCATCTCTTCTCCATCGAGGTCTGTGAGAATAACGGCGTCGCCTGATAGAATTTTCTTCATAATTTTAGGCTCGCTCCAATTTTCTTTGCATTTCCCTATGGGGACCCAGATGGGTTCCATGATATCCTTAAGGGCAAGCTCTCCTTCTTGGATGCCGGGGTCGTTGACTTTTCGTTTGAATGATCGCGCTATTCGATAATGGCACCCCTGTATATGGTATAATGTCTTACGTCTCTTTTCATCCAAGAGTGATAGTTTTTCAAAGAGTCTCTGATGCCTTTATTCTTCGTTAACTTTACTTTTGAGCATGACTCCCAGGGAAGGAATTTCTAGCTCAGCAGGTAGGACTGCTTTCATGCGACATACTAGAGAACAAGGGGTATCCCCAATAGGCGTTCTAATTGAAGTGTGATGGCCCCAGAGGGCATAAGGGATCTAGGCCTCCCAATCTCTGCAACTCCCAATAATTTTACTGAGTATAGTTTTGAGGCTTTTGTTGGTGGATTAAATAGCCCCATTGCTTTGGGGTTGGTAGGGAGAAGATTTATGTCTCTGAATCCCTTACTCGTAAACTAAATTTATGAACTCAACTTTGAAATGGAGCCCATTATCTGATACTAACTCATAGGGAACTCCGTATCGTCAAATTATGTTCTTTCTGGTGAACTTTGCTACTTTCTTAGCATTTAATACTATAAATGACTCGGCTTCGACCCATTTGGTGAAGTAATCAATGTCGACCCGGATAAATTCATAACCATTTAAATCTTTGGGAGTATCCTTCCCTATGATGTCAATGCCCCAGGTGTATAAGGTCCAAGGAGAGGTCATGTTGTATAGTTATCTAGGAGGTAAGTGTTAAAGGTTGGCAAACTGTTGGCATTTGAGGTATTTTCAAACATAGGCGGTGCAATCTTTAACCATGGTTGTCCAATAATACCCTTAACAAATGATCTTCTTAACAAGCATATAATCGTTCATGTGGGGGTTGCATTCCCCACTGTGGATATTTTACATTATTTCTTCAACATCAAATCCTGCTATACAGTGCAAATGGATTCCATCGAAGTTTCTCTTAAAAAGAACTTTGTCGCAGATGATATACGGGGCAACCAATTTGCGAAGGGTCACATGTATTTCTTCTCTGTGTATTGGGGATATCTACCTGCTTGAGGATTCGCCAAATATTTATAACATAACCCGACCATAACAAAATCTTCCTCAGTGACGAGGACAATGTGATAGCAGGAGGGTGGGTATAGTTAGTTTCTAAACCAGAAAAGGGACCTCGGTATTACCTCAAACATGTCGACCATGGAAGTCAGGGTAGGAAGGGAGTTAGTTAGGCCGTAATTCGCACAAGGGAGGTGATAAGCACCCAAAACTGTACAATTTATACCCCAAATAGATGTATTTTAGTTTCTAATTCTCAACAATATGGGTCTTATGTGCTTAAATGTTAATTATGCAGGCTTAATTGTGCGTTGCAGAGTTCAAGCGTTTAAATCAAAGTAATTGCGCATGAATGGAGCTAATTCCCTCTCCCGTACCCTAACCCGAGCCTAAACCTAGCCCAAACTTACCCTAAGCCTGTGTGTGTTTTGTTTGTGTCTTTTTATTATTTTTAGTTTGAGTCATTCTTATTTTTAGGATTTATTTTTGATTTATTTAGTATTTTCTAGGTTTTATTTTCTATTTTTCTATTTTATTTTTATTAGGATTATTTTTATTTTATTTTGATTTTTATTAGGATTAGTTTTATTTTATTTTACTTTATTTTATTAGGATTAGTTTTTAGGAATTTAGTTTTATTAGATTTTTTTTAGGACTTTTGTTTTTAAGTTTAATAGGTTTTTAATTTTTAATTCTATATCTTTTTATTTTTAGAGTGAAGAATTTATTTATTTAGTTCTTTTTGTTTTTGTAGATTTTATTTATTATTTTTATTTTGTTAAGTTGTGTCTTTTTATTTTATTATTTATAGGTGTCCAAATAAAACACACACACAATGACACACCCCAAACACTCATCTTACCCTCACCATAATCCTATACACTTAACCTATACACCTAAACACACCCAACCCACACTCACACTCACCCTCACCTAACCTTCCTACACCCTACTGATGATGCTTGGATTTAGCACCACCAAATAAGTGATGATGAGCTCATACAATAGTAACCATGGCAGCCATAGAGATGTAAGTGTATAAGTATATAGAAGGAGATGAATATAAGAGGAATAAGATAATAATGTATAGTGGTTCAGCCAATTAGGCCTACATCCACTGTGAGTGTGTGATCCACTAAGTATGGGCACTAATGGCCTTGGATACAATGCACATAAGCTCACTTTCTCTCTCTATTGTGTGTACAAGCAGAGTTTTAGCTAGGGTTACAATTATCGATCGATTGATTGATCTGTTCCCCTTTTTGTAGGGTTGTAGGTGACAAGTATATATAGGTCTTGGGGGGTGTGGTATACCCCCCAAGTATGCATGGTGCATGTGAATGATGATTTAGCCAATCTCCTATTGATACCTGTAGATGCCAAATGATGACATAATATTCCCTCACATGAGGGGGTGATTCGGTTGTAACGGTCTTCCACGTGTCCTGTGAGCCTCACGCGCACTGTCCCATGCATCTCCCAAACCACGCGCTGTGATGACGTCACCCTCGGCCTGTAACACGAGGCCGAGGGCAAAGTTCCTTCCGACAGTGAGTCTGGACCAATTTAGGCCTCGTACTGTCGGCCCCTCGGAGGGTCGTCTGAGCCTGATGAAGGGTCGGCCCCTAGAAGGGTCGTCTGGAGTCTGATGAAGGGTCGGCCTCTCGAAGGGTCGTCCGAGCCTGATGAAGGGTCGGTCCCTCGAAGGGTCGTCCGAGCCTGATGAAGGGTCGGCCCTTGAAGGGTCGTCTGGAGCCTGATGGAGGGTCGGCCCCTCGAAGGGTCATCCGGGCCTGATGGAGGGTGAGACAATCTCGGGCTCATCTCATTGGAGGGCGCCATCGGCCTGGCCGAGGATATATATGGGCATATCAATCACCCCCCAGCACTTAGCCATAGATGTTGTTGAGATGGCTTAGGGATAGTGTTGTAATTGAGATGGGTGTATGATCAGTTAGGTGAGTGACACTTGTTAAGCTGATATGACACCTAGGCAGGTACTCATTGTCATTTCAGTTTCCAAGGCGTGGCGGCTGCACACTTTGCCTGGGGGCTTTGTTCCCTAATGATGCCCTCCTCGTGGGCTGTACTCTGCATTAGTTAGTGGGCCCACTCATTGGCAAGGTATTTAATAATTTTTTGAAGTTTCTCTTTCTTCATCTTCTTCGCGCCTGAACTCTCTCTCTCTCTAGCCTCTCAACAGCTTCCATAGCCATTTCTGCAACCTTTCTGTGCCACGCTTCATTCAGCCTTTGCTTTCATCTTCAGGTACTCTTCTCTGCCATAAACTCCCTTTTTAATCTTCAATTTCATTTCATGCATTAGGTCTGACACCCTCTTGTAGCATTTCTAGGGCTTCCTTGTGTTTTCTGGTACCTTTTCCGGCGAGTTGAGTTCTTCCCTTTCTTGAGTGTTCTTGACCAAAAACCTTTAATTTTTGGTTTTGATCGAAAAGTCCACCCTGGTCAACTTCAAGCTTGTTTGTAGTTAGGTTACCCAAATTCTTCCAAGTGTAGGGTCTCCCCCTTAATGCTAAGAAGGCTTTATAATTTAGCCGAGGAGTTCCCATCCCTGAGAGAGAAGTTCTTTGTTGAGATCAGACGGGTAGAGGAAGAGGAAGAGAGAAGATGAGGGGTCGACCCTAATTGGGTATGACCCATCTTCCCCATTCCTCTTGCCACAATAAAACCCTCTGAGTCTTGCGGGTCGTCCTGTCGTCCATTCGAGACTTATTCGAGTGAGATGGATGAGAGGGCGTCATCACCAACAGGAGCTGGACCTTCTGGGAGAGCAGAGACATCTGATTTGAGCCCATGCCGACAGGCTAAGGGTATGGTTGCTTTTGAGGCTATCCCTATGACAACCCTATCCCCACATGCTTTCCAGATGGCTTTTCCCCAAGGGCCTCTGATAGGTAATGAGACCGAGGCCGAGGGTGAGGGGACTGAGGATGATGAGGACTCAGATGACCCAGTTGACACATCTCACGCCTCGTCTTATATTTCCTCGGTCAGGGATCGTGACCTTCTTCTATGGAGGCATGCATATGGTGTTCCTCCCACCATATCTATGAGGGTTCCCTCTGAGGACGAGAGGGTCTTTAAGGGTGAAAAGGGAGAGATAACGGTATACGAACAAATGTTCAAGGTAGGTGTCACACTCCCTTTACATCCTGCTGTCGTAGATATTTTGTCATCCCTCGGCATAACCCCCTCTCAGCTCCCTCCTAATTCCTGGAGGACGATCCTCGACTTCATTTCCCTATGGAAAAATGCCTTTACTGATGAGCCTTCCTCCGATGTGTTCTTGGCTTGCTATAACATCACTTCCTTATCCAAACAACCTGGGTACTACCATCTGGGTGCGAGGAAGTCTGATAAAAAACTTCTCCACGTGGCACAAACCTCCAACCACGATTGGAAGAAGAGATTCTTCTTTTTCTCTGGAGAGTGGGAGTTCTCTGCCGAGGCACAACCTATAGCCGATGGTCCGAGGGTTCCCAGAAGCTAATCCAACCCTTCAATGAAGACCAGGTCAGACCCCAGACTTAGTCTGGAAGAGAAAGACATAGTTGAATATCTGAGAGGACGAGGGAGAGGAGGTGAACTTCCAAAATTTGAAGATCTAATGACCCCTCGGTTCCTCAAGGAAGCTGGTCTGAGGGTCGCCCCCCTGAAAGAACTATGTGAGTTATATTATTTTTTGTCCATTCTTTATTACCTATTCTTTACTTTTTCGAAGTGTTTCATCTGTCTCTGCATTTTTCTAACGTGTCGTCCTCCTTTCAGGTCATCCTGCTGGTGTACCTGACCACCTTTGGGAAATGACTGCCCCCAGTTTGTTATCAGGCTTGGCCAAAAAGAAAGGCAAGGAGCCTCAGCAAGCTCCGAGGAAGACGCAGACCACAGAACCGACACCTTCCGAGCCGACCATCGATAGACAAAAGAGGAAGGAGCCTGAGGTTCCCGTCTACCCTCGGCTAGGTTCATGGACGAGGGAAAGGGTGGAGGCGTCTGAGGGGACCGCCTCGTCTTCCAATATGGGGGCCTTTTGGTGGCAAAATTTAGCGCTTCTGAAGGCCGAGCCATCCTCCCTTATCACGAACCTGAGAGCGGCCAAGGCGTCCATGTTTTCTGCCCCCTCGGCTGCTGACTATGAATTTTTATCCAAGATGCCTCCAGCAAAAGTGTATGACTATGGTCTGCACGCCCTAGCTCAGGTATTTATTCTCACCTCATTCCCTTAGTTGTATTCTTTCGCCTCTTGATATCTGTTTTCTCGGCCTTTTGATATCTGTTTATTATTTCTGTGCTGTCTGTATGCGCCTTTACCTCGGCCACCAAATGGATGGCGGAGAATCAAGAAAAGTTTCACGAGGCTGAGAGGGCCATTCAGCACGAGGCTGATTTACAGTCAGAGCTCAAAACTGCTAGGGCTGCGTTGGAGAGTGCCAGGATTGAGCATGCGAGGATCCTGGACGAGCTGACGAGGCATCATGACGCAGACATGGAAGCCAAGGACTTGCTTCTTAAGGAGAAGGATGAAGCCATGACCCATCAGGGGGACCAATTTAAGATTGAACTGTCTGAGGCCGTGAAGAAGGCAGAGGTAGACGCTATGGAGGCCTACAAACTCTCAGATGAGTTTTAAGGCTTCGGTCTTGAATACTTGGAGAGAGGGATCAGGACGGCCTGTCGGTGGGTCGTCCTCAAGTTCGGCAATGTCGTCTCTTCAGTCCGTCCTTGTTTGGAGGTAGTTCAACTGGACGACCCCTTGATTGCTGAGGCTTTAACCCAGGTGGAGTCCCAGGTGCACGCCGAGGGTGTCAGCACGTCTGAGGATCAGTCAGTCATGGTCGTTGAGGAGACCTCTCTTATCGACGTTGAGGCCCTGCCCTCTGACATTGCTCAATAGGGTGGCTGACTGTAGCCCATACCCTCTTCGTGTAATTAATATTTTGTATTCTTTTATCAGACGAACATCTTCATTTTGTAATGTAATATAATGCCTCTTTTTCTTCTGTATTTGTCTCTCGTATGGCTTGTATTGTGAATCTTATGTTAATATCACTAACCCCTCCCTTGTCTTTCTTGAGGGTGAATGAGGGGTTGTCCCCTGCGTTGGCCATCATTATAGCCGAGGGTTTTTAACCAATTTTAATTGATGCTCAAGTCTTCCATCGTCTTTCTTAAGGAAAATGGAGGGGTCGTCCCATCCATTGACCCTCATTATAGCCGAGGGTTGTAATTACCAAATTAATGGTTTTAAAGTCTTCCCTCGTCTTTCTTGAGGACAATGGTGGGGTCGTCCCCTCCATAAACCTTCATTATAGCCAAGGGTTATAATTACCAAATTAATGGTTTTAAAGTTTTTCCTCATCTTTCTTGAGGACAATGGTGGGGTCGTCCCCTCCATTGACCCTCATTATAACCGAGGGTTATAATTACCAAATTAATGGTTTTAAAGTCTTCCCTCGTCTTTCTTGAGGACAATGGTGGGGTCGTCCCCTCCATTGACCCTCATTATAGCCGAGGGTTATAATTACCAAATTAATGGTTTTAAAGTCTTTCCTCATCTTTCTTGAGGACAATGGTGGGGTCGTCCCCTCCATTGACCCTCATTATAGCCGAGGGTTATAATTACTAAATTAATGGTTTTTAAAGTCTTCCCTCGTCTTTCTTGAGGATAATTACCAAATTAATGGTTTTAAAGTCTTTCCTCATCTTTCTTGAGGACAATGGTGGGGTCGTCCCCTCCATTGGCCCTCATTATAGCCGAGGGTTATAATTACCAAATTAATGGTTTTAAAGTCTTCCCTCGTCTTTCTTGAGGACAATGGTGGAGTCGTCCCCTCCATTGACCCTCATTATAGCCGAGGGTTATAATTACCAAATTAATGGTTTTAAAGTCTTCCCTCGTCTTTCTTGAGGACAATGGTGGAGTCGTCCCCTCCATTGACCCTCATTATAGCCGAGGGTTATAATTACCAAATTAATGGTTTTAAAGTCTTCCCTCATCTTTCTTGAGGACAATGGTGGGGTCATCCCCTCCATTGGCCCTCATTATAGCCGAGGGTTATAATTACAAAATTAATGGTTTTTTAAGTCTTCCCTCGTCTTTCTTGGGGACAATGGTGGGGTTGTCCCCTCCATTGGCCCTCATTATAGCCGAGGTTTATAATTACCAAATTAATGGTTTTAAAGTCTTTCCTCGTCTTTCTTGAGGACAATGGTGGGGTCGTCCCCTCCATTGACCCTCATTATAGCCGTGGGTTATAATTACCAAATTAATGGTTTTAAAGTATTTCCTCGTCTTTCTTGAGGACAATGGTGGGGTCGTCCCCTCCATTGGCCCTCATTATAGCCGAGGGTTATAATTACCAAATTAATGGTTTTAAAGTCTTCCCTCGTCTTTCTTGAGGACAATGGTGGGGTCGTCCCCTCCATTGGCCCTCATTATAGCCTAGGGTTATAATTACCAAATTAATAGTTTTTAAAGTCTTCCCTCGTCTTTCTTGAGGACAATGGTGGGTTCGTCCCCTCCATTGGCCCTCATTATAGCTGAGGGTTATAATTACCAAATTAATGGTTTTAAAGTCTTCCCTCGTCTTTCTTGAGGACAATGGTGGGGTCTTCCCCTCCATTGACCCTCATTATAGCCTAGGGTTATAATTACCAAATTAATGGTTTTAAAGTCTTCCCTCGTCTTTCTTGAGGACAATGGTGGGGTCGTCCCCTCCATTGGCCCTCATTATAGCCTAGGGTTATAATTACCAAATTAATAGTTTTTTAAAGTCTTCCCTCATCTTTCTTGAGGACAATGGTGGGGTCGTCCCCTCCGTTGGCCCTCATTATAGCCGAGGGTTATAATTACCAAATTAATGGTTTTAAAGGCTTCCCTCATCTTTCTTGAGGACAATGGTGGGGTCGTCCCCTCCATTGACCCTCATTATAGCCGAGGGTTGTTCTTCGAAGATGTTTCCACGCATACTAGAATTGATAAACACAAGATGAGAGTAAACACTGATATTTCTCATTAATTTTCCAATTGTTCTACTGGAGCAACACCCATTACAACTGTCGTCCGATAAGACTTTACAAAATTATGGATAGTATTTCTTCAAATGATCTGCATTCCAGGGGTTGGAAAAGGGCTCCCCCTCTAGGTTTTCTAGTCTATAGGTCACAGGGACGACTTCATCGATGACCCTATATGGGCCATGCCAATTAGAATGGATCTTGTTGGGCTTCTGCCAAGTCTTTTTGAGGACCAAGTCCCCCACCGCAATTGGTCTCTGTTTCACCCTCTGATTGTAAAACCTTGCAGTCCTCTGCTGGTAGGCGGCTTGCCTTATCTCGGCATCTTCCCTCCTTTCCTCAATCAGGTCTAAGTCGAGTCTCCTCTCTTCTGTACTTATCTGGGGGTCATACATTTGGACCCTATGAGTAGGAAACCCAATCTCAGTGGGGATGACGACCTCTGATCCATAAGCTAGCATGAATGGGTTCTCCCTGGTGGAGGTCTTTGTCGTCGTCCTGTAGGCCCACAGTACAGCATATAACTCCTCGACCCATATTCCTTTTGCCTCCTCAAGCCTCTTCTTGATTCCATCTAGGATTGTCCCGTTTGTAACTTCTGTTTACCCATTGGCCTGAGGTCGGCCCGGGGTAGAGAAGAATTGTTTGATACTCACCCTTTCACAGTACTTCTGTAGAGAGGTATTCTTGAAGTGAGTCCCGTTATCCGAGATGAGGGTGTTGGGGAGACCATATCTGCATATAACATTTTTCCAAATGAACTGGAAGGTCTTCTGCTCTTTAATTATGACCATCGGTTCGGCCTCCACCCATTTTGAGAAATAGTCAATCGCTACGATGAGGAACCGATAGTTATTGACTGCTCTTGGTAAGTGTCCTACAAGGTCGATCCCCCACACTGCAAATGGACATGGGGATGTAATGGAGGTAAGAGGCTGATGGGGTTGGTGAGGGATGGTGGAAAATCTCTGGCATTTATCGCACTTTTTTACATATGCCGCGGCGTCTTTCCCCAAGGTCGGCCACCAGTACCCTTGGGTGATCACCCTCTTCGCTAAGGATCTACCCCCAATATGGCTTGAGCACGATCCTTCGTGCACATCTTGAAAAATGGAGGGGACTTTTGAGGGATGCACACACCTAAGTAAGGGGAGCAAAAACCCCTTTTTGTACAAAGTGTCTCCGATGATAGTGAATTTTGCAGCCCTGTATCTCAGCTTCTTCCTTTATTGCCTTGCTTCTGGCATCTCTCCCTCTTTAATGTATCTGATCAAAGAGTCCATCCACGAAGCTTCCTGCGAAACATTTAGGCAATTGCTAAGTGTTCCCTCAGCGTCTTCAATAGTTGCCCGAAGATAAATTTTCACTGGGACCGTCCTCCTGATGTCTGTCCTAGTTGCCGAGGCCAACCTAGCAAGGGCGTCAGCTCGACCATTATCGAGCCTAGGTATCCTCTTTAACCTTACTTCTTTGAAGCCCTTCAGTAATGACCTCACCTTCTCAAGGTACCTAGCCATCCTCCCGTCCTTAGCCTCGTAGGCTCCTAGTATCTGATTCACTACTAGCCTCGAATCACTATGGACCAAAATCTGGCCGACGCTAAGAGACTTGGCCAAGGAGAGTCCTTCTATCAGGGCCTCATATTCGAACTCGTTGTTGGAGGCCTTAAAGTTGAACCTCAGGGCGTACTCAATGTCTGTGCCATCGGGTGTTGATACTATTAATCCATCTCCACTCCCGCTTTTGCAAGAGGACCCGTCGACGAAGAGACTCCACATGGTATGTTCTTCTGAGAAACTTCCCTCGGTGAGTGACCCCTGTCTAAAGAGATATCTTCCCTCTTCATTTTCAGCCACTTTCCTTCTAGCGGTGCTTATCTCAGCCTTATCTGCAGGTGTGTCGGTGAGCTCACCTTGTCGGGTATCTATCTTCCCGAGACTCTCACCCTCGGCTTCATCATCTTCCCAAGTAAACTGAGCCACAAAGTCTGCCAATGCTTGCCCCTTAATGGACATCCTAGGTTGATACACTATGTTAAACTCCCCCAGCTCTATAGCCCAGGACATTAACCTCCCTGATTTTTTAGGCTTGTGCAAAACCTGCCTAAGGGGAGAGTCAGTGAGGATGACCATTGTATGGGACTGGAAGTATGGCTTCATCTTTCTCGATGCATGGATCAAGGTATAGGAAAACTTCTCCATCCTTGGATATCTTTGCTCTGCCCCTGGAGTACCTTGCTGTTAAAATACACAAGCTTCTGTACTCCGTCTTCGTCTCTCACAATGGCTGCACTGATGGCTGACTTTGAGACGGCAAGGTACACATAAAGTCGTTCACCCTGCACGGGCCGTGACAACAGCAAGGGAGACCCCAAGTATGATTTTAACTCCTTGAAGGCCTCATCACACTCTTCACTCCATTCGAAGGCTTTTCTGAGAATTTTGAAGAATGGTAGACACCTGTCTGTGGCCCTAGACACGAACCTATTCAAGGCAGCAACTCTCCATGTGAGTCTCTGAACGTCTTTAATGGACTTGGGGGTCTTCATCACAATAAGGGCCTTTATCTTTTCAGGATTGGCCTCGATGCCTCTTTGGTTGACAATGAACCCCAAGAACTTCCCTTCTTCGACCCCGAAGACACACTTGGCCGGGTTAAGCTTCATCTGGTATTTATCCATCGTATTAAAGGTCCTCTCCAGGTCTGCCACATGATCCTCTGCCTTCAAACTCTTAGTCAGCATGTCATCTACATAGACCTCCATAGACTTCCCAATTTGGTATTCGAACATTTTATTTACGAGGCGCTGGTACGTTGTCCCCGCATTTTTTAGGCCAAAGGGAATGACCCTATAACAGTATGTCCCCTTGTCAGTAATGAAGGCTATCTTCTCCGAGTCCTCAGGGTTCATGAAGATCTCGTTGTACCCTGAATAGGCATCCATAAAGCTCATGAGCTCATGGCCTGTGGTAGCGTCTACCATCTGGTCAATGCGGGGGAGAGGGAAGCTATCTTTGGGATAGTGCTTGTTGAGGTCGGTGAAGTCCACACACATTCTCCACTTCCCGTTGGCCTTTGGGACAATGACTGCATTGGACAGCCATTCAAGGTAGATGACCTCTCTGATAAACTCAGCGTCTTCTAATTTATTGACCTCATCCCTAATGACCTCATACTTTTCTCTAGAGTAAATTCTCCTCTTCTACTTTACTGGCTTTGCACCCTCTACTACATTGAGCTTGTGGCTCATAACTTCGGGGTCGATCCCTGGAATATCTGTGTGATTCCATGCAAAGACGCTATGTCTTCTCTTCAACAGTTTAATGAGGTCTTCCTTGATATTTGGCTTCAGAGACTTGCCGACTTGGACGGTTTTTTCTGGGTCATCCTCATTGAGAATGATGGATTCTACCTCTTCCGCGGCCTCTCCTTTCTTTAGCTTCGTCTCGTCTCTAGGGTCTAGGGTATCAATATTGTAAGTGGTTGTAGCCTTCTTGTGTGCCTCTCTTTCTTCAGCGGAGTTGTAGTAACATTCTGGCGCTGTCGTCTGGTCTCCCTGAACTTCCCCCACCCCGTAAGGGGTAGGAAATTTAATCATCTGATTGACCGTAGACGGCACAACTTCAAACCCCTTGAGGGACACACGCCCCAATATGATGTTGTAGGCCAAAAACACATGTTCATCCTTCACAAAGAAATTGACCTTCTTGGTAAGCCATCTCGACCACTCGTCCCCCATCCTGACATCGGCCTCATACACTCCAAGGGGATGAACCTTTTCCCCACTAAACCCAATCAATGGATGATGGTATGTGACGAGTCTAGCACGGCTGAGACCTAAGGCTTTGAAGTATCACGTCTGCAGATGAGCCCCAGTCTACTAGGATCCTTGGCACCTCGCACCCGTGCACCCTGGTAGTGATGATGAGAGGGTCATCATGTGGGGCTAAGAGGCCTTTGAAGTTCATTCTTGAAAATCCCACTATCAGAGTGTCCATGTCGACCTTCTTCCTCTTTTCTGACTTCGCCTCCAGAGAGGTTGAGTGTACCGTCTTCGTCACTGTCTTGGCCTCAGCCACATGGGCCTTCCTGTCAGCGACCTCTGACCCTCCTCCTGCTAGACCCTCGAAGATCATTCCCACTCCGAGCGAGATCATATTAAGCCTCTTGACAGGGCCTTGATCGTCTCTCGGCGGGAGGTCAGGTTCGTCCTCATCATCAGAAGGGTCGTCCCCTCTTTTTTGAAGACCTTCTTTACATGTATCACCTCGCTTTTTTTCGGGTTCGTCCCATCGTCCCCTCTTGAAGGCACCTTTGTCGACGTACTTTTTGAGCTTCCCTTCTTTTAGCATCTTCTTAATCTCATCTTTCAAAGAGAAACATTTGTCTGTTATGTGGCCATGGTCTTGGTGAAATTCGCACCACAGGTTTTTATTCCTCTTATTGGGGGCTGCCCTCAACTTCTCTGGCCACTTCAGAGACTGGTCACTCTTTATCTCACTGAGAATCTGTTAACAACTGACCGTTAGAGGGGTGTAACCAGCGAACTTGTCGTCCGTAGACCTCTTCTTCCCCTCTTTGTTCTTCTTAGGGTATTTACCCCCACTAGCGCCTCCTTTTTCGTCTTCGTATTTTGTGGCCATCGCCTCTTCGGTGTTCATCACCTTTCCTGCTGTTGACAGCAATTCAACCATCATCTTCGGAGGGTCTTCAGCAAGCTTCCATAACAGCTTCCCCTTTTGGAGTCCTCCGATCAGGGCTGTCATAGCTATGCTCTCCTCATAGTCTTCCACCTCCAACTTTTCTTTGTTGAATCTAGCTATGTAGTCTCTTAGACTCTCATTCTTCCCCTGCTTAACATAGAGCAGGTGGGTGGTCTTCTTCTGTGGCCTCATCCCAAAGCAAAAGTTGTGGATGAACCGCACTACACCAAAATGGTCAAAATGTCACCTTTCAGCCGGCCACCCTTGTCAAGGTCATTGACCGTGACAAAAAAAACGCATTTTGTGTCACGGTCATTGACCTTGACACGACCGTGACAAGTCCGTGACAAAATCACTTATCACGGTCGTGTCACGGTCAATGACCGTGACAATTCTTTAAATAATTATCACGGTCAATGACCTTGACACGACCGTGACAATGTTAGCAGGAAAACCCCTTTCCTCCTTCTTTTTTCCCTCCCGCCGTTCCCTCCCTCTCTCTCTCTCTACTTTCAGGTTTAATTCTCTCTCTCTCTCTCTCTCTCTCTCTTCCATTTATATATATGTTTGTGTGTATATATATGTGTGTATATATGTGCGTGTGTGGGGGGTGGGGCAGGGTGGGGGTAGGGTGGGGGCAGGGTGGGGGGTAGGGGGTGGGGCAGGGTGGGGGTAGGGGGTTAAAAATGTAAATAAATAAGTAATTTTCTATAAATTTCGAAAAATAATATCCAAAAATGTAAATGTAAATAATATCCAAAAATACTATATCAAAAAATGTAAATGTAAATAATATCCAAAAATATTGGATAACAATTTATTTTCATTCAAAATAAATAAGTAATTTTCTACAAATTTAATAAAAAAATGAAGGCCGACTTAATATGTGATTTAAGTGTGAAATAATCGCTATATACTTATACTAATGGAGAAAAAAACCATATATGGCATTTTTTGTTGACTTTATATGGTGAAATAATCACATGACTTTATATCCATCAAATAAAAGCATGAAAACTAAAAAACTACAATAAGGGTTAAAATGGCATCCAAAGTTGCTAAAAGCATGAAAAATAAAATATTTTTAAGATTTGTGGTGAATAACTAAAGTTAAAAAAAGTATTACTTTAGTCATTAAATTACTTTTTGAATTCGGGCGATGCGCATAAATTTGTAGTAATTGTCTTATAATAAAGATCAATTAGTCTATGTTGTTGAAAAATTTGATCAAATTGGTGAGCCCTTCATATTTTAAAAATGTTGTTTTTATTCCTATTTAACTTTTCTTTCTATACACCCCTAATTATATTTAAAGTTTAATAAAATAGGAGTTATAGAAAGAAAAGTGGGGTTTAAATAAAAACATTTTTTAAAAATTTTAGGTTCTGGTGCATAATCTTACTTTGTCACAATTAATTTATATGCCTCAAAGTTATTTTATCACTCTTAGTTTATATTTGTGATAATACTTTATGAACCACAACTTTAGGTTGATTATTTTAGAACTTAAACTTCAAGATACAAAAAATAATTCTATAGAACAACTTAGATATCTTAACAAAACACATATCTAACATTGAATATGATTAATAAAAATCACAAAACAATAGTAGAAATTCAATACATGAAATTAACATTGAGATTATTTTAAATAGACAGTCACTACTGTGTGTGTGTGTGTGTGGTGGTGGGTGGGGGGGCTATTGTGTGTGTGTGTGGTGGGTGGGGGGCTATTGTGTGTGTGTGTGGTGGGTGGGGGGCTATTGTGTGTGTGTGTGTGTGTGTATGTGGTTAGTGGGGGTGGTGGTGTGTGTGTATGTGGTGAGTGGGGGGTGTGGAGGGAGGTGTGTGTGTGTGTGTATGTGGTGAGTGGGGGGTGTGGAGGGAGGTGTGTGTGTGTGTGTGAATTAACCCATGAATTTGTATTTTTGTATTTGAATTAACCCATGAATTTATTTTTGTATTTGAATTAACCCATGAATTTATTTTTATATTTTAATTAACCCATTATATGAAACATACTTGAAATTAAATATAGTGCGCATAGATACTAGCCTTCTAGTTCTTATGTGTACGCATTCAATAGCCCTTAGACCCGTTCGAGAGTCATTACCCCTGTAATGAGATCTCTCGAATTGTCCCGTTTGGACAGTTTGAGACTGTATAATTTCTGTATAATATTCTTATTGGCTTAAAGTTGTTACTTTTGGAGGAAGTTCTGCAGTCGTATCTTAATGTTCTCTGGGTACATACTAGATTGACAAGTGTGACTGTTATTTCAATTGACCAATTGAAATAACACTCACACCTGCCAATCTACGTCGTGTACTTGGAGAACTAAGGGGATATGCTGTCGAATTTTTTTCAAATCGTAACAATGTGCATGAGCTGTTAAGTATATTACAGAAAAATGCAGTCTGAATGGGATAGGACCACTTACCCTTTAATAGGATAATTAAATGATGGGATAATTAAATAAAACATACTATAAATCTAAGTTTTGTTTACCTTTAATAGGTGTTTAGTTTTGGTAGCTATGATGGGATATCCGAAATACAAAGAGTGGATGGGTGAGACTAATAGAATGGGGGATGTGTTTCGCAGAGGTGCTAACGAATTTGTGAAATATGCAAAGAGATGTCGTAATGATGAAGAGTTTCCGTGTCTGTGTGCTAGGTGTAAGAATGGTAAGGTGTTTGAGTGGAAAACAGTTGAACTACATTTGTTAAGATCGGGTATGCAAGATAGTTATCGATTTTGGAGTTTTCACGGTGAATTGAAAGTTCCTTTTGTCCCCGACCAACCTTCACAACAACCTTCAACAAGTAGAATAGATGTAGAAGGGGACGACGTAGATCATAATATGTTAGAGGATTTAGTTGATGATGCGTACGGAGTTTATGAAGCTGAGGAGAATGAGGTTACTGATGATGTAGAAGATTCAAGTGCTCGTGAAGATAACACGATAAAACTTGATGATGACTACCAAAGTTTAAAATTTAAGGCGACCCAATCGTTATACTCTGGCTATGACAAAGATCAAACAACTTTACATGCCATGGTTGGTTTGCACAGTTTGAAGACGCAGTACGGTTTGTCTGGCAATAGCGTAACGGGAATTCTGAAATGGGTGAAGGGCTTATTACCCAAGGTGAATACACTTTCAAATAGCTATCCTGTTATGAAGAACAGTTTGAAAGGTTTGGGAATGAAGTATAAATTGATTCATGCTTGTGTGTATGACTGCATACTATACCGAAAGGAGTATGAAAATCTCGATCGTTGTCCGGTATGCGATGAACCTAGATATGTCCAATCTACTAGTAAGGAAGGTACAAGCTCAAAAGTGCCTCAAAAAGTATTGAAATATTTTCCCGTTGGGCCTAGATTAAAGCGATTTTTCACAGTACCATGGATTGCAGAGGCAATGACTTGGCATGCTAGGGCAGAAGTAGGGGGTAATATTATGCGTCATCCTATTGATTCTACTGCCTGGTGGAGGATGAATTTTGAGTATCCCGATTTTGCTCGAGAACAACGCAACATTCGTTTGGCTATATCAACAGATGGTTTCAATCCATTTGGAAATCTAAGCACCAATCAGAGTGTATGGCCAGTTATCCTAGCCCCACTCAACCTCCCTCCTTCACAGTGTATGAGACCTGAATTTTCGATGATGGCTTTATTGATACCTCGGCCAAAGGCACCAAGTGATGACATTGATATCTACCTGGCTCCTTTGGTAGAAGAATTAAATGAGTTGTGGGAAGAGGGTGTGCAATCATTTGACTCTTTTAGAAAAGAAGAGTTTACGCTGAAAGCTATGTTGATGTGGGCAATTCATGATTTTCTAGCTTATGGGACATTATTCGGATGTGTAGTACATGGTTATTTGGGGTGTCTTATTTGTGGAGAGGAGACTAAATCTCTTCGTCTATCCCCTAGCTTAAAAAATGTATACCATTGCCACAAGAGGTTTTTATCCCCAGCTCATAGTTTCAGATTTGAGAAAGGTTCTAATTTTTATTGGGCGGAGTTGAACATAGGCTACCGCCGAGAATGAAACTGAGATAAGAAAGGCATGGTCTCGGAGGTCAATTTTATTTGACTTGCCTTATTGGAAGAAAAACCTGGTGCGCCATGTATTGGATGTGATGCATGCAGAGAAGAACTTCATTGAACATATTGTGGGTACTTTGCCTTGGGGGGAGTCATTCGAAGGATGGAGAAAATTCACGAAAAGACCTTAAAACGTTAAAACTTAAGCCACAACTATGGTTGAAAGAAGATAGTAGGGGAAGGACAATAATTCCCCCTGGTGCGTTTACTTTGACCAGTGGGGAAAGGAAGGTGCTTCTAGATACAATATATAATTTGAAGCGCCCATCTACTTTTTCGTCCAACTTGCAAAGGATTGTGAATTATGCTACTCATGATTTACATAAGTGTAAGTCCCACGATTGGCATGTGATCATGCAATTGGTTCCTCTATTGTTTAAGCACTGTTTCTCCAAGCACAAGGATTTGCGTAGGGCTATTATGCAAATTAGTATTACCTTCTCCCTCTTGTGTGAGAAGGTAGTGAATCGAGAATACATAGTGGCCGCAAAATTGGCTGTGAACGAAGCGATTTGTGTATTGGAGAAATACTTTCCCCCAGCATTCTTTGACATAAGTGTTCACTTGTTGGTACACCTATGCGACGAGGCACTTCTTTGTGGTCCAGTTAGATATCGGTGGATGTATCCGTTTGAAAGATTGATGAAAGTTTTTAAAGATTACGTCAAGAATACGCGATATATTGCAGGATCAATTGCAGAGGAATACATCACCGTGGAGTCATCAATATATACTCGGGAATATATGCCTGACTCGACCAGCGTTGATGACACTGATGAATTCCTCGATGATGGTGGTAATGTGATGGGAAAACGAGTGAAATTAACGAGTTTGCAACATGAACAAGTAGCTCGTTATCTATTTGACACACATGAAGATGTCGAAGAATGGAAAAAGTAAGTTTCGAATATTATAATGTTTAACATTATTTTAGATTATTTTATACATGATTAATTTTGTAATATGCAGTAAATATGAAGCCTGTGAGAACAATAAAAGACGAAAAATAATGGTACAATCAGACAGCGAATTTAGGCTATGGTTGACACAAGAGGTAATTATAATGAAAACAGTCGTTATATAACGTTACATTACACTCAAATTTTATCACTAATATAATTAATTTATCCATATTCTCAGCTCCTAAATATGGGTGATGCGACATCAAGGCTTGCTCGTCTAGCCACTGGACCCTTGTTCGTGGCACAAGAGTACAAAAAGTATCTATTGAACGGTTACATTTTCGGCGCTAAAGTGTACGAGGAAAGTACAAATGTACAGAACTCGGGAATTTCATACAAGGCTCTTACTTTCTTTCGAGCGAGCGCAAAAGATAAAAACCTCGTTGAAGCTGAAATGACTTACTATGGTGTAATCCAAAATATATTTGAATTGGATTATATAAGCTTCAAAGAGGTTGTATTTTACTGTGAATGGGTAAGAGTTGAGGATAAAAATGCTTGTAAAGTTGATCCTGTCACTAATTTGATCATGGTTGACTTGTCCAAGGTGAAGAACAACGACCACGTGAGCGATGAGCCGTTTGTTTGTGCATTTGAAAAGGTTAAGCAAGTGTTTTACTCGGAGTATATCAACAACGAGCCGTGGTCAATTGTCCAACACGCGCCAAGGCGTCTAAATAGTAGTGTGGATGACTTGGCTGCTCCTACCGAATATCAATCCATTTTTTATGATAACCCGAATTTGAAACAATTTTTCAATTTGTAATAAATATTTCAATTTGTACCGAAACATCCATTTTTAATGCTTTTAATTGATCTTCACTTTATAATTTTCACTCTTGTGTAGTGTGCGTGTGTGGAGAGGAGATTAATACATAAATACTCCAACTACATCTAAGTTTTGTTTATACTAATCCATGAATATACGCTTCTTACCTTTAATAGGTGATTAGTACATAGTTATTTGGGTGACACTACAGGTAATGTATTTATATTTATATGTCAATTTCGATTTCGATTTCAATTACGATTTATATTTATCTATATTTGAGGGGCGGATACTAATTTTACTTTATTTCAATTTAGGGGACAGGGAGTGGCCCTAAGGGTAGGCCACATATGCTCTATACTTATGTGGCTATTCGGACGAGAAGGGAAGGATAAGGAGGTGTCCCCGAGCGTCGCGGTACAAAATCTCTTTTCCATGCAAATAGTTTGTAGATTTGAGATAATTGATGGTGATGTTGTTTCTTCTTAAATAGTTTCTATTTTGAATATATATTTGCATTATATTTAGTTTGTTTGGATATATGATGTTTGGAACAGGTACAACGTTGCTATAACAGGTACAAATATACTGCTGGGCAGTGGCAGTGGCCATACTGCCCAGCAGATGTTTTTTAAATTCTGCCCAGAATTGTCACGGTCATTGACCGTGACATGTCCGTGACAAAAAGTTGTCACGGACGTGTCACGGTCAATGGCTGTGATAATTTTTTTAAAAAGGGCCACGGCTTTGTCACGGTTATAAAACGTGACAAACGTGTCACGGTCATTGACCGCGACACGACCGTGACACAAAACGCGAGTTTTGTGTCAAGGTCAATGACCGTGACACGACCGTGACAAAAAAAGTTATCTCGCCTCAAAATGTCACGGTCATTGACCTTGACAAGTTGGATTTGTCAGGGTCAATGACCTTGACAATAGTGAAGATTTGGTGTAGTGCCGGTCTGCCAACTGCTTAAAGTTTTCAATGGAGTTTTTTGGGAGAGACGTGTACCTGACATGTGCAGCCCTAGTTAGGGTACCAGAGAAGGCACGACACCTCATCTCATCTTAGATAGAGTATATGTCTTCTGCCGACTGGTACATCTCAACATGGTGGACAGGGTTGGTGCTCCCGTCATATCTTGGGGTGACCACAGGTGACTTGAACTTTGATGGCGTAGGGAAGTTGACTATCTTCGCCACAAAGGGTGAGCCTATGGTGTATCCCCTCTGAAGAGGGTCTCGACTTTTTAGTATATCACCAATCTTATCCTCCAACCACTGGATCGAGTCATTCCAGGGCATCGTAGGGTCGTCTTGCCCGATGTTATCTCCTGCCGCCTCATCAAGATGGGCGGTGGTTTTTGCCGTGGTCGACCTGCGTTGGCTGTTTACTTTCCCCTGTCCGTCGTCCCGTCCCAGGGGTCGGCTCCCGTGGGGTCGGTCATCTGCTGCCTCCCTTCTGGACCTCGCGGCGCTTCTTGACCTGGACAGTTTTTCTCGCAGGTCATTCACTGGGCCCAGCCTCTCAAAGGCCGACCTCCTGCTCAGGCAATCGAAAGTAGAGCCTCTCGGGTGATCGTCAGGGTTTTGCCTTCCGCACTTCCCTCTGCTCTCTTGGAGGGGTCGTACAGTATTATTGGAGACCTCATACGGCTCCCAGCATTCTATGGGGGCCTCCTCCCCCTCCAGATCGTCATACCTGTCCTTAGGGCAAGGGTTTCCTTGCCTCCCCAGGCGTAAATGTCGGGGGTCAGCAACATCCTTACGCCGCTGAGGGGGTGGAAGGTCTTTGCGTGGTGCCTGGGGTGGTACCCTGGCCTCATGCTGTCCTGGAGCTGCTGCCGGAGTAATCATTTCAGGTGAGACCCCTGGTGGTCTTAGTATGTTCTGGCTCAAAGCCGTGAACTGCTCGTGCATGATCCGCTGGTTCGCTGCCAGAGACTTCAAGGCTGCCGCCACATCAGCCATCTCAGACTGAGGTAGCGGCTGACTGGAACTGGGTCCTCCCCCATCATCCGGTGGGGGAAGTGGTGGTGGTGGCATCTCCGGTGCCATGTGTTTTACCTGTGAACAACTGAACTGGAAAAAAGACTGGTGACCTTGAGAACCTTAATGGGTCTCTTTCAATGGTGAAACATCTCCTCTCAGGGGGAGAGATGGTTCACCACCAGAGTGCCCAGTGAGGTCAAGCTGTACAAAGGAAGAGATGTCTTCTCTTTCCCACAGACGGCGCCAAACTGATGATGCTTGGATTTAGCACCACCAGATATGTGATGATGAGCTCATACAATAGTAACCATGGCAGCCATAGAGATGTAAATGTATAAGTATATAGAAGGAGATGAGTATAAGAGGAACAAGATAATAATGTATAGTGGTTCAGCCAATTAGGCCTACATCCACTATGAGTGTGTGATCCACTAAGTATGGGCACTAATAGCCTTGGATACAATGCACATAAGCTCACTTTCTCTCTCTACTATGTGTACAAGCAGAGTTTTAGCTAGGGTTACAATTATCGATTGATTGATTGATCTGTTCCCCTTTTTGTAGGGTTGTAGGTGACAAGTATATATAGGTCTTGGGGGGTGTGGTATACCCCCCAAGTATGCATGGTGCATGTGAATGATGATTTAGCCAATCTCCTGTTGACACCTGTAGATGCCAAATGATGACATAATATTCCCTCACGTGAGGGGGTGATTCGGTTGTAACGGTCTTTCACGTGTCCTGTGAGCCTCATGCGCACAGCCCCACGCGTCTCCCAAACCACGCGCTATGATGACGTTACCCTCGGCCTGTAACACGAGGCCAAGGGTAAAGTTCCTTCTGGCAGTGAGTCTGCCCCAATTTAGGCCTCGTACTGTCGGCCCCTCGGAGGGTCGTCTGAGCCTGATGAATGTTCGGCCCCTCAAAGGGTCGTCTGGAGCCTGATAAAGGGTCGGCCTCTCGAAGGGTCGTTCGAGCCTGATGAAGGGTCAGCCCCTCGAAGGGTCGTCCGAGCCTGATGAAGGGTCGGCCCTTGAAGGGTCATCTGGAGCCTGATGGAGGGTTGGCCCCTCGAAGGGGCGTCCAGGCCTGATGGAGTATGAGACAATCTCGGGCTCATCTCGTTGGAGGGCGCCCTCGGCCTGGCCGAGGATATATATGGGCATATCACCTACTACACCTAATCATCACCACTTCATCTTCCAAACCCATTTCTCTCTCCTACTCGATTCCCACCATAGATCAACCCAAACCAAACACCACCAACACCATTTCCGATCATCCCCCTCACCTCCGGCGACAGTGACCCCCCAATCGCTGGAGCCCCCATCGTCGGCTACCTCGACATCTCCCTACTCTGACGACCAAACCGACGACCCTGATACCCACCTCGCGAAGCTCCAATCCAACTCTTTCACCTGAAACCCCCCTATGCGATCCACCGAATCGCGACCACCTGAACCAAAAACGAAATCGCCAGCGCCGTCGTCGGACCTGCAACCGTGACCACGACCGAGACCCTGCTCCTGACACAAACCCAACCCGCCAAGCCTTTCGACCTACCTGCCGCCGATGTTACTCTCTCTCTCCAGGCCACAAACCCAACCCGCCGATGCTTATTTCCAACACCGTTTTTTTCCATCGTCGGCTACTTCGACATCTCCCTACTTCTGACCCACAAACCCATTTGCAAGACTCACTTTGCCAATTCCCATTTCTCCCAAAATCGATTTCATCACCTGCTCTTCCAACCCATTTACCCAAAACCCATTTCAAAACCCATCAACCTCCATACCCATCTCCAAAGCCAAATCGTGCATCTGCCAAATTCCAAAACAAAGACAAAAACCCAAATGCCACATGTGAAATAACCCACTTAAACCATTTTTCCCTTATTACCCTCGAACCCTCTTTTACCCATTTACCCTAAATACCCCCCAACTAACCCTTATCCCCTTTTTTCCAAAACCACCCCCATATGCACACAAATCAGATTTTTATTCTCACCCAAATGGCCTCACACCCCTCATGTGCACATCCTTATTTTACCAATTTAACCCCTTAGCTCCAATTGCATATAAAAGAAGACCACAAGGCCATTTGAAGATCATCTAAGCTTGTAGAGAGGAATTTTTAGAGAGAGAATTGTAGAGAAAAAAAACACCATTTGTATATAGTTTTATTTTATTCTTTTTATTTTTGTTAGATATTTGTGAGATTAAATATTGTAAGAGAGTTAATTGAGTGAATAATTAATTTCAAAGCATTTGGATGCTCAATTGGAGGGATTGTATGCTTCAATTTGGAAGAGTAGAGTTCAACTTTCTCAAAGAGATTTGGTTTGCTTGTTCTATTCTCTTCTCTTTTATTTTAGTAGCCTTGATTATTAATTTGTCATTTTTGATATCATGTTAGACTAAATCCCCTTTCAAGGGGTGGGGTAAAACCCTTATTTGATGTTATTTTATTTTTATTAGTTTAATTACTTGAAAAGTCCATTTGAATGTTAATTTTGATCCCTCACCCTTAGATTTACGCCTCGAGAGAGGGTAAATGATTTTCGAGAGAAAATCAAAATTCTAGTGATAATACCCATTTTAGATTCGAACTAGAGATAGGGGTTTCTTAAGTGGGGTATTATCACTTGAATTTCAACTCTAAATTTATTTTATAAGATTGATATAAATTCTAATTGATCGATCCTAGTGGGTGATTAATTAAAAGGAGTGTGAAACTATGTTTCTAGAGTTTTGGGGTATTAAACTTAACTTTCTAAAAGATTACTATTCTAATTACACTTGCAACGAGAGTTGGTTTGTAATTTTGATATTAATTTGGGAGTATTCAAATAATTAAATTAATTAATTAAAATAACTAAAATTAGTGGTGTAATCCCATTCCTTGATTGTTCTCACAATTATTTACCTCACTTTATCTTTTATTTTAGTTTAGACTTTATTATTCATTTTAGTAACTTTCTAGTTAGTTATTTTCATTTTAGTTTAGTTTAGTTCAAATCATCACCTCACCTTATTGTTTTAATATTGAAAAAGCTAAAAAAATTAGAAAAAGTGAAAAAGCACAAAAAGAAAATAAAAAGTGAATTAAAATTGAATTTGTCTCTGGCTTACTCCCTAGAAAGTGGATTGATACCCTTACTTACCTCTACACTTGAGTTTATTATATTTGTAGGTAATTGAGGTTTTGATTAGAAGGGCTTTTCAAGCAACGACAAATTACACGCAAAAGTCATTTCTATCAAATTGCGCCGTTGCCATTCTTGGGACTGTGAAGCTCGGAGCGGATTCAATTTTTTGATTCACTTGTATTGCATTTTTTTTTTCATTTTTAGTACCATTTTTATTTTATTTTAGAAGGCTTGTATTAGGACTTTATTATCTTGGCTTCTATTGCGGTGCACAGAGACACCATTTATTTTTCATTTTAATTTGTAATAATTTATGACAAGCGTGATAGGGAAACCAGACAAGGTAGAGAGAGGGCGTCCATTGGCGAGAAAAAGAAGCCTCTCTACCTTGGGTCGGTAGGACTCCCGGGGACGACTGAGATAGGCATGATCTCCCCCTGGTCGACTCAAAATTTTTGGCACCCCACAGCCTAAAAACCGTCGGAGGTACATTTCTTAAACACTCGCGCCTCTCCTGTTAGCGAGTCCATTATTGTGTGTGTTTGTGTGCTCTTGTGTGATTTTATTCTTGCATTTATTTTTGAATGGTGTGATGAATTAAATTACTAAGACCTACACCCATTCACTCACGAGAAGGGATTTCATCACCCGACTCACTCGCTTACCCTTGTGTGCTACCCTAGCCATCACTAAATTTAAAATCAATCAACTAGGTAGCCCACTTGGAGAATATTTTTCAAAGGCAATCACTCAGATTTCCGTGAATTTTTATCGCCCACGGACTTAATTAAAATTTGACTACCCTCTCACAAGTTTTGAAGAAAAAATTGGCTATGTGCTAGTTAGGAAATTTTCTTAACTTGTGTGTGTGTCCAATTCCATTTTCGGTAGTCGGTTTTAGTTGGTTCGTCCAATTCAGAGAGTCCATATTTTTTCCCACCTTTTCTTCCAACAAAAAAACCCAAAAATATTTTCTTCTATTACTTTTATAAAAAAAACAAAATCCAAAAACATTTTTTTCTAGTAATTTTTGCAAAAAAATCCAAAAATATTTTCTTTTTCTCATTTTTAGAAAAATCCAAAAATATTCTCTTTCCTTTTGAAATTTTTTTTAAAAAAATAAAAAAATTCCCCTCATGGTCGAAGAACGTCCTTTACGGGACTACTTTGGTCATTTTTCATTGACACGTGACACGTGTGAGAGTGATCCCGAGCCGTCTCTTTATGTTATTCTTAGTCGTTTCACCTCTCTCACGAGTACCGTTGGTACTCTTGACCCATCCATACATGCACCACCTATTCCATCACCCTCGGTGTTAAGTGTCAGCGTGTCTCATCCTTTGTTGTGCACCCATTGTTCCTATGCCGATCACTTTTCCCATGAGTGCCCATACTCTTCATATCCTTACGCACCCACCGTGGAACATTTGTATCCATATGACACTGTCCCGGAACCCACCTCGGCCCATTATCCCGCTATACCTAATCCCGAGTTGTGTGAGTACCCGAGCTATTCGTGGAGGCCTGATCACCCTTCCACGCAATACAAATCCCAACCCGATGTTGTGGATCCTCACACGTTCCAACAGTTGTCATGGCATCCTTGTGCACCCGTTCACGATCAGTCCCCTCACAACGCACCCAATGAGTATCGACCATTTGTCCATCACGAAAGCGGTCCTTTCGTGTATGATGAACTTGGCCCCACCCCACACACTGCATATGAGTATTCTCCATATAGTCCCGATTATAACGTGTTGTGTCCACCTCAACCACCACCACCACCCATCATTCCACCAACACTATCATCCACCTCCACTCTCGAAACCCTCTTGCAAAAGTTCATACCTGAGCAAGAGCAAGCAATTCAAACTCAAGCTCTACAAAGGCTTGAACAAAGGTTAAATGAATTGGAGTGTGCGAGAGAGTCCGATATTTCCATGGATCCACCCATCGTTGCAACCGAGTGTGATGATGATGTGTCCTCTTGTGACACGGATTCTGAGTGTGACCAACCCTATTCTCTCGAGAATCTCGAAGTTACGACCATTCCATGGTCCGAGACCCAAGTCGATGAGAACGTGTGTACTCGCGTTCAAATGATCAAATTATATTTAAAACACCTTTTAACCCAAACAAACCCTAAACATGCAACTAGGTGTGATTGAAACAATATGAAATCATGCAAGAGTTATTCAAACACACATAATTGAGGAAAAATCCCCCACAGGGGCAAAACCATTTATTTTCACTATAATTTGTAAGAAAACGGCTTACAATCGGATTACAATGAAAATACAAGTTGACTAAGAATTACCCTCGGGTATCGGATTCTGTAGTCGCGGATGGAATTATCCCTTTCGAGTAGGGCTGCAATGGAGAATAAGAACGGTCTCCTCCACAAGGGTTGAACTGCAAAAACTGCGTTCCTGGGTTACCAAAAAGGATTCACAAATGTATGGAATTTGTGTGAATCAAAATACCTAGAGTATTGGTACTCAATAGGTGAAGACTTAGGGCTTTCTCTACTCTGAAAATCGTGTATAGAAGTCTTGGAAAAACCACTTCCCGTAGTGGGATTAAATAGGAGAACTTGAGCCCTAAAATTCGGAACATGATCTGAACACGATCTGTTTGAAATTATCCTCGTCGGATCGGTCCGGTCTCTTTAGGCGGATCGGTCCAGTGACATCGGATCGGTTCCTTTTTTAAGGCGGATCAATCCGGTTGGCATCGAATCGGTTCGGCTTTTTAGCTTCATCGGTTCGCTATGGATCCGGGGTACACTGGCCTCACCTCGGCAGGAGGATCGGTCCGGTCTCTTTAGGCGGATCGGTCCGGAGGAACCGGATCGGTTCTTTTATTTGGGCCAGATCGGTCCGGTCTGTTCCCTGATTCCTTTTCTGCCTTTGATATTCGGATTCCGTTGATGAGCGTATGATTCTTGAATTTTCTCAACGGTGTAACGACGTACGACATATAAAATGCTAATGGACAAAAATGTCCTTACAAATCTCCCCCTATGTCTATGCCGGTACATACATAAAAACAAACATCCGAATTATCAATCATAAAAAATTGTCTATACAAATCTACTCTTCCATGAACCCAAAACTGAAAAAGTACAAGTGAATAAGACTGCATCGTTTGATCTTCAAATCTTCAGGAATCTCAACGCTTTTCTCATCAGGGTGTGCAATACAATGATAATCCATGTAGTACCTACACACATGAGAAAAAGCAAAATACCACGTGACATATCGAGTTTGAAGTGAGATAAACATATATACCAATTTATGAACAAACTCAAACTTTCAAAATAATAAGATAATTCATTCTCCCCCTTTTTATGATGTCCCCAAAAGACAAATGAGAGAAATAAATCAAATAAGCAAGAGCGGGGTGTCACTAGGATAAAACCACACCATGAATGAACACAAAGCAACCAAGTCGATGATAGCGTAAATGAAGTGGCGTGATCAAATTCGATAGGAAAATCAATGCATACAAACATGACATATGTGCACGATGAATATTGGATATTCCTAGCGAATGAACTCAAATTCTTCCTTTGGTGAAAAATAATGACAATATAAGATATTGACTCAATCAAATCAACAAATCAAAGCTCAAAATGATTTTCACACCAATAACGTCCAAAATGATTTTATGCTTTTTCAGGACTTTCAAGGAAGTGCAAACCCGTTTATATTCTCCAACCAAACTCCCTCAGATATTATTTTGAATAGAGGCATTCTAAATTCTCAAACTTTGGAGAATTGAAGGTGAAACCTAAGTGGCCCATATTTGGCATGAATTGCTTTTTATTGCCTGTAATTTTTTTTCGGGCTCTTTTAACCTCTTTGGACCTCGGATATTAAAATTCCTCCATTTTTAGGTCCTTTTTAACGGTGGCTTTTGCGCAAAGGATAGATGATTACCTTTCGCAGCCCCTCCCCGTTATACAAAAACACAAAGACTCACCAAAACGGTTTTTACATGCATTCCAATCTTGTCAAGTTTTATCGCATATTGTACATTGTATAGACAGAATTGAGATGGAAACACTCAAGCCAATATGAGATAGACAAGTGCAATAATCACATATAGCCGGGCATGTGTGCAATAAAGGATATAGGAGTCAAACATGTAGGAAGATATCACTAATTACATCTCAAAGACTCCAACCAATGTAAAGCACATGGATGAAATGATGTAGCCTCTCAAATCTCTATCAAACAGTCACATGGATATATGGAATGAAGTGGTGACTTGGCTATCTTAAATGCTCATCCATAAAAGGTGCTTATACGTACAAAAATCTTTTTGGTCTTTTTCAAAAAATTTATCAAAATAAAATCTTTTTGTGCTTTTCTTAAACAAAATAAAGAAAATCTTTGTGTATTTTTCAAAAGAAATATAAAAAGCAAAAAGAATAAAACAAAGCTGTACAACTAAGCAATGGTACATATAAAACAGACTAGCAATAGAAAGCATATGATATGAACATGAAGAAGCATCCTATTCTAGACATAGACCAACCCCTTAGTCAACTGTGCAAATCCCCAAAGACTTCCTAAGACTCTCAAATCTAAGGGCATCTAATGGTTTCGTGAAAATATCGGCTAACTGACGGTCGGTGGGAACAAAACTCAGGGATACAGTGTTCTCCTCAACTAACTGACGAATAAAGTGCTCACGTATCCTGATGTGTTTTGTGCGCGAATGCTGGACGGGATTACGAGATATGTGTATCGCGCTCGTGTTATCACAAGAAATGATCATGGTGTCTTGTGAAATCCCATAATCCTCCAACATTTGCTTCATCCACAAGAGTTATGTGCAACAACTCCCGGCGGCAATGTACTCAGCCTCCGTAGTGGACAAAGAGATGGAATTTTGCTTCTTGCTCAGCCAGGAGACAAGAGCAGAACCAAAATAGAAACACCCACCAGAAGTGCTCCTACAACCATCTACATCCCCAGCCCAATCGGCATCCGAATAGGCGGACAAACGGTCATCGGTATCAAAGGAATACCAAATACCGTATGATAGAGTCCCACTCACGTATTTAATAATACGTTTTAGAGCAAGTAAATGTGACTCTTTCGGGGACGCCTGATATCGCGCACAGACTCCAACACTAAAGGCGATGTCGGGACGACTGGCAGTCAAGTAGAGAAGGCTACCTATCATACTCCGAAATAAGGTTTGCTCTACGTCCTTGCCAGAAGTGTCCTTACTAAGCTTGGTAGTGGTACTCATAGGTGTACGTGCATTCTTAGCGGAGTCTAAACCAAATTTCTTCACTAGGTCTCTAGCATACTTGGATTGGGAGATGAACATCCCATCTTCTAGCTGACGAACCTGGAGACCAAGGAAGAATGTAAGCTCACCAACCATGCTCATTTCAAACTCACTTTTCATCTCCTCCTCAAAGTGGTGAGCATGCTGGGAGCATGTGGATCCAAAGACTATGTCGTCCACATAGACCTGGGCAACCAAAATAGCACCGTCATCTCTCCTGACGAACAACGTCATATCTACTCCCCCTCTCTTGAACCCTCAAGCTAAGAGATAGGAAGTAAGACTCTCGTACCAAGCACGGGGAGCTTGCTTCAAACCATACAAGGCTTTCCTCAGATAGTAGACGTGCTCAGGGTGCTGAGGGTCTTCAAACCCTTTTGGTTGTTCCACATAAACCTCCTCCTGTAGAATGCCATTCAGAAAGGCACTCTTGACATCCATCTGATACACCTTGAAGCGCAGATGACATGCGATGGCGAGCAGAAGACGGACGGACTCAAGCCTCGCAACAGGAGCAAATGTCTCCCCAAAGTCTACACCCTCTATCTGCGTGTAGCCTTGAGCGACCAACCTAGCCTTATTTCGGATTATGGTACCATTTTCATCCATTTTGTTCTTAAAAATCCACCGGGTACCTATCAAATTAATCTCACTAGGTCGGGGGACAAGTTCCCAGACATCATTCTTTTTAAACTGAAACAACTCATCCTGCATAGCAGATATCCAGTGTTCATCCTTGAGTGCTTCTTTATGGTTCTTGGGCTCGACTTTGGACGTGTAGCAGAGATGGCTAACAACGTTCTCTAGCTGAGCACGAGTCTTGACCCCTAGAGTGGGATCACCAACAATGATAGAAGGGTCATGGCTCTTGCGAACCCAAGCAGGTGTGTCCCCTAGCGCAGGAGTAGGGACCACAGAGTGTGAGAGAGGAACAGGTAAATCACTGTTAGAACAATTCTCATCCTCACACTGAAGGTTAGGATCAATAACCGTCGAAGGTTCGTCATCTTGCACAGTGATGTTTATTGATTCCATAACCTTAGAGCTCTTCAGGTTAAAAACCCGGTACGCTTTGCTATTCGATGAATATCCTAGAAATATTCCCTCGTCGCTCCGGGAGTCGAATTTTCCTAGTTGCTCTCTATCCCGTAGGATGTAGCATTTACTCCAAAAAACATGGAAATACGCCAGGTTGGGCTTCTTGTCGGTCCACAACTCATAAGGTGTCTGTAGTGTGTGTGGTCGCAAATAAACCTTATTCACCGTGTGGCATGCAGTAGACACTGCCTCTGCCCAAAATCTCCTAGAAACTTTACGACCTAGAAGCATAGATCTATCCATCTCTTGGATCGTTCTATTCTTTCTCTCAACAATCCCATTTTGCTGAGGAGTTCTCACAGCAGAAAACTCATCTTTGATCCCAAGGCTATCACAGTACAAATCCACCTTTGCTTCCTTAAATTCAGTGCTGTTGTCACTACGTATTCTGTTAATAGTGACATCGTGTTGATTTTGCAGGACACGGCACTTGGTAGTTAAAAATTCTACAGCATCGGATTTCTCTCTCAGAAAACCTACAATGGAGTACCTGGAGAAATCATCTACCATCACGAGGATGTACCTCTTACCACCTAGACTCTCGGTACGAGTGGGACCCATAAGATCCATGTGAATCAACCCCAGAACACGAGAGGTGGTAATGGAATGCAACTTCCTATGAGGACTACGAATTTGTTTTCCCAACTGACAGGGTCCACAAACGGTCGAAGTTGACTTTCCAAGAGATGGTAAGCCACGTACTAGATCCTTTTTAGCTAAACGATTAAGATCTCTAACGTTCACATGACCTAGACGTTGGTGCCACAGATCCATAGGAGTGATCGTGGCGCTGTTGCAGATAAGTGAGGATGTGGGCTCAGTCCCATAGCAATTATCCTCGGTCCTCACCCCTTGCATCAAAAGTTTATCGGCTTGATTGTAGACTTTACACGCGTCCCGGTCAAACTTTACTGCAAAGTCAGTGTCGCACAGCTGGCTAATGCTGAGAAGGTTTGCTTTCAAACCTTTGACGTACAAAACATTTTCTAGCTTAGGAAATCCAGGTAACTCGACGGTACCACGTCCTATAATGCTATACTTGCTCCCATCTCCAAAGGTGACTCTGCCATCCTGATAGTCCTCAAGAGTCGTAAAAAATGAGGCATCACCTGTCATGTGTCTGGAGCACCCACTATCAAAATACCACTGAGAGGTCTTATGTGCTTTGAGAGAAACATGAACAACAAAGGCCTTTTTATCTTTCTTAGGTACCCAAGCAGAGCTGACCTTTTGTTTGCCTTTGTTGTTGTTGGTTTTAGCTGAAATGTGAGAAGTATTTACTAACGGCAAAGACATCCGTCGGAATTCTTCCATTAAACTCTGAGTCGTGGCAGCTAAGAACTCAACTCGCTCTCTCAGACTAGAAAATTCATCAGTATGACGAGGTGGAGCAGTATTACATCGTGTCCGACCCATGCTATAGCGAGATTCCCTTAGGTGGCCTTTTCTTTTGCAATAAGTACAAAAGATGATAGTCAAAGGCGGACCTTGGTTTGCTTTTCTTCGTCGAACTCTCCTTCGAGGTTTTTTACGATGGCCATAAGGAGTCGTAGTAAACTCAGGAACTGGTCCAGGTGCAATTTGGGACGTGGAGGCACCATCATAACCAATTCCTTGCCGATCACCAAAACCTAAAGCAGGGCCGAGGAGCATCTTTCCCATCTTCCCAGATCTGTCCTCGATTTGTACCTTGACTTCCCGTGCTTTCTCAAGATCATGAGTCAGCTGGGCAACAAGAACTTCAAGTTTCTTTCGAGTCTCCACGGAGGAATGGAGCTGACTCGTAAGACTAGCCACTTGTTTAGTCAAGTCCCCTCTCTCTTTATCTAAAACACTCTCTCTCTCTCTAAACAAACTCTCATTCTTGACACAGGTAGATTCTCTCTCTCTCAGGGCGGTGCAGGTGGAGAACTCTCTTTCTCTCGCTTTCCTTAAATCTTCCTCTAAGCAGGTGATCTTAAGAACTAACGCTTTGTTACGCTTTTTAGTTTTAAAAGACTCAGAATATAACTCAGCGTAGGCGCATTGAATATCACTCTCGCTCTCACTTGAGTCATCCTCCCCCTCACTCACATCAATCTCACTGTCGAGGTGTCCCTGTGAAGCATCATCCTCATCGTCGTGAGGAGAACTAGGAGTGCTCACTTGACTGTCCATGAATGCGGTGAAGTTACACTCATGCGGTGACTCATCACCTGAATCCACCGTCTCGACCTCACTGTCGTTGCTAAGGGTAGCATTAAGGACAGCTTTCCCTTTCTCTCTATTCAGACGATTGGCACACTCAAAGGCTCTATGACCCCTACCATCGCACTCAAAACATCTCTCACTTTCTTTCAGAGGAGGGTTTTTGGAGTCTTTTTCATTTTTCTTTTCAAACTTATTTTTCTCAAATTTCTTTTTATCTTTAAAATTGCCATTTTTCTTAAATTTGAGAATTCTTTTGAAATTTTTTGCAAAAAGAGCCAAATCATCTAGGTCAAAATCACACTCAGAATCTGACGTGTCAGTCTCTCTCTTTCTAGATGACTCTACCCTCTTTCTAGCCGACCCCTCACTCCTTCTCTCTTGGGCTTTAAGTGCAATTCCCTTATCTTTAGATTTAGCAGTTTTAGGGAACATATCAATTTCATAAGTTTGCAAATCTCCTACAAGTTCTTTCAATTTTAGCGTATTTAAATTACCCATAGAATTTAGCACAGTGACTTTAGGGATAAAACTCTTAGGCAAAGAACAAAGAATCTTTTTAACAACTCTAGCATTAGGAATATGTTCACCAATATTAAAGCTAGTATTCACAATGTCAGAAAGTCTAGCATAAAATTCATCAAAGCATTCAGATTCATGCATGGTGATGGTTTCAAATTGAGTTGTCAAATTTTGCAACTTAGATTCTTTCACAGCATTAGTTCCTTCATGGGTGAGTTGTAAAACATCCCATGCCTCTTTTGACGTGGTGCACGTCATTATGCGTTTGAACTCATCAGGAGTGACAGACCCAGAAATAGCACTTAGACCTTTAGAATTAAAAGATGACCATTTAAATTCTTCATCAGTCCAAGAAGTGTCAGGTTTCAAGTTGGTCACATTATCAACAGTCACGGTGGGAGGAGTCCACCCTCTTTCAACTAAAATCCAGACACGTTCATCAATGGCTTTTAAAGCCGACCTCATACGGGCTTTCCAATAAGCATAATTTGTCCCGTAAAAAACAGGCATTTTATAATATGACTTCTCCATTTGAACACGTACTTTTCAAAAATCAATTTTTTCAGAAAATTGATATCTTAGAAAAATTTTGCGGAAAATAGGAATACGCGATAGATTAGCATAGCCTGCTCTGATACCAATTTGAGAACGTGTGTGCTCGCGTTCAAATGATCAAATTATATTTAAAACACCTTTTAACCCAAACAAACCCTAAACATGCAACTAGGTGTGATTAAAACAATATGAAATCATGCAAGAGTTATTCAAACACACATAATTGAGGAAAAATCCCCCACAGGGGCAAAACCATTTATTTTCACTATAATTTGTAAGAAAACGGCTTACAATCGGATTACAATGAAAATACAAGTTGACTGAGAATTACCCTCCGGTATCGGATTCTGTAGTCGTGGCTAGAATTATCCCTTTCCAGTAGGGCTGCAATGGAGAAGAAGAACGGTCTCCTCCACAAGGGTTGAACTGCAAAAACTGCGTTCCTGGGTTACCAAAAAGGATTCACAAATGTATGGAATTTGTGTGAATCAAAATACCTAGAGTATTGGTACTCAATAGGTGAAGAATTAGGGCTTTCTCTACTCTGAAAATCGTGTATAGAAGTCTTGGAAAAACCACTTCCCGTAGTGGGATTAAATAGGAGAACTTGAGCCCTAAAATTCGGAACATGATCTGAACACGATCTGTTTGAAATTATCCTCGTCGGATCGGTCCGGTCTCTTTAGGCGGATCGGTCCGGTGACATCGGATCGGTTCCTTTTTTAAGGCGGATCAATCCGGTTGGCATCGGATCGGTTCGGCTTTTTAGCTTCATCGGTTCGCTATGGATCCGGGGTACACTGGCCTCACCTCGGCAGGCGGATCGGTCCGGTCTCTTTAGGCGGATCGGTCCGGAAGAACCGGATCGGTTCTTTTATTTGGGCCAGATCGGTCCGGTCTGTTCCCTGATTCCTTTTCTGCCTTTGATATTCGGATTCCGTTGATGAGCGTATGATTCTTGAATTTTCTCAACGGTGTAACGGCGTACGACATATAAAATGCTAATGGAAAAATATGTCCTTACATTCGATAATTGTGTTGACTTACCTTCCATTAGTGAGCCTGATCAAATCCCA
This sequence comes from Sambucus nigra, assembly GCA_949130495.1. NCBI lineage: Eukaryota > Viridiplantae > Streptophyta > Magnoliopsida > Dipsacales > Adoxaceae > Sambucus > Sambucus nigra. The sequence continues at coordinate 223,914,494 of OX422218.1, forward strand.
TCATGTCATCATGAACCCCACTTTGAGGTTCATATTCCCACTCATTTTCCCGTAATATCCAAAAAAATGCCCGAGTCTATACCTATTGAGCTTCACCCTTGTGTTCACGAGGAACCAGTTTATCCTAGGTTAGCTCCGGCTACGAGTGCTCACCATTTTCCCGAAATAGAATCCGTGATAGTTCCTAACTATCCGGATATGGATGATGTCCCACCATGCATGGCTCCCGTTGAGCCCGATATTTTTAGTGATTCCTCTATCTCCGATCTTGGTGCCTCGTTTGATCCACACACCACATTCACCAATGATACTCTTATGGAGAAGTTGACAACTCCATATGTAGAAACCACACTCCCTTGTGAGTATTCATTTACTCCTCCCAATGAGTGTGTGTCTCCCAAGCTTGAGTTGGATCATCTTCCTCCACCATTTATCCCACCCGATACACCGTTTATCCCACCCGACCCACCCATTATCTTTTCCACCCGATCTTGATTTTACACATTTCAAGTTTCCATCTACATTTTTAGATCCTAACCTAAAACCATCCTCCATCTACGAGAGTTATGGTGATACTCTCTACTTCCGTGACATCAAGATTGTTCCTCCATGCACACCACTCTCTTGTGGTGTTGATTTTTTCCATCAACAGCTCCCTGGCGTGTCACAGCGCGACTATTATCATCGCCCATTTATAGAATGGTCGTGTGATTTTTATGAGCCCCGCCCCATTCCTATTAACAAACCCTTTTGCCTTCCCATCCAACTTGAGCACTATACTTATAGGGCCCTTGTTGCCCTCACCTTTCGGCTCAATAAGGCCCATGACCGATACCTATTCACCCTCACCCTTACCCTAATCCCCACCCACCCATGGTCCACCTATGCTTTGCATCGCGTGATGCACTTTGCCATACAAGTGCATTGACACCTTTAGCCTTTATCCAGCAAGACTGACACTTCAGTCTTGTTTGGTGGTGATTCTCATCACCCCAATTTTTCTGCCACCCCAAGCTTTCATAGATCTTATCTTTAGGGTGAGAATGGTTCGGTCTGGCTGAAGACATTAAACTTAGCGCTACCGGGAAGCAGCCCGCGTTTTTTGTACTAGTTTGATCCTGTTTGGGGGTGGTGTTTTGACATCACCCTATGTTTTATCATGTTTATAGACTTGTACACATTTTGTCTCTTATCATTTATTCAGGTTTATTTTGGCGACATATGTCCACTTCATTAGCGGTTCATTCTGGTATTATCTTTCCTACCCTATGCTCTCAATTTTAAAAATCATTTTACTTAACATCGAGGACGATGTTCCTTTTTGTTGGGGGGTGGGGAAATCTATCAAAATCGTACCTCTTTTGAAAAATTATGATTTTTCAACCTGATTTTTTTAAAATTCCGTGCAGTTTCTTTCATCTCAATCAATGATGTGAATTTTCAATCATCCATCTTTCAAAAGTCTAGGAATCAAGCTAGAGAATATTTTTTTTCTAATAGCTTATGTAATACGTAACAAGGCATTTTGCACTATGAATTTCTAGACTCAACAAAAATTTGCGCACTTATCACGTCACTACGGTTAGAGTTGAAGAGCACTATAATTCTAAAGAGAGCCTTAAGGATCACTAGTAGAGACTTATCTTGTGAGATTTGTACATTTCACCATTTTTGAGTGTTTTACGCAATCTTCGAGTCACAAGTTGATTCAACTTCGTTTGGGTCCTCACTTTAAATTGTTGTATGATCTCATTTTCTTTCATAAAATTTGGCTTGATCACTAAGAATGATATCTTTTTCGAGTTGTAAGAAACGCGCGTCTTGAAATTTGTCCCGAATACTAAATTTTCATCCATACACTTACCACTTTCCCCCCATATCACATTTCCATTCACTCACCCATTACATTCCCATATTATTCCATATTCACATCTATTCCCCTCACCATCCATATACATACCGCACCTCATTTCATATATCTTCCATCATTTCAAATAAAAGAGTGTTGTTCCAAAATGTAAATGTCTTCATTCTTAGTTTGAAAAGTGAGAGAAAAACAAAAAAGAAAAAGAAAAAGAAAAAGGAAATAAAAATAAATAAATAAATAAAAATAGAGAAAAGAAAAGAAAGAGAGTTTGTAGAAAATTATTAAATAAAGTCATTTGTGCGTAAAGTATAGAACACTCTTCTCACACATCGCATCTATCTTTTATCCATCGCAGATTCATCACTCATCCATCAACATGCTATCATATCCTACCTCACACCATCCTACCTCATATCCCATCTATCCCATTTCATTTTCCCATCACCCATAATCATCCATATGTTCCCCTAGGTGTTCGGGCCAATGAAAGTCAACGTGGTGAATAACTCGACGTTCTCACTATAGTGATTAGCATTCTTTTATGAGATCATTTTTCTTTCTAATTGTTCGTTCTTTCTTATGTGTGTGTGAGACGTTTGAACTTGCTTACATTTACTCACCTCCTCACACACAAGAGCGATGCACTAACCCTAATCTCGAGAGTTCGTTTGAGAGAGAGATATCCAGTGAGATTTGAAGTTGAAGCATTGATTCCGAAGAGGCAATCTAGGAATTACTCTTATGATACTCGACCCATTTTGACTGATTCACACTACACACGTTGACATCTAGGGAGGATTTGCATTGTGTATTCACTTAGTTAACTTTTTACACAATCTAGCTTGTAATTCTGAAATCATTTATCTCATGATGGATTGTGCGATTATTCTATGTCTAATAAGAGATGGACTTCATTTCATTAAATCATTTTAAATAAAGAATTTTGTGGGTATATTCCCTGCAAACCCTCACGAGACACAACTCGTCCTGTAGGGCAACCTATAGGTTTAAAGGCTTGTTGCACATGCTAAGTGCAATCGCAAGTGCCCGCGAAAGTGGTACACTTTTGGTTTCTTATCTTTCTCTTTCTCTCTATTTGATTGCTCGAGAACTAGCAACGCTCTGTTTGGGGGTGGTGTGATAAGCCCCCAAAACTGTACAATTTATACCCCAAATAGATGTATTTTAGTTGCTAATTCTCGACAATATGGGTCTTGTGTGCTTAAATGTTAATTATGCAGGCTTAATTGTGCGTTGCAGAGTTCAGGCGTTTAAATCAAAGTAATTGCGCATGAATGGAGCTAATTCCCTCTCCTGTACCCTAACCCGAGCCTAAACCTAGCCCAAACTTATCCTAAGCCTGTGTGTGTTTTGTTTGTGTCTTTTTATTATTTTTAGTTTGAGTCATTTTTATTTTTAGGATTTATTTTTGATTTATTTTGTATTTTCTAGGTTTTATTTTCTATTTTTCTATTTTATTTTTATTAGGATTAGTTTTATTTTATTTTACTTTATTTTTTTAGGATTAGTTTTTAGGAATTTAGTTTTATTAGATTTTTTTTTTGGACTTTTGTTTTTAAGTTTAATAGATTTTTAATTTTTAATTCTATATCTTTTTATTTTTAGAGTTAAGAATTTATTTATTTAGTTCTTTTTGTTTTTATAGATTTTATGTATTATTTTTATTTTGTTAAGTTGTGTCTTTTTATTTTATTATTTATAGGTGTCCAAATAAAACACACACACAATGACACACCCCAAACACTCATCTTACCCTCACCATAATCCTATACACTTAACCTACACCCAAACACACCCAACCCACACTCACCCTCAGCTAACCTTCCTACACCCTACTACACCTAATCATCACCACTTCATCTTCCAAACCCATTTCTCTCTCCTTCTCCATTCCCACCATAGATCAACCCAAACCAAACACCACCAACACCATTTCCGATCACCCCCCTCACCTCCGGCGAGAGTGACCCCCCAATCGCCGGAGCCCCCATCGTCAGCTACCTCGACATCTCCCTACTCCGACGACCTAACCGACGACCCTGATACCCACCTCGCGAAGCTCCGATCCAACTCTTTCACCCGAAACCCCCCCTGTGCGATCCACCAAATCGCGGCCACCTGAACTAAAAACGAAACCACCAGCGCCGTCGTCGGACCTGCAAGCGTGACCACGACCGAGACCCTGCTCCTAACACAAACCCAACCCGCCAAGCCTTTCGACCTACCTGCCGCCGGCGCTACTCTCTCTCTCTCTCCAGGCCACAAACCCAACCCGCCGGCGCTTACTTTCGGCACTGTTTTTTTCCATCGTCGGCTATCTCGACATCTCCCTACTTCTGACCCACAAACCCATTTGCAAGACTCACTTTGCCATTTCCCATTTCTCCCAAAATCGATTTCATCACCTGCTCTTCCAACCCATTTACCCAAAACCCATTTCAAAACCCATCAACCTCCATACCCATCTCCAAAGCCAAATCGTGCATCTGCCAAATTCCAAAACAAAGACAAAAACCTAAATGCCACATGTGAAATAACCCACTTAAACCATTTTTCCCTTATTACCTTCCAACCCTCTTTTACCCATTTACCCTAAATACCCCCCAACTAACCCTTATCCCCTTTTTTCCCAAATCACACCCATGTGCACACAAATCAGATTTTTGTTCTCACCCAAATGACCTCACACCCCTCATGTGCACATCCTTATGTTACCAATTTAACCCCTTAGCTCCAATTGCTTATGAAGAAGACGTAGAGGCCATTTGAAGATCATCTAAGCTTGTAGAGAGGAATTTTTAGAGAGATAATTGTAGAGAAAAAAAACACCATTTGTATATAGTTTTATTTTATTCTTTTTATTTTTGTTAGATATTTGTGAGATTAAATATTGTAAGAGAGTTAATTGAGTAAATAATTAATTTCAAAGCATTTGGATGCTCAATTGGAGGGATTGTATGCTTCAATTTGGAAGAGTAGAGTTCAACTTTCTCAAAGAGATTTGGTTTGCTTGTTCTATTATCTTCTCTTTTATTTTAGTAGCCTTGATTATTAATTTGTCATGTTTAATATCATGTTAGGCGAATTCTCCTTTCAAGAGGTGGGGTAAAACCCTTATTTGATGTTATTTTATTTTTATTAGTTTAATTACTTGGAAAGTCCCTTTGAATGTTAATTTTGACCCCCCACCCTTAGATTTACGCATCGAGAGAGGGTAAATGATTTTCGAGAGAAAATCGAAATTCTAGTGATAATACCCATTTTAGATTCGAACTAGAGATAGGGGTTTCTTAAGTGGGGTATTATCACTTGAATTTCAACTCTAAATTTATTTTATAAGATTGACATAAATTCTAATTGATCAATCCTAGCGGGTGATTAATTAAAAGGAGTGTGAATCTATGTTTCTAGAGTTGTGGGGTGTTAAACTTAACTTTATAAAAGATTACTATTCTAATTACACTTGCAACGAGAGTTGGTTTGTAATTTTGATATTAATTTGGGAGTATTCAAATAATTAAATTAATTAATTATAATAACTAAAATTTGTGGTGTAATCACATTCCTTGATTGTTCTCACAATTATTTACCTCACTTTATCTTTTATTTTAGTTTAGACTTTATTATTCATTTTAGTAACTTTCTAGTTAGTTATTTTCATTTTAGTTTAGTTTAGTTCAAATCATCACCTCACCTTATTGTTTTAATATTGAAAAAGCTAAAAAAATTAGAAAAAGTGAAAAAGCACAAAAAGAAAATAAAAAGTGAATTAAAATTGAATTTGTCTCTGGCTTACTCCCTAGAAAGTGGATTGATACCCTTACTTACCTCTACACTTGAGTTTATTATATTTGTAGGTAATTGAGGTTTTGATTAGAAGGGCTTTTCAAGCAACGACAAATTACACGCAAAAGTCATTTCTATCAGGAGGTTGTGGAAAGTGACATCTTTGAATTGGTAGGCCAGGTCTTCTTGGTGGGCATGGAAGGGTAGGAGTTTCCTGTCTTTGAATTTTCATTTCCTGAGGATTTGTCCGACAATGAGGGAAGAGTATCCATATATGTCTAGGTGTTTTATACCTTTCTTGAGGGAAATTTTGAGTCCTACAGTGTATGCCTCATACTCAGTCATGCTATTGGTGCAAGGAAAATCTAGTTTAATGACAATGGGGGTGTGAGAGTCATTAGGGGAGATCAGGAGTGCCCCAATGATGTATCCTTTCTCGTTCATTGCCCCATCAAATAACATTTGCCATTTAAGTCCCTCTTGAGTGGTGCAAAGAATATCTTCATTTTGAAATTTAGAGACCCAAACATCGGTTCCTTCCATGGGGTAATCAGTAAGGTAATAGGAGATGGCTCTACCTTTCATAGATTTCTACATGACATAAACGATATCGAACTCAGCTAGCAAACATCAACCATTGGGGAATTTGGTTGGATAGAGCGGGATTTTCTAGTAGATATTTGATGGAATTCATTCAGGATACTAGTCTAATGGGAAAGGAAGTCATATAGTGTTGTAACTTCTGCGTAACTCAGACTAGGGCAACACATGATTTCTCCAAAGTTGTGTAGTTAACTTTATACCCAACCAATTTTTTACTAGAATAATAATAGATATTTCCCTTCCATATTCTTTAATGTATTGGGTTAAAAAATCTCCTACTGTAGTGTCTGTGATGGTGAAGTATAGGAGGAGGGGAGACCTGGATACGGAGGCATCAAGACCGGAGGTCGGTTGAGGTATTTCTTAATTCGGTTAAAGTCTTCTTGGTAAGCCTCATTCCAGACTTTGGTGGACTCTTTTTAGAGAATTTTAAAAATTGGTTCGCAGATGGAGGTCAGTTGGCTGATGAAGCGACTGATGTACTATAGTTTACGCAGGAATCCTCAGACTTCCTTCTTCATTCGTGGTGGTGGAATCTCAAATATGGATTTTAGCTTAGTAGGGTCTACTTTGATATCTTTCTCATTAACCATGAAATGCAAGAGTTTTCCTTTTGTGACACCAAAAACTCACTTCTATGTATTTAGTCGCATCTAGTATTGTCGCAATCATTCGAAGAACTTACGGAGGGTGAGAATATGACCTTCCCGAGTCTTAGACTTAATGATCATGTAATCTATGTAGACTTTGACCTCCTTATGAATAAGGTCATGCAGGATAGTTTTGGCATCCCTTTGGTAGGTAGCCTCGATATTCTTGAGTCCGAATGGTATGACAATATAGCAAAAGGTTCCCATAGGGTAATGAAGGTGGTTTTTTCTTGGTAGTCAGGTTACATCTTAATCTTGTCATATCTAACAAATCTATAGATAAATGCCTTGAAGGCGTGGCTGGTTGTGTTTTCACGATCATGGCGATATTGGGCAATGGGTAATCATCTGTTGGGGATGTTTTATTCAAATTCGCATAGTCGATGCACATATAGACTTTTCCTCCTGACTTCGGCATGAGGATGATATTGACAATCCATGTTGGGTATTCGACCATGCAAATGAAACCCACGTTCAACTATATGACCATTTCCTTTTAACTTTGAGAAACCATTCGGTATAGAGTTTTCTTAGCTTTTATTTAGTTGGTTTGCATTATGGGAATGTCGAGATCTGATGCTGCTATTTCTGGGTTAATGTCGGGCATGTTATCGTAGGACCATGTGAAGACATCCATGAATTTTCTTAGTATCTCTTCAAATTGTGCACGCCCATGCTCGTTAAGGGTGGACCCTATCCTAATCCCACATTAATGGCTATTAGACCTGAGATTAATAACAACAATCTTAACATCATTCATTTGAACTCGGTTATATTGTTTGTTATTATCCTTATTAAGATTATTTAAGAATTGTTAATTTGCAAAATCATCTCATCAATGTTATGATTAAAATCAAGATAATTAATATAAGGCACAACAAGAAAATCAAAATCCTTATTTATTTTCATTTTTGGGGAAAACGGTATTGATAACCTTGTGAAAAGAGGTCTCAGTCACATTGATATCAGGAAAGGTTAAAACAACATCAAGTGAAGAGACTTGGATAGGCTAAACAGTAGGGTTCAGTTGAATCTAAGCAGGTTGGACTAGTATGGCTATCTAGTTGAGGAGAGGCATGTCAACATCTTTGATTTGAGCGGACGGGTCTGACGATGTGGCATCATAGTGGATCATGCAGATACTCAACCCCAATGTGTACATGGTGAATGAGTTCTCAAAATCACTTTCCTCAGAATCCTCGGTAACTATCGTGACTTTTTTAGTGAGAGGTTGCACTTTACGTTTGCAATCTTTAACCCAAGAGTTACTATCATGAAAGAATATTTCCATACCAGGTTTTATCTTCTTTTCAACATAGTCATGCCACGATTTAGGGAGCCATAGAAGGGGAATTTTTCACCTTTCTTGACAAATGCTTTATTAAAAAAGTCTCTTGAAATAGTCATTTCATCTTCTAAGCTTTTTTTTTCTGTGGTTGATGGAGTGCTTTAAGTTCCTTCAGTGAAGGCTGGTAACCTAGGTCACATGGGGGAAAAACTCCTTTAGGACTATGGGTTCAAGGATCCCTTACTGTCATCATCCTAGCCCTATTTCAAATATGAAGTGCATGTTCTTGAACATAGGAATCACATTGATGTTGTCACGAGGGTTGTGTTTCGGATGGACTCGATCTTTAAAACTATCTCCTATTGGAAGGGGAAGTGGATCAACTTTCAAGCTAGAGAGAAGCATGTCATTCATTCCATTCTAGATTTTTAATACTGTGTTGCTAGTGATAACATTGACTGTATTGTCATTATCCCCCAAAATGGTGATAACCTAACCTTTAATGAAGAAATTCATTTTTTTATAAAGAGAAGAAGATACTCCTCTGACGCTATGGACAACTAAGGAGTATATTGAAGACTGAAGGTATGTCGATGACTTGAAACTCGATGATAGGATTGATAGGACCATCACCTAGTGTGAGTTTTATGCACCCCATTACTTCTCGATGAGTATTTTCATAAGCACTCACGATGACATAAGTGCGAGTGAGATCACTAACTTTCAGTCCAAAATAGTTAAAGATTCAGAGAGGACAAACGTTAATGGAAGATCCATTATCAACAAGTGAAAGTGGGACTGTCTTCTTGAAGACTTCAACAAAAATGTTGAGGGCATAATTGTGATCAAGGACAAACTTCAGTATCTACTTTAAAAAAAAAAAGAGGATTCTGGTAGAGGTCAAGGGCCCCACCATTTTTACGACTTCTTCGCGAGTTGTGAAAAGAGGGATCGTGGGTCTAATGAGGAGCTTTATCAAAGAATTTTGGTATAACCAAGGGGACATAAAAAGCCCCCATCAGGTGATATAGGCTTGGATATTCTTGAGCTGGTCAAGGACTCTTCTATCTTTAATGGTAATTTCTAGAATGGGAGGTTCTTTGAAAAATCCCTTTCCTTTATCCATGCCTGATGACTAAGGATTCGGATCCTTGTAGTGTCTCCCAGACCTGATCATGTGATAAACTAAGGTGGGGAAGATCAAGAAACCCGTGACTTCATCTACCCCAAGATGAATGGACACCTTATTAATTTCCCTAACAAATCTTCGAAGCATATCATTCCACACAGGCTGGATACTTAACTTACTTTTTCCTGATTGGTTTCGTCATTTGAACTGTCAAAATCTTACTCTCATCCCGTGGTGACTATCTGCTCTTTCTAAGAGTAAATAATTTTTTCCATAACCTCAAAGGCTTCATTGTACAGATCTTCCCACTTAACGGGGAGGTTCAAGAGTGAAGGGACCAATCGTCCATGAAGCTTTAAAGCGATGAGTAACTCATAAATGCTGTAAATTTTTCTTGCCTATCGAAACATATCAGCCATAGTCTATACCACATCATCTAGATTGACTTCTTCAATGGGTACCATCCATTCATTTGATAATTGAGCCCACTTCTGGGTTTCCATGAATAAGACACTAAATTTATGATAATCAAAAGTTATCTTGACGGGTAATTTTAGCCTAAACTCTAAGAGTTGGTTCAACACTGCTGGTAACTCCATATCTCCCCTAGATCGGATGTGGATGGTGATGAAGGACTTTGTAAGGAGTTGCAAAGGTTGATCGGTGAAACATGTAGTGTGTAGGAGAAAATATGGGAAAATATTGAGCGGTTTTGGGTGAGATTATAAGGATGATGGGGGCTTGGTTAGGCAATATTTGAGTAAATGGGTCAAATTCTAGGTCACTTTCGAGGAATATGGCATTTTTATGTGTTAGAAGTGGGTTATGATTGGTGTTGGGTTTAAGAATGGATGGTGGGGAAATGATACCCTAGTAAATTAGGCCTTGGATCACATTTTTAAGGTGAAAACATTATTCGGTGGTATGACCAGCGAACTGGTGGAAATCACAACGGGCATCGGGTTTGAAGTTTTTAAGGAGTGGATTTGGTAACGGGCAGGGTCCAAGGGTTTGATGAGGTTTTGAATTAAGAGTGACCGATAGACTTTCGACCGAGGATCATGGAGCTCAATGTACTCTTTCTTGGAATGATTAGGTCGACTTTTGGGTGCCAAAGAGGTAGCAGCTTGGGGAATGTTATTGATAGTTGAGACGGTAGCACTTGCAGGCTTCTCATTCTTATGTGTAGTAAACTATATGATCACATTCATTAGTTTAGATTCCACTTTGGTAATGCCTTCCTCAATTTCTACACCAGCCTCTTGAAGTGCTCAAAGGTGTGGGTAATACTGTCCTCCCATGGATGCACTATATGAGGCAAGAAGTTTTTCTTCACAATATTGACTTATTTCCCCTCAAAGTGTTTATTGGTCATAGTAGAAGATTTCTCTCTCCACCTTCCTATGAAGATACTGACTGTTTCCCTAAGGTTTTTCTTAAGAATCTCTAGATGTCGATGTGCGACCTCTAGCTACTCATTATACTTATATTGAGACATGAATTTTTGGGTGACATCCTCCCATCTACGAATCCTGGATTCTTCGAGGGACCAAAACCACTAGAAGGCACTGTCTTTCAAGGTTTGCTGAAACATATGGGCCATTATCTCTTTAGAGGCACCAAAGAGGGTCATAGCCCGGTGATACCTTCAAAGGTGAACAATTGGGGGTCCTTTTCCCCTGAATTTCTTGATGTTTGCATCTTAAACTTCCCTGTCAGTCTGGCTTTGGGATAGGGAGACACATGGGTGTATTCCATGTAGTTCCCTGATATCTTGACTTGGTCGAACTCCTTTGATAAAAGTTTGACGTCTTCCTTGACCTTATTCAGTTCCTCCTCTTTGGGATCCGCGAGTATTGGCAGGTTAGCCCCTGGTTGGGTAAAGTTCAGAATAGGGAGTTGAGATGGCGGTGACGCATTATTAGTCATGGCATGTGGAGCGTGTTGGTATTAAACTAGGACCTAGACAGGCTAGGGAGAGGATGGACTCATGGAACGAGGAAAGATAACCTTGAGTTCTTTGCATTTCATAGACCTCGGTTTGAAGGTTGTTAATCTTAGCACTCAGTTGGGCTAAAACGGTCATCATATGGGATTAAACATCCGATGCTTGGTCAGTGTTCTCCATGAAGATCTCTTGAAGGTAAATCCCGAACTCGGATAAAATAGTAGAAGAACTGACGAAGCTTCAGAGTATCTTGATAGAGGACTGAAGCTAATTGGTACCCGAGTGAAAATCAGGTATGCGATCGATCTGAGAAGAAAAATGGTTCGAATTTATCTTTGAAATAAGGAGGGAGAATTTTTTTTGAATTTAGAAAGGAGGAGAATAAATTTTTTTGGTATTTTTGGTTTTCGAAAAAGGAGGAAAAAAGGAGAAGAATCTTAGCATGATTATTATTAATGTTATTATTAGTCTCTCACTTGTAATAGGTTTGCCTAGAAAAAATGTCGAACATGACCCAAGTCTAGAAAAATAGGGGTTGAAAATATGTAAGACATGTTTTGACTTGTTTCTTGGCTCACGGACAAGGTCTTGTTTTGAAAAAAAGATGAAATAACACAAAAATTTGGGCGGTACATCGACCCAGAATTTTGGCATAATTTTGCATTGTAACCGTTAAACTAGATATGAGTTCCCTAGGTTTGACACCTTTTTAGCATGACTTCCACGATATAACTGTTGCCTATAAGGTCAATAATTCATCGATACGTATGGACAAGTCATTTAGTATACCTGAGTGTACGTGAATTGCCTCAATATTTACCTCATGTGAACAGTATGTGTGAGAGAGAATTCGATATAATCGATGTACGTGAATGATTTCCCTACTATATACCTCCCGTCATGAGTTCAGTCATGCAGTACGATGCAGGGGGAACCGTTTCAATATATGTTGAAGTTATGAGGCCAATGGAAGGTGATATTCATATCACTTAGGCTAACTATAACCCGCGGGACTAGCGCCAATCAAAAAGTGACCCCCAGTACGGGGCAATTTTTTTCTCAATATTGAATGCTCTTGGTGATGTAGTGTTAAAAAATGCGTGAATCTTAATTAACATATTATGGAGATAGATTATTTTTATTATTTTTTATTGGCATGATGAATAAGGGGAGGACTAAACTAATGAGGGAGCATATACAAGTATTATAAAAGTAAATCTAGCATGGAGACTATACAACGCAATGGATATATGTGAGTGAGTAAGTGACATGGGATTATATATAAGTGAGTTCATGTGTTAATGAACCTATACATGGATCAACTACAAGTGGCGTGTGATATATGTACTTGAGCATGGAGATATATACAAGTGTGGTAAATGTGGGTGTGTGCTAATGAAGTCTAAGAAATGATATTCTAAATGATGTGTGAAGCCTGTGAGTAGAAAGTGAAGCTAAGTGTAAGTGTGTGAAGTGTACATGGAGAGTATATACAAGTGTGTGAAGTGTATAAGTGAATGAAAAGTGATATATACATGATAGAGATATACACAAAAAGTTTAATAGAGGAGAAAATGGAATATACAGGTAGTTGCATAAGTATACATGCATAAAGCAATAATACCCATGTAGAAAATAGAGGCTAGTCCTCTTAAAATAGTCCCCAGCGGAGTTGCCACTGTGGCCATCCTGAGGGGGTCCAAGGAGGGCTTTCCCCTTTTTTGATGTGCACATGATGCTTTCGAAACCAAGTAGTCCCGGTCCTTTTGATCTCGTGTGGGCATCCTGCCCTTTCAGTACTTTCGGTCTCTCATAGGCTTGTGTTAATCTTCACCTATTAGACTATGTGAAGTGTGTTCTTATGTGCATAATATAAATGGAGAATGGAATCTCTCAACTCACGTCATGGAAAAGGACGGAGTGGGATCATTCTTAGGGGTGTTCCCAAAAAAATAACTCAAAATATAATGTAAGTGTTTTCCGAATCGCAAGTTGTTATAAAAGAACAAATGTACACATCGGACAAGACAAAAGCATACAAGAATATGAAATCTATTATATATATATACGCACACACACACACACACACACACATGCACTGGGGTATGCTTGTGCCTGAAGGCACGACGATATTAAAAAAAGCTAACATAATCAAAACAAAATAACGGTCGACCCGATTTAATTTAAATACAAATAAGTTAATTTTTTTTAAAAAAGGGGCAGAGTTTCCTTTATTTAAAGGACTATCCACCTGTTTAAGATATAAAAAATACTTCAAAAGTCAAATAAACAGTCACTCATGGACCTTGTATAAACTACGTCACCTAAAGGCATGACTATAATTTTGAAAATAAAGAACATTCTCACTACATTTATGGTGAAACTACGTCGCCAACCAAAATATGTGTCAATAAACTACCAAACTTTCTTTTCAAATATAAATCTAAAACACTAATAAAGTCCTATAATAGAAATCATATTGTTTCATAAGATTTTTTATAATTGTTCAATTTCGTAAAAAAATAAAATGCCCATGCCTGAAGGCACAACGAAAATTTTCAAAGTATGTAATCGCAAAACTATAAAAATTTCCAAAATATGTAAATACAAAATGAAAAAATTTCATTCCCCAACAAAATCAAGTATAATTTTCAAAAGTGTACGTCGTTGATAGGACCATATATCATATTGAGTTCACAACAGATGGACAATTTTTAAATAACCTATTATACAATCCTATTAGTTTAAAAAATGGGAAATTTTTGAATGTTTTTTACATACATACACCGTGTTTATATACATACATACATACATAGACCGTGGTACGAACCTATTAAGTCAAAAAGTTTTTTTACAACACATAATTGTAAACAACTTAAAAATTTTGGGCAAATTTTCACGAGTTTATACAAATATTCACCGTGTTTAAGAAAAAAAATAATCCAATAAATATTTGTAAACAAATTAAAAATATTTGGCAAAGTTTCCTTACTTTAGTAGAAATGGACCTCTCATATCAATACACACTGTGAATTAATCAGAGTGCACTAATTTTAGACTGATATCCTTATGTAGTGTAAATGTATTGACCATAGTGTGGGATTCATATAACTAACACTATTTGATTCATTAGTATACATATGCCACATCACTGCATCAATCGAACTGTGTCACTATGAAATTATTTGTGCACTACTACATAATTTCCCACCATTTTTTCCTCCTCGTTGAGATACTGGTTTGAAAGTTGTTATTATCAATTTTCTCACATCCAATTTTAGAGGTTTTTTTTTGTGGTCGTTTCTTTTGTTTATCCTTTTAGCATGTTGCTATAATAATATGATTATGAAACAAAATAGCAATATCAGTGTTTTTTTTAAGTCCACGACAAAGTCTTTTATTAACAATGAAGTTTGAAACTTTGCACAACAAAGAACCAAAAAAAGGATTTTTTTTCAACTCTCCCGAAGCCTAATTGACCGGCTAGATTATATTCAAAATCATTCCACGGTCCACCCCCCCCCCCCCCCCATCACATCCTACATACACTGTTTTTGGAGAGTTAGAGGAAAATACCCAAACTAAGTAATGGGGGGAAAATCCTTAAAACACATAATTAACTTATGAGATAAATAACTTTAAGTCAATTGTCCAAAGTCCCCTGTTTCATTTATTCACAGTTTGAGTGCACCTGGGTAAGCAAGCAGTAATTACACTTAAACTTTCGAGATTACAGACTATGTCTTCCTCATATGCATCACTGCCAGTTCTTCCTGAACTCTATAAGGACAGGGTAAATGTTCTCAAAGGTTTTATACGTTTCATTGCTCATCTTGGCTCCTGTAAGAACAATCTTTCTCGGCATAAATATGAGAAGTACAATCTTAGGTTGTTTCATACGATATATTAGGTCCAAAAATAGTTCTCGTTCATAACTTGAAAAGTCTCCATAAGAATATGCCATCCCTTCAAGTCTGATTGGAAATTTCACATCATAGGAGCCAACTATATTTTGAATCTTAAAATCCTTCAATTTGGTAGGAAAGCCAAGCGTCTGAATAGTTCATGCATACTTTCTTGCTACTAATTTATTTTGTTGTTCGCTCTTCGCTCTAGTGCAAACCATCTTCCCAGATTATGAATAGAATGACAATATCAAAATTTGCAAATAAGAGGGAGTCAGTTCAAAATTTTCTAAATAAGATGACTCAATCCTGAAGCACTTAGAATTATAAAAAACAAAATCCTAATCAAGTAGGTGAATACAAACAACATGTATGTTATATATTTCCAAAAGATATATAAGAAATTCCAAAATGCACTCAACTCCAGAAAATTGACAAATGGCATGGGATATATCATATTAAAAGTAATTATAATGGGACAAATGCCATGTATGTACATAAAAGTTCTAATGGAATGTGAAAAAAATGCAAATATATACATGACAAACACATGAATAGGCCTATATGCATGGACATAATTATAATATTACCTATTGGAACTCCTTAGTTTCTTTAGAAATCTTGCATTTTCACCACCAATAGAATTTAGGATCCTGTTTGTAACTGAGTCTCATCGATTGTTGGGTGTGAGGCTTCAACAAGATACAAAACTCTAGACAACACAAAACTCCATACATAAGCCTATCAAATTAACCATATGAAGTTATAAAAAAAAATCAAAGCTTCATTGTCGTACATGTATGCCTCATGGTCAACCACAATAACCTGTTGGGCATCAAGATCAATGCCAAACACTTAAGTAGGACTACTTTCAACCAAACTTGTTTTCTCCTCGAGTGTTAAAGTCTCCATCATCTCTTCATTGATATGAATCTCAGGTTCATACATGAAAGTAGCAGTTGCAGCAGATGATCACTTTGAGTTTGAAGTATCCCCCTGAGCAAAATGATACAAATGAGAAATTTATTGAAATACCTATTAAACAATTTATAAAACACCTTAAAAGTAAGAGTTTAACTATATATGAGGAAGCATTGAAAGATGAAATAAAAAAAACTTAAAAAAGGTTTGAAAATCACTTATGTTATACCCTTCCTGTAATGAATTAATAGAGAGAGACATAATCACATTCAAGAGATAATATATTCAACTCTAGGACGCATATTAGCAATTATTACCCACAACTAATACCTAATGATAAAAACATGGGCTGCTAAAAACATGGCATTTTTTCATAGCCAAGGTTCTAAAAGGTGCGAGGCGTGGTCGAGGCGTAGAGGTCAGCCTCAAGCCTTAGGAGCCTAGGCGTAAAAAGGCGTTTTTCCTTTTTTTATTATTTTAATTATTCCAAGGCTAGTAATATAATAAAATAGTACATACCTTGAATTTTGAAAATATAACCATATGTTTGGTAGCCATCTTTCTCATATTCATGCTCCATAACCAATATTTGTCAACTAATCCTTTGTTTTTTTTTAAAAAGTGTGCCTTAAGCCTTTTGCCAAGAATAAGGCGTAATAAGGCTTAGGCGATGCGTTTCTCTCAAGCCTCAAGCCTAGGCGGAGCCTAGGAGGGCCTTTTAGAACAGAGGTCATAGTTGATATATATATATATATATATATATATATATATATATATATATAAGACAAAAACAAGGTCTACTATGAAGAAAGAAATAAAAGTCATATTTTTTCATCCTCTACGAAGAACAAAATGCATCCATGTGAAGTACCGAAAAAACACGCAAAGAGACTAAACCAAAAATGTTGCCAAAATCCTTCTCCCTCATTACCATAGCTGATCCACACTCTTTTGGTTAAAAATCTTTCAATTTGATATACACGTTAAGATTATCCATTTGCATGCCAAATTTCAAATCAAGTTGACTTCCATCATCAAAACAGTGACCAAATACAAAATCAATAGAGAACATGAAAGCAATGGCCAAATACTAAAACAATTAACATAAAAACTACTAGCCTTTTGCAGAGGTTATATTCTCTAGATACCTTAATCGAAAGCATTGAATATTAAAAATCAACCATGGGAAAAGTGTGGATGAATCTTCTCGAAGAAATTCCGCATCCTTTGTTATTGGGTAATATTCAACATCATTGGTATTAATAACTTGTAAGTAAAAGAATCAAAGGTAGTGCATGCCTTAGAATTAACACCCTCACGAATGTAATAAATATCAGAATGCATAAACGACTTGGGTGTGGAGGAATTGAGATCAACAAATAGAATAAATGGCTTGAAAGTAAGAATTGAAACTTTGAAAAGAATTGGTTGATAATCGATAAAATGCATTAATCAAATTATCACATAATCTTTTACCTGGTAAATGTGTCCGAAATTACTTTTACATCTTATTAGCCATAAAACTCACATAAAATTTGATTATATAAACCACAAATTCAAATAAATAATCCCAAAAATTTAACTATTACAACCACATGACCCAAAATAAAATCAAGACATCAATAGTTAAAGACCTAAAACTGAACCCATATACATAAAGCACAAATTGATTTTTTTTAAAAGAGCATCCCATGACCAACACCCATTCAAAAAATATATAAAACCAAATATTTAAAAAATTAATGAACATTTTGTCAAGCACAAAAAGAGTGAGAGATCAAATCTAAGAAGCATACCCTTGAATAGATTTATGTATACCTCACAATTTCAAGAATCTGGAAAATGGGTAATGATTCTTCATAAAGTACCTTGAAGATGAACAAAATCAACCCAAATTAACGTTGAGCAAAATATACATATTTACCACCAAAAATGCACATTTCATACAAAGAAGAGTATACCTTTACGCATAAAAGAATATACCTAACAAAATTTGTGCAAAACCTAAATTACAAATCGCAAAAAACAAAAGAAGTGTGTATGTGTGTGTGTGTGAGAGAGAGAGAGAGCATGTGTATGATGTTGTTAGAAAAATGCACCATAAGTTTAGATCTAAAAATTAAGAGAGAGAGAGAGAGAGAGAGAGAGAGAGAGAGAGAGAGAGAGAGAGAGAGAGTGTGAGAGAGAGAGAGCATGTGTATGATGTTGTTAGAAAAATGCACCATAAGTTTAGATCTAAAAATTAAGAGAGAGAGAGAGAGAGAGAGAGAGATAGTGTGTGTGTGTGTGTGAGTGAGAAAGAGTGAGGGGGAGAGCGTGTAAAAGAGAGACGGAGAAAAAGAGAGAGACAATACCTGCAGTGTGGGATCGATCGAGTTAGGAGAGAGTTTGGTTCCATGAGAGAGAATGAGTGAGATCGTGTGAGGGTAAGGGGAAGACTATGTCACTATCCAAGTACCCTTTTTTGTTGTGTTACAAAAATAACCCTAGTATATGAATTAAAGTAAAATTTTAAGAGTAAAATGAGGGGGAAAGCAAATTTTAGTTGGATAAATTATAATTATAATTAGACTATAACATGAGGTGGGGTGAGTTACATAGTATTATTGTATATCTAGTGACTTGTTGGCTTTAATCTAACCACAAAGTATCTTATCATCTTATGAATAGTGAAAACATCATGCTACATCATTATTATTATTATTATTATATGTATATATATATATATATATATATATAACAAATGTGCATAAGGGAGGACTCGAGTCTAGGGATTTACCCAAGATGCCTACGTAGCCCAAGGGGCATCATAGTCCATATAGTTCAAAAATAATATAGGGTGGGGTTTAACCCATAAATCCGAACGGTGGATTTATCTTATATGAGTGCGTAGAGATAAACGTGCTTCAAGTGTGAGGATGTGTAGTGAGAATCTCTCCTTTGGAATTTATAGGTAAACCCCATTTTTCTTGTTTTTATTTTTTATGACAAAAACGTATGTGACAATACTAATAATAAAGGTTTGAGAATAAGGTATGTTATGTAATGAAATAAAGTGCTAAAGTTGAAATAAAGCAATTAATTCTAAAATAAAGAGAATTTAAAGACAAGGGTAGAGAATCGGACCTCCTTATGAAGATTTGAAGTGGATTTTGATTATAGATAAACTGATCTCACAATGAGGTGATGGTGGTATGAGGATATGGGAGAGAATTTTCTAAATGGATTATGAAAAGGATGGAAGGAATGTGATTTTTAAGAGGGGAACAAGTCTAAATTCGAGGGAATGTTCTCTGTATTGATGAGAGGGATGTTCAGGTGTGCCTTTCAAAGTGAGGCCATGGCCTCTATTTATAGGTCCAAGGGGGTGCATATCGACAGGATCCTTGACCTCCCTATCGACATAGAACCTCCGACACTCTACCAATAGGCAGGGCCTTGGGGGTGCCATTCGACAGTCCGAGACATATTTTTCAAAAAATGTCATAAAATGCAAACTGAAAGTCAAAACTGCGCATGGGGCGGATCGTTAGAAAGAGTATTCAGAGCCCTTTAGAATCCATTGAGACATTCCCGGGTTTGGGACTTGAATAAGGTCAAACGAACCATTGAAAATGTTATTCTGATACCTTCGATATTTTATTCAGTTTCATTTGGTCAGGAGAGTTGACCAAGGTCAAACGGAGCCCGAAAGTGCTCGATGTTCCCTCTGAGTAAAATGGGTTATTAGTCCATACTGATAAGCACCCAAAAGTGTCTATTTTATACCCCGAATAGATGCATTTTAGTCTATCGTTTTAATTAAAATTGGCCTTATGTCGTATTTTATTATTTTGCAGGTCAATCAGTAGTCGCAGTATGAAATGATGCTAAACATACATAATTATGATAAAGTAGCGGTAAAAAGTGATCAACGAAGAAAATCAAAGAAGCCGTGAAGTGAGAAGTCCATTCTGAGCTCTACCGATGTGTTTCGATGTCCTGAACCAGTCCCGTAACCGAGTCCATCCCATCACCCGAGCGTGTGTGTGCTGAGTTTGTACCTTTTTAGATTTTCTTAGATTTTTATTTTGAGTCGTTTTATTTTTAGGATTTATTTTAGATTTATTTTGAATTTTTAGAATTTATTTGGATATTTTATTTTTATTAGTTTTTAATTTTTAATTTTTAATCTTTATTTTATTTTATTATTCTTAGGATTAGTTTTTAGGAATTTTTTTTCATAAGATTTTAGTTTTAGGTTTTATTTTATTTAGGACTTTTTCCCTCCGTTCGCCCATCGCCCCTTTTCCCGTTTTTTTCTTCATTTTTTTAACAAAAAACCAAAACTACAAAAATATTTCTGCCTTATTTTTTCTCACAAAAAACTCCAAAAATATTTTTCATTTTTCCTTCCTTATTTTACAAAAAATCAAAAAATATTTTCTTCTTTTTCAAATAAACAAAAATCCCAAAAATATTTTTTTCCTTGCTTTTATGCCACATTGGCAACGCATTGATCATCGATTAACACGTTCTCCTAGTGCTCCATCTCTAAATTCCCTCTTAGGTGACCGTGTTCCTATCATTTCCTTTCCTCCTCATTTTTATGATCCGTGTTCTTCTTCATCGGAGACGTCGAGTTCTCCCACTTCCCCTGGTTCTAATACACCGCCCATCATGGCCGACGAACGCGCTTTAAGGGACTACTTTGCCTCGATTACGGCCATTCCGCCTTCATGTCTCGTCCTTCCACCCACTCCGGCCGTGCAATTTGAAATTTTCCCCGCGACGATTTCTATGTTGCCCAGTTTTCATAGCCTTGAACGAGAGTCTCCTTATACTCACTTGCGAAAAATTTTCACCGTGTGCGCTACTTTTAAAAATCAAAACTTAGACAAAGAGAATGTTCGTCTTCGGTTGTTTCCCTTTTCTCTTCACGGTAATGCATCCATGTGTCTCCATTCCTTGCCCCCGGATTCTATCCAAACTTGGGAACAACTTGTCAAGAAGTTCATGTCTAAATTCTATCCCATGAGCAAAACAAACGAAATGTGCCAAGCAATTCAGGATTTTAGACAAAAGCCTACCGAACAGTTTTGTGAAGCATGGGGACGTTTTCAAGACTATATTAATAGTTTCCCACATCACGGTCTCGAGAAAAGTCGCCTAGTCCATAGTTTTTACAATGGTCTTATCCCTTCTTCTCGCACCATGATTGAATCCATGCATAAAGGGAAGTTCATGCATTTGATTCCCACTGCCGCCTATAATTTTCTCCTTGAATTAGGCGATGACTCCCTAGATTGGGAGGGTACCAATGCATTTTCTAGATCCGATCCTCCACGTGTAGGGAACACTTCCGAGGTAAAAAATGATCCTAATTTTAAAACTTTGCTACACAACTTACACTCTTTGACTAAGACCGTTGACCCTCTCAGTTGTACTATGCAACAAAATGTTACACTTTCTAAACAAGCAATGACTGTCAACTATTCTAGTTCTTCATCTTGTGGTGTCTACTTAAGTCAAGATCATTTAGCTCATTTGTTCCCCCTCCTGCAAGATGATCCCGAACCCACCATGGCCCAAGCATGTGCCTTTGATACTACTAGGAAACCCGTTCCCCCGTCATTTACTTATAATCCTAACAATACGAATCACCCCTATTTATCTTATAAGTACAGCCACAACTCCGCTCCTTTCCAATCACAACAACATGTTGGTGGTCCCCCTGGGTTTCCACACAACCCACAAAGGCAACCTCGCTCTCTTATCCCGCATCAGTCTGCTTATTACCATCAATTGCACTTTCCATCTTCCTTTGTCCCCCACGGCGGACATTTGAACAACAATAATCAGCTTGTTCCTGTTCCCCCTTCTTCCTATGATTATTCACATCCTCTTAGTTCTCAGCGCGAGTTGTTCCCAAACCATCTTATGCCCCTCCACCCGTTTCCTTCACCTCTTCTCTCGAGAATCTCCTCACTCAGTTTATGACCACACAGACTCAAGCCCTCCAACGGCTTGAGCAGCGTTTCAACCAATTCGAGTCAGAGCGAGAGAAAGGTCATTTTCCCAGTCAACCCGTTGCTAACCCTAAGGGGAATTGCAAAGACTCGGCCTACGAGGTTGGTTCCACTTCCAATCCACCCAATTACCAAGCGGATATGAAAGCAGTGTCTACTCTTAGTTCGGGAAAACAAGTTGATAATGGTGTTCATGCTCTGACTGATGTCCCCCACCCGACCATCCCACCGTTAGAGCCTATCCCTAAGGTTACCCCACCATCTAACTCCCCATATCACACTGAGTCCAATCCTCCTCAGCCCACCTCAGTTTATGTGCCCAAAGCACCCTTACCTCATCGGTTGGCTCCCACTAAGAAAGCCCAGCCATTTGATGATATCAAGAAAGTCTTTTAGAATGTTCACATTAACATTCCCTTCCTCACCGCGATTCAACAAGTCCCCTCGTATGCCAAATTTTTGAAGGACTTGTGCACTGTTAAGCGTAGGACCAATGTTCCACATGATGCTTTCCTCACTGAGCAAGCTACCTCCCTTCTCCATAATAATGGTGTTGTGAAGTATAAAGACCCTGGTCGTCCAACTGTATCTTGCATGTTAGGCGATAAGTTCACTACTAGTGCTTTACTTGATCTTGGGGCTAGTGTTAATTTGTTACCTTACTCCCTCTACCTTGAGTTAGGTTTACAAAACATGAAACCTACACGAGTTACTCTTCAACTTGCCGATCGTTCTGTGAAAGTACCTAAAGGAATCGTTGAAGACGTTTTGGTGAAAGTTTCAGATTTTTACTATCCTGTGGATTTCATCATCTTAGACACTCTTGCGTCCGACCCCACCAATACTCCTATCATATTGGGTCACCCCTTTCTAACCACTGCCAATGCCATCATTAACTGTCGTGATGGGTCTATGAATCTCTCTTTTGGCAACATGACTATAGAGGTCAATATTTTCCACCTTATGCAAAAACCGACTGATGTCAATTCTATTGATGAGGTGTGTGTGATTGACTCCTTAGTTAATGAAATATTGGACCAAACTTACCCTGCAGATCCTCTCCAACAATGTTTTGCTCATTTTGGATCCAATTTTGAAATTGATTCCTCCATCTCCGAACTCAATGCCCTGCTAGATTCCACTCCACTCATGGGCACTTCCTCTTGGGATACTCCATTCGAGCCCCTTTATGATGATACTATTCACTCTATAGCTCACCTTGTTCCACCTTTTGAACTCCTGGCCACATCAGCTTCCTTAACTTTATGCACCGAGAACTATCCGGACTCTATTTTTGCGTCTGAGTCTGATGTCACTCCTGCGCCACCTACTAGTTTGGAGCTTAAGCCCTTACCTCTCGAGTTGAAATATACTTTATTAGGCCCCAAAAACCATCACCCTGTTATCATTGCTTTCGACTTGACCGTTGATCAAGAAGAGCAATTAGTCCACACCCTTACTCAGCATAACACTGCTATAGGCTGGACCATTTTAGACATTCACGGTGTGAACCCCAATGTTTTTAGTCATCGCATTCATTTGGAGGAGCACGCCAAGACTTATCGTGAACCCCAATGTCGACTCAACCCTGCTATGAAAGAAGTCGTGTGTGCTGAGATTTTAAAATTGCTCGATGCTGGTATTATCTACCCTATCTCAGACGGTCAGTGGGTCATTCCCATTCATGTGGTATCAAAAAGGTCTGGTGTCATCATCATAAAAAATAGTGACAATGAGCTTGTTCCCACCCGTATGCAAACGGGCTGCCGTATTTTCATTGACTATCGAAAGCTAAATGTTGTCACTCGTAAGGACCATTTTCATCTTCCCTATATCAACCATATGCTCAAACGTTTAGCTAGTCATGCGTATTACTGCTTCCTTGATGGCTATTCAGGATACAACCAAATTCCAATTACCCCTGCAGACCAAGAGAAAACTACCTTCACCTGTCCCTTTGGCACTTTTGCCTACTCTCGCATTCCCTTTGGCCTTTACAATGCACCTGCAACTTTTCAACGGTGTATGATTAGCATTTTTAGGGACATGGTAGAACGTTTTCTCGAAATCTTTATGGATGATTTTTCTGTGTTTGGTTCTTCCTTCGAGCAATGCCTTTCTCACCTCACTATGGTCCTCAAACGTTGTCAAGACAAGAAATTGGTCCTCAATTGGGAAAAATGTCATTTCATGGTAAAAAAGGGGATTGTTTTAGGTCACGTAGTCTCTCGCGACGGTATTGAAGTCGATAAATCAAAAGTGGACACAATATCCTCGCTTCCCATTCCTAAGTCTGTTAAAGACATTCGCTCCTTCTTAGGACATGCGGGCTTCTACCGTCGTTTCATCAAGGAATTTTCTAAAATTGCTCGACCTTTAAGCACCCTTTTATCTAAAAATGTTCCCTTTGTCATTGATGACGCATGTGTTGCTTCTTTTGAGCGCCTTCAAGCCGAGCTCACTTCTGCTCCTATCATTCAGCCTCCTAATTGGTCTTTACTATTTGAGCTCATGTGTGATGCATCTGATTTTTCTCTAGGTGTTGTACTTGGTCAGTGGGTTGACAAGTGCCAGTATGTCATTTATTATGCTAGCAGAACCCTCCATGACGCTCAACTTCATTACACAACCACCGAAAAGGAGTTGCTAGCTGTCGTATTCGCACTCAATAAGTTTATATCTTATTTCATCGGTTCACCTATCGTTGTTTACACTGACCACGCCGCCCTGAGGCACCTTCTTAAGAAGAAGGATTCTAAGCCACGTTTGATACGGTGGATTCTCTTTCTTCAAGAGTTTGACCTCAAAATTTGCAATAAGAAAGGGTGCAAAAATTTAGTTGTAGACCATCTCTCCCGCCTCACTGTTACGTCTACATCTGCTCCTGTCCCTATTTTTGAAACATTTCCCAATGAGTAACTTTTTGCTATCTCCACCTCTCCTTGGTATGCTGATATTATTAATTTCCTTGTTACCGACCAACTGACCAATCATTGGTCGAAACAAAAGCGTCTAAGTTCATGGCCCAGGTGAAATTTTACTCTTGGGATGATCCCTTACTTTTTAAGTATTTCTCCAATCAAGTCATTCCGCTGTGTTCCTGACCATGAAAAATCAAGTATACTCTCCTTTTGTCACGATGGTGCCTGTGGTGGCCACTTTAGCTCTAAGAAAACCGCCACCAAAATTTTACAAAGTAGTTTATAATGGCCCACTCTTTTTCGAGATGCCCACTACTACTGCCAGGCTTGTGCCAAATGCCAATAATTTGGGCGTATCTCTTGTCGTCACATGATGCCCCTCACACCCATTCTCATCGTCGAAATCTTCGATCTATGGGGCATTGATTTCATGGGTCCTTTTCTCTCATCTCATGTCTTCCAATATATACTAGTTGCAGTTGATTATGTCTCCAAATGGACTGAAGCCATAGCTTTCCCCACCAATGACCATCGCATTGTGGTCCAATTTCTTAAGGAATATGTCTTCACACATTTTGGAACTCCCAAAGCTTTCATTAGTGATGGGGGTAAACATTTCTGTAATCGAGTCTTTGAACATCTCGTCAAAAAGTATGGTGTTACCCATAAACTTGGTCTCTCTTACCACCCTCAGACTAGTGGTCAAGTTGAAGTTTCCAACCGTGAAATCAAGCAAATCTTAGAAAAAACAGTTAATCCTAATAGGAAAGACTGGTCCTTATGCTTGAATGATGCTTTGCAGGCAAACCGTATTGCTTTTAAAACTCCGATTGGCATGTCTCCTTATCGCTTGGTCTTTGATAAACCATGCCACTTACCTGTCGAGCTTTAACATCATGCTTATTAGGATGTCAAAGCCCTTAATTTTGATATCGATGAGGTTGGCATTCATCGAAAGCTCCAACTTAATGAATTAGAGGAGATACAGAATGATGCCTATGATTTGTCCAAGAAGTACAAGGACAAAATGAAGTGGATCCATGACCAAATCATCCTCCGCAAAGAATTCCACCCTGGTCAGAAAGTGTTGTTATATAACTCCCGTCTTCATCTCTTTCTCGGGAAGTTAAAAACCCGTTGGTCTGGACCCTTTATTGTTGAATCTGTTACTCCTTATGGTGCCATCACAGTTCAAAATCCTAAATATGTTAGCCTATTTCAAGTCAACGGTCAAAGATTAAAGCCTTTCTTAGAGCTCGACCCCTCTCACGTTGAAGAAATTGACCTTGTTGACCCCATTTATGAAGACTGATTATTCAGTCTTATTTGGGGGTGAGTTTCATAACCCAATTTTTCTTCCACCCTGTGTTTTCATAGATCTAATATTTAGGGTGAGATTGGTTCGGTCTGGCTGAAGACATTAAACTTAGCACTACCGGGAGGCCGCCCACCATTCATTGTTTCTGAGTATGAGTCTTACCCTGTTTGGGGGTGGTGTTTCACACCACCCAATGATTTTCACACACACTCTAGACTTGTACGTATTTTTGTATCACATCTATTTTCAGGTTTCATCTATTCTACAGAGTGCGGTACATTTCACTAGTGGTTCATTATGGTACTATCTTTCCTCCCTTGTGCTTTTCATTTCTATACATGTTTTTAAACATCGATGACGATGTTCTCTTTTGTTTGGGGGTGGAAAATTTATCAAAATTGTACCTCTTTTGAAAATTTTCAGAAACAAGTAATTTTAAACTTTTTGTGCAGTTAAAAATAAATTTTTATGATATGAATTGCCTATCATCCATCTTTTAGAAATCTCGAAATACATGTGTTTGACCCAGAATTTACGCTTTTAACCTTAAATTAATTAATACCTATGAAAAGTGTACTTGTACCATGAATTCCTAAACTCGATAATTTTGCACTATCACGTTTATAATCAAAAGTTGAAGAATAACAATATTCTCAAGAGAGCCTTAAAAGATCACTAGTGGCGACTTAAAAATCGTGACATTTGAGCTTTTTACCTTTTTGAGGGTTTTTACGTATCTCCGAGTCACAAGTTGACTCAACTTTCTTTGGATACCGCACTTAGTCATTGCATGGTCTCATTATTTTTTCAAATTTGGATTAATCACTGAGAATGGCATTATCTTCGAGTTATAAGAAACATGTGTCTTGATGATGCTAGAAACAGCACCACCCTTCAAGGGGTTTATGAGCTCAATTCAATGTTAAAAATGGCTATATAAGGGTATATACACACACAATAGAAGGAGATGAGGAGAAGAGGATTTACACCAGAATATAAGTGGTTCATCCAATCAGGCCTACGTCCACTGTGCAAGTGTATGATGTGTATCAATACATGTGGGCTCTAATGGCCATAGATACAATCTCTCAAGCTTTCTCTCTCTACTGAGTATTTGAACAGAGTTTTAGCTAGGGCTGCTCATTTTCCTTCTTTAATAAGGAGAAGACAAGTATATATAGTAGCTGGGGGGTGTAATGTACCCCCATGCATGCAATGTGCATGTGTGTGTTGATCTAGCCAATATGATGAAGACAACTGTCCCTGTCACATGTAGAGAATGATGATGAAATATTCCCCCCACGTGAGGAGAATGATTTGTTATAACTAATTTGTGTACACGTGTACCTATCCAAACAAATGCGCATAAGAGCTTGGCCAACCGTGCCTGGTCACAACCTCAGCCTGGAAGAGTACGAGGTTGGTAAACTTTAGCTGTTATCCGATCCGAGGTTAGTCATGATGACCCCGGCCTAAACAGAGCCGATGTTAGATATGCACTATCACAAGGTCGGCTTGGGCCGAGGTTGAATTGGTACAGGTTAGGAATATCGACTGATTCCCTGCCGAAGCTGGCTTTCGATGGAAGTATAGCTGTAACCTCGGCCTACTCCCAGCAGAGGTTGCCATACCCTGGTCGGCCTGAGGAATAACTGTTCCCAATGATCTTGAAGGCCTCTCTTACGAAGTTGGTAGTAACGTCAGCCATGGCCGACCTTGCTTAGGACGAGGTCGCTGGTCACTGATCTAAGGCCCCTCCAATCGTCGGCCACACTCATGTTTGAGATTGATGTCTCTGAGCCGAGGTGGTACATTTGGGGCATATCAATCACCCCCTAGCCCTTAGTTACTTGGGTTAATCATGTATCTAAGGGGTATATTTGTCCGAGGTTAAATTTCTTCAGGTGTCAAATAACCCTTGACAGTTGTCAGCCACTGGAGTAGATAGCGTGCCTGACAGGTTTGATGATGTTGGTTGTCTTTTGGGCTCCCAAGGCAATGATGGGCCTTTGGAAGAGTGCACCCCACTTAAGGGTTTAAACCCTAATTCCTCTCTTTCTTCCTCATTTCTCTCCTTCTCCAGACTTGGGCATTTTCTGCAACTTTCTCTCTCTTGAAGAGCTCTGATTTGAAGCGTGTTTGGGTGGCCATTCCTTGTAATTTCTTCCTTGCTTTCTTAAGGTATCCTTTGTCATTATTTCTTCTTCATTTTTTAGCCTTGATCTTATTTTTGCATTTTTCGACAGCTTAAGCATTTTCGGCTAACTGTTCATCCATTGTTCTTGCTTAAAACCCAGTTTTGATCCTTAGCTAGATTACCACTATTGCTTGTTTAGGAGAGTCATAAGTGTAGCGTCTGCCTTGTATGCTCAGACCCCTTTACCAAATCTTAGAGGAATTCCCCTCTCTTAGGGATAAGACCTTAGATAAAATTAGACTGATAGAAAGAGCACAAGAAGAACCTCGTACGGCAGAGGCGTTCCCTCTCAGGCCTATTTTTTCACAACCTCTGAAGGTTCTATACCCTGAACCATCCGAACCGGTAAACCAAGCAGAGGCCCCACCTGAACCTGCACCAATGTATGAGTCTGAGTCATCTACCTCAGACCCTATGTCTGAGGACTCTTTCTAAGAGGCTATGGATTTCATAACTAGGTAAGATCAGGTTCTTAACCAGGCAGAGGTTTCCAGTCGAGCCTCGTCCCACAAAAGTCTGAGTACATCAACCCCTTCCTCTGAGGTTGAAATTGTTGGACTGAGTGTGTCTATTCCACCAATCCTTGAAGCCATTCCCCTATCGGCTGTCATAGGGGCTGAGTTCGCTCAGAGGTTTCCAAGTGGTGCCCCATCGTCTGCTCAGGCCGACGTTGAGCTAGATGATGATGATGATGATGAGAGTGATGTTGACATCTCTAAGGCGGACGAGATTTAGAGTTCAGTCAGTGAGATCGACCTTCTATCCTTCAGATACCTATATTCCATAAGCCCCTCTATAAAACTCAGGAGACCTCTAAGGGAAGATATGGCTTATCACGGCCGAGATAGTGAGATCTGCCTATACAAGTAGATGTTCAAGTTGGGATTTCATCTGCCCATCCATCCCATCATCAGGTCTATATTGGCCTATATCAACTTGGCCCCTTCCCAATTGTCACCCAATGCTTGGAGGGTGATAATTGGAGCCATTGTCTTATGGAGGGTTGTTCATCACTCAGACCTTCCTGTTCAAGTCTTTGCAGGATGTTATGTCCCTTCATCTGCCAGAAATCATCCGAGCTATTATCATTTTTTAGCTCGGAATCCAGAAAAGAAGAATCTTCGGATTACCCAAACCTCAAACCATAATTGAAAGCCACGTTATTTCTTTGCCTCAGGGCCTTGGTAATTTGGTCCATGTGCCCCCTCTTCCTCATTAGAGCTGAGGATGCCTATAAGATGGGAAACGATTACAATGGCTGCTAGGGCCGAACCCGGGCTAGGCCAAAAAAATATTCAGAAGGTCAAAGACCTTCAAGATCAGAAGGAGCATGGTCTGCTTGTCAAATTCGAGCACCTGATGACCCCCTATTACCTCTCTGAGACTGGTCTAGGGGAAGTCCTCTTACAGAGCTTGGTAAGTGCTTTTCATTTCAACAAGTTATACCTCTGAATATGTGTGCATCTGATTCTATAACTCATACCTTTATATTTTGCAGAGCGCCCAAAAGGAATATTCGACGAGTTGTGGGATATGGAAGCCCCAAGTTTGACAAATCTCATAAAGAAAGCAGGCCTGAATGCTCCTCCTCCCCCTCCATCTACCTCGAGGGTTGATGCCACCAAGAAGAGGAAGGTTACTGACCCTGCCCCTGAGGATCAGAGGCAGAAGAAGAAAGGTGGGCATCGTGCCATCCCCATTTCTTTTGAGGTTGCTTTAATTTCTCGTCTTGAGCAACTAAAGATTGATGAAAGTATCATTGGCCAAAGTATGAAGGCATTCGATGCTATCGGCGGTGTCATGACCGAGTCTGATAAGCGCTTTTATCGATCCATGGATAAGCCTCTGCTGGCTGAATTCTCTATTCACCGTTCCATACAGGTAGGACCTTTAAGTTTTTGCTTATGAGTTTTACAAGTGTAACCTCATCATTTGAACTACATCTAAACTTAGACTGACATCTTGGCATATGTGCTGCAGGGTCTCGTCACCATGTATCACTACGTCAACTAGACCTTGAGGAAGCTTCCCCTGATAGAGAAGGGCCAAAAGGCTGAGAAGACTGAAGCCACTCTGAACGTTGAGGTGGAGCGTCTGAAGGTCGCCTTAAAGAAGGTCGAGACCAGTGTCAAGGGGATGCAGAAGGACTTGGACAAGCAAAGGGAAGATCACAACACTGCCATGAAGGCTCAGGCTATCTCCCTTCAGCGCAAGGTCGATGTTACTATCAAGGCTACCTTGGAATATGCCTCCGAGAAGGTCTTAGAGGAGTACAAGGTCTCTGATGAGTTTTTCAGCTTCGGTTTTGAATACCTGGAGAGGGGGGTCAAGACAACTGGCAAATGGGCTGCCATGAAAGGGAAGGAATCTGGGAGCCTTTTTGCTACTGACTTCATGGGCCTAGGTTATGCCGATCCCAAGTTTTCTCAGGCCTTACAGGAGGTTGAAGAAGAGGGAGGTGATGTACCCACTGAGACTGCCCCATAAGGAGACACAATGACTGAAGTGTCGGTGCTCGAGATGATGGGGTGGAAGTGGCCACCCTTGGCCAAGAAAATGTAGACACGTCTGTCAACCCTGAAGCTGTAAATACTTAGTTATGGTTTAAAAGAGAAATTTTTGTAACCCTTAATTTATTGTAATCCTCTGATGAACATCGTAACTTTACATCTTTGTACTGCAACTTAATTTCAACCTCTGAGGAGGGCTTTTATCTGTTCACTTATTGATTTGCTTGTTGAATGCTTTTTTCTGCCATGCAATGTGTTCAGTTCTAAAGTCTTAGTGCGATGATGTCTTTATTAAGCTTAATGGATGGTGTCTTACCTCAGACCTTGTCACCACATTATGATGTTCTAAGGCCTGATATCATCACTGAGATGTTATCCTCATAAGTAATTTCACCAAATTAATGATGTTAAGGGTCTGACGTCATCCAAGTATGATATCTGACATCATACCTTATCACCGCATTATGATATATTAAGGCCTGAGGTCATCACTAAGATGTTATCCTCATAAGTAATTTCACCAAATTAATGATGTTAAGGATCTGAGGTCATCCAAGTATGATGTCTGACCTCAGACATTGTCACCATATTATGATGTTAAGGCCTGAGGTCATCACTAAGATGTTATCCTCATAAGTAATTTCACCAAATTAATGATGTTAAGGGTCTGAGGTCATCCAAGTATGATGTCTGACCTCAGACCGTGTCACCATATTATGATGTTAAGGCCTGAGGTCATCACCAAGATGTTATCCTGAAGTAATTTCACCAAATTAATGATGTTAAGGGTCTGAGGTCATCCAAGTATGATGTCTGACCTCAGATCGTATCACCACATTATGATGTTAAGTCCTGAGGTCATCGCCAAGATGTTATCCTCAAGTAATTTTACCAAATTAATGATGTTAAAGGTCTGAGGTCATCCAAGTATGATGTCTGACCTCATACCTTATCACCAAATTATGATGTTAAGGCCTGAGGTCATCACTAAGATGTTATCCTCATAAGTAATTTCACCAAATTAATGATGTTAAGGGACTGACGTCATCCAAGTATGATGTCTGACCTCAGACCTTGTCACCACATTATGATGTTAAGGCCTGAGGTCATCACCAAGATGTTATCCTCAAGTAATTTCACCAAATTAATGATGTTAAAGGTCTGAGGTCATCCAAGTATGATGTCTGACCTCAGACCTTGTCACCACATTATGATGTTAAGGCCTGAGGTCATCACTAAGATGTTATCCTCATACATTCTACCACTCGAGCGTAATGGACCAATAACTAACATGGAAACTGATCTCTCATTAATAATCTCTTCATAAGATGATACATTTACATAAACTTCTTGCAACATCATATGTAATACTTCTTTAGATGATCAGCATTCCAGGGATTGGCAAAAGGTTCCCCCTCTAGGTTTTCTAACCTGTAGGTCCCGAGTAAAACCTCTTCGATCACTTTGTAGGGACCGTGCCAGTTGGGGTGGAGTTTTTTTACTTTCTATAACGTCTTCTTTAGTACTAAGTCTCCCACGGCAATGGGTCTTGATTTCACCCTTTGATTGTAGAATTTTATTGCTCTCTGCTGGTAAGCTGCTTGTCTGACCTCTGCATCTTCCCTTCTCTCTTCAATCAGATCTATGTCTAGTCTTCTCTCCTCCTCATTTTTATCAGGGTCATAGGTTTGAACCCTATGAGTAGGGAGTCCCATTTCTATTGGTATGATGGCCTCTGAGCCATGTGCTAGCATGAACGGGGTTTCTCCTGTCGGTGTTCTTGTGGTTGTCCTGTAGGCCCACAACATAACATAAATCTCTTCAGTCCATCTCCACTTAGCTTCTTCTAACCTCTTTTTGATCCCATCGAGGATTGTTCTGTTTGTGACTTCGGTCTGACCGTTTGCCTGAGGCCGGCCAGGAGAAGAGAAAAACTACTTTATTCCAACTCTTTTGCAATACTTCTCTAAGGAAGAGTTTTTGAACTGGGTTCCATTGTTTGAGATGAGAGTTTTGGGGAGGCCATGTCTATATATGATGTTCCTCCAAATAAATTGGAAGGTATTCTATTCTGTAATCGTTATCATTGGCTCTGCCTCCACCCACTTTGAGAAGTAATTAATGGCAACTATCAGGAATAAAAAATTATTGGCGGCTCTTGGCAGTGGTCCTAACAAGTCAATTACCCATACTGCAAATGGCCAAGGGGCACTGATTGACGTAATAGGCTGATGGGGTTGGTGAGGAATAGTGGATAATCTCTGACATTTATCGCACCTCTTCACGTAAGCTGCAGCATCCTTGGCCAAGGTTGGACACCAGTACCCTTGTGAAATAATTCTCTTGGCCAAGGGTCTTCCTCCTATATGACTAGAGCAGGAACCCTCATGTACCTCCTGTAAGACATGGGGAACTTCTGTGGGATGGAAACATCTGAGGAGACGCAATAGGAACCCCTTCTTATATAGGACGTCTCCTACTATAGAGAATTTTGCAGCCCTGTATCTTAGTTTTCTCCTCTCTAGTTTCGATTCTGGTAGCTCTCCCTCTTTGATATATCTGACCAGGGGGTCCATCCATGAGTCTCCTAGGTTCAAATTTAGAAAAAGGTTGCCAACCTCTTGTTCTTCAATGGTCCCCTTTGGTAAGACCTCGACTGGAACTGTCCTTCTGATGCCTGTCTTCGTTGCTGAAGCTAACCTTGCTAATGCATCTGCGTGGCTGTTGTTTTGTCGAGGTACTCTTTTCAGTTTTGTCTCTTCAAAATATTCTAACATAATTCTCACCTTTTTCAGGTACTTGGCCATCCTTTCATCTTTGGCCTCATAAACCCCCAATACTTGATTAACTACTAACCTTGAGTCACTATGAAGTATGAGTCGTCTTACTCCCAGAGTCCTTGCCAATGAGAGACCTGCTATCATGGCCTCATATTCTGACTCGTTGTTAGATGCTTTGAAGTTAAACCTCAAAGCATATTCAATGTTGGTACCATCTAGAGCTAAGAGTATTAGCCCTGCACCGTTCCCACTGTCACAAAAAGACCCGTCAACAAAGAGGTTCCAGATGTCTTTATCTGATGAGAATCCCCCTTCTATCATGATTCCTTGCTTGAAGAGGTATCGATCTTCCTCATTCTCGACGATTCTATTTCTGAATCCTTTGGATATAACCTCTTCCTGGTCCCGTAAGACGTTTGGTGCAACCTCTTCCGGTTCCCGAAAGACATTGTTATTTAACCCTTCAGCTGTCTCTGGATCATTCTCCATCTCGGCCTCTTCCCATATGAACTCAACAACGAAGTCTGCGAGCGTCTGCCCTTTGATGGCCACCCTAGGTTGATAACTAAGGTCATACTCCCCCAACTCGATGGCCCAAGTCATCAATCTTCCAGACTTCTCAGGTTTATGGAGGACTTGCCTTAGTGGGGAATCGGTGAGGACGACCATGGAATGGGCTTGGAAGTAGGGCTTCATCTTCCTTGAGGCATGTATCAAGGCGTAGGCTAACTTTTTAATACGAGGATAATTTTGCTCAGACCCTTGAAGGGCTTTACTGTTGAAGTATACAAGCCTTTGGATCCCAACGTCTTCCCGTACTATGGCTGCACTTATTGCCAATTCTGAGACTGCTAGATAAACATTCAATTTCTCTCCTATTATGGGTCGAGATAATAATAAAGGAGACTCAAGGTAGGGCTTGAGTTGGTTAAAAGCCTCTTCACACTCTTCGTCCCATTCAAAGACCTTTCTGAGCACCTTAAAGAAAGGAAGACACTTGTCCGTTGCTCTGGAAACAAATCTATTGAGTGCAACCACTCTTCTAGTGAGCCTTTGAACGTCTTTGATACTCTTTGGTGTCTTCATGTCAAGCAAAGCCTTGATTTTCTCAGGGTTAGCTTCTATTCCTCTTTGATTGACGATGAATCTAAGAAACTTCCTAGCTCCTACCCCGAAGACACACTTTGCCAGGTTGAGTTTCATCCTGTACATGTCCATAGTATTGAAGGTCTTTTCAAGGTCTGCCACATGAGTGCAAGCCTTTAAGCTCTTCGTCAGCATATCGTCTACATACACCTCCATGGTCTTGCCTATTTGGTCTTCGAACATCTTATTCACAAGACGTTGGTATGTTGCCCCTGCATTTTTCAAACCGAAGGGAATAACCTTGTATTAGTATGTCCCTTTGTCGGTAATGAAGGCTGTCTTTTCTAAGTCTTCTGCATCCATGAAGATCTGATTGTAGCCTGAATACGCGTCCATGAAGCTCATAAGCTCATGCCCTGCAGTAGCATCTACCATCTGATCTATCCGAGGTAAGGGATAGCCGTCCTTTGGGAAAGACTTGTTCAGGTCAGTAAAATCGACGCACATTCTCTATTTTCCATTGTCTTTGGGCACAATGACTGCATTCGATAGCCACTCCGGATATATGACTTCTCTAATAAACTCTGCCTCTTCCAATTTTTTAACCTCTTCTCGGATGACGTCGTACTTCTCCCTGGAGTAAACCCTCCGTCTTTGTTTGATAGGCCTGGCATCTTTGGTCACATTGAGATTATGACACATAACCTCAGGGTTGATGTCGGGCATGTCTGCGTGACTCCAAGAAAAGACACTCTGCCTCTTCCTCAAGAAGTTTATTAGCTCTTCCTTGATTTTTGTTTTTAAGGCTTTGCTGACCTGGACAGTTTTTTTCGATTCGTCCTCATTGAGGACGATGGATTCTACCTCTTTCCTGGCCTCTCCCTTCTTCAACTTCGTTTCGTCTCTAGGGTCAAGTGTGTCTATGTTATAAGTTGTAGTTTCTTTCTTATGGGGCCTCTCTCTCTTCAGCTGAGTTGAAGTATCATTCTCGTGCTATTGTCTGGTCACCCTGCACTTCCCCTACCCCATAGGGGGTCAGGAATTTTAGCATCTGGTGAACCATCGACGGTACGGCCTCAAACTCCTTAAGGGCTACTCTTCCTATGATGAGGTTATAAGCCAAGAAGACATTTTTGTCCATAACGAAAAAATTAATCTTTCGGGTCAACCTCTTAGGCCACTCATCACCCATCCATATGTCCATCTCTTACATGCCCAATGGGTGGACCTTTTTGCCGCTGAAGCCCATTAAAGGATGGTGATAAGGTACCAACCTAGCTCGGCTAAGACCTAGGATCTTGAAGCAGGGCCAAAACATCACGTCTACTGAACTCCCCCCATCTACGAGGATTCTCTTCACCTCGCATCCATCTACTCTTGTTGTTATTATCAAAGGGTCATCATGTGGGGCCAAGATACCTTTGAAGTCAAGTCGGGAGAACCCTACCATAAGGGTGTCTATGTCCACTTTCTTTCTCTTCTGCGCTGCATCGGAAGATGTTAGATTTACAACTTCAAGTTTGGCCATCGACTTGGCCTCTGCCACATGGGCTTTTCTGTCAGCCACTTGGAAGCCACCCCCCGCAAGTCCTCCGCATATGTTGTTAACACCAAAGGAGATCATACCAACCCTCTTCACCGGGGTGTTATCATCTTTTGGCGGAAGGTCTGGATCGTCTTCATCATCACCTTATGAATCATTGTCTCTTCTAGTTGGGGGGGGGGGGGGGCATTCACGACATCTGTCATTTATCCTCTTTTTAGGGTCATCTCCTCCACCTTTAGGAGCCTTGCCATCAACATACTACCTTAACTTTCCATATTTTAACATCTTTTCGATCTCATCTTTCAAGGCGAAGCACTTTTCTATAATATGGACATGGTCTTGATGGAACTCGCACCACAAGTTCTTGTTCCTCTTATGCGGAGGGGCCTTCAGTTTCTCCGGCCACCTTAGAGACCTGCCATTCTTGATCTCGTTGAGGATATGTTCACAGCTCACAGTTAGAGGAGTATAGTGAGCGAACTTGTCATCGGTTGACCTTTTCTTTCCATCTTTCTTTCTTTGGGACTTCCCGCTACTACCGTGGTTCTCATCCTCATACTTGGCGTCCATTGCCTCTTCGGCATTCATGACTTTTCCCGCAGTTGCTAATAGCTCTGCCATAGACCTGGGAGGGTCTTCCGCGAGTTTCCACAATAACTTACCTTTCTGAAGACCTCCTATAAGCGCGGTCATGGCTATATTCTTTTCGTAATCTTCAACCTCAAGCTTTTCTTTATTGAACCTGGCGATGTAGTCTCTTAGGCTCTCATCTTTGCCTTGCTTGACATACATCAGATGAGTGATCTTCTTTTGAGGCCTTACTCCAAAACAGAAGTTATGGATGAATCGTTCAGCTAAGCCCTTGATGTTCTCAATTGAATTCTTCGAAAGAGAAGTAAACCAACTATGTGCTGCTCCTGTCAAAGTCCCAGAGAAGGCCCGACACTTCAACTCATCAGGTATTGAGTAGATGTCCATCGCTGATTGATACATTTCAATGTGATGCACAAGGTTGGTGCTACCGTCATACTTGGGAGACACCATGGGTGGATTAAACTTAGCAAGGGTTGGAAAACTCACTATCCTGGCCACAAATGGGGAGCCTTCTGAGAAACCTCTTTGCAATGGGTCTCGGCTTTTGATGAGGTCTCCTATCTTCTCCTCAAGACGCTGAATAAAGTCATTCCAGGGTCTTACAACATTGGCCTGGCCGAGGTTGTCCCCAGCCACCTCCAAGGGGTGGACTGAGGGTTCCCCAGCCCTAGCACAACGTCGGCTGTTGACCTCTTCCTGGTCTCTACCCCTTCCTGCATGAGGTCGGCCTTAGTGAGGTCGATGTTGTCCGTCTCCTCTTTGCAAGCTGGCTGCACTTCTCGACCTTGATAACCTCTGTCTTAGGTCATTCACTGAGCCTAACCTTTCAAAGGTTGACCCTCTGCTCAGTCGATCAAAAGTGGATCCTCATTGTTGGGTTTCTCCGCCTCTTCTGCCCCCATAACCTTCGCTTCGTTGGATAAGGCGAACTGTATTGTTAGAAACCTCATACGTCTCCCAACAATCTTTCGGGACATCTTCCGCCTCTAGATCATCATACCTGATGAACATCTTCCCACAGACGGCGCCAAAATGATGATGCTAGAAACAGCACCACCCTTCAAGGTGTTTGTGAGCTCAATTCAATGTTAACAATGGCTGTATAGGGGTATATACACACAGTAAAAGGAGATGAGGAGAAGAGGATTTACACTGGAATATAAGTGGTTCAGCCTATCAGGCCTACGTCCACTATGCAAGTGTATGATGTGTATCAATATATGTGGGATCTAATGGCCATAGATACAATCTCTCAAGCTTTCTCTCTCTACTGAGTATTTTGAACAGAGTTTCAGCTAGACCTGATCATTTTCCTTCTTTAAGAAAGAGAAGACAAGTATATATATTAGCTGGGGGTGTAATGTACCCCATGCATGCAATGTGCATGTGTGTGTTGATCTAGACAATATGATGAAGACAACTGTCCCTGTCACATGCAGAGAATGATGATGAAATATTCCCCCCACGTGAGGAGAATGATTTGTTATAACTGATTTGTGTACACGTGTCCCCATCCAAACAAATGTTCATAAGAGCTCGGTCAATCGTGCCTGGTCACAACCTCGCCCTGGAAGAGTACGAGGTTGGTAAACTTTAGCTGTTATCCGATCTGAGGTTAGTCATGATGACCCCGGCCTAAATAGAGCCGAGGTTAGATAGGCACTGTCACAAGGTCGGCTTGGGCCTAGGTTGAACTGGTACAGGTTAGGAATATCGACTGATTCCCTGCCGAAGTTGGATTTTGATGGAATTATAGCTGTAACCTCGGCCTACTCCCAGCCGAGGTTGCCATCCCCTGGTCGGCCTGAGGAATAACTGTTCCCAATGATCTTGAAGGCCTCTCCTTACGAAGTTGGTAGTAACGTCGGCCATGGCCGACCTTGCTTGGGACGAGGCCGCTGGTCACTGATCTAAGTCCCTTCGAATCGTCGGCCACACTCATGGCCGAGGTTGATGTCTCTGAGCCGAGGTGCTACATTTGGGGCATATCATGTCTTGTAGTTTGTCCCGAGCATTAAACCGATTTTACCATACACTTACTATTTTTACCCTTCACTCCACCTATTATCATCCCATGTTTTCCTTACCCATATATGTTCCAGATACCATGTCACACCCCGCCTAATTCTGGTGTCAGCCGCCACCAAAACTAAGTCGGGCGTGAGTAAATAAAATACCATTGTTAGCATGAGACAGATTTGAGACATAAATAAACCAGTCCATAAGATACATAATTGAATTAAACTAAAATGCTCATAAACAACTAAGCGATAAAAGATCCATCACATGCTAACTCCAACAATCCATTCTCCAATGATGATTAATTAAAAATCTGAATCAATATCCAACTCCGAATAACTGAATTAAATTCCATAACAGCTTTGGAACCGAATGGCCCAATAACTCTCTAAACTGAGTCTCATAATGAAATACGACTGAAAGGAAAGTCTAAACTAAAACAAAACAACAAAGTAAATCCGCTCCAGCTGCACCTCCAAATGATAATCTCCAAAAATCTTATGCAGCATCTCCAATTCTAATCCTGAAAAAAATTAGTCAACGTACGGGTCAGAGCCAAAGCCCCGGGAAAGAATACACAGTACTCCCCTCAAACAGGATCCTTTAATCCAGACTGTAGCATTATACGCAATAAATATCACAATAGAATATTTTAAATTAAATGGGATAATTAAACGCGATAAATATAAATCACTAACTATCCGCAGAAATCCCCATTTATAAAGGCACAACAATATGATTTTAAATTCTCAAGTCCCGCGGAGTTAATCTTTTATTAATTAACCCAAATTATCAAATTTGTCAATTATTTATGTTCTTACTTCAATAATTATTAGGTATGGCGGTCTTCCTGCCTCGGGTGATAATTCACCAAAATTCATTATAGCGGTCCTCCCGCCTCGGGTGATTTCTCCACAAAAATACACATCCCCTCGTCAAAACGTCGGCTGACCCGTTTAAACTGTCGGTCCTCGCTGATTGACGAGGTTCCACACACGACACGACATAAAATATCGGCTGGCCCATTTAAACTGTCGGTCCTCGCTGATTATATCGCCAATATATTTTAATACCCGTCTTATTATCTTAGGTATTAGTTCTCAATTTCTCAATTCACAATTTATAAACACCCCACCCTTTAATCGATGTGAGATCCTCAAAATACCCCTTAGTCCCATACCTAAGGGTCCCCAAGTTATCAATACGTCCTAACCTATGTATAGGAGGATTTTCTGTCATAAATCATAACCTAGTCTCATACCTAGACTAGCGTAACGACGATAAAGTAATAAAAATCATCCCACCCCCAACACAATAAAATTGTGATAATTTTCCTTCACTAGTCCCATTCCTAGAAGGCAATCTAAAATATAGGGAGAGCAATAATACTCAACAACCCGTCGTCACAATGATATTTAATAATACCAACAAGAATAATTAGTCAACGTATAAAACTGCGCATGATAGTCCAATTCCATTAAATCTTTAATTTAATTATCACAACGTCAACAATACCCAAATAATCTCATTTAATTATTTTAAATTAAATATACCAAGTGTTCATCATATATACATCAAAAATCAAATTTTATTATCTCTACATGTATTACATGAGTTATACGCACCCAAAAATCATTTATTTTAAAGCTAGGGTTTTTCTACATGCAACCTACACCAATAAAATCCAAAATCACTCATGAATCCTACGTACCCAAGGGTTATGAATATTATTCAGATTAAAAGATTTAATAAAAATAACCCCATAATTAGTATCCACTTTTTCTAATTAAGTTACTAATTATTTTTAATAAAACATGTAATTAAGGGTTTAGGCGACAATTAAAATGCATAATCTTAAAGGAAAATAATAGAGTATTCATGCCTGTAAAGATCGTGTTGAAAATCTTATTAGAAATCTGGATTCCTTGCCAAAAATTAGCAAAAGAGTGTTCATGAACCAACTTGATTAAACCCAAATTAAGCCTCCCAAAACTTGTGACAAAAAGCTTGATAATGAAGAAGGTTGATGATTATGTGTGAGAGGAAAAATATTTGGAAGTGTTCTCTCGTGAAAAACTGGAGAAAAAGTGATTATGAGAAGTCCCCCTACGGATTAACAAGGTTATATAGTGATTAGGAGTCCTAATACTACACAAATACTAAAAACAGCTTGCTGCTCACGTTTTCTGGGAGGGTCGATCGATCTACCCCCAGGCATCGATCGATCGATCATGCCTAAAATCTCAGAGTTCGCCCAAAAAATTTACGAGGGACAAAAATTGTAAAATCAATATAAAATCCATTTTAACTCCGATTTTAATTCCGCTTGAAATTTTATTCTTCTAGAATCATAACCAACATATTTAGCCAATAAAATTATTAAATTCAAAATTTTATTTTTCTCAAAAATTCCAATTAATTTATAAAAATAGTTAATAAAAACACGGGGTGTTACATACCATCCACACATCAATTCCCATCACTGCCATAATTTTTGAGAAAAAAGAGCGTTTGAAATTTTTCATGTAAATTGTCTTCATTTTCGTTATGAAAAGAAAAATGTATCGCAAAAAAAAAAAAAATTATATATATATATATATATATATATATATATATATATATATAGAGAGAGAGAGAGAGAGAGAGAGAGAGAGAGAAAAGAAGAAAAATAAAGATGCGATCAAAAGTTCAAAAAGATGAAGACTTTAGTTAAACTAAGTGTGTTTCACACTTCTCAAAACAACCCATCATATCATTCATCTCCTTCGTACCTTACATAAACCCCAATTTCACTCTTGGTAAAGTGTTCGGGCAAACAAGAAGATTATATGGTGAATAATTAGACATTCTCGACATAGTGGTTAACATTCCTTCATGAGATCATATTTTTTTCATGTATCCGTCATTTCTTATAAAGTGTGTGAGACGTTTGAACTTTTTTTACATTTACTCACATCCTCACACACTAGAGAGATACACTTACCCAATTCTCAGAGAGTTTGATTCAGAGAGATATATCCAGTGAGAATTGAAGTCAAAGCGTTTATCCTATATAGGCGATCTAAGAATTACTCTAATGACACTTAAGATTGTTTCACATTAACACATGCTGAGTTTTAGGAAAGATTACGCTTTTTGGTTTTAAGT
The DNA here is from genome assembly GCA_949130495.1 of Sambucus nigra. NCBI lineage: Eukaryota > Viridiplantae > Streptophyta > Magnoliopsida > Dipsacales > Adoxaceae > Sambucus > Sambucus nigra. The sequence goes on from OX422218.1 coordinate 223,956,738, forward strand.
AATTTTATATCTTATTTTGATAGTTGAATAGGGTGTTCCTTGAAGTCGTTTTTAGTTGGGTTGTATAGCGTTTCATCATCTACTCAGATACTGCATTTAAATAAGTTTTTGAATTTTGTGGGTACATTCACTACAAACCCTAATGAGACATCACTCGTCCTGTAGGGCAACCTATAGGTTTAACGGCTTGTTACACATGCTAAGTCAATTGCCAGTGCCTGTGAAAGTGGCACACTTTTGGATACTTATCTCTATTTTCTCTCTAAATTTTTCTTGAGGACTAGCAATGTTCTGTTTGAAAGTGGTGTGATAAGCACTCAAAAGTGTCTATTTTATACCCCGAATAGATGCATTTTATTCTTTCGTTTTAATTAAAATTGGCCTTATGACGTATTTTATTATTTTACAGGTCAATCAGCAGTCGCGGTATGAAATGATGCTAAACCTGCTCAATTGCGACAAAGTAGCGGTAGAAAGTGATCAACGAAGAAAACCAAAGCAGCCGTGAAGTGAGAAGTCCATTATGAGATTTACCGATGTGTTCCGATGTCCTGAACCAGTCCCGTAACCGAGTCCAGTCCATCACCCGAGCCTGTGTGTGTTTAGTTTGTACCTTTTTACATTTTTCTTAGATTTTTATTTTGAGTTGTTTTATTTTTAGGATTTATTTAGATTTTTTAGAATTTATTTGGATATTTTATTTTTATTAATGTATTTTTATTTTTATTAGTTTTAATTTTTAATCTTTATTTTATATTATTATTCTTAGGATTAGTTTTTAGGAATTTGTTTTTATAAGATTGTAGTTTTAGGTTTTATTTTATTTAGGACTCTTAGTTTTAATAGAGTTTTACTTTTGTTTAATTTTCATTTTCATTTTTTTAGTGTCTTTTAATTTCATTGAGATGTTAGTTTTCTTTTTTAGGTTATTAGATTTTAAGTTTTAGTTTTTTTTAGGTTGTATTAATTTTTAGGGGTACAAATTAAACACACAACACACTCACTCACACTCTAAACCCCAACCAAAAACTCCACCCAAGACCACCAGCCATACCCGCCACCCGCTCCACCAAACCCGGTGACGTCCTGCCCATCTCGACCAACATACCAAAATGTGAAACAAAAAAAAAACATTTCCAGCCGAGTTCAACCCGAAGACAAAACCCAATCCCAAAAAAATCGGAACCCAATTCTGCTACTCCATGAAATTAGGGATCGAAGTTACTTGCTAAGAAAAACTTAAATCCAAGTGCCTTGACTTGGTTATAGTTTGAAATCCCACAAAAATATCTCCCACTAAAGAAGGAATCGTGGGTTATAAATTAGCAAGACTCTCATCAGAAAAGGAGGAAGTACACAGAGGGAGGACGTGAGAGACAGAAAAAGAAAAAAAGAGGGTAGAAAAATAGTCAGAAAACAAAATATAGTTTTAGGTTTAGAAAAATTTGTAGGTTCATTTTTTACTTTCATTTTTTAATCCAGTCAGATTTTGTGACAAGTTTGGGACGCGTGTTCATGCACTCAGTTGACACAAAAAATTATTGAGTATCGTATTTCTTTCTCTTTCTCTTTAGTTTCTTGTTTGTTGATTGCGCCTGTGCTAAAATTTTAATCATGTCTGGCTAAATACCTCATTCAAGGGGTGGGATGAAACGCGTATGATGAATTCTTTTATTTGAGTAATTGTTCGTTGATACGTTCTAGGCTAATTAAATTGGAAAAAATCACACATTAATATGTAACGAGAGTTAATAAATTAATGGTAAAAATTAATATTTGATTTTTGGATTTCACTTAGAGATAAGTATTATTCTTAAATTTAAATATTAATTCTGTGTATGCAATTAAAAGATTCGTACAAATTTTAATAAATTAATCTTAGCGGATATTTTGTTGAAATGAGTATGAATCTTATTTTTTTATGTTGTGATTATTCCAGATTTAATTGTTGAAACAGATAAAATTGAACTTAGGATTGTGACGAGAGTTCAATTTTAAATTCAACATTATTTCGAACTATTCAATTGAATAATTAGGACATTAAATTGATTTAACTACGCGGTGTAATCCCACCTCTTGTTTCTTCTCATAAATTCTAAACTAGATTACTCTCTAAATTTTCATAGTCATTTTAGTTGCATAAATTTTCGTTTCCTCCCTTGAAAATTGTTTTTAAAAATACAAAAAAAACATTAAAAAAATATTAAAACACACAAAAAAGATTTTTAATAAAAATTGGAATTGCAAGTTTTCACGACTATAGTTTCATTGCTAGAAATTAGATTGATACCCGAATTTGCCACGATACTAAATTTTTAACAAGTTTTGTAGGTGATTCCAAGAATTTTGATACTCGAAGTTTGACAGCAAGGAATACAAATAAAGAGTTATCAAATAGAATAAGACAGATTCATGCATACAGTTGACCGTTTGAAAGAGGATTCAAAGCCTTAGGAGATTAATTAAGCTACATTAAATCTGAAGAGTTGGTCGGGGTCAAATGGGGCTCGAGAGCACCCAGTGGCCTCTAGATCAATTTTTGAGGTAAAACGGACCATTGCTCAGTATCGTAAGGCTGATTCACGGATGGGACAGACCATTGGAAAGGGGATTCAGATTCCTTTAAAGATTAATTGATCTTTCTCACAGGAGAGATAGTTGATCAGAGTCAAACGGAGCCTTAGAATGCCCGGTGGCCTCCATATCAATTTTCTATAGTAAACTAAACCGTTCGTCCGAACCATAAGGCCGCTATAAGGGGGATTTAGAGCTCCTCAAAGATTTCGCTCAGGCAAGGAAGTTAGTTAGAGTCAAACGGGGATCGGGATCACTCGATGGACTCTAAATCAATACTCGGAGTATAAGTTAGGGTTTGCGATAAATGAGTGAGTGCTATGGTCCCAATAAGGTGCTTAGGTAGGTCATAGGATGAGGTGTCTACACTATTCTTAAGTTCTTTATTTAATTTTCCATCATTCTTCAACAATGGTGTATGTAGTCAATGAAAATACACTAGACAAGTACAAACTTGACTATATACCATAGTGGGTAAAAATACAACTGTTTGAAGGCATATGTGAACTTTGCAAACTCGAACAGTGCCATTGGTTGCCCTTGATTTTTATTACTAAGTGTAAGGTAACTTTTCCCCCGAATTAACCTTTTCTTGAGTTTAGTCAGCACTTTGATGTGGTCGCCACATATCACTCTAAATATTCAAAGGGTCATTAATGGGGTCCACCACATTAATGAGTTATACGGGACCAATCTAGGAATAATCGAGATCAAGTACTATTATCAATAGGGCATAGACCCATGAAAATATTTAATATTTGAAAAAGGGTATCCAATAGAGCCCTAGTAGTAAACTTGCCTGATTCAAATAAGGAGTATTGGGGTCGAGGAGTGATTGTGAAGAACTGGAAATAAACCCCCTCCCTTGAGGGCACAAATTATGAAGGTCCAAAGTGACCTCAGGAAGGGAAAGGAATAGGTTAGGTTGCCACTGTGTTCCTGCTTTAAATTTTCCTTTTTTTTGATTGGTTGTAATTATTTTTTCTTTTTTCATTGATAGCAAACATCAAAAGGAAACTCCTCGTGATAAGAATATTAACAGTTTTTTACCTTCAGAAAGTCTGGTCGATATAATAAAGGATTGGAGTTAGTTATCATCCTAGGTCGGTTGAATTTCTCTTTAGTTGTATGAGTTCAACCTCTTCCTTCATAGCAACATCAATTGATTAGATTTCATCAATCCCCATGGATATGAAGGATTTGGAGGCCTCTACCTCTGATGGTTTAAATAAGGAGGCAACATCCTCCTCTTTCAAATCATTAGACGTCTTATCTATTCCTATCCTACAACTCTCTTTAGGCTCTATGTCCTTCAATAGAAAAGTGATGAACTTGATTACTGCTACTCTGGGGCCAAAGTCTCAAGATGCTAGACAAACAATCAAGAGAGAATATCCCGCTCGACCAGTGAGTTGGAAATATGAAGTTTGCGATCCTTCTAACCCCTTGGCCATTGAGGACTCTCCTATCGACAACATGAAGCCCCCTCTATGAAGACAAAAAAAATCATGAATATCCTCCTCCCCCACCTACTACTATGGGAAAAATATTATTAATGAAGGCAAAGCCATTTACCACTCTGTTATTGCCCACCTCAACTTGGCTCATGGCTTGATTAGGTAAGTTTTCCTTTCTGCTAACAAGATAACTACCTCTGGCCTAACTCAATATTGGTTGGTGGAACGTGTTAAACATAATATTTCTCTCATAAGTTTGTTATCTATATATCCTAGCATTATTCTTTAGGTGCTAACCACTTATATTTTCTTCCCTTCATGTCTTGCTATTCCTAGTTGACCATAACTAGTTCGTAGAGAGATGCATCGCCTAGAAGAAATCCTCCCATAATGTGGACACAGCCCATGATGAGGTGACCAAGGCTTTAGAAACTTCTTAGGGGAATACTGAAACTAAGGTTTCTAAGAAGGAGAAGATTAACTAGAACGTTCAAACCTTACAAGCTACTAATGCCTACCTCTATATAAAGATCAGGAACCTTGTTGCTAATGTTGAAAAGGCCAAGGTCGATGACCAAAAGGCAAAGTTGAGGATGAAAATGCCAAGAAAAAGTCCGAGGATGCAAAGTCTAATGCTAAGAAGTCCATAACTAGAGTTGTAGAGGACAGATGTGATGCCTACACTCATGGCTGGATAAGACCTTCACTAAAGCCTAATCGTAGATTGATTACCTGAGGAGGGCATTCTTAAAAAATGGCTGGAATGAAGCTCTTGTTAAGGAGGGTGTTACTAAGGTCTTCGAGTTATATAAGGAGAATAATGTTGGTTCTCCTCCTCAAATTGATGATGAATGTTAACCACAAATATGGGACAGCTCGTTGACCAATTAGAAGAAGACACAAGGGTTCATGTATTAGTAGAAATGAGGTCGTCCCAAGCTAAAAATCTGGCTGGCCCTAGAATGAGGTCAGTCTAGACAATCTTAACAACTCGTTTAACTCTGTTAGTCAACAGTCAATTGATATTATTAGTTAACTCCATTACAACAAGCATGTACTACATTAGTGGATAACGTTAGCAACATTTATGGCATGTGCACATGGAAAAGATATGGAAATATTCTCCCCCATGTGCCAATAACTAAATTTCTTATTATTCTCTCACTATGTATGTAAATCCTGTACTCACATAGCCTATAAGGGTGCGCTACGTGGAACTCATGCACAACCCACACTATAGGGGTATCCGAGATATTTTCTTTACTCTTATGTTGTCCAACTCTAGAGAGAACTTGAAAGTATTCATATTGTACTTGTTCATGGAATTTGGATAGTTTTTCAATATAACCAACACTGCACCTGTGGATGTAGGCATTATTTTTTTCCGAACCACGTAAATCTAGTTATATTTATTTTTTCTCACATCTCTCTCTTATTTCTCTAGTGTTTGTATTTAAGTAATTAATATATCTTATATAATATCTCTTTATAGCTAGTATATTCAAGCTAATATAATAGGTATACTAGTTTTAGGCGATAACAGATTAACGCCATTTGTGGGAATGACTTTCCATCATCCTTTTCCACCATATTTATTTGTTAGAGCTCAAGGATACCTAAATTCTTTGAAGCAACGAGTCGCAATCCAATTTGCATGAGTTTCATTGGGATAGAGATAACTTATAATCAATTTTCATTTGAAAGTCATTAATTTATTAAATCCTCCTTTAGATCTACGTATTTTTACTTTAGATCCATTTCCAACAATTCAATTCGATTGTTGTCATTTTCTCTATTTTTTATTACAATACTTTATTTTCTGCCCGTTTTGTTAAAAATGTTTGTACATCCAGAAAGCAGTTGAAAAAAAGAAGAGGTTCAACCCTCTACACCGATACACATGGGAGACTTACAAGGGATCTTATAAATCTTATCTAAGAGCTTGGAGGCTTTGAAGAAAAACATAAAATAGTTAACTCAAAGAATTTTGGTTGGGAAAAAAGGTCGAAGATGAACCAAATCACCCCCGCTGGTGTGGAAAACTTTTACTTAAGGTGTGAAATTCCACCTCCATCCCCATACAAAGATAAGAGGTTATGAACCATTTTAAGGAATTAAAGAACCTCAGAGGTTTGATTTGGGCTCATATAGCGAAGGGAGAAAATCTAGATTCTCATGAGCTGATTAAGATGATAGATCCTATAAGCCTGGAGAAACTCCATGTCCGGTCAATGAGGTATAATGGTGATAAAATCTATTCAGTGGAGCATCCCGTTATGTTGGAAATGTTGAGAAGAGGCCCTATTTTTTATTGATTAGGCTAAAGGATGCACGCGCACATTCGTATAAGGACCTCAGGGGGCACAAGGAAGAGTAAAACAGATCTGAGACCATAAGTATCACATGACTGGCTAGGTCTAGGTAAAGTGAAAGGGGATCAGCTATTTGTAATTACACTTCCAGGATAGAAGAAATCTCGACTGAGCATTATGAACGAGCCGATAAGAGAGTGAAAGCCAAGCAAAAGAAGGAACATACCCATAAGGGGTCAATTCATTTCCTGAAAGATTGGATCGGTGATCTTGTAAAGACGAAGTACCCTTTACATAAAGGGTTATGTAGAGGAATCTCCATTCATAGATTTGGTAATGGGTTATCCAACACCACCAAAATTTAATCCTTCTAAATTTACTCTGGGATGTTCAGGAAATATGATCCGATGCTTCATATGGAGCAGTATCAAGCTGCCTTCTACATTTATTCCATTCCAAACGAAATGTGGAGTAAGGATTTTTCCAACACTCATATTAGATCAACCAAAATCTAGTACAATAGGCTCCCTAGGGAGTAAATTTTGAATTTCAAGCAGTTGGTCGACCTATTTGTGAAGAACTTATGTTTCAGCACCAAGTCAAGAAAAAGAGTTACTTAATTATTACGCATTATCCAACGGGCATATGAAATGACAAGGTAGTACATCACTCAGTTCAACACGGAGAAGTTAGAGGTGATAGAATATGCTGAAAAGATCATGATAATTGCTATTATGAGTGGCCTATTACAAGAAAGCTTTATTAGGCCATGGAAAAGGATCGATGAGCACAATAGTCACGCTCTTTGTGTCCATCTCGAGGTTTGAGGTCGAGGGGGTGCTCCCACGGTAGTTCCCTCCATCCTTTCCCTTCTGGCATGAATACGGGATTTTCTCCTTTATTAGGCTCTCGACCGTCATCGATGTGGGGTGATATGTAGAGATAGAGTCGCAACCTATTTTTCACAAAACAAGAAAAATAAATGATACTGCCTCGAGATAACGGCATCAAGGAAAATACTGATGCTTGTGAAACCAAGTAGTTTAAGGGTTCAGAGACTAAGTTACGGAATGGGAAGGTGTTAAGCACCCATCTCGCCCTTTTGGTCTCTCATGGGCATGTGTTAATCTTGTTCTGTAGAACTCCGTGATGTGTGTGCTTATGTGCATAATATAAAAGGAGGATGGAATCGTTCGACTTTCGTCATGAATAAAGGCAGAGCGAGGTCATCCTTAGGAGTGTTCTTAAAATATTGATAAAAAATATAATGTAAGTGTTTGTAAATTCACAAATCGTTATGAAGGAACGATTGTGTATATCAGACAAGACACAAGCGAACAAGCATATAAAATGTATATATCATGAATATGATGAGACTAAAGTAACAAATATATATGGGAGGACTCGAGTCGAGGGATTTATCCAAGATGCCTATGTATCCCGGGGGCATCAAAGCCCACGTAGTTCGAAGACAATATGAAGTGGGATCTAACCCATAAATCCAATGGGGGACTTTATTATGTGTGTATGTGTGTGTGTGTGTGTAGGAAAAGGTATTTTAGGGTGAGAAAATGTGATGATAAATATCCATTTGGAATTTACAAGTGAACCATATTTTTCTTATTTTTGGGTTTTTCTAATGAAAATAAAGTATATGTGAATACTAATAAAAAAATAGTTCATAATCAAAATGTTCGATGTAATGAAGTAAGTACTAAGAGAAAATGAAAAACTATTGCAAAAATAAGAGAATTTAAAGACAAAGGGTAAGAATTAGGCCTCCTTGTGAAGGCTTGAAGTAGATCTCGATTGTAGATGCACTGATCTCAAGATGAAGTGACAGGGGTTTAACGAGGTGGGTTGGAATTTACTCAAAAGAGTATGAAAATGATTGAACGAATGTGAAATATGTGTTTTTAAGGAAAGAATAACTATCAATTCGCAGGAATTCTCTATGAATTATTGGGAGGGATATTCAGGGGTGATTTTCAAAGTGAGGTCATGGCCTCTATTTATAGGGCCAAGGGGGTGCCGATCGGCATGGTACTAAACCTTCCTATTAGCATAGAATTCTAGACACACTACCGATATGTAGGGGCTTGGGGTTGCCAATTGGCAGTCTAAGGCAGGCTTTTCAGAAAAATGGTCGTAAAATGCAAACCCCAAGCCAGAATTATGCATAGGGCGGACCATTAGAAAGGGAATTTAAATTCCTTTAAGAATACATTGATCCACTCGCGAGTTCAGGAGTTGACTGGGGTCAAATGGGGCCCAAAAGCGCCCATTGGTCACTAGATAGGAAATTTCCAGAGGAAAATGGATCATTTGTCCATATCTTATGGCCAATTAGCTCACAGGATAGACCGTTGGAAAGGGAATTCAGTGTCCTTAGAGATTCTCTTCAACCTCGTTTGTTTCAGAGAGTTTACCTTGGTCAAACGGGGTCTGGAAGCACCCATTGACTCTTCAGAGTAAAATGGATCGTTCGTTCGGACCGTAATACTAATTCATGCATGGGTCAGACCATTGGAAAGGATATTCATGGTCATTCAAAGATTCATTAAGCTTCATTCGAGATGAAGAGTTAAAAGGATTCAAATAGATCCCGAGAGTGTCTAGTGACCTCCAAATCAATTTTTAGAGTAAAACGGATCGTTCGTCCGAATCGTAAAGCTGATTTACGCACTGAGCGGACCGTTGGAAAGGGGATTTAGAGCCTTTTAAAGCTTAATTGAGCTTTTTCTCAGGCGAGGAAGTTATCAAATTTTAAACGGGACCTGAGAGCACCGGTGGCCTCTAGATCTGTTTTGATAGTAAAATAGATCATTTGTCTGAACCGTAAGGCTGATTCATGCATGGGGTAAACCATTGGAAATAGGATTCAGAGCCCTTTTACAATTCATTGAACTGACACTTAGATGAGGGAGTTTATCAGAGTCAAATGGGGCCTGGGTAACTCCTAATTGTCCTAGATTGGTACTCGAGGTATGACCTAAGATTTGCAATGAATGAGTAAGTGCTAGGAATATAAGGAAGTCATTAGGGGAGTCCTAGGATGGGGTGTCTACAGAGAGCCCCTTAACGAGCGAGCTTGGAATAGGTGAAGGCCATCAAATGATACATACCACATTAACATTGGGAAAAAGGTTTTCTAGGTTGATTCTGAGGACCTAGAGGATGAGTTTGATTGATTCAGTGGGTTGATGTCATTTTTTAGAACATAAGGAGATGATGTTGACCAATTTAATGGGTTGAGCATATGTTACGATTGGTTCTAAAGGGATAGGAAGACCAATTCAGTGAGTTAAGGTGAATTTTGATGACCTAAAATGATGTAGTGGATGACCACTTCAGTACTAAATTGGGGTCAATTCCAAGGACCTAAAGTTAGGGGTGACTAATTCTAAAGACCGAGGTCAATTATGGGGTCCTAAAGTTATGATGACAAATTTTGAGGGTCGAGGATAATTCTGAGGACCTAAAGTTGTAACGACCGATTCTAGCGGCCAGGGTCAATTCTGAGGACCTTAAGTGATGACGACCAATTCTGAGGGCCGAGGTCAATTCTAAGGACATAAAGTTATAGCGACCAATTCTAAGGGTCTAGGTCAATTATGGGGACCTAAAGTGATGACGACCAATTCTATGGGTTGAGGTTAATTTTAAGGACCTAAAGTGATGAAAACCAATTATTAGTGTCAAGGTCATTTCTGAGGACCTAAAGTTGTGACGTCCAAAGGAGAAGAGGACGACCAATTTTGTGGGCTGAGTTCAATTCTGAAGAACTAAAGTTATAGAGACCAATTCTAATAATAAAGGTCAATTCTAAGGACCTAAAGTGATGATGACCAATTCTATAAGCCATGGTTAAATTTGAGGACCTAAAGTGATGATGACCAATTCTCAGGGCATGGGTCAATTTTGAGGACCTAAAGTTGTAACGCGGGGAGTTGCTCTCCTAACAATTTTAAATTATCTTGGGGGTGCAAATGCATCTGTGGTTCCACTACGGATTGTGTTCTTTTGGGACTCCATTGGGTAAGTATTTATCTTTAAGATATCCAGTTATGATTATGTTGTCTTGAGACTCCACTGGGTATGTTTTAGCTGGGTAATAGTAGAGTTGGATGTGGATGCATTGTTGGTTCTGATTTTGGAGCATGATAAGGATATGTTTGTAAGATTAATCCGATTGGGGATTTTGCTGGGAATAAGAGAGTAAAATTAATCCTGCAGGGGATTTTAAGAGTTTTTTAAGGGGCTTAGTGCTCGAAAAAATGATTTTCTTGAGAAAAATGAGGTTTGATATTTTTCTGGGATTTTTGAGAATTTTTCGAGCAATTTTTGGATTTTCTTGAATTATTTTGGCATTTTCTGTACGAAATGTGGAGGGGATGCTGATAGGCAACCCTGGGGGGCTTCCAATTGGCAAGGCCACGAAATTTTGGGCTTCCTTAGGAAAGGGAAAAGATAACTGTCGACCGACATTGTTAGGGGGTCTGCTGATCAGCAGCCCCTTAGCCTTCTATTAAAGGGTAGGGGGGGAAATACTCCCCATTTCTCACACCTTCAAGTGTTTGAATCTTTTGCTTTATTTCTTTAAAAACTGTTCCTAAGTCCTTTTTACTTCAAGACTTCAAATGGCTAGTTTGAGCTAGGTATACGATAATGCGTGGCTGGCTGTCGAATACTGGGCTAGTCTTAAGTGACATTCTAGGATGCCTATTTCTTTGGGTAACGAAAATATCTTCAATTTTTTCGAGCCTGTGGCTGATGAGCATACTCTTCTTCGTGATCTAGCACACCACTGTTCTTCTAGGGTGAGGAACCCTAGTGACTATGTAAGTGAAGTGATTTTTGGTATTCCATTTCATTTTTCTCTTTCTTCTTTGTGTTAATGATGGGATTTTCTTATTCTTCTTCTTCTTTTGTAGAATGACATCGCTCCTTCGACTATTCGGTCTCGGGGGGTGATGGGGTTGAAGGAGGTTTAGGAGAAGGTCCCTGGTGTCGTATTTTTTATGGTCTCTTATGTGGGTTTTGTTCACTTAGCAGAGGCTTTGGATGAGAGACCTAATTCTACTACGATTTTTTGTGCTCTGGGAGAGAGCAGTGGGACACTACGAACATCTTCCATCTTAGGTTTGGGGAGATGACGGTTACTCCCATAGACGTTTAGAAACTGATAGGGGTTGATTGTGAGGGGTTTTAGATAGTGGTGGATCGCACGCTGAGGGTGACGCCATAGGCGGTGCAGATAGCTTTAGGAGATGTGGATAGGATCATTTCTAAGGATTCGATATGTATTTCTATGTTGAAGGATACTCTCTTGAAGAGGAGGGTGAATGTGACTAACGGGAGGCAGGTGAGGAAGACATCGTGTCTTTTTATTTTGCTCCTGTTAGGTGGAATTTTTGTGGCGACGTCATCAATCTCTGGTTCTTACCATTTTTGTGGACAATTTTCGACGTTCGGATATATGATTGGGGGAGCCTAACCTTGGCATTCCTATATTCTTACTTGGATTCTTTCATCCAGTGTTGCTAGTAGACTTTTACAGGGGTCATGTGTCTTTTGGAGGTAATCTTGAATTTATTATCTTTCTATGCATTTTCTTGCATTTTCCTTGTTTTCTCTTTTATGTCGATTCCTATATTTTGCAAAAGTGGTTCTATGAGGTGATCGGGTGTAATGCATGGTTGATATCCCTAAAGTATGAGATCTTGAGAGATTTTTTTTAATGTTTCGGTGGTGGAAGTCCAACTGACGCGACTTAATATTTGTCTCAAAAGTGCGTACAATCTAGGCTCAAGTGCAAGCCTGTCGCTCAAGTAATAAACCCGGTAAGTCGGGATCATATCCACAGGGATCGAGATTGCCAAATAGTAATAAGAAAAATTATTAAATCTTGAAATGATTTCGTAAAAGAAACGAAAAGATGATTAAAAATTGGGAAAATTTATATTAAAAAATTACTTAAGAAAAACAAACTGAAAAGTGCAAAAGAAATTAGATCTGACAAATGGGAGAAAATAAGGTAGGGTACAATCCCTCAATCCTTAACAAATTACCGTATAGAATACTAGAATTGTAAATTAAAATTATTGACTAGATCCGGTCTTTATACATTCTAAGCATTACATATATGAGGGATCTAGCCCGCATCATATGAAATCAAAGATAGATATAAAGCGGTGAATGAATCCAGTCTTTATATATTCTAAGCATTACGTATATGAGGTTCAAGCCCGCACCATACGAAATCAAAGATAAATATAAAGCGGTGCTTTCATGATTCAATCAATATTTTAATTTAACCTCTATTTTCTACATAAATAATTTGCCTTGGATTGAGTTCATGTACCCCAACCCTTGGGAATTTAGCTACTCATGATTTGGTTCAAGAATAAATTCACACACAAAATTATGGATCTATAAGACATGGGAAATAATTTGCAAATAATAAAAATAGAGAATGGAAAGATATTACTTGAATTCAGCAACAAAAAAATGGAATTGGAATCTTCATGAAAACTCTTGAAGGAATAGAAAATTTGCTCTCAAAATCTAACTCTAAAATTTAATCTAGCACTTCCAACCTACTCCTAACCTAGCCTCTCTCTAGCAACTCCCCCTTTGAAAATGAGGTAGGGCTTGGTCTTTTATAGAACCAAGTTGCACGAATTTGGCATCAAATTTCTCTTGTGGCACAAGTTTTCCAAGAGTTGCACTCCATTAAATGCATAATTAATTACAGAAATCCGCACATCCAGACTCTTCATTATCGCACAACTTCAAAACATCATAACTTCTTCACCGTAGCTCGGATTGAGGTGCCGTTTTTTCTAGTATTCTTTTAATTTAGAGCTCTTCAACTTTATAGTTGGCCCCACCTCTGGAATAAGGCTGAAAAATTACGAAAATGCCCTTCAACTCTTCATTTCTTGGTTTCTTTCACTGTTTTCAGCTCTCCTTCGCACTAACTTGCATGAAATACCTGTAAAACACATGAAAAATACACAAAACACGAAATACTTGCCAAAAAAGGTTAGTAGCATAAATAAGAGACAAATCCAAGCTATTTACACTGCACGGGATCATAAAAATACCGCAATTAAGGGGATAAATGTGAAGAATATATGCCTAATCACCAACCGAAGATCGAATCAGTCTTTGTCAATGGCGAACATGCAATGGGATATGAATACTCTGACGAGTGATTAGGTTATATTTTTGTCTTCTCTGAGTCTTTTGGCATCTTTATTCCTTGAGTAAATACTTGGGGATTACAGATGACCTTCTACCCCTAGGGGGTCACTCCGAATGATATGGGGTGATGGGCCTACATGCGCAGATGTGGCGATTGATCGTGCATGAGTTTGGGTATTTCTATTACCTAGGGGAGAGGGTAGTTAGGAATATTGTGGAGGAGGAGGTGGTGATTTTTCCGTCAGCGCCCCCTATGTAGATGAGGCGGGTGAGGGAGATATCGTATGATTCCCTTGTGGTGGTGATGATCGGGGATCCTTACACGCATTATACGGATACAACGATGAGCTATGATTATCTAGATTTCATGACGAGCTCGTTGATTCCTCCAGTATCAATGACGTTGAGAACATGCCCCCACTTGACACGGCTTCGAGTAGGGGGACTAGTGTATCGGTGGGATCATCCCACAGTACAGGTGGTGTCATGTTGGTGGCGACGACGATAAAGGAGGCTCTGATTATTCAGGTTACTCCCCCATCCTAAAACTTCCGACCAAGCAGTGGGGAGTCACTGAGCGTGCCTCATAGTCCTCATGGGACGATGCCTTTCAGACTAAGATATATCCTTTTCTTTCCTTTGTTTGGTCTGTTGACTGTCATTTTCTTCTGTGACTGATTTACCTTTTGCTTGTTGATTCTTTGCTTGCAGTATGTTCGGGTATCGACCACTTGGCGCATGTATATTAAGGATTATATGTCCTCCATGTTGGAGTATATCAAGAGTTCGGCTTCTTCATGATTTGTCCTGCCTGCCACTTATAATGAGTTCTCGAGTTTTTGGAGAGGAGGATCCATCGCTTGTCGCAGGGGAAAGCTCGTCCGTCGTGGGGATGAGAGCTAGAGAGAGAAAACTTGTGGGTTTGAGAAGAGTCCCATTTGTTTTTATGTTTTTCTTATCTGGAAAATGTAACTCAGTGAAGCAATATATATGAAGAAATATGCATTTTCTTTTTGAATTTTTTTCTTGATTTAGTTACTTATCCTATATGCGCTTTTAATTTTCTGCGAGATTGTTTATTTTAATGCAAAGATAGAGATAAGTGTGGAAATGATGATGAAAGGAAAAAGGATTATTATATTAAAAGGATTAAAAGTAATTAAATCAAGGAAAAAGATTTTTGGGAACGAATTTATTTTAAGAGATAACGATTTTCTTGAGAGAAAAAGTGAGTAAATAACCCGAAAGTAATTTTTCAAAATGAGGATTTTTCTCATTTTGATTTTGATAAAAGAGGAAAGATGGAATTTTCCAAAATAGGGGGGTTGCCGATGGACATACTCCTTAGCCTGCCTATTGGCATCTGAGTAAAGTCAAATCATCCCTAGGCCTTGATTTCACTTTCCAGCATATAAGAGTACTATTGTAGGGTTGAATTTTACTCGAGTTTCCAGGACTCTTGTCTCTTTTCCAAGGGTTTGAGGTATGATAGGCAGTGTGTGGGATGGATTTTCTTCACCAAAAACCACATTTCCTTCTCTTACTTCATATTCCTCATTTCAAATGACTATTCGCATACATGAAGGATTCGCTTAGTACCTTGACGGTCTAGAGAACATGTGCTTGTAGAATGTGGACTATGGCACCTTCAATCTGTGCTAGGTTTATTTGTGGCATAATCGAGCCATATACCGGAACCTGTTGGTAGTAACAGTACAATTCTGATATCCTGAAGATCATGTCTTTATTTTCAGTCTGGATGAGGTCTGTCCCACTTATGAGGAGTTTTCGGCCATGTTGGGGGTCAACCCCAGTGTGGTGGTGACTATGCTTGATTTCTCCCGTTCTCCCCAATTTTTTTATCCAAGTTTCTTCACATTTTTCCCTCAGCGGCTAGACCGTTAGTAATAGGGGTAATTTCTCTTCATGAGGTTATGTACTCAATGCGCATGAGGGATTTTAAGGATATCTGTTTTCGGTTCTAATGCTATTGTTGGTGATGCAGGATTTGACTGCGGATCCCTAGGTTACTGCTATAACGTCTTGGATGTCTTATTGATATAACCCTACGGTTAGAGTACTGGCTGAGACCTTGAACGGCCTGGATGCTTGGAAGGAGGGTCGTTATGACTTTATGAGGGGAATCCCAGTAATTTTTTTTATGTGTCTTGCGGAGAGATTTCTCCTAGCGGCCCCTCCTCAGTACCCCTTGGCAGTTGTGCCCAATTTCTTTATCCAACCTTTCTTCAACTTCGATCCATCTATAGAGAGTTGGGTTAATTGGTTTATTAAGAATGGAGCGCGGTGTCTTTGTTGGTCAGTTCTATGGTGGGGGAATTACTTCCTGTCTTGCAGCTTGGAGATTATCAGTATGTAACGTTGGTGGGCCTTCGGTACACTTCCTTCTATTTCCTCAGCGACTCCTGCGCCAAGTCGGTTGGGAACGGATTGTGCCCCCTCGTATAATAATTTTTTTCCTGGTGGAGGAAATGATTGAATCACTGAGGACAATACTTGGCTCTTTATAGTAGTGCCATCGGCTATCTATCCGTAGGAGGATCCTAGCATATTTTTGGGGACTACTTGAAATGGTTATGGAAGCGGGTAGTAGAGAAAGTTATGGTGTAAGAGATCAGTCAAAGGTGGTTTGTTTCTTTTGACACCATGGAAAATGGCGTTGTAGTTTTACCCAGGTTTTTCTGGGCATACCGCTCTATGGACTGCATATGTAATGTCAATCAAGAGTGGGAAACTTAGGGACCTCCAGGGGCTGGTAATGAGATGAAGTAGGGCCATCAAAAAGTTGAAGTTAGTGTTTTATGAAGCCTAGGTAATTTTTTTAAGCTATGGTGATTGGGTATTTTTGTGCTTAGGGTTTGGGGTAATTCTGTGTTGTTTGGTTAGGTTTTGTTTAGGAATGGTTTGGTCTGTGGAAAGGAGTGGTTAGTGTGACTCCCTTCGCTGATACTTCGGGTAATAATGCGGTTTTCCTTAATCATAAATAAAAGTTAATTTTGAACACATTATGTTGTGCCTCTTGATGAGTTTTGCAATTCAATTATCTATACCTATCGCTAAGGCATACATAATCCTTTTTTCCATGTAAATGATAAAATAAATTGCCATTCTTGGAGGTTAGAAAAGAATAGTATTTTGTGAAAAGGAAGGAAACGGAACCCATATATGGCATATGGGCTGCCTAGGTACCTCTAAAGGTTTTAAAAAATTTCATGAGTTTCATTTTGAAAAGAAAATATTTTTGAGAGGATTAGGTCCCACATAGTTATGGGTAGGGGAAATGAAGATTTTTTTATAATAGAAGGGGGATAAGAATATTCATAGTGCACCGAGATTTAAGACTAAGGGTAAAGTTTCTAGAGATGGTCCAAGTTGACTGGATGTGCCATATCTTCTCCATCAAGGTTTGTGTGCATAGCAGTGCCTCCTGAAAGAATTTTCTTCGCGATGTTGGGGCCACTTCAGTTTAGTTTGAATCTCCCTCTTAGGTCTTAGACAAAATCTATAATCTCTTTGAGGGCAAGGTCTCCTTCCTGTGTGCCTTGTTCATTGAATTTCCTGTTTAATGATCGTGTTATTCGGTGATAGACCCCTGTATATGGTATAGAGCCTTCAGTCTCTTTTCACCCAAGAGTGATAGTTCATCAAAGTGGCTCTAATGCCATTCTTCTTCGTCGACTTTGCTTTCGAGTTTGACACGGAGGGAAGGTATTTCAAACTCAACGGGTAGGACGAATTCCATATCGTATACTAGCGACTATGGGGTAGCACCAATAGGTGTTCTGATTAAAGTACGATCACCCCATAGGGCGTAAGTTTCCCAATCTATTCAACTCTAAGTCATCTTATTTATTATAGTTTTTAGGCTTTTATTAGCAGCTCGACAACACCATTGGTTTGGGGTTAATGGGAGAAGATTTGTGTATTTAAACCCCATAATAGTCGACTAGTTCTGTAACCTCATCTTCGAAATGGAGCCCATTATCTGACACTAACTCGTGGGGTACTCTGTATCGGTAGATGATGTTCTTTTTTATAAACTTGGCCACTTTCTTGGCATTTAGTAACCTGTATTACTCAGCATCTACCCATTTGGTAAAGTAATCAATGGCGACCATGATGAATTTATGACCATTTGAATCTTTGGGAGTAACTTTCCATATGATGTCAATGCCTCAAGTGGAAAAGGGCCAAGGAGAGGTCATGTTGTATAATTATCAAAGAGGCAAGTGTTGGAGATTACCAAACTGTTAGTATTTGAGGCATCTTCAGACATAGGCAGTGCAATCTTGAACCATGTTAGTCCAATAGTATCCTTGATGTATGATTTTTATCAAACATGTGATCATTACGTGGGACCTGCATTCCACACTATGGATCTTCTGCATTATTTTTTCAATGTCGTCCCCTACAATGTAGTGAAAATGGGTTCCATTGAAGTTTCTCTTGAACAATGCTTTGTCACAGATGATATACTAGGCAACCAATTTACAAAGGGTCATGTGATCTTTTTATCATCTTCTTGAGGATATTTACCATGTTTGAGGAGGCGCCAAATGTTATAGTACCATAACCCGGCCATATTAAAATCTTCCTCGGGAATGAGTTCAATGTGGAAGCAATGGGTAGGCTTAGCTTGTTTTTAAACCAAGAAAGGGGCCATTATTATTCCTTTAGGCATGTCAACTATGGAGGCCAGGGTAGCAAGGGCGTCAGCCAAGCTATTCTATGCATGGGAAAAGTAGTGGAGGGTGACATCATTAAACTGGGAGGCCAGTTCTTCTAGGTGGGCATAGACGGGTTACATCTTTTCGTCTTTGACTTTCTATTTTGTAGAGACTTGGTCGATAATAAGAACGGAGTCCTTGTAGACGTCTATAGTGCATGGGCGATCTTGAGGCCTATAGTGCATGCCTCATACTCGATCATATTGTTAGTGCAGGGGAAGTCTAACTTGATGTCAATTGGGGTGTGAGAGTCATCAGGGGCGATTAAGAGTATCCCGATGTCGTATCCCTTCTTGTTCGTATCTCCGTTAAAGAACATTTGCCTTGGAGGTCCTCCTGAGAGGTGTAGAGAATATCTTCATCCGAGAATTTAGAGACCCAAACATTGGCTTCTTTCAAAGGGTAATCAGTAAGGTAGTCAGATATGGCTCCCCCTTCCATAGCTTTTTGCGTAACGTACATAATATCAAACTCGACTAGAGACATTAAACAGCGGGCCATTCATCTAGACAAAGAGGGATTTTATAGCAAGTACTTGATGGGATCCATATGGGATACAAGTCTGACAGGGAAGGAAAGAATGTAGTGTTGTAACTTCTGCATGGCCCAAACCAAGGCAACACATGCTTTCTCTAAAGCAATGTAGATAATTTCGTACCCGAATAATTTTTGGCTGGAGTAATAAATAGATATTTCCTTATGGAATTCTTCAATGTATTAGTATAACAAATTCCCAATTAAAGTATCTGTAATAGTCAGGTATAGAAGCAGGGGAGACCTGGCAGCGAAGGCATAAGCACCGGAGGTCGGGTAAGGTATCGTTTGATTCGATCAAAGTCTTCTTGGCAATTCTCATTACAAAATTTAGTAGAATCCTTCTAGAGAATCTTGAAAATGGGTTCGCATATAGAAGTCAGTTAGCTGATGAACCGATAGATGTATTATAGTTTCCTAGAAATCCTCGACCTTCCTTCTAAGTCTGTGATGGTGGCATCTCAAGTATGTCTTTTAGATTGGCAAGGTCTACTTTGATTACCTTCTCATTGACCATGAATCCTAAGAGTTTTCCTTTCGTGATAACGAAAATGCATTTATGTGGATTTAACCGCATCTTATATTATCGTAGTTGCTCGAAAAACTTTTAGAGGGCAGAAATGTGAGCATCTCGAGTCTTAGATTTGATGATCATATTGTCCATATGGACTTTCACTTCTTTATGAATAAGTTCATATAAGATGGTTGTTGCAGCTTTTTGGTAGGTAGACCCGACATTCTTGAGTTCGAATGGTATAACAGTGTTGTTGAAGGTTCCCCATGGGGGGGATGATGGCAGTTTTCTCCTAATGGTCAGGGTGCATCTTGATCTGGTTGTATCGACAAATCCATCAAAAAATAACTTTAGGGCATGGCTAGCCGTGTTGTCCATGATCATGCCGATATTGGATAATGGGTAATCATCATTCAGGGATAATTTATTCAAATCTCGATAGTCAACGCACATGAGAACTTTTCCTCCTGACTTCGGCACAAGGACGATGTTAGAGATCCATATAGGATATTTGACTACGCGAATGAAACCTACACTCAGTTGCTTGACCACTTCTTCTTTGACTTTGAGTGACCATTTGGTGCAGAGCTTCCTTAGCTTCTGTTTGACCAATTTTCATTCTAGGAATGTTAGTTACTCGTGATGAGCTATTTTGGGTCAATGCCGGATATATCATCATAAGACCATGCAAAGACATACAAGAATTCCTTCAGTAGTTCTTCGAATTACACATCTCATGCTCGTAAAGGGTGAACCCAATCTTAATCTCGCGTTGTTGGTTACTAGAATCGAGATTAATAACTGCGATTTCATCTTTATTAATTTGAACACGGTTATGTTGTTTGTTATTAACCTTATTAAGATCAGTTAAGAATTGTTAATTTGCAAAATCATCATCATCAAGAGTTTAATTAGAATCAAGATAATAATTTTAAGGCATGGCAAGATACTCAAAATCTTTATTTATATTATTTTCAAGAAAGACAACATTGAGAACCTCATCAAAAGAGGTCTCAGTTACATTCATATCAGAAAATGGAACAATAATGTCAAATGAAGAGATTTGGATAGGGCAGACAACAGGATTAGGTTGAATCTGGGTAGGTGGGACATGCACGATATTCCAATTGAGGAGAGGCATGTCAACAGCTCTAATTTGAGTAAATGGGTTCGATGGCACAATATTTTAACGGATCATGTAGAGACTTAGCCCCAGTGTCTGCAGGTTGAATGAGTCCTCATAATCAATTTCCATAAAATCCCTAGTAATTATCATGACTTTCTCGGTGAAAGGTTGTATTTCATATTGGCAGTCTATGGCACAAGAGTTGTTATCTTAAAAGAAGATTTCTAGCCCCAATTTCATCTTCTTGTCTACTTGATCATAGCATGGTTCAGGGAAGCCATAGAAGGGGAAGCCTTTACCCTCCTTAATAAAGCTCCATTCAAAGAGTCTCTTAAAATAACCATTTCTTCTTCTAAGCTTTTTTTCGATCGTGGTCACCAGAGTGCTTTGAGTTATTCTGGTGAGGGCTGGTAACCCAGTCCATATGGCTTAAAAGCCTCATTCAAGAATATAGGCTCAAGTATCCCTTGCTAACATCGCCCAAGCCCTGTTTTGGGCATAAAGTTCATGTTCTTGACCATCTGAATCACGTCGAAGTTGCCATGAGAGTTGCATCTTAGACAGACTCGATCTATGAAATTATCTATTGCTAGTAGGGGAAGTTGATCAACTCTGAAGATAGAGAGGAGCATGTCATTTGTCCCATGATGGATCTCCAATACTGGATTACTAGTACTGGAATTTTTTGGGCAGTCATCATCCCCCAAGATGGTGACAAGTTGTCCTTTAGCGAAGAATTTTAGTTTTTGGTGAAAAGAAGACAATGCCCCTTGAATACTATGGATCTATATATGGCCAAGGAGAAGGTTCAAACATGCAGTTATATCAATGACTTGGAACTCGGTAACAAGATTAACAGAGCTAACCCCTATTGTGAGTTTTATGGACCCCATTACCTCTCAACAGGTATTTCCATAAGCACGCGTGGCAATGAAAGTGGGAGTGAGATCACTACTTTTAAGCCAAAGCAATTGAAGGTTCTGAAAGGACAAACATTGAGGATAAACACATTATCAACAAGTGAGAGTGGGATTGTCTTTCCCATTACTTCAATGGAGATATTGAGGTCATAATTTTGGTCAGGGCCAATCTTTGGTATCTATGCATCGAAAAAGGATAGGAGTACGAAAGAGTTCAAGGACCCAACTATTTTTACGGCTTCTTCAAGAGTGGTGGAAGAAAGGACTGTAGGCCCGATAAGAAGCTTTATCATAGCATTATGGTGCAAATTAAGGACATGAAAATCCCCAATAGGGTGATATTGGATTGGGTTTTTGTGAGCTGGTCAAGGACTTTACTTTCTTCGATAGTCATTTTTAGCATGGGAAGTTATTTAATAACTCCCTTTCCCTCATCCATCTTAGTCACGAGAGGAATCAAATCCTTGTAGTATCTTCCTAACCTGGTTATATGATTTACTAAGTTGGGGAAGGCAGTGGTGTCTCATTTGTCTGCCGAAATGCATAGGCCATAATCTATACTATGTCACCTAGATTGACTTCATCAACAGGTACCACCCATTAATCTGACTTCCGAGCCCATTTATGAGCTTCTGTGAACTTGTGATAATCAACAGTCATCTCAACGGGAAATTTCAGGCCAAACTCCAAGAGTTGGTTCAACATAGCTGGTAACTCCACATCTTTCCCTTCAGACTGGGTATGAATGACGATGAAAGCCCTTGCGAGGAGTGACAAATCTTAATAAATGAAGCAAGCAGGGTGTAGGAGAAAATATGTGCAAATTTTGAGTGGTTTGGGTGAGATTATAGGGACAATGGGTGCTTTACTGGGCACAATTTGAGCAGAGGGATCAAATTTCGGGTCATTCTCTGGAAACATGGCATTTGTATCGGTTGGAAGTGGGTTATAAGTGGTTTTGAGTTTATTATTAGTTGGTGGGGCGATGATACCCTGGTAAAATAAAACTTGGATCGTATTTCAAGTGTGGAAGCATTGGTCGGTGGTATGGCTAGCAGATTTTTGGAAATGACAATGGGCATCGGCTTTGAAGTTTGTGGGGAGTGGATTCGGTAGTGGACAAGGGTTCAAATGTTTAATAAGATTTCAGCTTAGCAGGGCCTGGTAGACTTTTGTCAGGGGAGCATGGAGATCAGTGTACTCTTTGTTGATAGAGTTGGGGGGACTTTCAAGTGACCAAAAGGTAGAAGGTTGGGAAATATTGTTGAAGGTTGAGATTGTAACACTAGCGAGCTTCTCATATTTTAGGGAGTGAACTATTCAGTCACTTTCTTCGGTTCAGATTTGACTTTGGCAAGCCATCATCAATTTCTAGAACAGTCTCTTGAAGGGATCGAAAGTGTGGGTAGTACTGTCCTCCCATAGACGCTCGGATATGAGGCAAGCAATTTTTCTTCATGATATTGAATTATTCCTCCTCAAAGGGTTTATTGGTCTTGTAGTAGGCTTATCTCTCCACCTTCCTATAAAGCTACTAACTGTTTCCCCAGAGTTTTGCTTAAGAAGATCTAGATCATGGTTTGTAACCTCTAGCTCCTCATTGTACTTATACTACGATATGAATTCCTGGGTAACATACTCCCAACTGTGAATTTTGAATTCTTCAAGGGATATAAACCAATGAAGGGCACTTTCTTTCATGGTTTGCGAGAACATTTGGGCCATTATCTCTTCATAGTCACCAAGGAGGGTCATGGATCGATGATAGCTTGGAAAGGTGAATAATTAGGGGTACGCTTTCCCCGAGTTTCTTGATGTCTAGCATCTTAAACTTCTCTGAAAGTCTGGATTTAGGATAGAGAGACATGTGGGTATTGTCCATGTAGTTCCCTGATATCTTAACTCGGTCAAATTTCTTCAAAAGCAATTTAAGGTCTTCCTTGACCTTGTTAAATTCCTCCTCCATAGAATTTGTGGGTACTAACAGGTTAGCCCCTGGTTGGGCAAGGTTCGAGATAAGGAGATGAGCTAGTGGTGGCCCATTGGCAAGAGGGGTACAGGGAGAATGTTGATACTCTTTTGGGACCTAAATAGGTTCGAGAGCAAGTGGACCCTTGGCAAGAGGAAAAAGAACGTCGGGTTCTTTGAGAATCTTGGCCAGGTGATGTTGCATCTCATGGACCTCGATTTGAAGTTATCAATCTTAGAACTGATCTGGGCCAAGATGGTGATCAGATTGGCCTGCACATTCGGTGCTTGGTTGACATTCTCCATGAAGATCTTGTGAAGGTAAATCCCAAACTCGGATGAGGTAACATAAGAACTGAAAGACCTTTCGGACATTTTGACGAAAGATCACAGCCAATAGAGAGACATGCCAAAATCAGGTATATGATCGACCTGAGAAAGAAAATAATTCAAATTTAGTTTTAAAAGAAGGAGGGAGAAATTTTTGGTATTTCGAAAGGAGGAGAAAAATGTTTTTAGTACCTTTGGAAATGGAGAGGAATCTCAGCATGATTGTTATTAATGTTATTATTAAGTTCTCACTTTTATTAGGTTTAGTTAAATGTAGAAAATATGTTGGACTAGACTCGAGCCTGTGAACATAAGGTTTTAAAAAATATTAAAGACACGATTGGACTTGTCTCCAGGCTCACGGAGGGGTCCTATTTTGAAAAAAGGCAAAATTATGCAAAAATTCAAGCGGTATGCTGACCTAGAGTTTCGCATGGTAACCGAAAAACTAAATTTGAGTGTATTAGGTTTGGCATTTATATGGGGTTTATGAAATTATTGGGTTAGTGGAAGGTTTCCCCTCTTTGGTATGACTTCCAAGATATACCTCTTGGCTATGAGGGAAACCATTCATCGGTATGTGTGGACGAGCCATTTGATAAACCTGAGTGTACATTAATTGCCTCATTATATACCTCATGGGGAAAATACATGTGAGAGAGAATTCGATATACTCGACATACGTTAATGAATCCCCTACTATATACCTCCCGTCATGAGTTCAATCAAGCAGTATGATGCGGGTGAAGACGTTTGATATACTTCAAAGTTACGAGGCCAATGGATGGTGACAGTCATATCGCTTAGGCTAACTGTGACCCGCAAGTCTAGGCCCCTAACAGAGTAACCCCCCTGTACGGGAGAAAATATTGGTCAATATAGCCATGCTCTTGGTGATGTAGTGTGAAACAATGTATGCGGCTTAATTAACATATTATGGAGAGAGAGTATTTTTTATAATTTTTTATAGGCTTGATGAGTAAAGGTAATACTACCCGAATTGAGGAGCATATGCAAGTATATATAGCATGGAAACTATACTAAGAATGGATACATGGGAATGAGTAAGTAACGTTGGAATATATACAAGTGAATGTACGTGGTAGCGAGCCTATACATGTATCAACTACAAGTGGTGTGTGACATGTGTAAGTGGGCATATATACAAGTGTAAGAAGTGTGGTTTTGTGCTAGTGATGCCTTAGCATGGATATTCTAAGTGGCGTGTGAATCATTTGAGTGTAAAGTGAAACTAATTGTAAGTGTGTATAGTGTACATGGAGTCTATATACAAGTGTGTTAAGTGTATAAGTGAGTGAAAAGTGATATATACATGAGAGAGAGATACAAAAAGGTAAATAGAAGAGAAAAAGGACATACAGATAGGTGCATACGCACACATACAACAAAAAATAATGCCCATGCAAAAGTAGAGTCTAGTCCTCTTATAAATTTCCCTAGCACAGTTGCCAGTGTGGCCATCCCGAGGTTCAGGGTTAGGGGTTCTCCCATGGGGGATCCCTCCGTCCTTCCCTTCCGACAAGTGCACGAGATTGCGTCCGTTAACGGGGTGCTCGACCATCATCGATGTGGGGTGATATGTAAACATACAGACATCAGCCTATTTTTCAAAAAATAGGAAAAAGAAATTTTTTCGCCTCAAGAGAACAACATCAAGGACAATACTGAAGGTTGCTAAACCAAGTAGTTCAAGGATTTGGGGTTTAATTTACGAAATGGGAAGGTGTTAGGCATCCATCCTGCCTTTTTGATCTCTCATGGGCATGTGTTAATCATCTCCTTTAGAACTCCGTGTTGTGTGTGCTCATGTGCATAATATAAATGGAGGATGGAATCACTTGACTCGCATCACGAATAAAGGCGGATAGAGGACGTCCTTAGGAGTGTTCCCAAAATAGTAGTTATAATATGATGTAAGTGTTTTTTGATTCACAAATCATTATTATAGGAGGGTAGTATGACTGAGGTCTGGTAAGATATTTAAACTGGTGAGGTGTGACCCACTTCAATGGACTCAGCCTCCAAGGAATTAAAGATTTTCAAAAGAAGCACCTGGTAAAACCTTTCCTTTTTGTTAAAAATGGAACCAAAGATAGGACCACCCCCACAAGAAGATGAACTTCACAAGAAATAAAAGTAACTTTGAGAAATTAATCTCTTAAGAATGATGGCTATCAAGGTGGGAGTTGAAAAAAAAGCACCTAGCACTTAAAGAGATAGCAGGGAGAGAATACTAGGTGGTCTGGTGTGATTCTGATGGAGTATGGTATGACTTGAGTTTCTCATCTCTGATTTGACCTCCCCAATGATCCTATTTATAGGTGAACACTGGGGCTGCTTTGGGCCTTTTGGGACACCAAAAATAAGAGGAAAATCTTAGAGGGATAAGGTCTGTAATGTAACTTTTATCCCTACTAGGTCTGTAGCCACCTATCCCCACTAGCAGATGGCACCTGGTGTGAACCAAAGTCAAAAATCAAATGTGTCTCCAAATGGAGAAAAAATATATGATTTAATAAATATCTTTTGAAACGGTAACTTGTTGTACAAACTTTGTAAATTTGAGAGGGCCTCGAGGACCACCTCCTCTAAAACCATTAAATTTGAAAGGGGCCTTGAGGACCCCCTTCTCTAAAATTATATTATAAAATTTCATTTCTTATGAGCAACCCTTTTGCTACTCACTTCAGTTGTGACTATGTGTGAGCTAAGGACTTGAGTGGCTCCCAGGGTCTCTCTACTAGTATTATCTCTATCTTAAAGTGCTAAGTGGTTGAGCATGATCAACAAACCTTATTCCTCAGCTATCAACCCAAAACTCTCAGGAGATCCCAACTGGCCTATTTGATCCATACTTGCTCAACTAGGCTACTTGTACAAGAAAGTAAGTTTTAGTACTTTTGTTATATAAAAGAATAACTTTTTCATGATGAGGGGTTGTTCATGGTAGACCCCGTCATCATGTCCTATTTTGTTTTTGGGGTAACTACTTGGACCCTGTCACTGTAAAACAAATATTGTTTGAACATTTGCTAGAGGAGTCCTTCACTGTGGACTTCCTCACTAGATTTTACATTTGATATGGTATTGGCAGAGGGGTCCCTCATTTGTGTAATACCTTGACCGGGTAGAATTTCAACTGGTTTTAGTTTGGGTAAAGACTCATCCAAACTATATCATCTTAGGAATTATAAAGAGTTGAGGGAGGGGGTCCCTCGCCCAAATTACCTATGGAACTAATAGGGGTGTTCGAGGGGTCCTCTACCCAAAACACTTTTAGAACTGGAAGGAGGGGCTGGAGGGGTACCTCGCCCAAAACTCATTTAGAATTGGAAGGAGAGGCTGGAGGGGTCCCTCACCCAAAACTCGTCTAGAACTAGAAAGAGGGGCTGAGGGGTCCCTCGCTCAAAACTCTTTTAGAACTGGAACGAAGGGCTAGAGGGGTTCCTCGCCCAAAACTCATTTGGAACTAGAAGGAGGGACTAGAGGGGTCCCTCGACAAAAACTCGTTTCGAACTGAAATGAGGGGATAGAGATGTCCCTCACCCAAAACGCCTTTGGAACTGGAAGGAGGGGCTGGAGGGTTCCCTCGCCCCAAAAATATTATAATAAAGACAAATCACTTATGTTGGGATGAACAAAAGGTTGTGTATGCTGTAAATATAATTTTCAATTTTAAAGGACCCTCGGGTTTATCCATCTTTACCCCTTGGGTCATTAAATGAACCATCCCTTCCTTTTAGGTTTTGGAGTCTCAAGGAGTCACGTGTCGATATGGGAACTATCCTCCCATTATTTGGGTAAATTTTTTTCAACCTTTTTGTTTTTCCATACATCCCTTTATTTCCATATAAAGTCCATTTTTTTAATAAAAATCTTTCACTTTTACAAAGTTCTCAAACATTCACAGAGAGTTGAGATTTTTGGTGAGAAGGAATCTCCATAGTTTTTTCAAGCTTTTTGAAAAAACACTACAAATGGCATCATCATTGCCAAACACTTCTTCTGATGTTTCCACCACTGTCATTCCCATTGTAATCGATTCTTTACCCATATTTATTAACGTCTCTACAGTGGTGGCCACTGGTACCACCACTATAACCACCGCCCAAAGTCCTTATGCTGTCGCAACATCTACTATCTCACTTTCCATCGCCGCTTCTTCTAAATCCCCAGCCACTAGGGATCCCTCTTCTAAGCGAGTGGGTTTTGAGCAAGGCTCTTTCAGGGTTGATGTTTACATACAATATGATTTTGGGGCTGATGCTAATAAGGGTTCCTCGTTGATGGGTACGGCTAGTGAGGGCTCCTCGCCCACAATTTTGATATCTGGAGATTTTTCATTGGCGGAAGTTGTTAGTGGAAGTTCCTCGACCCATCCACCTATGATTGGTGGTTCCTCGTTGGGAACCTCAACCATTGAGGGTTACTTGCTGATGACTGTTGCTAGTAGGGGCTCCTCCCTGGAAGACCCTATCGTTGGGGGTTCCTCATTTGAAACCTCTATTGCCGAGGGATCCTTATTAGGAGCAAGGATTGGGGGTTCCTCTCTAGAACCATATTTTACTGGAGGGGTTCTTCGTTTGTAACATATAATACCGGGGGTGTTCCTCGTCTAAAACAATAGCAATTGGGGGTCTGTCGACCACTTCCTTTTATTCTCAATCTTACCAGGACTATATGTGCACTCGTCAAGAAAGGGATTTTGGTCGCTACCGTCGTGCACCTTATTTTGGGCCACATGATAACTTTATGTCCTCTCTTGCCCAGTTTGAGGAGAAATTCGTTTCCAAAACTGTCGAGCAACCCCGTGTAGGGTTAGATGAGTCTACTGATTCTCCGATCATTCATCATAATTTTATTCTTAGAGTTAGAGTGGATCGCAGTGATTTTCCTCATTCGAATATCGAAATTAAAGTTGTGTAAGGACATATTTTTAATAAGTCCATCACAATTAATTATGTCGTATACCGCTACAAGTCGTCGAAGAATTGTGAAGATTGCATCTACGAAATACAGATCCAAATTACCAGCTGCCTTCAACATTCAAGCCCAACAATATGAACTTTGGTAAGATATTGTTTTAATGTTTCATATACATTTCATATTAAGAGTGTTGGGATATTTTTAAAAGGTGTTTTAACAAACTTTTATATCAAAATGTTTTTATAATATTCTTTAAAGGAATTCTAAAAAGCTTTGTTATAAAAATTGTTTTTATAAATGTTTGTTTTTAAAAAGGTGTTAACTGTTTTAGAAAAAGAATAGTATTGAGAAAATTTCATTGGCAGTTAACGCACCTCAGTTTTGACGCCAATCTCGTTCGCGTGAGATCAGCATCTCGTTCAAACAACATTGGGATGTCGCGCGTAGTTGTTCAAACGACACGCAATCTCATTCAAGCGAGATGGGGTTCTCGTTAGAACGACCCTACTTTTTGGCTGACACGCTGCTGTAATGCTTATCTTTAGACCGACTCAAATTTTAAATAAAAAGGGGTCATGGCAGCCTT
The DNA here is from genome assembly GCA_949130495.1 of Sambucus nigra. Taxonomy (NCBI): domain Eukaryota; kingdom Viridiplantae; phylum Streptophyta; class Magnoliopsida; order Dipsacales; family Adoxaceae; genus Sambucus; species Sambucus nigra. Next base: position 223,985,960 of record OX422218.1, read on the forward strand.
GAAAAACGTGGAGAACAGTTTCAACTATTAAGAGTCTTATTCTTTTGAAACTTTTGTATATCTGCCTAGAATTAATTGGATACCTTTTGGCAAAAAGTTTTTCTCCAACAATTTTAAGGGTTTAAATATTTTTGTTTTTAATTCACAAAAATACTAATTACTTTTATGTGAATTATTTTGTGGAACCCAATAACATATTTTGATTTTGTTCATACTTTGTGGGGAGAGCTCTACAACCGACAATTGCGTGCTATTGTGGAGGGAGTCCTTATAAAGTTCACTCTTGTGGAGAAGCCGTTTTCTTCTTCATTGCTGACCACCTGGAATTCTTGTGGGAGATTCCAGTCGATGTTATTTCTAGCCGTTGCTTTGGAGGTTTGGCAAAGACACCGTGGTTACACTTGTGGGCAATTATCAGGTTGTATGTAAGTCAACGGTCTTGTGAATTCTTAAAAGTTCTAGAAATAAAAGGTTTTTCCCTTTGGGGATTTTTCCTGAATATTTGTGTCACATGCTTTATTTATTTATGGGTTGACACACGGATTTTAGATGCATGTTTAGGAGATGGATTAATTTGATTTAAAAATAGACTCTAATTAAATAAGTGTGCCAAATTAGAAATTTGCGAATTTAATCAATTATCACACCGTCATGTTTTTTTCAAATTGGTATCAAAGCGGGTTACTCTAAATTATCGAGTGATCCTGATTTTTAAAGTTTTTTTCTTGATACAATTTGACTTCTTACGTCGTCAAATTGGTATCAGAGCGGGTTACGCTAATTTATCGCGTGGTCCTAATTTTTCGAGGATTTACTTTCTGATACAATTTGTCTACTCACGTTTACAAATTAGTATCAGAGCAAGTTGCGGTAATTTATTGCGTATTCCTATTTTCCGTAAAAATTGTGTGATATTGATTTTTTTTAAATCAGTTTTGTGAAAAATCGCAATTTTTTAATGGAACGCCCATTTAATGAGGAGCCTATTTTGAAAAAAATTCACGACCATGCTGAAAAATTAAAAAGTTTGAATTTGAAACTTTGCAAAAGAATTAAAGTTTTGGAAAAAGAAAATTCTCTCTTTAAAAGTAAGATTGAATATTTGCAAGAGTTTCAAACTCAAAGTGATATTTGTCGTGAACATTTTGGTAATTTGTGTATTGATTTTGACTCTTTGAAAATTGCCAAAAACAAGAGTGATGGGAGAGTCCTTGTTTTAGAGAAGGAATTAGAGGACTTAAAAAATTTCAGGGTTCCCGTTTGTGCCGTCAAGGATAAAAAATTAATCGATGATTTTACGGCACGTGAAAAGACTCTTAAGGATAAGTTTGTTTTAATTGAGGGGGAGCGTGATAAACTATTAAGTTTAATTAAAAATTTGAAAAAGAAATCCCTGTCTTTGGAAGAGTCTAATTCTTTGCTTGAGTAAAAAATTTTGAAGTTAAAAAATGATTTGACAGACTCAAGTAGGTTTGATAATGATGGTAATAGCTCATCGTGTTCTCATGCTTCTAATGCTAAAGACAAAACCATTATTTGTTTTAGAGGGTCAACTAATTCCAAGGATGTTAGAAAAGATCACATTTTAGGTGTCGTTCCACCCGTTTACACATGTTCATATTGTGGTAGGAAAGGTCACCTTAGGAGATTTTGTTTTGATCTTGGAAGAGGCCTTAGGAATTCGAAGTCTAGTACTTTGTTGGTTCTCAAAACCCCGTGTCGACGTGTTACATCCGTTTGGGTTAGGAAATCACTTTTTGATACACTTGATTTTATAATAGTTGATTCTCATTTGCTTGCACATGATTCTTCTCTTGCCATATCATATAGATGATTGTGTTTGCATGTTTGTCATACGCTAGTTATGCTTTTTGATATATTTTTTCTAGCATTGTGACATGTACTTTTTGTATAGATTTTTTCTTTTGAAAAATACAAAAAGATTTTAGTTTGACAAAAATTTTGAAAAATCTAAAAGATTTTTGTATTTTTCTTGCACCTTTTATGGATGAACACTTAGGATGACCGAGTCACAATTTCATTCCATTTTTTTCATGTGACTATTTGATAGTGTTTTAAGACAATAAGTCAACTCATCCATGTGCTTTACAATGTTTGGAATCATTAAGATGTAATTAAGTGTTACTTCCTACATGTTTGACTCATGATTTACTTTATTGCACAAATGCACGGATTTGTTTGATTATTGTGCTTGTCTTATCACATGTTGGTTGGGTGTTTTCACTTCAATCCTGTCCTTTAAAATGAACCAAGCGCGATAAATTTTGATAAGGAAATTATGCATATAAGAACCGTTTTGTGAGTTTGTGTGCTTTGTTTGAAAATGGGGAAGGGCTGCGAAAGGTTCATTTTGCCTTTGAGAATACTAAGCCACCATTAAATTGGACCTAGAAAATGGAGGAATTTTATTATCCGAGGTCCAAAGAGGTTTAAAAGTGCCCGAAAAAATTTAAAGGCAATAAAAAGAAATTCATGCCAAATTATGGGCTATTTAGGTTTTTGCACCAATTCTCCTAAGTTTGAGAATTTAGATTACCTCTAAAAGAAAATATATATGAGGGAGTTTGGTTGGAGATTTTATAACGGGTTTGCACATCCTTGAAAATCTTGAAAAAGAGTTAAATAGTTTTGGACGTTATTGGTGTGGAAATCATTTTGACTTTGATTTGTTGATTTGCATAGGACGATGTCATCTAAATTCAACAATATTTTCACCTAAGGATACTTTTGATGTTCATTCGTTAAGGGTACACATATGCATCGTGCACATATGCTTGATTGAGTTGATTTACCTATCGAATGTGTTCACACCCATTTATTCCATTTCCATGACTTGGTTTTTTGAGTTTAAATCTATGGTGTGATTTTTGTATCATATTTTTTAAAGTGGTATCTTATTTTTGTATGAAAAATTGAAAAATCAAAAATAGTTTCTGAAATTTTTTGGGTGATACCTTTGCATGCGCGTAGCTTGATCTTTGTTTGCTATGCATTTTGTCGTGACACTCCATGTTTTGATTTTTTTTTCTTCTTATCTGTCTATTTGGGGACATCATAAAAAGGGGGAGAAATAATTATCATGCCATGGGGAAGTTTTTTCATTTAGGGGGAGATTTGATTATTAATGCTTTATTCCTATATCATTTCAAACTCAATGTGTCACGAAGGTTTTTGCTTTATCTCATGTGTTTAGGTACGAAGATTAAAGATCATGATGTTGCATAGCCTGATGAGAAAAGCTTTGAGAGTTTTGATGTTGAAGAAAAATTTAAGAACTTACAAATTTTACCTTTTCAGTTTTGGGATTCATGGGAGGGTAGATTTGTATAGGCATTTTGATTTTTGATAATTCAGATACTTTTATGTATGTACCGTCATAGACATAGGGGGAGATTTGTTAGGACATATTTTTAATAAGTCCGTCATAATTAATTATGTCGTATACCGCTACAAGTCATCGAAGAATTGTGAAGATTGCATCTACAAAAGACGGATCCGAATTACCAGTTATCTTCAACATTCAAGCCCAATAATATGAACTTTGGTAAGATATTGTTATAAAGTTTCATATACATTTCATATTAAGCGTGTTATGATATTTTTAAAAGGTGTTTTAAAAAACTTTTATATAAAAATGTTTTTATAATATTCTTAAAAGGAATTTTAAAAATCTTTGTTATAAAAATTATTTTTATAAATGTTTATTTTTAAAAAGGTGTTAACTGTTTTAGAAAAAGAATATTATTAAGAAAATTTCATTGGAAGTTAACGCACCTCGGTTTTGACGCCAATCTCGTTCGTGCGAGATCAGAATCTCGTTCGAACAACATTAGGATGTCGCGCGTAGTCGTTCAAACGACACGTAATCTCGTTCAAGCGAGATGGGGTTCTCGTTCGAACGACCCTACTTTTTGGCTGACACGCTGTTGTAATGCTTATCTTTTCACCCACTCAAATTTTGTATAAAAAGGGATCCTGGCAACTTTGAAAAACGTGGAGAACAGTTTCAACTTTTAAGATTCTTATTCTTTTGAAACTTTTGTGTATCTGCCCATAATCAATTAGATACCTTTTGGCATAAAGTTTTTCTCCAACAATTTTAAGGGTTCAAATATTTTTGTTTTCAATTCACAAAAATCCCAATTACTTTTATGAGAATTGTTTTGTGGAACCCAAGAACATATTTTGCTTTCCTTCATACTTTGTGGGGAGAGCTCTACAACCGACAGCTGCGTGCTATTGTGGAGGGAGTCCTTATAAAGTTCACTCTTGTGGAGAAGCCATTTTCTTCTTCATTGCTGACCACCTGGAATTCTTGCAGGAGATTCCAGCCGACGTTATTTCTATCCGTTGCTTTGGAGGTTTGACGAAGACACCGTACGTTACACTTATCGGCGATTATCAGGTTGTATGTAAGTCAATGGTCTTGTGAATTCTTCAAAGTTCTAAAAATAAAAGATTTTGCCCTTCGGGGATTGTGTCACATGCTTTATTTATTTATGGATTGACACACGGACTTTAGATGCATGTTTAGGAGATGGATAAATTTGGTTTAAAAATAGACTCTAATTAAATAAGTATGCCAAATTAGAAATTTGCGAATTTAATCAATTATCATACCGTCACGTTTATTCAAGTTGCGGGAGGTGCCTCTGAGGAGTGGGCTACTTAGGTTGATTATATTCTTGTCGTCCCTTCTTGTAAGGCTGTTCTTGAGGGACTTGGGCTTCTTACTATAATTGATGGTTTGAAATCTTGCACAGTGGATAAACATGGCTCCACCCTCAAACTTTTGATTTCTCGTAAGTGCAAAGAGTCTCACACTTTTGTAACTGGCTAGGGTGAGTTCACTATTACCATGGAGGATGTTTGTGAATTGTTTTCCCTTCACTTCTTTGGGGGGCATGTTTTCACCAATGGATATGAGGACCCCATTGAGCATGACATGGTAGAAGAATTGCAATCAGCCCTTTTCTGAGTGTTCGACGTATGTGGCTATTAATGTAACTTATCTTACCAAGCACCCTTTTACTAAATGGAAGAGGAACTGTGATCGAGGGTGAAAAGTAGCGTGTGTCAAATGTTGATCGTTGTTTTCAGTTCACCACCTCAATACAAAAACCTAAACTTATGACTAAACTCAATGGGTGAGTATAGCGGCCAAGTCCGGGTATCGAAAGATCCACTGAGATGAGTTGCTAGAATTTATATGATTTAATACTTCTAAATAAAAGTGTAAAAGATAAATTACAAAGCAAAAAGGAAAAGATGCATAAAAGGGAAATATTCATCTAGGCGAGTGTATTGAAACTAGATTAACAAAGCGAGTAAAACTATAGGTTGCGTCGAATATCCCTCACCCGAGTTAATTTCTATAAAATGGATACATGGGTCGACGAGTTATTACGAATGTGTCTTGTTTCGACAGTTAATTAAATCAAGGGTTGTCACGCCCCTAAATCCGCATAAAGGCCTAATAATATTTTGGCTTCAATAAATACCCCGAAAATTACGCACGCAAGGTCGTAAGCACGGGACATACATGATATGCCCCGTCAAACCTCCTGGGTACAATAACTAGGACAACACACACAAAATAGACCCGTAAACGCCATCACCAAAGCAAAGCAACGCGTCAACTCGAGTGAGTTCCATTCAAACACAACCTAATTTAAATTAGCTAGAAAGCATATTAAAAACGCGGTAAATGAAAGCGGTAAATAAACGCGGTAAATCTACACTAGAAAGAGACTAAATCAAAGCATGTAGAGAAAGCATGTAAACTAGATTAGAAAGCTTGTAAACCTAATTAACAAAGCAAGAATTAAGTAAAAACAACTATATTAATGGAGAGGATGAATGAATAGTCAACTTACAAACCCAAAAGGGTGTCAATCTAAGAATAAATGAAGAAGAACTCTCCAAAATCACCCAAACCTAAGTTATTCTAACCTAAGATCTATTCTAATGCTTAATATCTCATATTACAACAAAATTTGGTATTTATAGTAAGTGGAATAAAAGAAAAGAAGAAAGAAAAGAAAAGTAAAATATCAGTTGGAAACAGGGGATCGATCGATCGATCCCAATAATCGATCGATCGATGCCAAAAATATCAGCCCACTATCTCCCCACGATTTGGCAAAACTGAAGGATCGATCGATCGATCAAGCAAGTATGAAGAATCCTTCCTCCTGTTTTGGTATGCTTGAATTTCTCCTCCGCTAAAATCACCGTAACTTCTTCATTCTGAATCGGAATCGCGCACCGTTCGCGGCCACACAAAGGTTGCGAGGAGGGCTACAACTTCGGTGAAGATGTTGGGCCAGGTGCCTAAGCTGTGAAAAGACTAAAATGCCCTCAAACGTGCGGTCATGTACGAAAATCGAGCAGAATGCGTCTGAACTTCACACTTAGCATCCAAATACCTATAAAAGCCCAATTAACCCCTGCAAAACATTTTAACGTAGAAATACGAGGTTGTCTGATTAACGAGCATAAATATAGTGAATAAGATACCCGAGGGGGCTAAAATGCGTAGGTTCGGAGGATGAAATACGTAATATTTGCATATTATCACACCCCTTAACTTACACATTACTAGTCCCTAGTAATGAAATAGGATGCAACAAGAACTACAAGTAGATGAAAAGCAGGATAAGTATAAAAGTATGGTAGAAAAGCATAAGGTCACTTTTGCGGGCGATTCGATTGCATTTAGCGTATGCAATAAGCCGTTAAACCCCTAGGTCAACCTAATGGACGAGTGTCGTCTCGTGAGAGTTTTCAGGGATGATATCCATAAACATCAAATGGTTTCCTCAAAATATGCCGAAACTAACATGCGACAAGCCCAACAATAACGAAAAATATTTCATACGCATTATTAACGCATTGAACGGATTCAAACAAAAGTCCAAATCATTAATATTATAGAATGAACCTCATAGAATTGAAACCTTAAATTGTGGGAGGGGGAGTGAGCACATGCAAAGTGTGATTTGGAAAAAACTTAAATAAATCGGATAAACATTAAACCAAGCATACATTCAATCCTCACGGGCATTACACTCATCAAGTGAATTCACTCGAAATAGGGAGATAACACACGAAACATGCCGGCATAAAGAGTAAATGGAAATGGAAACTAGGCCGCACACATATCACAAATAAAGAACGCTATATATAAAATGAAAAACTGTAATCTCAATGAAAGATACCGCACATTAAAAGAGGCGAAATGCATTTTCAAAGATTATCAAAACTATTATGACTTTTGAATTACATCAACCTAAGATCACATAGGACTTGCATAGGGTTATAATGTAGGCTAGGTTAGGGTACGAAATGAAAGGAATGTATGTACGGATTCAAAGTGTTCGGAATGAAAACTCGGGATAATGGGAAAATGCGGGTAATATCAAAATTGGAAAAAAAGTTTCGAAACAGCATTACGTATATCATCGGGGAGATTAATCAAAGCTTATTGAACAATATACACAACATTTACAACTTTCTCTTTCTTTTTCTTTTTCTTTTCTTCTTTTTCTCATGTTTTCTTTTCCTTTTTGCTTTCTCTTTTTCATCTCTTTTTTGCTTCTTTCTTTTCTTTACTTTTCACACTCTCATATGCCTAAATTGCAACCGCAACACAACAACATCATTCAATCCCAAGCAATATTCCAAAAATAGGTACGTAAGGTGTATGTATGGTATATAACTCCAATGCGGAGTTAGTTATGAGACTGGGTTATGAAATGAAAGGCTATATTTAGGCTCAAAGGGGTTAACGAGGGTAAACATATAAGGGTGAGGTCAAGGCCAATTTGGGTGATATAACAAAGAATGCCTATGATTATTTCCAAAAGTTTACGCAATTCTCAAGTCAAAATAATATATGAAAATCATGCTCAAGTAACACATTTCAAATATGAACTCAATTAATGAACGATCAAATGAAAGAATAGTGAGATTACCAACGAATTCAACGTTTTCAATGAGAAAATAATAGTGTATACACTCACAAACGATGAAAGGTACAAATCTTACTCAGTGTAAGTATATACAATGCAACAAAATAATACCGAGTTATACAAATCTTAAACCAAATCAATAAGGCAAGAAAGTGCATGTGCTCATGGGATTAAAGTTTAATTCATGAAGTTAATCATAATATCAATAATCGAGACTAATGTCTAATAACTTCTAAAATCGAGAACATGCATCATTGGGTTGTCTATTGGATCGGGCAATCATTGAAATTTATCATCGGAAACAAAGGCAAAATGCCCAAAAAAGGAGAAAAAATAAAGAAAATATTTTTGAAATTTTTGAATTTTTCTAAGAAAAGCATACTAAGTAAATAACATGTGAGTAAAAACATAGAGTAAATAAAGAAATGGATAGAATATCCCACACCCCCTAACTTATAACTTGACATTGTCCTCAATGTTAATTAAGAACCAAGTTTAGAGAGGAAAAGAGCGATATTACCCAAAATTGGAGTGATCCCCATAAGAACAAGTCCAAAGAATCTACAAACCAAGTTACTACCGAGCATAGCAAAAACAAATAACAAAGAGTTAACTAATTACACTAGACTAAATTAAAAGAAAGAAAGAAAGAATAAAAATCTAACTATATACAACCTACTATTTAGGCTTCACACTAACTGTACACTAGAAGTCTAAATAGCTGAGGGTCCACCGTAAAAACGATTTGACTTTGGAGGATAATCGGTGTACCCTCACATACAATCATGCCTTCCGAAAACTATGAATTCCGTTTGAACAACGGAAGGCATGTGTAAGGCGTAACAAAGGAACCATCACCAATTAAAAAATTTGGAGGGACAATGGGGGGTTTGGATTGAACGGGTGACAAAAACATGTGGGGACCGAGAAAAGTGGAATATCCTCCCAATTATTTTGAAATTGGAATGGGAGGTGGCGCACACAAAGGCAAAGATACGATTGTGGAAGGCGACTCGAGCAAGTACTCGTCATCGGCAAAAAGGTTTAAAACATTAAAGTTAAAAACCGAATCATCGGGTACTTGTGACGGTGTGATAATAGGAATGAAAATGGGGATGAAAGAAATTCAAACTCATGAGATGAATCATCATCGCATGAAGATTGAGTTTCGAAGGAAATAATATCATTTTCAACGAAATGTTCTTCTTTTGGGGCCAAAGAAGAAATCATTTCATTGCAAATAGTATTACATCATTTTCATCCTCACTTTCAATATCTATTATGCAATGGACAAAGTCTAGAATGATTTGTTCCAAAGTAGGTAAAAGTACCTCATTTAGTTCAAAACATTATTCGACTTCAAAAGTCTCAAAAGCAAAATCATCGTCGGACTCAAATAATAAATCCAACTCATGTTCCCACAAACGATTTTCTTCCCGATAATGATTTTCAACTTTTTCATCCTCATACATACGCAAGCCCTCACCGAATGTCATAGGTCGAGGTGCGGATGCATGAAAATGGGAACTTTGAAAATTACCATCGAACTTAAACAAAAACTCATTATTATAGGAATTTTGAAAACTATTGCAATTCGTTTCAAAATTCCTATTATAAGGAGGTAAAGGCCCAAAATCATTATCATCATCATCAAAATTCCAATAACCCAAGTTTTGACTTTTGTTATACTCGCCCAAAGTTATTTTTGAATTTTCAATACTTTGGGATTCTAAGTATTGATCGAAAGTCATAGAATTACAGGAATTTTGAGAATTATAGCAATGATTACCGAAAGAATTGGAATAAGACATGCTTACCCCAAAAATGGCTCGAAGTGGCGGATTCCACAAAGTAGGTGCGCGCGGGAAAAATTCAAGCATTTCTAAGTGCTTAAATGTGGAAGTCCTACAAAAAGGTTAACAAATAATTCAAATAGAAAGAAAATACTACGAAATACTAAATCAAATAAAGTCTAAAATAAACAAGCCCCCGACAACGGTGTCATTTTGATCGAGGGTCAAAAGTAGCGCGTGTCAAACGCTGATCGTTGTTTTCTGTTCACCACATCAATACGAAAACCTAAACGTATGACTACACTTAACGGGTGAGTATAGCGGCCAAGTTGGGGTATCGAAAGATCCACTGAGACGAGTTTCCAGAATCTATATGATTTAATACTTCTAAATAAAAGTGTAAAAGATAAATTACACACTAAAAAAGAAAAGATGCATAAAAGGGAAATATTAATCTAGGCGGGTGTATTGAAACTAGATTAACAGAGCGAGTAAAACTATAGGTTATGTCGAATATCCCTCCCATTTTGATCGAGGGTGAAAAGTAGCGCGTGTCAAATGCTGATCATTGTTTTATGTTCACCACCTCAATACAAAAAACTAAACTTATGACTACACTCAACGGGTGAGTATAGCGGACAAGTCTAGGTATCGAAAGATCCACTGAGACGAGTTGCTAGAATTTATATGATATAATACTTCTAAATAAAAGTGTAAAAGATAAATTACAAACTAAAAAGGAAAAGATGCATAAAAGAGAAATATTAATCTAGGCGAGTGTATTGAAACTAGATTAACAAAGCGAGTAAAACTATAGGTTGCGTCGAATATACCTCACCTGAGTTCATTTGTATAAAATGGATACATGGGTCGACGAGTTATTACGAATGCATCTCATTTCGACAATCAATTGAATCAAGGGTTGTGACGCCCCTAAATCAGTATAAAAGCCTAATAAGATTTTGGCGTCAACAAATACCCCAGAAATTATGCATGCAAGGTCGTAAGCATGGGACATACTTGATATGCCCCGTCAAATATCCTAGGTGCAATAACTAGGACAACGCACCCGAAATAGATCCGTAAATGCCATCACCAAAGCAAAGCAATGAGTCAACTTGAGTGAGTTCCATTCATACAAAACCTAATTTAAATTACCTAGAAACAATATTAAAAATACGGTAAATGAAACTGTTAAATAAACGCGATAAATCTACACTAGAAAGCGACTAAATCAAAGCACGTAGAGAAAACATGTAAATTAAATTAGAAAGCTTGTAAACCTAATTAACAAAGCAAGAGTTAAGTAAAAATAACTATATTAATGGAGAGGATGAATGAATAGTCAACTTACAAACCCAAAAGGGTGTCAATCCAAGAAAAAATTAAGAAGAACTCTCCAAAATCACCCAAACCCTAAGCTATTCTAACCTAAAATCTATTATAATGCTTAATATTTGATATTACAACAAAACTTGGTATTTATAGTAAGTGGACTAAAAGAAAAGAAGAAAGAAAAGAAAAGAAGAATATCAGCTGGAAACAGGGGATGGATCGATCGATCCCAATGATCGATCGATCGATGCCAAAAATATCATCCCACTGTCTCCCCACGATTTGGTAAAATTGAAGGATCGATCGATTGATCCTTTTGATCGATCAATCAATCAAGCAGGTATGCATAATCCTTCCTCCTGTTTTGGTATGCTTGAATTTCTCCTCCGCTAAAATTATCGTAACTTCTTCGTTCTGAATCAGAATCATGCACCGTTCATGGCCACGCAAAGCTTACGAAGAGGGCGACAACTTACGTGTAGATGTTGGTCCAGTTGCTTGAGCTATGAAAAGACTAAAATGCCCTCGAACGTGCGTTCATGTACGAAAATCAAGCGGAATGCGTCCGAACTTCACACTTAGCATCCAACTACCTATAAAAGCTCAATTTACCCCTGCAAAACATGTTAACGTTGAAATCCGTGGTTGTCTGGTTAATTAGCATAAATATAGGGAATAAGATACCAGATGGGGCTAAAATGCGTAGATTCGAACGATGAAATACGTAATATTTACGTATTATCAAACAGGTTTAGAGATTTTGAGCAACCACCCAAGGGAGAGACTTCTAGTAGAGTTCTCAAAAGTCAGATGGCCCCAAACTTTACTCCCCCTCTTACTTGGCTGCTTTCCTGGTTACTTTCCTGAGTAGATTCTTATTCCTAGGTAATCCATAAGACTCTCGTCGAGATCTTCTATTCAGATTGACTATGAGGCTGGCATGAGGGAGGATTGTACCCCTTACTGCCATAACCCTTGGTCCCCATTATACTTGGTTGGATCACGCCCATGTAGACATTGAGAGATTTTGTGGCCGTTAAAATGTCACCAAGTTTGCCAAATCCCTTGCCCTGATGGCTTTTTTGTTTAAGCATTTTCCCTATATTGGCCCGGGAGCAAGGGCTTATCACAGTGGTGCTACTCGCCTCATGAGGTGGCACAAGAAGGCCCCAAAGAAGACCCTGGGGCCTTTGATCGATAATGTTGATGAGTTATGTTTTTGCCTTTACAGTAAATGCCCCAGTGGTACTTTTAGCTGGCTTCTTTCCCGGGTGATGGTGGCACTTTTTATTTCCCTTCGGATTTAGGTTTTATATCTTCTTACACACATACAAGTGGTGATAATGCTATCACCATGACTTATTCCTTATATGACTGAGCTGCATCAAGGCGCTGAGTTTTATCATTCTAAGCGAGTCAGTAGATAGTTTGGCTATGACCAGGGTATTCACACCCCTTCATACCCCTCGAGTAGTGACCCTTTAAAGTTATATTTAGAGGCTTGTAGTAATTTTACTTTCTGGGGGATAGTCTATGAAGTGATCCATTTGAGGGGGATTATATGTCCACCTCATGACCATTTACCTTCTTTCACCTCTTCTTGGTTCCTACTTTGGCAGCGGCAGGTTCTTCTCATTCAAAATTGTGTGGACAGGCCTCCTCATGAGACCATTCCTACCAAGTATGTCAAGTCTTAGTTCTTAATCAAAATAACTCAAAAAGAAATTTGGCATCTCAGTAATACCCCCAAGAAGCCTCTCGAGTAAGTTGTTCTTATCTTAGTGAAGTTGCTTCTTGATGTGTCCACCCATCCGAAGCAACCTGAGCCACAGCCTGCCAAGTCTAAAGTCCAATCCAAAGATAAAGGATAGATAAAATCTTATACTACAGATAAGAGAAATCACCCTGACATGATGGTATGAAATTTCATTCCAGCTACTATCGTTGCTTCCTCTCCCCTTCCTCCCGTCAGGACTAGGGCTGCCAAGAAAAAGAAGGGGTTAATACTAATGTTATCGCTCCTTCATCACTGGAACAGAGGTCAGATAATGATTATCTTAAAGTATATAAGACCTATAAAACTATTCGAAAGCGTGGTTATGAGTCTCTGGGCTTTTCCTCTCAGGAGCCACTCATTACGTCTATCCCAATTGTAGATTTTACTATACTTGAATCTTCTTTACTTAACAAAACTGGATCTCATGGAGTTTCATATGCTAAGTCCCCCTCTCACTCATTTGAAGAGGAACTAGTTAACTATGGAAGCACCCCTTCCTACAATGATTATAGTTCTTCTTCGAATGACGTGGATGGCCTAGACTTCTACGGTGAAAGCTCTACTGACACATGTGCTTTGTTATTAGTTTCGAGCGAGTCTTGTATTGATGAAGATATGCCACACTCTCTATCCGAGATTAGCTCTACCATCAGACGCCTTCCATATGGACATACTGAGTGCTCTGATGCTGTAAGTCTTTATTTACTTAAACTTTTACTTTCATAATTTTCCTTTCTTTTCATCACTGACTCGTTTAATAGTTTTTTTATGATACTTTCAAAGGTTACTTCTACTGAGGCGAGTGGCCCCTCGCCTCCTCCACTTCCTCGTGCTCCTTTTTTAGCAAGAGACGAACTATATGCTTATTTCCTCCAGAGGACTTTATAAAGAGGTCAATTACTTCCTCCCCTCAATCAACCTATCTCTCCCCCTCTTTTTAAAGTTATGATAGTCATGACTTACACTTATATTGCTAAGTGTTATTTTTTCTTCCTTGTAGCTTTCATCTGTGCATCCTACCAGCACCAGGTTCTATTTTATGATCTTTCATTCTATTTAGGTATCTCACTGATTCCTATAAGTGTCTAGTTTTGCTGTTCCTTTTTAAACTTATTTCTCATGTGTTCTCTATTTATTTATACTTGTATAGGGTTGTTCCTTACAATCCCTCTACCTTATCTTTCATTATTTCAACAGCAGGCGCTTCTAAAGTAAAACCCCTTACTTCCTCACTCTCAGAGGTATGCCTATTCTCTTGGCCCCCTTATTTTTTTCCTTTGATGTTTATCCTTGTAGTTTGTACTTACTTTGTAATTTATCAATTTCATTTTTCAAGGACTCGTACCTATTGGCCTCTCTTCCGCTGCAGAGAGTCTTACTTTTTCTGGTATTACTATCCTAGGATTACCCTCCTTAGGGAGGATTTCTATCCCAAGGGTCTGCATCTCCATGGATGGTAGGCATTTGGTCCATCATATTCCTCACAGGCCGGTATTTACTATGGCCTCCACTATTGAGCCCATTTCCCAAGCTTCTTCCTCTCATCAGGTACTGGAGGCTTCTTCTCGCATTTTATTTATGATAATCAAAGTTCCTAATGCTTTTATGATGAGAAGGTCACTACCATAGTCTCTGCTAAGCTAGTAGTCATCTTTCTCTTTTCCTCTTTAGCGGGGGCTCATGTATTCCTTTATCTTTTTGCCTGTGGTTTCTCTACCTAGATTATACTGACGAGCCATTTTCTTTTTCTTTTTCTTTTTTTACTCTTCAGTTGGATCATGGCATAACTTCATCAGTGCCTCCTGCTACTACTTCTCCAGCATCCCCTGCTGCAGTTGAGCCACCTTGCCCTACTATTTCTAGTGAGAGTCCTATCATAGTGCCTCTTCGGTTAACTATTTCCATTGTGGGTCTTTACATTTTCTATATGCTTGTTTTCATGAGGTAAGTGATTTGCTGACACTTATATCTTTTTCTTTATTTACAGGCTAGTTTTGTAAAGGCTTTTTTATCTACCGTGCCCACGACAGTATCGCGGAGGCAGCCCTTCAGGAAGTACCCACATCACCCCCTTGACTGTTACGAGGGTAATCACTCAGGTATCACGTATTGGCTGAGGTCCCCTTGTCTGCGGGACCTATTACGAGTTATGTTCCCATTATTGTGGGGCCTCCGAATAATGTTCCGGATGAGGCTATCCAGGTAAGTACTTGGTTTGCCATACTTTTTAAATTTGTTTATGCCGTGCAAATGTTTTCTAACACTTACCTATTTTCTTGTTCTCAAGTTAGTGCTGTAATTATTCTGGTGACTATGGAACACATTAGGGAGATAGCAGTGGGAGAGGTATTATAGTCTCATACTTTTCTTCCCTTTCTACTTCCCCATTTTCTTCTTGATTTTATTGCACAAGTATGCTCATCTTCAACCTTGTTTCATTATTTCAAGGCTAGTGAGGTAGCTGCTCCAATAACTGTGGAGCATATTAGAGAGATAGTTATGAGAGAGGTATTGTAGTGTCATACACTTCTCTCCTTTCTATTTATCTTTTTGTCTTCTTGCTTTACTGTGAAAATATTCTCAACTTCGCCCTTATTTTATTGTTTCCAGGTTAGTGAGGCAGCTGCTCTGATAACTATGGAGAACATTGGAGAGATCGATACGAGAGAGGTATTTAGCCTTCCTACCCTTCTATCCTTTTCTACTTCTCCTTTTTCATCTTTTACTGTGCGTGTATGCTCACTTTCACCCTTACTTCATTGTTTCCAGGTTAGTGAGGCAGCTACTCCCATAACTGTGGAGCACATTGGAGAGATAGCTGCGAGAAATGTATTGCACCTTCATACCCTTCTCTCCTTTTATTCTTCTCCTTTTTCTTATTTCCTTTACTGTGCAAGTATGCCAACTTTCACCCTGGTTTCATTATTTCCAAGTTAGTGAGGCAGTTGTTCTTGGTTTTGCGGAACTGGAAGAGAGTGATGTGTTGTTCACTCCTCAGGTATTTAACTGTCATACCCAAGTTACTATTAGTTGTTTAGTTTCATAAACTTCCCTTTTCTAACTTGTAAAACGTATTGATATTTCTCTTTGCTATTTCTTTTGCTTCGTCATGTATCCATCACCTAACCGATTTCTCTCGCCTGGGTGGCAACATACTCACCCCTATCAGTTTTGGGGTAATCTTTCTATCATAGCCTCTTTCAGAGTCTGAGTATAGTTGTCCTTTATTTTATTTTCTCTCCTGACTCATAATGGCTATCTATTTCTAGGATCCTATTAGTGAGTCTATCGAGAGAGCTGACGAGGGAGGTTAGAGTTCTGAGACCACTCCTACAGCCGGTGATGCTGACTCTGGTGGGGAGTCTTCTTTTTTCCCTTCCTAGATAGAGTCTCCCCATTCTGAGGGTGATACTAAGGTGGAGGTTATTGCGGCTTTTATAAGCAAATTGTGGCGCGAGGAGCGGCCCGGGGGCTTTAGGACACATGAGTGCCAGATCTTGGATTTGATTTTGGAGCATCATCTTGAGATGCTCACATCTCAGAGTATGATTCATATTGATAGACTCACAATGTTCAATTCCAAGGCCCTTGCCAATCTTAATTTTCATTTCTTGGCTACTTCTCCTTCCGTGTTGACTAGTGCCTCCATTTTTCTATTCTTAGATGCTCTCCGTGATCTGTAATAATTCTACCATTTCTAGCTAGGTTGGCTTGATGCTGGAGTTCGTTGTTTTCTTATCATTCCCTTATGGAAGATGGTGAGGCTTCACATATCAAAAAGTCAAAGACCGAGTAGAGCCAGGCTGAGGCTACTAGGATCCGGGGTCAAATTACGTCGCTTTAGTCCCGGCTTGATAGACTTAAGGCTGGTGAACAGGAAGATGAGGCCAATTTGGCCAGGCTGGAGGAGGAGTTTGTGCGGGAGGCTGGTCCCTCATATGCTGGCACCTTCACCCGCAATGACTTCCTTTTATTATTTCTAGTGGATAGCTTATTTCTTTCTTTGTACCATTTTTCTTTCTTCCTTCATATATAAAGAAGTGGTTACTTATAAATGATAAACAATGTTTGCTTCCCTTATTTTTTTCATTCTTTGCCTCTATCTATACTTTTGGCATTTGTTTACCATGACTTGATCTAATTTTCTGTGAGAGCTTGGTCCACTTGAACTGGCCCATATACTATGGGATACTTGCATTAATTATATATATATATATATATATATATATATATATATATTAGTGCAATCCCATGTGAATGTGGGGTATTCGTATGTTATCTAGGCAAGATATTATTTTGGAGTTGCCCCCTCTGTTTGCGGGGGTACTCTTGCATATTATTATATGTTCTCATAAGGAATGACTTGGAAGGGGTGACCCCTTCTCCTTCCTTTAGGTACTGTTTTAAAAAAATTTAGAGAGCGCATATTTCCATTGAACTGGTGAAGCAAAGAGGCTAGTACTTATTTTCTAAGTTGTAAATCTATTTATGAGATAATTAAAAAAATTAAATTATCATTAGGAGAACAACCCCCCGCTGGTCTGGTGATAAACTAAATTTATCTATTATGTCTTGAAGGACTTTGCCCAATATACTTTTCTCTTAGGATGGATGTCCCCCTCAAGTGTAATGAGCAAAGTAGAGGGTATTTTTATAAGAAAATGTTCTAGTGCATCATTCATAGAGGAAGTAAGTAAACAAAAACAAGAATCATCATGCAATGATAAAAAAGAGCTAATATTCATTTCTTTAATATTAGTATTATTTATAAGATTTCACTACTCTATCATCTTTATAAAAAAAACTTTCCAGTTTCATAGCAGACTTCTCAAACTTAAAAAAGAAACTAATTTTAACAAAAGACTAGGCATTATACCTCTTCAACCATTTGCAATTTATGGATTAAAGACAATCACTCTCCGGTGCTGAGATCTGGCAGTACCCTGGCTTTCCTACCCCCTTAACACAAAGGGGCCTTCCCAATTGGGTTTGAACTTTGACGCCGACATGCTGCGAAGGTGATGAGTGGATGTGCGAAGGACTAAGTCTTCCAGTTGAAACTCTATGGGCTTGACTAGGTTCTCATAATCTTTGGACAGCTGCTGTGTGTAAACTTTAAAGTTCTCTTTTGCCTTATCTCTATGCTCGCCCAGTGCCTCCAACTGTACATTTCATGGATCAGGGATGAGTCTGTTGCTTAGAGTGACCCTAGTTGAAAGTATCACCAATTCCAGTAGTAGGATAGCTTTGATCCCATAAACAAGTAAGATGGTGTAAACTCGGTCATCTTTATCTTTGAAGAGCGGTAAGCCATAAGTACCATGGGCATATTACCATCCTATGCCCCTTTCATGTCTTCCAGCGTATTTTTAAAAATATTAATCAAGGTCTTATTTATGGCCTCCGCTTATCCATTCCTCTTAGAGTAGGAGATAGTTAAGCTGTTGTGAACAATCTTATACTTATCTGTGAGAAATGCCATCTCTTAGTACATGAATTATTTCCTATTATCCGTGAGGATCACCTTGGGTATACCAAACCTACATATGAGATATTCCTTTACTAATTGTGTCACCACTTGGGCAGTCATTATCCTGACGGGATGGCTCCTGCCCATTTAGTGTCCGATTCTGTGGTGACAATAATGAAGGATTTTCCATGAGACGCCCAGCTGATCTTTCCCACCAGATCAAACGCCCACGTGTGGAAGGGTGGGGAGATTCTAGGATTTTCAAACTAACGGAATGGGAATGCACCATGTTGCCATGCACTTGGCAAGCTCTGAACCTTTTCACATAACCAATGGAATCAACCTCCATGGTCGGCCAATAATACCCTATCGTCATTAGCTGGTAATACAGTTTGGCACCTCCCATGTGGGAGGGCTCATGGGTCTCCTTTAACACTCTTCCCACATCCTCTTTGGCAATACCTTTCATTGCTTTCTCATTATATCCCTTATAGTAGGGTTCCCCTTCTACTAGGTAGAAGAACGCTACTCTCTTTCATAGATAAATCTCATCTGCTCTTTCTCCGGGCAATTCACCATATTTTAAATAAGCTATGTCCTCTATGAAATTAGCTTCTGCCCATTGGTAAAATTGGGTTTGGCACTTTAAACAGCCATGCTGTAGACGAGCAGCCTCCGTGCTCATGTAGGCTAGTAATGGCCCCCTGCTGTAGCCGACGATAAAGAGGGATATCAGTATCTCCGTAATGTTTCTCGTGCATTGCTACCAACCCCTCTCTATATTATTCTTCTCCTACACACCTTGATAAGAACTATGGGGCTCTTATAATAAAGCGTTCTCTGTAGCAGGTGGTAGTTGGCCATCTCTAACATCTTTAATGCTCCTTCCCATGTTTCTAGCTGCTTCAAAACCAGGTATCTCCAATCTTTTGGCTCATCACTTGGAAATAGAGACCTCGCTATGGTAGGCACTATTCTCTATCGTGCTGTAATAGTTGCTTCTAACTCATCCATGTCTAATTTTTGGGCTATTGTAGCTAGCACGTCAGGATGAATGTTCATTGTTTGAGCATGCCTCTCAACGGTCACTTTCAGGAACTATCCCAACAACTTCTATATGATGGATGTATACGGTGCCAGGTTGGCATGCTTGAGGGAGAACTCCCCATTAACCTGTTTTACCACTAGGTTAGAGTTCCCTTATATACACAATACTCTGATGCCTTTTCATAACGCCTTCAATAATCTCAGAATGAGGGCCTCGTACTCAACCTCAATATTCAAGCACTTGAAGTCTAGATTAAAGGAGAGACTGACCTTCTCCTTACTATTTGAGAGGATAATACATACACTTCTTATTCCTTGTGCACTTCCTATTCCTTGGAAATTTTCCCCAGGCAGCTCTTCACTAGGAGGCTTAAAATTCCCACTTGGGAAGTGGGCCAACAGATCAGCTACTACTTGAATTTTTATGGCTTTAGGCGTCATGCACTTCAAATTATATTCCGATAGAATAGGAACCACCGTACTTCTCACCCTACTAGGACCGTCCGTGCCAAGAGGTACTTGATAAGATCATACTTAGTAATAATATGAATAGTAAAGTTTAGTCGGTAGTATCTCAACTTTTGGGCCATAAAGACCAAGGCGATATAGTCCCTCTCGACACTGGTATATCTTTACTCTATACATAAAATGCCCTTGACAAGTAGTACACTGGCTTCTCTACCCCCTCCTTCTTTTAAGAGAGCAGTGCTCCAATATATTTTTCTATTGAAGTTAGGTAGAGCAGCAATGGTGCCCCGATCTTTGACAGTATCATCATAGACGGAGAAGCTAAAACTTCCTTGATCTTCTTAAAGTCTGTCTTTTGTTCCTCTACCCAAATCCACTTAGCTTTTTCTTTCAGCAGGGGGGTAAACAAGTGGGTCACCTCCACCAGCGCGGGTATGAATCTTCTTAGGTAGGACACATTTCCTAAGAAGCTCTTAAGTTGTCGTTGACTCTTTGGTGGTGGCATCATCACAATGGATTTCTTCTTTTTCGTCTACCGATTTACTACAAATCCCAAAAAAATTCATGCAGTGACCCCGAAGGCGCACTTCCAGGGGTTCATTCTTATCTTGTACTTACGACATCTTTCAAATACTCGTCTGAGGTCCTCGATATGCTTGATATTGTTCTTGGACTTTACCAAAAGTTCATCCACATAGAATTCTAATATATCATGAAACAAATAACAGAATATGGCCATTATGGTTCTTCAACCCAAATGGCATGACTGTATAATGAAAATTTCCCAATGGCGTGCAAAAGGCAGTTGTCTCTGAATCCGTCGGGTCCATCTTGATCTGATTATTGCTGACGTTCCCATCCATGAAATAATACATTTCATGACCCGCGATAGCATCCACTAATCTATCTATACTCGACAAGGGAAATTCATATTTGGGACATGCCCAGTTTAAGTCACAAAAAACCACACAAATTCGGATTTGACTTTTGTCCTTTTTCACCACTGGCACAATGCTGGAGAGCCACACACGGTGCTGAATGGGTTTGATGAACCCTGCCACCAATAATTTCTCCACTTCTGCTTTTATCTTTAGGTCTAGCTTCGCCTTTTATGTACAGGTTTCTTGTCTAACTGGGAAAGCATTAGGATGAACATTTAATTTGTGGGATCTTACCTCTGGGTCTATCCCTGACATCTCTATGTATTTCCATGCAAATACATCAGTGAATTCCTTGAGCAGGTTGATGAGCTCCTTCTTCTACTTTGAGTTCCTACTTTTGGAAATTAGAATGGGTCTACTCTTACCCCCTTTTACTCCTAAGTTAATTTCCTCTAGAACTTGCAGCTGCTCCCTAGGTCAATCTTGCATGCACTCCGGAGATTTTTTTTCTCCTCAATATGATCAATGATGTAAGACTCATTCACCACAAAAAATTCCAGTGCCGAGTCGATGCTCTCATCCAAGAACGCCGCCCATCGAAATCGTTATAAACATTATATGACTTTCCCATCCGGCAGGGCCACCTTCTTGCATACCTCCTATACCTTTCCTCTTTCCTTTTTCCTTTTTCCATCAAGGGGATCACCCTCTTCCCTAGAAGGTCATGCACAAAAGTTCTTGGTTATGTACCTCCTTCCACCACTTGCATTCCCTCCAGCTTTTGTAGTTGAGCCACTTCTACTGTTACTGCTGCTACAGTGGCTACCCCTCCAGAGGGGGATGCTATTGATGTTACATAACTTTGGCTCAACCTTGACAAATCCTTATTATTTTGTTTTAGAAACTCAAAAAACATGATCATCAGATTTATACCTACCAAAGGAACTATTGTTGTTGTACTGGTTTTCCCTCCCTGAGGAGCAGGCACTCTAGCTCCAATCACCACCACTTCCTTTTGTGTGGTCTGGTCACTTTGAACTCCATTCCCATGGGGTGTGTCTTCAAAAATAGCTTCTTAAAAAGTTAAAACCTTCTTTGTCCATAAAAGTGACGATATCTCCCCAGTGGAGTCGCCAAATGTAGGAAGCTGGTGTGATTGGAGTCTAGTAAGATACGAAAATGGGTGAGACGTGACCCACTTCAATGGACTCTACCTCCAAGGTCTTCAAGAGTTTCACAAGCATCACCTGTTAAAACATTCCCTTTTTGGTAAAAATGGAAATAAAGCGAGGACCACTCCCTGCAAGAAGATGAACTTCATAAGCAATAATAGTAACTTTAAGAAATGAATCTCTTGATAATGATGTTTGTCGGGATGGGAGTTAAGAAGCAAGAACTTAGCACTTAGAGAGAGGAGGAAGAGAATACTAGATGGTCTGGTGATATTTTAACAGAGTAACGGTATGACTTGATTTTCTCATCTATTATTTGACCTCACCAATGGTTCTATTTATAGGTGAACACTAGCACTAGTTTAGGCCTTTTGGGGCGCCAAAAATAAGAGGGAAAGCTTAGAGGGACAAGGTCTACAATGTACCTTTTGTCCCTACAAGGTCTACAACCACCTGTCCCCTCTGACAGACAACACCTGGTGTGAACCAAAGTCAAAAAGAAAATATATCTCCTAATGGAGACAAAATATCTGATTTGGTAAATTTCTTTTGAAATGGTAACTTTTTGTGCAAACTTTGTAAGTTTGAGAGGGCCTTGTAGACACCCCATTATGTTACCCCCTAACTCTCCTTAGGTCCCAAGTACCTCCCTCCATCACTACAAACCCAGGTTATGTCCCAAGTACTGACCTAGAGGCCATTGGGCACTCCCCGGCTCAGTTTGACCCAAAAGTCAAACTCTTTGTCTCAACTGAAATTCAATGAATCTTCGAAGGTCACTGAATACCCTTTTCGATGGTCCGTCCTGTGCGCGATTCCGACTTACCATGCGAAAGAACGATCCATTTGCGTCCAAAACCTGACCGAGAGGCCACCGGGCGTTATCGGGCTCTATTTGACCTAAGTAAACTCTTCAGCTCGACCGAGGCTGAATGAATATTCGAAGGGCACTGAATCCCCTTTCCAACGGTTCATCCCGTGCGCGAATCTGACTTTCCATGCGGACGAACGATCCGTTTGACTCCAAGAGGTCACCGAATTCTTCCCGGGCCCAGTTGACCAAAGTCAACTCTCCAAACTGGGTCAAACTCTTTTGAATGTCGAAGTACATATCCTAACCTTTCCAACAGTCTACCCCGTGCACGATTCGGACTTACCATGCGGACGAACGATCCATTTGCGTCCGAACGATTCCCCGTCCAATGGACCGACAAACGCTTTTGAGCCATATTTGACCCAAAGTCATCTACCGAACTCGGGAGTGGTCCAAAGGACTTTCGAAGGTCTCTGAATTACCTTTACAACGGTATGCCCCATGCGCGATTGTGACCAACGGTTTGGCCTCGGCGGCCAATTTTCAAAAAAAAATTGAAGCGCACTGCCAAATGGCACATTCCAGACCCTGCCTATCGGCAGGTGCCAATAGGCAGGAACGGGTCTATGCCGACCGGCAGTGACCTGAGCCTATAAAAGGAGTCCCTCACCTCATTTTCAAAAGGACCCCAGATTTGATAAAAATCTCTCTCAGCGAATCCCAAAAATCTCTCTCGAAGGCAGCGTGATTTCAACTTCCAAATCCCTTTTTTACTTCCACTTTTCATCAAACTTGGTGAATTAGCCACTCTCCATCTTCATCCACGTGTAAGGGCTTCTTTTCAACATTCAAGATCAAGCTCAAGGTCTTCAAGAAGGTCCAACTTTCTCACCATTCCCTTTAAATTCTCTTAAATTTGCAATAACTTGTTTTCTTACTTAGCACTTTTATTATCTCATTTCATACATCCTAATATACTTTTTATTTAGTATTATTGCACATCTCGTATTTTCATATAAATAAAAACCCAAAAAACAAGAAAAAGAGGGTTTGCTCATAAATTCCAAATGGGATTCTCACACTTTTTCCACACTTTTCTCACAACTAAAATACTTTTTCTACACACACACACACACACACACATACTTACAAATACGAGATCCCCCATTTGGATTTACGGGATAAACCCCACCCCTCGTTTTGTATGCGAACTACGTGGACTTTGATGCCTTTATAGGCTACGTAGGCATCTCGGAGTAAAACTCGAGACTCGAGTCCTCTCTCTTACCTTTTCTTTTACTTCCTATTTTTTCTAAACCTAATCTTCTTATATTCTATATACTTGCCCTTAGTGACGTATTACTCCATATGCGTTATCGTTCCATTATAACGATCAACGTAGGGGTACTCGCGTAAATCTTATTTTTCTAAAATTATTCTTATATCTTCCTACGGATGACTCGCTTTATCTTTTCCATGATACAAGTCGAGGATTCCTACCTCCATTCTATATATACACATGCACACATATCTTGGGGGGAAATATAAAGGAAAATAGAAAATATCCATGAGAGACCGAAAGGGCGGAATGGGTGCCTAACACCTTCCCATTTCGTAACTAATCCTCTGAACCCTTCTCGAATCATTTGGTTTCGCACGCACCAGTATGTCTTTGGATGCCATCCTTCGGGGTGGCTTCCCCTTTTTTCTTTTGTCTATTTTGAGTAAAATAGAATGGTGACTCTGAATCTCTCTACATTTTTACATCACATCTTAAACGACGCCGACCGAAGCGCTCCCGAGAGGGATGCGCGGGACCCGAAGGATCCTTCCTCTACGCGCCTGCCCACATGGCGAGGATCAGGGATGGCCACAATGGCGACTATACTGGGGAAGTGTTTTTGTTTTGAGGTCTTGAATCTATTTACATGGATGCTATATTTGTTTATGTTTCCCCCCATATCCGCATGTTCCCATTTTCCATGTGTATCCCATGCTTATGCTTATATTCACACACTTGAAGAAATTTCTCCATGTACACTTCATACCATGTGCACCTAGGATCACATATATCCCCATGGTGCACGCATCACCCATCCATACTTAGTGTACATTTTGGGGTACTTTTACTTTTCTCCCTGTTTGGCATAATCAAGAAAGGTATTCTCATCATAAGATACTAATAAGAGAATCATGCATGATTCACACAACATCACCAAAGAGCATTGCTATTGACCAAATTTTACCCAGTAACTGGAGGGTCACTTCGTGAAGGGCGCTGGTTCGGCAGGTCGCAATTAGCCCAAGCGATATGACTCTCACCTTCCATTAGCCAAGTACCTTCGACGTATATCAAACGGTTCCCCCTCATCGTACCGCTTGATCGAAGTCATGATGGGAGGTATATCGCAGGGAATTCATTCACGTACGCCGAGTATATCGAATTCGCTCTCACACGTACCGTCCCCACGAGGTATATGGTGAGGCAATTCACGTACACTTAGGTATATCAAATGGCTTGTCCACACATATAGATTTCCCGCAAGAGAAAGACGTATATCGTGGAAGTCACGCCAAAAGGGGGAATCCATGCCGATTCACCCAAGCAACTGCATGCCCGCATGTAGGTGTCAAACCTAGGACACGCACTTTAGATCGCCGATTTCAGCTCGAAACTCTGCCAAAATTTCGGTTCGATCTGCCGCCCAATTTTCACGCATCTTTGAAATGAAACCCTGTCTGTGAGCCTGGTTACGAGTCCAATCCGTAGCTTTGCATATATTAAAAACCCCACTTTCCCAGGCTCGGGTCCCATCCGGCATTTCATTTAGGAGAATTAAATACAAGTGAAAACATAATAATTGTAATAATCATGTTGAGTTCCGTCTCCAAAAACATTTCTCCATTCTTTATCAAAAATCCAAAAACATTTCTCCGTTCTTTATCAAAAATCCAAAAACATTTATCCCTTCTTTATCAAAAATCCAAAAATAGTTTCTTCTCTTTTTCTCAAAAATAAATCTCATCCTACGCCTTCTCAGGTCGATCGCAAGCCCTTGGCCTAGCTCCCTATTGGCTTCGGTCTTCAGTAAAATCACCCCGAATTTTCATCCATTCCTCTACTACTTCTTTCGATTCCAAAATCCATTCACTTTCCATGGAGAATACAGATCAAGCACCAGTCATACAGCCAAATCTGATGACAGTCCTAGCTCAGCTCGTGTCTAAGATTGACAACCTCCAAACCGAGGTCCGAGAGATGCAACGAAACCAGGTTCCTATTCCTCAAGAGCTCGAGGCCCTATTCCCTAGTGCTATGGGTCCACCCGAGCCTATCTGGGTTCCGGAAGAATATCATCACGCTCCATGTGGCCCTCCTGCCAATGGGTCGTCGCCTGCCCAGCTTCCAATGCCAAACATTGCCCAGCCTGTGGCTAACCTGCCTGTGCTCGTTGATCCAAAAGAGGAGGAGTTGAATAAAGTCAAAGAGGATCTCAAGATGCTCACCAAGAAGTTTGACTAGGTCAGTATCTCTGGGAACTACATGAACTACACCCACAAGTCTCCTTATCCTAAAGCGAGGTTACCCGAGAAGTTCAAGCTTCCAAATATCGAGAAGTTCGGAGGGAGTGGACCCCCTATTGTTCATCTTCGCAGTTACCATCGTTCCATGACTCTACTAGGGGCTTATGAGGAGGTGATGGCCCAATTTTTTCAGCAAACTTTGAAGGATAGTGCCCTCCGATGGTTTTTATCCCTTGAAGAATCTAGAATCCGTAGCTGGGAGGATGTAGCCCGAGAATTTAAGTCGTGGTACAAATACAACGAAGAGCTTGAGGTCACCCGTCATGATTTAAAGATGCTCAAATAGAATCCTGTAGAATCAGTCAATAACTTCATAACCCGGTGGAGGGAGCAAGCAGCTACCATGACCAATCGGCCATCCGAGGAAAAGCAGGTCAACATAGTGAAGAAGAACTTCTTGCCCCATGTCTGAGCGACGATAGGAGGACAATACTATCCCCACTTCTGAGCTCTCAGAAAGGTTGGAGTGGAAATGGAGGAAAGCTTTGTTAAAACATAGGTTGAACCAAAGAAGGTGTCCGAACAATTCACCCCTAGAATGTATGATAAGCCTGCCAGTGCTACAGTCTCGACCATCAATAACATCTCTCAACCAACCACATCATGGGAACCAGAAAGCCGTCCTGCCCCCATCCGAAGGGAATACAATGAACTCTATGCTCCCCTCTCCAAAGTTTACCAAGCCCTGTTAAGACAAAACCTTATCAAACCCTTGGATCCCCGTCCATTGCCAAATCCACTCCCAAGAAACTTCAAGACTGATGCTCATTGCACCTTTCACCAAACTGCTGGCCATATCATCGACTAATGCTTTCACCTTCGGAACATAATCCAAGATCTCATTGACCGGGGTACCATCGCCCCACCAGCCAATCCTAGGCCAAACACTACTCACAATCCACTTCTGAATCACACCAATGCCATCTTCTTGGAAGAAAACCCAGATTTCGACCCCTGAACTCAAATCACACCCATATACTCTCCTAAACCTTTTCAAATTTGCCCATATTTCCTCTTACACCCTACTAGCCTCACTGATCAGGCACTATCACTCCTTAACAGAGCATGCATCGCTATCCGTACCTGTTCTGAAAATGGAAGTATGGAATTGGCAGAGGTGTTAAACCAACTCCTAGAGTTCGGGCTGAAATTGCCCTCACATATGGTCATCGATTGCCAAAAATTCAGTACACTGTTCTTGGAAGCACGGAAATGGGCTCGAGATTCAGACAAATGGGTGGTACCAGCCGATGAAGTCAGCCTAGATGATGTTTTCCAGACTATGGCAGGATTATTTGGGCAAACCAATAGCATTTGTAGTATCACCGGGTTACTTGACACTTTGAAGCTACAAGGGTACTTGGTCCCTTCAATCACACATATCCCCACTGAATGAGAGAACTTGTATGAAGAGGCCGTTGAAGTTGTGGAATGCATCGACTTTACATGAAAATACAGAATTGTTACCACCGGATGGGGGGAAGAATTTAAAGATTCGAGTGAAGAACAAGCTTTAGGAAAAACTGGCCCAGTAACCGACATATGTGGGATGATCTCGTTTGAAGAACTTCTCGGAAAAATAAATAGGGTGGTAGAACAACCTGAGGTTAACGAGGAAACGGGATTCATGTTCTTTCCTTCTTTAGTAAATCACATGACCAGATCAGGGAGACATTACCAGGTTCCAAGCTCACTACCAGCAAATGACAAAAGGAAGGGCGTTGAAAACCTTCCTATGCCAGAGATGACCATCGAGGAGAGCAAGATACTCGATCAACTGAAGAAAACTTAAGCTAACATTACTCTATGGGGACTTTTCATGTCTTCCCAGCTACACATAAATGATTTAATCAAAATAATCACTGGACCCATAGTTCCTCCATCTACCACACCAGAAGAAGCGATAAATCTGGTCGGATCCTTGACCTCTACCCGAATGCTATCATTTCTTGAAGAAGAAATACCCAGAATTGGGCCAAGTCACAATCATGCACTCAACATCTCCGTCAAAGTTATGGGGAAGGCCCTGCCACTCTCCCTTGTCGATAACGGATCCGCCTTGAACGTTTGCCCTCTGACAACCTTCAAGTGTTTAGGCCTAAAAGAAAGCGACCTCGCTCCAACCTCCGCCGCTGTGCATGCCTATAATAATAACCGCTGAGAGGTGATGGGCTCCATAAAACTTGCAATAGGGATTGGCCCTATAAACCCTGTCATTGAATTCCAAGTCATAGACATCCCAGCTTGTTTCAACTTTTTGTTCGGATGCCCTGGCTCCACAATATAAAGGGTGTGCCTTCCTCACTCCATCAGAAATTGAAATTCTTTACCGACGGGCTAGTCATCACTATTTTGGGCGACAACGAAAATATCGAGGGTGCAAGCACCAGCAGTCTAATTCTTGAGATACAACACGGGTCAAATGATATGCTCGTATCAGGATTCCGAGTTTAGCCACTCCTACTCCCGATAGGGGATAGTTCCAAAGAAAGGGTTTGTCCAGAATATAACCCTTATGGAAATGTCAATGTGATTCAGATGTTCAGAAACATGCACTTCATGCCCAGACTGGGGCTAGGACAAAGGCAGCAAGGGATACTTGAACCCATCGAACTGAAGAAAGATTTCCCTCTTTGCGGCTTGGGATATCAACCATCAGAACAAGAGCTCAGATTGATCTTCCAGTATCTACCAAAGAGAAGATTAGAATTTATTCGAACTATCTCAGGAGACTCCTTAACTGGACGATTTATCAAAGAAGGCGAGGACTTCCCCTTTTGTGATTTTCCAGAACCATGGTATGACCACACAGATAAGAAGATAAGGCCGGGAATGGAGATCTTTTTCCAAGATAACTACCCATGGGCCAAAAGTTTCCCACACCGCATACAATCGCTCATCAAAGATACCGAAGAGACTGAGGAAAGTGATTTCGAAGATTCCTTCAACTTGCAGACACTGGGACTGGCACTCTTCATGGTTCATTCAGGCACTACATCAATGGATCCATCCCATCTGATTAAAGCTGCTGATACACCTCTCCTCAACTGGCATGCTGCGCCAGTTCTACCTCTTGAAATCTCTCCTAACCCCAATGTTTACCCTATTTCTTCTTCTGTTGTCTATCCTTGCCCAAATGTAATCGAGACCTCTTTTAATGAGGTTCTCAATGTTGTTTTTCCTATCAATGAAATAAATGAAGATTTTGAGTATCTTGTTGTGCCTTATATAAACTGCTTGGATTCTAATCAAACTTTTGATGATGATGATTTTGCAAATGAAAAATTATGAACTGATCTAAATAAGGTTAATAATAAAAAATATAACCGTATTCAAGTTAATGAAGAAGAGATTGTTGTTATTAATCTCGGTTCTAGTATCCAACTGCGCGAGATTAGGATAGGGGCCACTCTTAATGAGCATGAGCGCGTACAACTTGAAGAATTGCTAAAAGAATTCGTGGATGTCTTCGCATGGTCGTATGATGATATGCCTGGTATCGATCCTAAAATAGCTCAGCACGAGATCCCCACTCTCTCAGATTACAAGACGATTAAACAAAAATTGAGAAAGCTCCGCACCGAATGGTCGCTCAAGGTCAAAGAAGAGGTGGTCAAACAGTTGAACGTGGGTTTCATTCGAGTGATTGAATATCCCATATGGCTAGCCAACATTGTACCTGTGCCGAAATCAGGACGGAAGGTTCGAATGTGTGTGGACTACTGAGATTTAAATAAAGCTTCTCCAAAGGTTGATTATTCGCTACCCAATATCGACATGATCGTGGACAACACAGCCAATCATGCTCTCAAGTCATTCGTTGATGGGTTTGCCGGATACAACCAAATCAAGATGCACCCCGACCACCAAGAAAAAACTGCATTCATCACCCCATGGGGAACCTTTTGCTACACCGTTATGTCATTCGATCTCAAAAATGCTGGGGCTACCTACCAAAGGGCTGCCACAACCATCCTGCACGACCTGATTCACAAAGACGTCGAGGTTTATGTGGATGATATGATTATCAAGTCCAAAACTAGAAAAAGGTCATGTTCCCGCTCTTCGGAAGTTCTTCGAACGACTGCGAGGGTATCAGATGAGACTTAATCCACAGAAGTGTGTCTTCGGCGTTACAAAAGGAAAACTCTTAGAATTTATGGTCAGCGAAAGGGGGATAGAAGAAGATTCTGCCAAGTTGAAGGCCATACTTGAGATGCCATCGCCCCGAACAGAGAAAGAAGTCTGAGGTTTCCTTGGGAAATTACAATATATCAGTCGGTTCATCAGCCAGCTAACCTCCATCTGTGAACCAATCTTCAAGCTCCTCTAAAAGGATTCAACCAAGGTTTGGAATGAGGCCTGCCAAGAAGCTTTTGACCGAATCAAACAACACTTAACCCAACCTCCAGTGCTCATGCCACCACAGCCTGGTCTTCCTTTGCTCCTATACCTAACCATAACCGACGCTGCAGTTGGGGCTTTGCTATCCCAATACCTTGAAGACTCCCGTAAAGAAAGAGCCATCGATTACGCCAGTCGTAAATTGTCCGGGTACGAGGTCAACTACACTGCTTTAGAAAAAGCATGTGTCGTCCTTATCTGGGTCACCCAAAAGTTGCGACACTACATGCTCTCCTTCCCCATCAAACTTGTATCCCGAATGGATCCCATCAAATACCTGCTTGAGAAACCTGCCCTATCCAGTCGAATGGCTCGATGGTTGATGCTCCTAATCGAGTTTGATATTGTGTATGTCACACAGAAAGCTGTTAAAGGAAGCACCATCTCTGACTACCTCGCTGATTACCCTGTAAAAGAAGCAGATGTCTGGATCTCCGAATTCCCAGATGAAAATATCCTCTGCACCACTCAAGATCGCCTTCGATGGAAAATGTTCTTTGACGGCGCTGCAAATAAAAAGGGATATGGCATTGGGATACTTCTGATCACCCCAGATGACTCCCACACACCCATCGCCATTAAATTGGATTTCCCTTACACCAACAACATGACGAAATACGAGGCATGCATAGTGGGCCTCAAAGTTGCTCTCAAGAAAGGTATTCAATACCTTGATGTTTACGGGGATTCTGCCCTTATCATCGGTCAAGTGCTCAGAAAGTGGAAAGTCAAGGACGAAAATATCCAACCCTTTCATGAGAGTTAGCCTCCCGATTCTGAGATATCACCTTCCATTACCTACCCCGAGCAAAGAATAACCTAGCCGATGCTCTCGCTACCTTGGCCTCCATGGTCGACATGCCCGAGGGAATAATAATGACCCCCTTCATAGTTCAAAAGCAAGACAAACCAACCCATTGCTACCATATTGAGCTTGTCTCCTCCGAAGATCCCGAATTAGCCGATTACTGGTACTATAATATCTGGTGCCTCCTCAAACATGGTAAGAATACCGAGGGATCCTTCCTCCACGCGCCCGCCCGCATGGAGAGGATCGAGGATGGCCACAGTGGTGACTCTCCAAAGACTGGTCGCCCAGTACATTATCTATCATAAAGCCCTACTCAAGAGGAACTTCGATGGAACTTATCTACACTGCATCGAAGGGGCTGAGATTGAGAAAATAATGCAGAAAATCCACAGTGGGGAATGTGGACCCCACATGAATGGTCACATGCTCGCCAAGAAGATCATCCGATAGGGCTACTACTGGACCACCATGATCCAGGATTGCACCGCCTATGTTCGGAGGTGCCTCAAATGCTAATAATTCTCCAATCTTCAACACCTGCCCCCACGAGAATTATAATACATGACCTCTCCCTGGACGTTCTCCACCTGGGGTATCGACATCATAGAGAAGGTTACGCCAAGGGCTTCAAACGGACATGAGTTCATCCTAGTCGCCATTGATTACTTCACCAAATGGGTCGAAACTGAGCCATACGCAATATTAAATGCCAAGAAAGTGGCCAAATTCCTCAAGAAAAATATCATCTGCCGATATGGGGTCCCGCACGAGCTAGTGTCAGATAACGGGTTGCATTTCGAAGTAGAAGTCACAGAAGTAGTCAATGAGTACGGGATTCAGAGACACAAATCTTCTCATTACCGACCTCAGACTAATAGTGCAGTTGAAGCCGCCAATAAAAACCTCAAAGCCATCATCAACAAGATGACCAAAAGTTGTAAGGATTGGGCCGATCGGATCCCGTACGCCCTCTGGGGATATCGAACCTCAACCCGAACCTCTACTGGGGATACCCCTTACTCCCTGGTCTACGACATGGAAGCAGTCCTACCTGTGGAGCTAGAAATACCCTCGCTACACGTCATTCTCGAAGGCAAGGTTAGTGAAGAAGACTGGTGCAAAAGCAGTCTTGATGAGCTAGCCCTCCTAGATGAAAGAAGATTAAAATCACTTTACCACATACAGGGGTACCATCGCCGAATAGCGTGATCATTCAATAAAAGAGTCAAGGACCGCGGTGTCCGGGAGGGGGATTCATCCCTCAAAGAGATAATAGAACCCATCTGGGACCCCAGAGGGAAATTCAAGCCCAATTGGAGCGGCCCCTACATTATGAAGAAAATCTTATCCGGTGGTGCCGCCATGCTCACTGACCTAGATGGGGAGGAGATGGCTCGTCAAGTCAATCTGGACCGTCTCAAGAAATTCTACCCCTAGTCCGAAATCTCAACGCGCTACGACTCTTCTCACCCCCCTTCTATTCTAAAAAAAAACTCTCCATTTCCCCCTACCCAGAACTACGTGGGTCTGATCCTCTGCAAAAAACTATTTTGCAAATAAATAAAAACATTTTCAAAAACCCCAGAGGTATGTAGGCAGCTCATGCACCTCACATGAGTGCGGCCCTTTCTTTTTCACAAAATACTATTCTTTTCTTACCTCCGAGAACGGCGGTTCATTCTAAAAATACTTGAACAAGAGGATTATGTATGCCTTAGCGATCAGTATAGATGATTCAAAAATGCAAAATTCATCGAAAGGCACAGCTGGATGATCAGAAACTTGTTTATTTCATTAATAAGAAATTACAGTACGGATTACATAAGAAAAGGAACGGATAACTCTCTTACCCCTACTGCCATAAAAAGCCAAATAAAATGCCCACAACTGTCATCCATTACATAAATAAACTCTCCAAGAGTCCTACCTGCAGCCACCAGAGGAGCCTGCACCCTCATCATCTACATCCGGAGGTCCCCAAGTTTCCCCTGCCTGAATGGAGTGCCGTAAACATTCCATGGACCGATGAGCCTTAACCATCTTCAAAAAGACCACAACACCCCCTTCCATGGTGTTAGATAAAATAAACCATCTTTGTCTAGTCTCCATTGCCAACATCTTGCTGACTACTTTCCTCCACAACCACTTCATATAATCTTTGGGGACATGCCAAACCTCCCCGACAGACTGAGAGGGACGGGTCGACGGATGCCGATTTTCCCACAGAGATCCAAGCAACAGACGCAAGCGCTCAGTCAAATCTTCTACCGGAAAGAAATTTGAGGTCCGAGGGGGTACGACCTGCGCCCAGCCAAATTGGCGCAAAAGCCGCGAAGGAAAATAAAAAAAGGTTTGTCTGAGACCAACCAGCCGCATATATGAATACTCTCCTAGCTCCAGAACAGGATGCAACTGTCCCCACCAAGGCACTGACCAATACAGCCCACGAGCCCCATGCTCCATAAGCCAATGCTCCCAGTTCTCAACATATAGGCCAACGCTGATGAAGTAGCGTGAAAAGAAGTTGGGTACGGCCGCCAAGGGATACTCTGGAGGAGTCGCCAAATAGAATCTTTTAGACAACCACATGAACAGCATCACGGGGGCTACCCCTCAAAAAGTCGAAACGACCTTCTCTCCAGGAATTCAGGCCATTCAGGGTCTCTGCCAGTATCACCGCCGTAGGATTACGACGATATGACATCCATGAGGTAATGGCTACAAGTTGTGGGTCCACTTGCACCTCCCCAGTCACTAGTAGCAATTTGGAAACCAAACCTAGAACAACGGCTCCAGCATAGCCAGCATCACCTACTTCCTGCAAATTCACAAACTACAGCACCGCCGGGAAGGAGATCATTCCTCCAGCAACCAATGATCTAGCCGCCGAAGAAGAAAGACGAAGAAGCCCAGCCAACAAATCCCTGGGAGAACGGGAAAATTCGGGCAAAGCCGCAGCAACACTGGGATTTAAACCCAACATGGTAGAAAACTCCTCATAGGTAGGACAAACTTTTTCCAACCCAAAGCGGAATACATGGTCTTCGGGATACCAGAATTGTACCGCATCCATCAGCACGTTCCACTCAATAGGCCGATTGCATCACAAGGAGACTCGACGCATGTTGAAAGCATCATAGTCGACATTATAAGAGCACATAGCTTCGAAGGCTTCTAGGTAGTTAGCAAACTCGGTGCTACCAGGGAGAGCCGTCTTGCAAGGCTAAGAGATAGTAGGCAAGTCGGTAAAAATGCAAAGGTGTGATGAAAACACTCCACCCTTACCCCTTTTTATACTTGAGAACCCTCCCAAGGGACATAATCCCTGCAAAAATATGAGGGAATCCTACCCCCACAAGGTACCAAAGGCTGAAGAGGGTACCATTCAAATCTTTGAATTGATCGAACTGGACTGAACTGCCGATATGCAGGACAGGGTGCTTGCCGATCGGCAACCCACCATTTTTAGAAATTTCCCTTTTTTCCTCTATTGACAAATCAGAAAATTCAATAAAAATAAATTGATATTCTTAACAGAATTTCAAAATCCCTTTTTCTCCTTATATAATTTCCCTTTATAATTAAAAGCTTTCCTTTAAAAAATTCTAAAAATATTCCTTTTTACGATCTCAGCAGCAAAGTAAAAAGCGCTTATGCATGCATTCATCATAAACAAAAGATAATAAAAACTCCATTGCATTGCATATATCTATTTTCTGTGTTACATCAATTTTGCAGGAAATAGAAAGAAAAAGCAAAAACAACGGGACTCGGCCCGAACCCACATTCTCTCTCTCTCACAAAGAGCTTCCACCCCTGCATGAGGCAGACGGAACCAAGCAAGAAGGAACAGGAATCGTGTCCCGAATATGGGCAGCCGCTGAAGATATCCAGTCTTTGATGTCCCTTAGCCAAGTGGTCGACACCCGAACTTGCTGCAAGAAAAGGAAAAATCAATATCAAAGCAGGGATGACCAAAACAGAAAAGAAAGAGAGAAAGGAACAGAAAGGTATACCATAGGTCGGAGGACCTCCTCTGTCAAACCCAACTCCTCTGGATCCATCGCATGAGGACGGTGCAACATAGGCACCATCCCTCCATCAGCTCGCCGGATGTTGTACGAAGGGGTATGCAATTGCACAAAAGGGACCTCTAAGGTCGCCGCCGCCATAGATGCCGACGGACCATAGCCACTGTGGGAAGATCCCACCTCCCGACTCGAACCCATAGGAAGGAAGGGCAATGCATCATATATGCTGGGCGCCATCAAGAAACTCGTCACAAAATCTATATAGTCATATGGCGCAGCATTATCGGTGTATAGTAAGTAGGACTCGCCAATCATCGCCGCGATCCTCTCATCCTCTGACAGCAGTCGCTCCCGCCTCATAGACATAGGAGGTTGCACGGGTGGCATCACCACCTCCTCAGTAATCTGATGAACCACCCTCTCCTAAAGGTACCAGGAATGGCCGAACTCATGCGCCAGAAAACGCCTCATCCGCGCATTCACCCTAGTCACCCCTGCATCCTGAATGGTTGTCCCCCAGGGATAAAAGGTCACCTGAAATATCCAAGCAAGCATAAGTCAATACAAGATCAGAAGGTGCAAAAACCAAGACTAAAATAGAAAGAGTCTTACCCTACCACTGGCCAGGTCATTCAAGACCTGACGTACTGCCTCCAGGGAGAGAGATCCCTTCGACTGCCGGTTTTCCTTACGCCATCGATACAATCGACAGAAGTCCCCAACAGTGTCGTCCTTCAAAGCGATCAGCGGGGTGTTGCACCCAATCACCTCATAGAACCACGTCTGAATTCACAAAGCAAAAAGAGATGCATAAGGAAAATACGAATGCATGAAAGGAAAATGCGAGTGCATGAAAAGAAATGCACAAACTAAAGAATTCCTCAAGCAAGTACGTGGCCCCAGTAAAAGTCTGCCGGAAGCACTGGCTGAATGCATCCAGAGAAAAATAAAGGGTCGCCAAGTTCAGACTCCTCCAATCATAGAAAGGGATGTTCGAAAACATCCTCAAGTACAGCAGAAACCACAAATGGACGACGTCGCCGCTCGACGCCACCATGAAACCTACTAACACCAGCAAAGTGAATAACCGGGCCATCTGCCTCACTTGCAGCCCGTCCTCCACATTAATCACCCTGCTTAGCAAAACATCCTTCAGTAGGGACAGCCGAATAGAATCCCTGGAGACTATCCTCCCTACATCACCAAGTGCCGCACGCACTGCCTCTGGTCTCAACCATAAAGAGCGATCCACCTCTATCTACTCTTCATCACAATCCAGTCCCAGCAGCTGCTGCAAGTCTATGGGAGACACAGTCATACTAGCAAAAAGAAAAGTCTCATCAAAAGTCAAGAAAGAAAAATCACCAAAAAGAGAAGAATGCCAAAGGTCGGGTTACTTACATAATCGCCAGGGATCACTCTCGAAAAGTGATGATGCGATGGATCCCGCGGCAAGGTCCGCTCATCCGCAACAGGCTCAAACGCATCAAAGGAGTTCTCACTCCCCAAAGCAAGAGGTGCCCTAGCCCTCCACTCCACATTCACCCAGTCATCAACGGTCAACCACTCCCAGTGGACTGCAGTGCTCACAAAAGCGACCATTTCTTGAAGATCGAAATGCTAGAACGATTTGCAGAAGAATCGCAGAGAGGGAGAAAGCAAAAGAAGCTGTGAAAAAATGAGGGGATTCGCCCCCTTTATATAGGATGCCAAGCGCCATGCCGATCGGCACATCCCCCTACCATACTGATCGACACTGACCCCTTGCCTTCCCGAGGTAGCCCAAAAGTCCGTGCCACTATCGAATGGCACACTTCATACTATGCCGACCGGCACCCCCATTTAATTTCGTACAAAAATTCCCAGAAAATACCAGAAAGCCTCGAAAAATCCCCCAAAAATTCCCAAAAATCCCAAGAAGGATTTAAAGCCTTTTCACCAAGAAAATTTCACTTTCCCTAAAGCAAAACCCCTTTTCCCCAATGAAATCCTTAAAAACCAAGTGAAAACTCCTCTCGGCAAAGCTTCGGAGGATCCCTAAGGATCACCTGACCACTTCCCCAGCGGAATTCTCCTACAGCACCCAAAATAGGTTGTTCTCTCCTACGAGGTCTCCTAAAAGCTTCCCCAGCTATCAGCTCCCCAGCTCAGATCAAAATCACAAAGCTCTCTCTCCAGCAGAATCAAAATCGAATCTTTATACACTTTTGGGTCAGAATTGACCCCGGTCTTGGATCGTCACCTGAGTTGGGTCAGAATTGACCCCGGTCCTCGGTCGTCACCACTCTTAGGTCATAATTGACCTCGGTCTTGGATCGTCGCCTGAGTTGGGTTAGAATTGACCCCGGTCCTCAGTCGTCACCACTTTTGGGTCAGAATTGATCCCGATCTTGGATCGTCACCTGAGTTAGGTCAGAATTGACCTCGGTCGTCACCACTCTTTAGGTCAGAATTGACCTCGGTCTTGGATCGTCACCTGAGTTGGGTCAGAATTGACCCCGGTCCTAGGTCGTCACCACTCTTTAGGTCAAAATTGACCCCGGTCTTGGATCCTCACCTGAGTTGGGTCAAAATTGACCCCGATCCTCGGTCGTCACCACTCTTTAGGTCATAATTGACCTCGGTCTTGGATCGTCACCTGAGTTAGTTCAGAATTGACCCCGGTCCTCGGTCGTCACCACTCTTAGATCACAATTGACCTCGGCCTTGGATCGTCACCTGAGTTGGGTCAGAATTAACCCGTGTCCTCGGTCATCGCCACTCTTGGGTCATAATTGCCCCGGGTCTTGAATCGTCACCTGAGTTGGGTCAGAATTGACCCCGGTCCTTGGTCGTCACCACTCTTAGGTCAGAATTGACCTCGGTCTTGGATTATCACCTGAGTTGGGTCAGAATTGACCCCGATCCTCGGTCGTCACCACTCTTAAGGTCAGAATTGACATCGATCTGGGATCATCACCTGAGTTGGGTCAAAATTGACCCCGATCCTCAGTCGTCACCACTCTTTAGGTCAGAATTGACCTCGGTCTTGGATTGTCACTTGAGTTGGGTCAAAATTAACCCCGATCCTCGATCGTCACCACTCTTTAGGTCAGAATTGACCTCGGTCTTGGATCATCACCTGAGTTAGTTCATAATTGACCCCGGTCCTCGGTCGTCACCACTCTTATATCACAATTGACCTCGGCCTTGGATCGTCACCTGAGTTGGGTCAGAATTAACCCCAGTCCTCGGTCATCGCCACTCTTGGGTCATAATTGCCCTCGGTCTTGGATCGTCACCTGAGTTGGGTCAGAATTGACCCCGGTCCTCGGTCATCACCACTCTTGGGTCATAATTGCTCCCAGTCTTGGATTGTCACCTGAGTTGGGTCAAAATTGACCTCGGTCCTCAGTCGTCACCACTCTTTGGTTAGAATTGACCTCGGTCTTGGATCGTCACCTGAGTTGGGTCAGAATTGACCCCGGTCCTCGGTCGTCGCCACTCTTTAGGTCATAATTGACCTCGATCTAGGATCGTCACCTGAGTTGGGTCAGAATTGACCCCGATCCTCGGTCGTCAACACTCTTAGGTTAGAATTGACCTCGGTCTTGGATCGTCACCTGAGTTGGGTCAGAATTAACCCCGATCCTCGATCGTCACCACTCTTTAGGTCAGAATTGACTTCGGTCTTGGATCGTCACCTGAGTTGGGTCAAAATTTACCCCGATCCTCAGTCGTCACCACTCTTTAGGTCAGAATTGACCTCGGTCTTGGATCGTCACCTGAGTTGGGTTAAAATTGACCCCGATCTTTGGTCGTCACCACTCTTTAGGTCAGAATTGACCTCGGCCTTGGATCATCCCCTGAGTTGGGTTAGAATTGACCCCAGTCCTCGGTCGTCACCACTTTTTAGATCAGAATTGACCTCGGTCTTGGATCGTCACCTAAGTTGGGTCAGAATTAACCCCGGTCCTCGGTTGTCACCACTCCCTAGGTCAGAATTGACCTCGATCTTGGATCATCACCTGAGTTGGGTCATAATTGACCCCGGTCCTCAGTCGTCACCACTCTTTATGTCAGAATTGACCTCGGTTATTAGACGTTTACCCTAAGCCCACAGATTCGTCTTTGACCCGCATAATTGATCATCCCCAGCACACTCCTTAGGTCCTTAGAATCGGTTTTAACCCTCTGAATCGGTCATACTCCCTCCTAAGCATCATGTGATTTCTATTTGATGGTCATCATTTTTTCTAAACTCGCCATTCTGTTACCCCATAACTCTCCTTAGGTCCCAAGTACCTCCCTCCATCACTACAAACCCAGGTCATGTCCCGAGTACTGACCTAGAGGCCATTACGCACTCCCCGGCTCAGTTTGACCCAAAAGTCAAACTCTTTGTCTTGATCGAGACTCAATGGATCCTCTAAGGGCACTGAATACCCTTTTTGGCGGTCCATCTGTTGCGCGATTCTGACTTACCATGCGGACGAACGATCATTTTGCTTCTGAAACCTGACCTAGACGCCACCGGGCGCTCCCGAGCTCTGTTTGACCCAAGTCAACTCTTCTGCACGACCGAGGCTGAATGAATATTCTAAGGGCACTTAATCCCCTTTCCAACGGTCCATCCCGTGCACGATTCTAACTTTTCATGCGAACGAACGATCCGTTTGACTCCAAGAGGTCACCGAATGCTTCCCGGGCCCGGTTGACCAAATTCAACTCTCCAAACTGGGTCAAACTCTTTGGAATATTGAAGTACATCTCCTAACCTTTCCAACGGTCCACCCCGTGCACGATTCGAACTTACCATGCGGACGAATGATTTGTTTGTGTCCGAACGATTCCCCGTCCAATGGACCGACAAACGCTTCTGAGCCATATTTGACAAAAAGTTAACTCCCAAACCCGGGAGTGGTCTAAAGGACTTTTGAAGGTCTATGAATTAACTTTCCAACGATATTCCCCGTGCGCAATTCTGACCAACATTTTTCCCTCGACGGCCAATTTTCCAAAAAAGCCTGAAGCGCACTGCCAAATGGCAGGTTCCAGACCCTGCCTATCGACAGGTGCCGATAGGCCTGAACGGGTCTATGCCGATCGGCAGTGACCTGAGCCTATAAAAGGAGGCCTTCACCTCATTTGCAAAGGGAGCCCAAATCTGATAAAAATCTCTCTCAGCGAATCCTAAAAACCTCTCTCGAAGGTAGCATGATTTCAACTTCCAAATCCCTTTTTTACTTCCACTTTTCATCATCCTTTTCATCAAACTTGGTGAATTATCCACTCTCCATCATCATCCAAGTGTAAGGGCTGCTTTTCAACATTCAATATCAAGCTCAAGGTCTCCAACAAGGTCCAACTTTCTCACCTTTCACTTTAAATTCTCTTAAATTCTCTTAAACTTGTTTTCTTACTTAGCATTTTTATTATCTTATTTCATACATCCTAATATACTTTTTATTTACTATTATTGCACATCTCATATTTTCATATAAATAAAAACCTAAAAAATAAGAAAAAGAGGGTTTGCTCATAAATTCCAAATAGGGATTCTCACACTTTTTCCACACTTTTTTCTCACAACAAAAACACTTTTTCTACACACACACACACACACTTACAAATAAGAGATCCTCCATTTGGATTTATGGGATAAACCCCACCCCTCGTTTTGTATGCGAACTACGTGGACTTTGATGCCTTTATAGGCTACATAGGCGTCTCGAGGTAAAACTCGAGACTCGAGTCCTCTCTCTTACCTTTTCTTTTACTTCCTATTTTCTCTAAACCTAATCTTCTTATATTCTATATACTTTCCCTTAGTGACGTATTACTCCATATGCGTTATCGTTCCATTATAACGATCAACGTAGGGGTAATCGCGTAAATCTTATTTTTCTAAAATTATTCTTATATCTTCCTACGGATGACTCGCTTTATCTTTTCCATGATACAAGTCGAGGATTCCTACCTCCATTCTATATATACACATGCACACATATCTTGGGGGGAAATATAAAGGAAAATAGAAAATATCCATGAGAGACCGAAAGGGCGAAATGGGTGCCTAACACCTTCCCATTTCGTAACTAATCCTCTGAACCCTTCTCGAATCATTTGGTTTCGCACGCACCAGTATGTCTTTGGATGCCATCCTTCGGGGTGGCTTCCCCTTTTTTCTTTTGTCTATTTTGAGTAAAATAGAATGGTGACTCTGAATCTCTCTACATTTTTACATCACATCTTAAACGACGTCGACCGAAGCGCTCCCAAGAGGGATGCGCGGGACCCGAAGGATCCTTCCTCCACGCGCCTGACCGCATGGCGAGGATCAGGGATGGCCACAGTGGCGACTATACTGGGGAAGTGTTTTTGTTTTGAGGTCTTGAATCTATTTACATGGATGCTATATTTGTTTATGTTTCCCCCCATATCCGCATGTTCCCATTTTCCATGTGTATCCCATGCTTATGCTTATATTCACACACTTGAAGAAATTTCTCCATGTACACTTCATACCATGTGCACCTAGGATCACATATATCCCCATGGTGCACGCATCACCCATCCATACTTGGTGTACCTTTTGGGATACTTGTACTTTTCTCCCTGTTTGGCATAATCAAGAAAGGTATTCTCATCAAAAGATACTAATAAGAGAATAATGCATGATTCACACAACATCACCAAAGAGCATTGCTATTGACCAAATTTTACCCAAACAGGGAGAAAAGTAGCACTAGTTTAGGCCTTTTGGGGCGCCAAAAATAAGAGGGAAAGCTTAGAGGGACAAGGTCTACAATGTACCTTTTGTCCCTACAAGGTCTACAACCACCTGTCCCCTCTGACAGACAACACCTGGTGTGAACCAAAGTCAAAAAGAAAATATATCTCCTAATGGAGACAAAATATCTGATTTGGTAAATTTCTTTTGAAATGGTAACTTTTTGTGCAAACTTTGTAAGTTTGAGAGGGCCTTGTAGACACCCCATTATGTTACCCCCTAACTCTCCTTAGGTCCCAAGTACCTCCCTCCATCACTACAAACCCAGGTTATGTCCCGAGTACTGACCTAGAGGCCATCGGGCACTCCCCGGCTCAGTTTGACCCAAAAGTCAAACTCTTTGTCTCAACTGAAACTCA
Source organism: Sambucus nigra (assembly GCA_949130495.1). NCBI lineage: Eukaryota > Viridiplantae > Streptophyta > Magnoliopsida > Dipsacales > Adoxaceae > Sambucus > Sambucus nigra. Next base: position 224,028,673 of record OX422218.1, read on the forward strand.
ATGAATCTTCGAAGGTCACTGAATACCCTTTTCGATGGTCCGTCCTGTGCGCGATTCCGACTTACCATGCGAAAGAACGATCCATTTGCGTCCAAAACCTGACCGAGAGGCCACCGGGCGTTATCGGGCTCTATTTGACCTAATTAAACTCTTCAGCTCGACCGAGGCTGAATGAATATTTGAAGGGCACTGAATCCCCTTTCCAACGGTTCATCCCGTGCGCGAATCTGACTTTCCATGCGGACGAACGATCCGTTTGACTCCAAGAGGTCACCGAATTCTTCCCGGGCCCAGTTGACCAAAGTCAACTCTCCAAACTGGGTCAAACTCTTTTGAATGTCGAAGTACATATCCTAACCTTTCCAACAGTCTACCCCGTGCACGATTCGGACTTACCATGCGGACGAACGATCCATTTGCGTCCGAACGATTCCACGTCCAATGGACCGACAAACGCTTTTGAGCCATATTTGACCCAAAGTCATCTACCGAACTCGGGAGTGGTCCAAAGGACTTTCGAAGGTCTCTGAATTACCTTTCCAACGGTATGCCCCGTGTGTGATTGTGACCAACGGTTTGACCTCGGCGGCCGATTTTCAAAAAAAAATTGAAGCGCACTGCCAAATGGCACATTCCAGACCCTGCCTATCGGCAGGTGCCAATAGGCAGGAACGGGTCTATGCCGACCGGCAGTGACCTGAGCCTATAAAAGGAGTCCCTCACCTCATTTTCAAAGGGAGCCCAGATCTGATAAAAATCTCTCTCAGCGAATCCCTAAAATCTCTCTCGAAGGCAGCGTGATTTCAACTTCCAAATCCCTTTTTTACTTCCACTTTTCATCAAACTTGGTGAATTAGCCACTCTCCATCATCATCCACGTGTAAGGGCTGCTTTTCAACATTCAAGATCAAGCTCAAGGTCTTCAAGAAGGTCCAACTTTCTCACCTTTCCCTTTAAATTCTCTTAAATTTGCAATAACTTGTTTTCTTACTTAGCACTTTTATTATCTCATTTCATACATCCTAATATACTTTTTATTTAGTATTATTGCACATCTCGTATTTTCATATAAATAAAAACCCAAAAAACATGAAAAAGAGGGTTTGCTCATAAATTCCAAATGGGATTCTCACACTTTTTCCACACTTTTCTCACAACTAAAATACTTTTTCTACACACACATACTTAAAAATAAGAGATCCCCCATTTGGATTTACGGGATAAACCCCACCCCTCGTTTTGTATGCGAACTACGTGGACTTTGATGCCTTTATAGGCTACGTAGGCATCTCGGGGTAAAACTCGAGACTCGAGTCCTCTCTCTTACCTTTTCTTTTACTTCCTATTTTTTCTAAACCTAATCTTCTTATATTCTATATACTTGCCCTTAGTGACGTATTACTCCATATGCGTTATCGTTCCATTATAACGATCAATGTAGGGGTAATCGCGTAAATCTTATTTTTCTAAAATTATTCTTATATCTTCCTACGGATGACTCGCTTTATCTTTTCCATGATACAAGTCGAGGATTCCTACCTCCATTCTATATATACACATGCACACATATCTTGGGGGGAAATATAAAGGAAAATAGAAAATATCCATGAGAGACCGAAAGGGCGAAATGGGTGCCTAACACCTTCCCATTTCGTAACTAATCCTCTGAACCCTTCTCGAATCATTTGGTTTCGCACGCACCAGTATGTCTTTGGATGCCATCATTTAGGGTGGCTTCCCCTTTTTTTCTTTTGTCTGTTTTGAGTAAAATAGACTAGAGACTCTGAATCTCTTTACATTTTTACATCACATCTCAAACGACGACGGTCGAAGCGCTCCCGAGAGGGATGTGCAGGACCCGAAGGATCCTTCCTCCAAGCGCCCGCCGGCATGGTGAGGATCGAGGATGGCCACAAGCCTCGAGGACCATCTCCTCTAAATCCATTAAACTTGAGAGGGTCCTGGAGGACCCCCTTATTTAAAATTACTTTATAAAACTTTCATTTCTTATGAGAAGCCCTTTGGCTACTCACTTCAGTTGTGACTAAGTGTGAGCTGTGTAAGGAATTGAGTGACTCCTTAGGTCTCTCTACTAGTATTCTCTTTATCTTGAAGTGTTAAGTGGTTGAGCTTGCTCAATAAACCTTGTTCCTCATACACCAAGCCAAAACTCCCAAGAGATCCTAACTAGCCTATTTGAGTCATGTCTGATCAACTAGGCTACCTGTACAAGAAAGTAAGTGTTGGTACTTTTATTCTATAAAATAATAACTTTTTCAAGATGAGGGGTTTTTCATGGTAGACCCCCTCATCCTGGCCTATTTCGTTCTTTGTGCCACTACTTAGACCCTCTCACTGTAAAATAAATATTGTTTGAGCATTTTTCTAATGGAGTCCTTCATTATGGACTTCCTCACTTGATTTTACATTTGAGCTATTATTAGTAGAGGGGTCCCTTATTTGTGGACTCCGTTGCCCAAGTATCATTTTAATTGATTTTAGTTTGGGTAAAGTCCCTCATCAAAACTATATGATCTTAGGAATTAGAAAGTGGTGGGTGAGGGGGTTCCTCGCCCAAATCACCTTTGGAACTGGAAGGGGTATTTGACGGTTCCCTCGCCCAAAACACTTTTGGAACTAGAAAGAGGGGCTGGAAGGGTCCCTCACCAAAAACTCATTTGGCACTAGAAGGAGGAGCTGGAGGGGTCCCTCGCCCAAAACTCATGTGGAACTGAAAGGAGGGGCTGGAGGGGTCCCTCGCCCAAAACTGATCAGGAACTGAAAGGAGGAGCTGGACGGGTCCCTCTCTCAAAACTCGTATGGAACTGGAAGGAGGGGCCTGAGGGGTCCCTTGACCAAAACTCATATGGAACTAGAAGGGTGGGTTGGAGAGGTCCCTCTCACAAAACTCATCGGGAAATGGAAGGAGAGGTTGGAGGGGTCCGTCACCCAAAACTCGTCTGGTACTGGAAGGAGAGTCTGGAGGGGTCCCTCGCCCAAAACTCGTGTGGAACTAAAAGGCGGGGCTGGAGGGGTCCCTCACCCAAAACTCATTTAGAACTAGAAGGAGGGGTAGAGGGGTCCCTCGTCGAAAAATGGTATAACAAAGCAAAAACACCCTCTATAGTTTTGAAGGAACGATTATGTATATCAGACAAGACACAAGCAAACAAGCATATAAAATGTATATATCATGAATATATGATGAGAATAAAGTAATAAATATATGTGGGAGGAATCGAGTTGAGGGATTTACCCAAGACACCTATGTATCCCCGAGGCATCAAAGTCCACGTAGTTCTAAGACAATATGAGGTGGGGTTTAATCCAGAAATCCAAACGGGGACTATATTATATGTTTGTGTAGTATAAGGTGTTTTAGGGTGAGAAATGTAATGAGCAATGCCCATCTAGAATTTACATATGAAACTTCTTTTTCTTGTTTTTGGATTTTTCTATGAAAATAAGGTATGTGCGAATACTAATAATAAAGAGTTCGGAATTAAAACGTGTGACGTAATGAAGTAGGTACTAAACGAAAATGAAAAACTAATGCAAAAATAAGAGAATTTAAAGACAAGGGTTAAGAATTAGACCTCCTCGTGAAGACTTAAAGTAGATCTTGATTATAGATGCATAGATCTGAAGATGAAGTGATGGGGGTTTAAGTACGTGGGTGGCAATTTACTTAAAAGAGTATGAAAATGATGGAAGGAATGTGGGAAATGGGCTTTTAAGGACAAAACAACTCTGAATTCGATAAAATTCTCTCTGAATTACTAAGAGGGATATTCAGGGTTGCTTTTCAAAGTAAGTTCATAACCTATATTTATAGGGACAAGGGAGGTGCCCATCGACATGATTCTAGACCTGCCTATCGGCATAGTCACCTAGACAACTGTCGATATAAAAGGTCATGGGGTCGCCAATTAGCAGTTTGAGCCAGTTTTTTAGAAAAATGATCATAAAACACGAATCGTAAGTCAAAATAGTGCACAATGGGAACTGTTAGAAAGGGTATTCAGATCCCTTTAAGAATCCATGAGACACTCCTGGGTTCGAGAGATGACTAGGGTCAAATGGGGCTCGAAAGCGCCCGTTGGTCACTATGCAGGAAATTCCTAGAGGAAAAGGGATTGTTCGTCTGAACCGTAAGGTCAATTTGCGTACGAGATGGACCTTTAGAAAGGGTATTCAGTGCCCTTCGAGATTCCATTCAGCTTTATTCGATTCAGAGAATTAACCATGGTCAAACGGGGCTCGAAAGATCCTAGTGATTCTTCGAAGTGTAATGTTTTCTCCTATTTCTTCACATTTTCACCACTTATACAGGTTTTCTTCACAAATCAAAATGGAAAACATTAGTTTCGAGTTTATTGGTTAAGACCCACCTTTATGTTGTTTCAAACTACATGGAATTAGTTTCGGCTACATAGGCCGCCCACGTTTTCCTTGGGATTCGAGTCCCCTTTTTTCTCATTTTTCACAAATTTTCTCCATCTTTTCATTACTTTTTTATATATATATTTGTTCTTACTTTTTGCAGTCCCATCAGACACACGTACTCGTCCATTTATTATGAGTTGTGAGTTGATGTGTGTGTGTGTGTGTGTGTGTATATATATATATATATATATAGATAGATCAGTTAGGCTCTCCAACATACCCAACTAAACATACCTAGGAACATACCTCATTAAAAAAGTTGGGTTATAATGTTAAGAACGAATGATCTAAATAAACTGCATAATCAAGGAAATATCACAATAGTGTTGCTAGCGCGAACCCAAATCCTTAACACATTAACCGATTGTGACACGCTATGTCATGAATCAACCTAGACTTATTGACAAATAAATTTATTAGAATCAATTTATTATCAAAGTAATAAATCCAAAATCATAAACGCATACAAACATCTAAAAAAGTACCATTGATTGCTAAGAAATAAAACCTAAAGTAGTACCATTAATGACTATACGTAATTTCATCGGGAATGAATTTATTATCAAATCAATAAAAAGAAAAGAAAAATGCAAACAGACATTTAAAATAGTACCTAATTTCAATAAAACAAACAGACATCACAATATTATTATAAATGCAAACATACATGTAAAAGAAAAACTAATACCTAATTCGTGTCAAATAGAAATGCTAATTGATAAATCGATTTGTATACCTACGAAATCTACGTATGAATAATAGATCAATTTGAAAACAAACAAGCCTAATACCTCATTTTAACGAAATCTACCTATTAGTAATAGAACGATTTGAAAAAAAAAACATTTTTACTAAAAATCCTAGAAAAACAACAGCTAAATAAAAAAATGAGTACAAAAGAAGAGTATAAGGGGAATTGACGATAAAAAAAATAGAAGTAGGGAGAAGCGGCTGGAAACTCACCTGAGTTTGAAGTGGCACCGACGTATATCAGCTATGAAGGCATGGAAACGAAGGGGCAGAGAAAGGAAGTTTTAGTTTATTGGGTTAGATTTGTTTTTTTCTCAGCTTATATAGATACTCGTTTTTAAAAAATGACCCGACCCATTAGTGTTATAACCCAACCCTTTTAATGATGAATGTTACTAGGTATGTTTAATTGAGTATGTTAGGGAGCCTAGAACTATATATATATATATATATATATATATATATATATATATATATATATATATATATATATATATATATATATATATATATATTACTATCCCTTAGTGGTCCCGTCAGACACGCATATTCCATCTTTATTATGAATCAGGATCTAGTGCACCGCTTATATTTTTAATACTATACATATGTTTCTCTTTTTCATTTGTACTCCTTAGAATGATTAGTTCTCGTATTTCCCATGATGCGAACATGATGATTTCACTCCCCACACACTTTTCCCACATTTACACATTTTTTCCTACCACATGCACTATACACATTTTAGGAGAAAATGAGGATATTTTAAAAGCCCATAAGAGACAGAAAAGGTGGAATGGTGACTAATACCTTTTCATTCTGTAAGTTAGTCCTTGTACCCATTATTTATTTGGTTTTGTATGCATCAGTTAGTCTTTTGATGTCGTTTCTTCTGGGACGACTACATCTTTTTCCTGTTTTGAGTAAAATAACTTGGTGACCCCAATTTATACATGTTCACATCTTTTGACAATGGTCGCTTTATATCAATCGGAGCTTGTGAACATCACAGAAGTGGAGGAAAATGAGTCATCCTCCTTTATCCCATCTTGAAGCAAGTCCTCGGGGCGCACCTGAACCCGGATGGCCATATTGGCAACTCCGTTGTGGACTTTATTTTTATAGGACAAGACTCTATTTTATATTGGCCTCATTTTCTTTTTCTCATTCTCCGTATTTCCTTACTTGTGTATATATTTTCACTTGTATATTCTTCTTAATCTCATGCTCACATATTTTATATATGTCATGCTTATGTCACATATTCTTGTATATTCTTATTCCTTGCTCATTTTCTCACCACATGTATATGCCACCTTTTCTATCACATGCTTCATGCATTCTTCACTCATATATATATATATATATATATATCACTTGTATATATCTCCCACATTTTCACTCCACATTCACATGATTCACCAACTCCATGTCACTTGTAGATACCCATTTTTATTCCCACTTGTATATATTCACATCCTTATTTACATAATTCACATCACTTGTGTATATCCCATGTCACTTGACGCAATTCCACATTACTCTCTTTGCCCACACTTCCACATTATTTAGACCTTGTAAGTATCACCATGTTGTCTAAATGATTCCTGCTCCATGATATCTGTACATACTTTTTATAATTTGTTACCTTTTTCATATGTGTAAGAGGGAAGTCCCCTTGAAGTTTAGGAGTATAATAATACCAGTAGAGGCGTAACCCCTATGGGTATGGTGATAGACGATAACCTAAGTACTCTTTAACAAAGACAAATGAACATACAATATTATATATAATAAACACTAAGATTGAACTCACAAATCTCTCGTGCATAAATCAAATGATAATAAAAGAAACTCAAAAATAACTCATTCAAAAATAGGGAGCAGTAATCACCCTAGATACACCTTGGAAGGTAGCCAACTCACCAACAACATCTGATATCTCTCTGGTTAGCTATTAAAAGCATTATAATAAATGACAATGGTGGGTGAGTGAACTCTCTGGATTATAATAACTCCTCCTCAATATCTTCTCTCTCTAGCAATAAACTTTCTAGAAAGAACTCTCCTTCTCACGAGTAGTTGAGGGCCATAAATAGTCCCACACCTTTCTCGAGATGTCTCAGTCTTTCATAGTGTGAAAGACATCCCCCCCACATTTTACATCACAAGCACTAAATTCCTAATGGGTTAGCACACCCTACATCATAATCATTGAATGTCAGCACATGCCTTTTGCCTATGCACTGTGCATCAGAGGACTGTCAAAATAGAGGTGGCTCACCAAACTGTTTGACAGCCCTAATACCACAATGGTTTACTCAAGTTTGGATTGGATAATATTTAGCTAGCTAATGACATTCCCTAAAGTAGATGTAACATTTGGTAGAGGGTTGTTTGGCTCGAAGCTCAGTATATGATGGAACTCAAGGTTACTTCGTAGAAGCTTCTATGAAGAAATATCTCTCGGTGTTTTATCAGATGTATCTAAGATGGTCAAGAAAAGACTTAACATTGCCTCACTTCTCAATCCTCCAAACCAAGTCCCTCTAAATTTTCCACAGTGAGGTCATTCGATAGATCATGGGAGCTCTCCCAGGCTTAGTCTCTCGCGAGTACCGTTTGACCTCACACTCATTATTACAATCATTACAGCATTACAATCAATGTATTTAAAAGATACAATTTGACTAAGTAAGAACAGAAGATAAAAAGGAGTTCTCTCAACAAGTTTCCTCACTGAGTTGCATTGTTGAGATGCCTCGCTATCTCCATGTTGCCTCATTCTCTTGAGTCTCTTATGTTAATTGGGGAATCTCTCTCTAATTCAGAGATTACCTTCAAGGACCCCCTACATTTGCCCCTTCGTGTAGAGATTTGTTGTGAGAACAAGAAATGTCTACACGAAAAACTTCTCAATCCAATGGACTGCCTTATGTTGCGAGCAAAAATTCTTCCTTCTTTGCCTTTATTGCAACTACTGTCGCTATCTCTATTAGAAAAAAGTGAAATTCTCCTCGATGTACCCGGACCAAAGCTTTGTAATACCTGGGCCTATGGTGAGGGGACATCATAAATTCTTTTTGTTGTTAGATCCCAATCGTTCTGTCTTCTTCATTATTTATGTAAATTCTCCCAAAGTACCCATGGATCCTGTCCGTCATCATTCTGACTGCTCAAAAGAAAATTATCCCCAATCCTGCATTATTCCATTCCACCATTGAGTGAACTTGTAGTGAGGGAACATTTTCATTAAGATTGCCCCTAGTAATAAGAATTCTCTCTATTTTCTCTGATCAAAACATTCCCGACATTTGAACTTGTAAAATTCTCCCCGATGTATTTGAGTTGTGTCCGTCCCCATTTTAACTTGTTCAAAAAAGAAAAAATTCTCCCCGAAGTACCTGAGTCAAAGTTATCTCCGGTTAGACTTATGGAGTAGGGACATCCTGAATTTTTAGAACTGTGCTGCGAGCAAACTCCTTTTCCTGAAAGGTTAAAATTCTCCCTGATGCATCTTTAACCTTTCATGCCATCATTCAGCCTTGCAGCGTGCGAACTTTCTTTAATTGGGCTTTTCGGTTTCAAATATATTTCAAAAATTCTGGCGCCAAAAATAATTACTTCTTTTGAAAGCAACACTCTTTCTCTCTCAAGAATCACCTCATTAATGACGCGAGATTGTCTTTTCAACTATCAAAGGACTCCTCGAAGCGCCACGTGTTCGTTTGTAATCATTTTGATAGTTTAGCACGTGCCTTTGTGGGAAACTCAAATGCCAACTTGATTTCCAAGAATCTATTACCTCAACACTTAGCTATTTTTCTCATTTGCCTTCATACTTACAAAGCTTTTAGAGAGAAAAAAAGATATTTCGCCATTGTTGCTCCAGTTTTTCGCCTCCTTCTTTCTCTCTTTGCCATCTTAACCCATTGTTACTCCATTATTTTCAGTCTACTCTTTGTTCTTACCACCCTTACTTCACTTCAAACACTAATGGCTTCTCCATCTGATTTCCCTATTGCTTCAGTCACCCCATCCACTACCACTATGTCCACCGCCGCTACTACTCCTACTGTAGCCTTGGATGCCACAACTATAATGGCGACGCACGAGGAACAGTTGCATTTCTATCTTCGTTCACCTATTTTTAGCAAGGGCAACGAATTCACTGATACATGTAAGACCGTCATTTTAAATGCCAACTGTGAGTCCTTAACCCTAGGTGATAAGGATGATGATACTGTCATTTGGGGTTTCTTCCCCCCATAGGGGACTATGAGTTCTCGCCTTGACCGAGTTTACTTCCCATGCTAACAAATAGACTTTGAAGGGCCTGAAGGCTTCCCAACCCATTTTACTGCCTGGAATATTTATATACAGTCCACTTATGCAGATGCTCTAACTAAGGTTAGGCTTCATCAGGCGACCTGGTTTGGTGAGTTCACTTTGTCCAAACACAATGATGCACTACAAGTACTTGTATCTTGTTGGAACATTACAATCAATACCTTTTTGGATGCATGGGGAGAGTTCATCATGACATTGGAAGATGTTTGTGAATTGCTCGAGCTTAAGCCCACATGTACTTCGTCTTATTTCGATGAGGCTTTATACACCGAAAAGACTGCTGGCCATGCAGAGTTGGATCAGATATGCCAAAGGTTCATATGGACTTCAAATAAGGCCACTTTTACCCCCTTATCAACTATTTCTTCCAAGCCTCCTCTGAAAAGGCTGGTTCTTCTGGATTTGGCAAAGACAAAGGTACACCCTTAGAGCTAATAGCTTACATTCTTATTATCCTCTCTCATTTTGTCCTGCCTGGCAAACCTAATGACTAGCCCTGTCGATATCTCATCAATATCTCCATTCGACTAGCCAGGGTTCAAGATACCTCTAGCAGTAATGGATTTGGGGTCCCTTTACACTTGGTTAGACAAGACTCACTTAGATATGGAATGATTTCTTTGCCACTGCAACTTGGCCAATTTTGCCAATACCATATTTTTTTATTGGTTTCCTATACAGTTGTTACCCATAGATAGCGGCCAACGAAAAACCCTACCTAGTTCGCGAAGATCTCACGACCCATAGGTTATTTCTCTTTCACAAAAAATAAATCCCAAAGGATATTCTTCTAATTTTCGATAGACCTAGTTGCTTTGTCATGCGTCCCTAGGACAATGATGCTTTTGCACAGACTTGGTCCTTTATTACCCACGATAAAATAACGATTCAAGTCACCTCAGAAGAGCTCATTAATGAAGATCCTTTCTTTGTCATTGTACTCCTGTTAACCCCAGGTTATTTTCCTTCTTACACCGAGTGGGGATACACTTCAGAGCACTACAACCCCAATTGTTGTTCTTAACAATTTAGCATCGATTAAGGGTCTCCTCACCCAATTTTTCAGGAATCCCATGCTAAGTATACTTTCTCTGAAGCCTCCTCTTTATACACCATATCGATTGCCTCCTTCGCTTTTTCGGTGATTGTTGGCCGAATCACCATCCCGAGATAACAAGGAAGGGAAATGTGACTTCTCTCTTTGCCATAAAATATTGGTCGATATAGCTGGGAAAGATTCATGAATTTATCGAATGCCCACCTATTTATGCCCTTATTCTTAACTTTCCACCTTTTGAGCTAGGTCTCAAAGGTAACTCGGTATTAGTAGTTGATTTTCCTCTAAGTCAAACCCCTAAAGATCACACCACTGAGTTATCGATTTACTGCTCCTGCTCGTTACAGCTGCCCCTAGGCCCAAAAGAGCTCCAGAGTAGAAAACAACTACTCCTGTCGAAGTGTCCTCTGGAGAAGGTATCGTTGTTGCAGGTGCAATTAGCGAGGGGCCTTCTTAACCCCCTTCAAAAGGACCAAGGACTTCAAAAAGTGGGACTTCATCAAAATCCAAGTCCAAATCCCAAGTCCCCATTGATGCCTTTTCTGTTACCTCTATTCCCCCTTTAATATTTGCAAATCTAAGTGAGGAGATATGGGCGCAATATCAAGCATAGCTTGAACGGGTTCATGGTGAGTTTCAATGACACACTCCTCTTATTCCTCCCTCTATGGCATTTTCCACAATCCAAGTAGATCCAATTGAGGACGCCACATCAAGAAGAAGAATTTCTAAAGTCCTATTTTTTAGTGGTGGTTGTGGTACAAGGAAAAAGAATTTGGATACAAAAACCCAACAGAAATGTGCATACAAAGTGTAACCACCACTACTGCCCCTGTTATTAGGATCTCTACTCCTCCATATCCCCTTGATACTAGTACACTTGATGATAGTCCTGAAGTTGAGTATGGTCCCACTGAAGGAGCTTCTATAGTACCTTCATAGCCTTCTTCGCCCATGGTTATTTAATCCTACTCTTCTCCGGAGCAAGGCATATGTTCTCCAACACTTAGCAATTTTTAACTTTCATTAGTGAGGCATATTCTCTAAAACTTGTGAAAATTTCATTTGTCTCTGTAGGAGGGTGAAGTATATGGCCCTTCTATGCCCATGAGCCCTTTCATGGGAGGAAATTTTGATATTCTTGGAACTATTGCATCTTATCCCCTTCCTCCCATGATTGGGTTAACCTATTCTTGTCGTTTTGCCTCTCAACGTCCAAAGGAGGCTACCAGAAAAGTTATTATATCCATGGAGACTGTTGGAGTCTCCCATTAGACAGAGGAGACTCATCAAGCTTCTTTTGGGTAATCTACCTTGCTTGTGGTTCCTCTATGCATGGTTTTTATCTCTTCAAGCCCTCCAGATGTAATAGCTTTGTCTCTTTTAGCCATCTTTTCCACTTGGTTGTTTTGTATTCTTAGTATTTTATTGCATTTCAGGTTATAACTGCTTCTAACCTGGCCACATCTCTCATTGGTTCACTTCTTCACTTTCCTCTGGGGAGGTTTGTCACTGGGTTTGCCCATTTTTTTACCATTACTGAAGTAAGCTCACTTCTTGTGCATTTTCCCTATTTTATGTGGTGTTTCTTGTGTCTAACCTTTTGGTATTATTCTTACCTTTATCTAGGTCTCGCTACTCTTTTCCATTATAGGACTCCACGAGTTCCTCAAGCTATAGTTGGTTCATCTTCTCGCCCAGGGGTTCCTTTGGCCCACGTGGTGGTTGATGCAGCTGGAGTTCAAACGACTTCCATGGCACCTTCCCCAATCTTGGCACTTGTGCCTTTTCATGAGGAAGGTGATTCACCGAGGGTTGAGGTCCCTCTTTCTAAAGGTTTAGCTGAAACCCAAAGGGATGTTGAAGTTACTCATGTAATTATTACTCCTGTAATTACTGTTGAGGTAACTACTGTCATCTCCCTCTTTTGCATAAACCCTATTATTATGCCTGTTAGAATCAAGAATAAGAAGCAAAATATAGCTTCCTTAACAATGAAAACCACTTGTTAAGTTTCTTCGCAAATTCGCACCTTCAAGGTGACTTAAAAAAGAAAACACACTTGTAAAGGTTTTTTCATAAACTCCACCTATAATGGTGACTTAAAGATGAAAACACACTTGTTAAGGTTTTTCATAAACTCCACCTATAATGGTGACTTAACAATGAAAACACGCTTGTTAAGGTTTTTCTCAAACTCCACCTATAACAGTGACTTAACAATGAAAACACACTTGTTAAGATTTTTCTCACACTCCACCTATAATGGTGACTTAACAATGAAAACATACTTGTAAAGATTTTTCTAAAACTCCACCTATAACGGTGACTTGTTAAGATTTTTCTCAAACTCCACCTATAATGGTGACTTAACAATGAAAACACACTTGGTAAGATTGTTCTCAAACTCATTCTTTTTTATCACTTTTCAGATTGCGAGGGAACCCACTCCTGTCGAAGATCCAACTTTGCATGGTCCCTCACCTGTTGCCTCTGCTCATCAAGGACCTGTCTCTTCGGAGGAAATAAGTCACAATGATCATGGTTTAACTATAGATCTTCTAACTAATAGTGACTTCGGTTGTGAGATTCCTCTACCCGACATAGTTCCTTTCGAGTTTTGCCTTATGGCCCTTCACAATTCTCCCCAAGTCTCTGCGTGTAATCGTTTTATCATTGAAAAAATTCCTACTCTTCACCCCCAAACCTTTACTACTGAATTTATCCATTCAAACATAGTGGTGATGAACTATAGGCTCCAGAGTATTGAAACCATTATTGCTGAGGTTATCAATACCCAAACATCAAGTCTTACTAGGCCCCTCATCAATCGATATCTGGGTCATTTGAGGGAGTTAGGCAAGGATGGATTTCAATTGAACTCGTTGATTATCCACTTGAATGTTTTGTAGAGAAATCACTTGGAGATCCATAGGGATCTCTATCGGAACATCTAGAGGCCCAACGGGCTGAGGAGGTAAGGTTGGTGGAGTTGCCCACTCTGTTAGAAACAGCTAATTAGGAGGTTAAGGCTACCAAATAAACTTTTCTCTAAGCCAAGAAAAAATGTGAAGCTTTGGTTATTGAATGCGCCCAAGCCCAGACTAGACTTGAAGGCTCTATCATTGCACAATGAACATTCTTAGAAGCCTCTTACACCTAACCTGGGGATTTCTTCTCTTCTTCTAACATGTGGTTCTTTCTGGATTAAAGTCTTTTTTCTGATGTAATTTTTTCATTTTCTCATATGTATTTCTTGGGCAATAGTTCCCAATTTTGTAACCGTTTTCAAGTATATGAATGAAAAAGAAAATCCATGTAACCATGTCATCCTTTGTCATTTAGTACAACTCTCTTTTATTCATTACAAAGATTAAACTTTTATAATTTATAGGCAAACTCTTTCTTCTTAACTTATGAGAAGAATCACAACAAAGAAAATAACTCATAATGAATTGTAACATAACTTCAACAATTTAACACAAAATAAATCTCTAATTGAGGTTACCCGCTTAAGCACGATAGACCTTTAACCACTTGTTATTAATCTTGAAAGGTTTATCCTCTTCTATCTTTCAGATTAAGTAGTAACTTGAATCATGAGCCTCCTTCATGATGAAAGGTCCCTCCCAATTCGCAGCAAATTTAGGTAATGGGAGACCTATAATGTGCTTCACATCTACCTTCAAGACTATATCTCATTCTACGAACTTCCTTAGCCTCACCAAGTTGTTATATACTTTGGAGAGTTTCTTTGTGTACATTTGGAAGTATTGTATAGCGTTGTCCTTGTGTTCATCAACTGTATGTGTCTACTCTGAGAAAATATGCTGCTTCGAAAGGCATACTATGACGAGGGAACTTTAAGCTTTACTGGGAGAACTATTTTAGCTCCAAAAGCAAAAGAGAATGGCATATACCCTATGGTTTTCCTCTTTGTTGTTTGATAGTCCCACATGACTGCAGGAATCTTATCATCCCATGAATCTAGGAAGTCTTTTATCGTTTTGGCCAAGATATTGACCAAGGTGTTGTTAATTTCTTCGGCTTGATCATTGCCTTTGGGATAAGCCACCGTTGAGGTATGATGGATAATGGAATACTTATTTGTGAGCATCTTTACTTCTTTATTGACAAATGGGGTTCCATTATTAGAGAGGATAGCATTTGGTATCCCAGATCGACAAATTATGTACTCTCTAATGAAGTTGGCCACCACACCTATTATTGCTCTATATAGTGGTATTGCCTCAGCCCAATTTATAAAGCACTCCATTGCAACTAATATATAGATCTTTACTCCCAAATATGGATGTATTGCCCCTACTAGGTCAAACGCCCAAGTGTGGAATGGGTAAGGAGTGGCCAAAGAGTGTAAATTAACCTAGGGAGCATATATCATGTTTCCATGTAACTGGCACTCCTTGCACTTTCGAACAAACTCAGTAAAATCTTTCTCCATGGTTGGCCAATAATAAACCAATGTCATTAATTGGTCATATAACTTTGCCCCTCCAATGTGAGCTGGTTCGTGAGATTTCTTTAAGAATTTTGTTGCTTCCTCATTTGTCATGCATCTTAAAGGCCTGTTGAAGTATCCTCAGTGATAGAACTACTCCTCCTGGATGTAGAACCGTGGGGCCCTTCTCTTGAGTCCCACTGCATCGATTTTCTCCGTAGGAATAACTCCATCCTTAATGAAAGCAATTTAAGGCTATCTTTAATCTGCTTGATCTTCAATGAAGTGACATTCAGATGCTTGAAAAAAATATTGGCATTTTATCGCACCTTCGTTATAACTCCGTTGCATCCTACTTCATCATTAGCCAGAAGTATCCATCTCTCTAGATTATTATATACAGAGGAATCTCAGTTGTCTCGTAGTGTTCGGCATGTATCTTCTTCAACTTTTTCTATACTTTCTCTGGAGCGATACACCTTGATAACCATCCTCCCACATTCCTGAAGTAAAGACTTCCTTGGCTTGTAAAATATTGTGCTAGCTCTCTCAATTCCATCTTGCCTTCCTTAGACTCTAATTGTTTCTTGATCTCGCCTCTCCAATTTGAATTGTCTTCTATCGAAAAGATTATTTGTACCACCGATGGAGATGTTCTTCGTTGTATCACAACCATATTTGTGTTGCTATTTATGGGCATTTTTTTAGCAATGGTGGCATAAGCATCAGCATGCTTGTTCATTGTTATAGGATTCCACCTTATCTTGACCTGATAAAACTGGTTTATCAACCATTGGATGAATATTTTGTAGGGTGCCAGGATGAGGTGCTGCAATGCATATGATCCATTCACTTGCTGGACCACCAATTATGAATCCCCTTTTATGCAAAGTGAATGGATGCCCCTCCGAAGGGCCTCTAGTAATCCTATCACTAACACCTCATACTCTGGAAATCTAACTTATGGGAAAGGCTTTCCTTACCTTTAAAATAATAATCCCTACTCCCCCTTATTTTCTGCCAAAGAAGCATTAAACTACATAGTCCACTCTTTAAGGTTTACGTCTAAAAAGTTAGCCTGCAAATCGTCTCCAGGGGTGCTCTCATAGGGTGGCCAAAATATCCCAGATGGAAAGACTCCCAATAAGTCTGCATATGCCAGGCTTTTGATTGCATAAGGGACCACACACTTCAAGTTATATTCTGAAAGGATGAGGAACCACCTAGTTTCTCTTCTAATCAAAATAATTATTTCCAATAAAAACTTAATAGGATCATATCTTATCACAATATGAATTGTGAAAGACAGCATATAATGTTTAAGTTTGTGTGCTACAAACACCAAGGCTAAACAATGTCTCTCTATACTACTATACCTCGCCTATGGTCCATGTATGATCCTACTCAGATTGTCGACTGGCCTTTTTTCCCATTAATTTCCTACGCTAAGAGAGCTTCGACAGACCTAGTGGTAGGCGTGAGGTAGATCCACAACGGTATCCTTTCCCTTGGAGGAATCATCATTTATGGAGAAGTGAGTAACTTTTTCAGCTTGGTGAGAGATTCTCGATGAGTTTCCTCCCATTTGAACTTTATGCCTTTTCGCAGTAGCTCCATCAGTGGAAGAGTTATCTTGGCCAGCCCTGACATAAACCTCCTGAGGTAGGAGACTTTAACGAGGAAACTCTTGAGCTCCTTCGTCATTATTGGACATAGAATCTCTAGGATCGCTCATTATTTGTCCTGGTCCATCCGTACCCCTGTCGATCCACCACGAAGCCCAAAAACTTCCCGCTCATAACTTTGAACGCACATTTTAGTGGATTTGTCTACAGTTTATACTTCCTACACTGAATGAACACGTTCCTCAAATCATCTAAATGGGATTCTTCCTTCTTTGATTTGATGACTAGATCATCCATATAAAATTCCAAGAATTTATTAAAGAAGTCATGGAAAATGTCCATCATCGTTCTCTGATATGTTGCTCCAGCATTCTTCAACCCGAAAGGCATCACTTTGAACATAAAATTTCCTAACAGAGTTTTGAATGTTGTTTTCTCTACATCTATTGGATCCATCTTGATTTGGTTGTACCTCACATACCCATCTATGAAGCTATACATTTCATGCTCGACAGTTATATCGATCAAGCTATCAATGGACGACAGAGGAAACTCATCCTTTGGGTAAGCTCTATTCAAGTCCCTAAGTCCACACAGATTCATATCTGGGTTTTATCCTTCTTTCCTACTAGGACGATGCTAGATAACTAAAGTGGGTACTGGATCGGTTTGATGAACTATGTTAGTAACAACTGTTAGATCCCCTCCTTATTTTTAGATCTAACTCAAGCTTGTAAGTTCTTGTAGCTTGCTTCATTGATATAGATGAAGGCATAACGTTCAACTTGTGGTAACTTATCTCTTCATCTAACCCCTTCATCTCTGTGTAGATCCATGATAAGACATTTTTATATTCTTAAATTATCTCGATCAAGGCCCTTCTTTTCTCTACTCTCACATCCTTCGAAATAAAGATGGGCCTTGGATCTTCTCCTTCTTCAGTTAAATCCTGTTGCTCTAGTTCTTACACCTACAGCTTTGGGTGATCCATCATGTACTCTAGTTCTTCTTCTACTTCCTCCAAAAATTCTTATGTGTTTGAGTTCCCTGTAACTATATACTGCCCTATTGGTCCACCAAAAAACATTCATACATCGGGCCAGACTCTACAACGTCTCCTTCGATCGCCCGCTTATGCCTTCAAAGGCAATAAATCACATTTTTATCCTCCGTTATCACTTTCTTGCATTGCTTGTTGGCTGCCACAACTGCTTTTCATTTCCTATCTCTTGAAGTTTCTGCCAACCTACGTCCCGAAATTCTACTCAGTACACTTTAGCGTTGGACCTCTTGTTTCATCGGGTCTATCATTGGTCTCATCCTATCTCTTATTTGTTTAGAGATATCCTGAGGTTTGGGTTCGAAATTGTTAACCTCCTCAGGTACCTCTTTTCTAGCTTTTCTTTCGCTGCTTTGGCCATTCACAAGCCCTATCATTTCTTTGATTGAGGGAACTTTAAATCCCTCTATTAACCTCATTAGGACTCTTGCCTCCTCTTCTAGCTCAGTATATAACTTTGTATCCACCAAATAATCCATTTCAGTTGAAAAATTCTTCCTCATCACCCGTATAATGATCACAGTCCCCTTCACATTTGCCTTCGTACATTAGTGATATGTTGAAGGAATTAAACCATAGTTGTGCATCCACACCCTTTCTATCAAAATATGGTAGGAAGTAGCACTCTCAATCACATGAAACTTACTGTGTGAAATGATATTCCCCATTACAATCACTACGTTCACATACCTAATTGACTTGGAGGACTAGTTGTCATAACCAGAGATCACCAAAGGCATTGGTATCAATCTTACCTCAGAGATATTAGATGTGTGGAATGAGTTGATGGGTATGATATCTATGGATGCTCCCCCATCCATTAGAGCTCTCCCAAAAATTACCCCGTTAATACTTGTTGTCATGTATAAGGGTCTGTTGTGTGGGAACCTTACAGCTCTATCAGCATCAATGAAATTCACTTTGGACAGGAATTTCCTTACTAGCCTGGTTATGGGCCCCCTCCATCTCAGCGAGGGAACTGTATTCTTTTATGCAATGTCCAAAATCTCTTGGGTTATCTCCAGTCTAGTTTCCTTCAGCATTCCCACCTGATCGAAGAATCGTGAGAATTTGGGCGATCGTGATACAGTATGGTATTCCATCCCTTGGTATAATTAAGGTTACACAAATCCTCAACATCCCTTGCGCTTGCTTCATCATAGGATATCATAATGTTAGCCATTCCTCTTGTGCAGTCTTCCAATGCCTCCTCAAAATATTCTTACTCCACCATCAGTTCCCTCGCCTCCCTCTCAGCTTCTTCGTCATAATGGACTACAGATTGGTTGCATGTGTTGGTAGTGGGTTGTTGTTGATGTTCTCTTAAGGGATCTTCCTGCCTTTATATATTTTCTTATAATCCTCCTCAGTATAAAACAAGTTGCAATTAGATGTCCAATCTTTCAATGGATTAGGAAGTATTTGGGATTATCTCTCACTTCTAGATCTGACTCCGTTATTGGAGTATCATTGGGCTCATAGACTGTCCCCTTTTCACCATGGCATTATAACAACTGATGGCCTCTTCAACAGTACAAGACAATGGTGGTGGATCATCTCTATCTCTGCCAAGCTGCCTTTTATTATCTTTCTTCAGTTGCTTGTCCCCTTTCTCCTCTATCGGCATATCTCACTCATGGGGGATGGCCACGTCCCCCAACGGGTTGTACTATCTGCCTAAATATTATAGGTGCAATGATCAAGTTTGGACATACAACTAACGATATGTTTCTTGCTACTTTTAGGGACTCCATAAAAGTTCCTTCGCGCTTTTCATTTATAAGGTAACAGATATACTTTGGTAGTAAACCTTCAGCACAAATCTGGAGAAGTTTGGACTCCTTATCCTCCTCCCTCACATTGAAGGACCTTTCTCTGAATCTTCAGATGTAAACCACCACCTTCTCTTCTGATCGTTGCTTCTCCCTGCCCAGTTGTGTCAATATAAATTCGTCTTCTGCTAGAAAGAACTTCTGGATAAATAGAACGTGCTTATCCTCCCACATTGAGACACTCTTTGTCACTAAGTGAGAGTTCCAGGTATATGCTTTATTGGTGAGGGATTTAGAAAATTCCCTTAGTCTTAACTTTTTATTGTTACAATGGGACCTCAAATGCTCAATGAAACATTTGATATGCTCCTTTGGGTTTCCTCCATTTCTTGTGTACTTCTCAAAGATAGGAGGAATATAATCCTTCGGGTAAGGTTATTCAGGATAGGGAGTACACAAATAATTATATACTAATGCTACCTCATTGGCTGACTGCGAGGAGGCTGCTATCATCTTTAACATTTACTTTTCCATCTCCTTCCTCATTTCTTCAAAGGCAGACGCAGAAGTTTTCTCAGTCGTTAGAGCAATGGGCTGAAGGACCACAGGTGGAATACTTTCCATGCCTAGGGTACCCATTATTGGGACAGGGGTAGGTACAGTGTTCATGGGAACAGGTCCCATTAGAGATGCACTCAATTGGGCGATCTGAGCCGCCTCCATTGGTGTTACGAAAGATTTGGGGTCTAGTCCCCTTCCAAAAGTCGTTGCAGTTACAGGAGTCTGCATGAACACATAGAATTTGTTCATGAGAAGGGCCATCTTTGCCTGTCCCATCACGACACTAGTAGAAGCTTGTGTGACTACTGGGATTCCTATTATCGTTTGAACTTGGTAGGCCTCTCCCTGGAAGCCTCAAGATCCCTTGCCGCTTGTTCCTCATTTCTCTGAATAGCATCAAAGTCAAGAGTACGATTAATGTTATCTTACGCCATACTTCTATAATAATGCCTCCCCAGCAGAATCGCCAAATGTAAGAGGGTAGTACCCTTGAAGCCTAGGAGTATAGTAATACAACAGAGGCATAACCCCTATAGGTATGGTGATGGACGATAACCCAAGTACTATTTAACAAAGACAAATAAACAAATAATATCGTATATAATAAAAACTCAGATTAAACTCACAAATCTCTCATGTATAACTCCAATGATAATAAAAAAACTCATAAATAACTCATTCAAAGGGAGGGAGAAGTAAGCACCTTAGATACACCTTGGCAGTCAGCCAACACACCAACAACCTCTGATATCTCTCTGGTTATCTATTAAAAGCTTCAAAATAAATGACAATGGTGGGTGAGGGAACTCTCTAGTTTGTAATGATTTCTCCTCAATATCTTCTCTATCTAGTAAAAAACTCTCTAGAAATAACTCTCCTTCTCAGGAGCGGTTAAGGCCCATAAATAGTCCCACGCCTTTCTCGAGATGTCTCAGTCTTTCACAGTGTGAAAGAAATCCCCCTCGCACTTTACGTCACAAACATTAATTGCATAATGGGTTAGTACACCCTATGTCATAATCATTAAATGCCAGGGCATGCATTTTGCCTATGCACTATGTGTTAGAGGACTGTCATAACAGAGGTGGCTCACAAAACTATCTAATAGCCCCAATACTACAGTGGTTTACTCAAGTTTGGATTGGATAGTGCTTAGCTGGCTAGTGACATCACCTAAAGTATATGTGACTTTTCGTAGAGGGTTGTTTGGCTCGAAACTCAATATACAATGGAACTCAAGGTTACTCCGCATAAGATTCCACAAAAAAAATCTCTCGATGTTTTAATAGGTGTATCTAAGATGGTCAAGATAAGCCTTAACGCTGCCTCACTTCTTAATCCTCCAAACTAAGTCCCTCTGAAGTTCCCATAGCGAGATCATTCAATAGATCATATGAGCTCTCCTTGTCCTTGCCAGGCCTGGTCTTTCGCGAGTACTGTTTGGCCTCAGACTTAATATTACAGTCGTTACAACATTACAATTAATATATTTAAAAGATACAATTTGACTAAGTAAGATAAAAATGAGCTCTTTCAGTAGGTTTCCTCACTGAGCTACATCACTGAGCCGCCTCACTGTCTTTATGTCTCCTCCTTCTCTTGAGTCCCTTCTGTTAATTGGGGAAGCTCTCTCTAATTCAGATATTACCTTCAAGCCCCCTATAGTATGCTTAGATGTTTTTCATGACCGCTCATGTATATTCCATTCATGCATGGTCAAGTACCTTTGACGTATATCGAAGGGTTCCTCCTCCATCATATCGCTTGACCAAACTCGTGTTGGGAGGTATATAGTAAGGAATTCATTAATGTATATCGAGTATATCGAATTCTCTCTCATACGTACCATCACTATGAGTTATATCTTGAGGAAATTCTCATACACTCAGGTGTATTAAATGGCTTTTCCACACGTACCGATGAATGAGTTCCCCTATAAGAAAGAGGTGTATAGTGGAAGTCATGTCGAATGGAGAAATCCTTATGCTAAATCCTATGCATAAACCTCATATAGGCGGTCTTCTCTAGGACACCCGTACCTAGTTTGTCGATTTCAATGCGAAACTCTGTTGAATTGTCAGGCCATCTTACCAGCCAAATTTTGCATTATTTTTACTGTTTTTAAAATAATATCGTGTTCGCAAGTTTGAAAATCAATCAAATCATGCTTTTCACCACGCACCCCATACTTTCCTAGACTCAGGTCCTATCTGGAATTTCACCAACACCCTAGGCGGAATATAATACAAGTGAAACCTAATAATAACAGCTACACTAGGGGATTTACCTTCTCCTTTCTTTAAAAATACCAAAAATATATTCTCATTTCTTCAAAAATACCAAAAATATTCTTTTTTAATAAAAATATTCTTCCCCTCTTAGGTGTGACTTCATATCGTAACTTGATGTGGCTCCTTATTGGCTCATATCTGCTATTAAGCCACCCCGGAGTTCCACACCCTCATCATCCACTACAGGGGCAACCAACTAGTATTATTGGAGATACCTTAGGGAGAATAAATACCATAATTCCAACATTTAGATGGAGACGATGGAAGTACTTGCTTAGCTTAGTGCAAAGATAAACAGTCTACAAGCCGATG
Source organism: Sambucus nigra (assembly GCA_949130495.1). NCBI lineage: Eukaryota > Viridiplantae > Streptophyta > Magnoliopsida > Dipsacales > Adoxaceae > Sambucus > Sambucus nigra. Next base: position 224,051,356 of record OX422218.1, read on the forward strand.
TTCAAGAAATACAAAGAAATATAAGATATATTCTCGAGGTTCCAGAACCAATTATTTCATTCCCCTATGCTGTGGGACTACAAATACCTAATCTAATGTGGGATCCATTATATTATTAATAAGTTCCTCATGCTTCGTGCACTGCTCCTTTTAATGGACCACCCTCGTCTCATTTTCCAATCCCCCGCCTTGCTCATCTAGGGGCTAACCTTCTGGCAGCCATTTATGTCGATCTTAAGGAACAGTAATTGAACAGAGTCATGAATACCTCACAATGCTATTCAAGAAGTTTGATCAAGTTAAAATATCAGGGAATTATGTGGATTACACCCACATATCCTTTTATTCCAAAGCCAAGTTGCCAAAAAAATTCAAGATGCTCAATATTGAGAAGTATGGAGGAATTAAACCTCCCATTATGCATATTCGTAACTACTATTATTTCGTAAACCTACTAGGAGATACTTAAGAAAGCATGGCTCGGATGTTTTGATAAGGAAAGCACCCTTCGTTGGTTCTTGTCATTAGAGGGATCCCAGATTCGCATCTCAGAGGATGTAGCTTGGGAATTCATGACTCAATAAAAGTATAATGAGGAGTTAGAGGCAACCCGTCACGATCTTAAGCTACTTAAGCAAAACCCTGGAGAATTTGTCAGTAGTTTATCAATAGGTGGAGAGAAATGGCTGCTACCATAACTAATCATCCATCTACGAAGTAACATGTTAGTATCGAGAAGACGCTACAGGAATAATGATTTTTCCCGCCACAAATTAAATGTCGAGAAAAGCACTAAAAATGTCGGTAATACTTTTTGCGGCACTTTTGGCGGCATTTCCACAAGTACGGTAATAGCCAATGTGGTAAAAGAACAACGGCATTTTAAAAAATGCCGCGAAAAGTTAGCAGCACTTTCGACGGCATTTCCATAAGTGCGGTAGCCAATGTGGTAAAAGAACAACGACATTTTAAAAAATGCCGCAAAAAATTAGCGGTATTTTTAAGCATTTATATTAATGCGGGTAATAACCTTTGAGCGACATTAAAAAAATGTTGATAATAACCTTTTACAAAACCTATTAAATGTTCAACACACTTTTAGTGTCACTAAAAAAATGCCGAGAATGATAATAGCGGCATTAAACAAAATCTTAATATTATTTTGCAATATATGGGTGGAAACAAGTGTTAAAAAAAATCATTTATTACAAGTATCGTATTTATGTGCAAATACATTACCATAACATTAAATTAAGAGGGTGGTAATCAAATTAAAATGTCATTAAATTAAAACCAATAGCATTTATCGTAAATAAACACAATTGAGTTTGGAACAAATATCCATCCACAAAATAAAATGTATTACATGTCCAATACTCAAAAGCAGTGAAACATAAAGCGAAACGAATTTTTATATAATGTACGATCCTTGTCCATCAAAGTCAAACATCCTCTTCGACCTACAAATAAAAAAAGTCAATTGTTAGTCATTGATACTTATTCTTTAGTATTTTAATTAAAAAAATAAAATTAAAAATTAGTAGATTAGCAATATACCACGCTACAATTGAATGATATGCATCTCCAATTATGGACATGTTTCCATACGTTATAGGCAATGGTTCGTTTGTTACAAATGTTTTCTCAATATGTACTTTCCAAAAGTCATCACCAAGTGGCATACCCTCTACTTTTGTTGAAGGGTCCTTGCTCACAATCCACGTGCCACAATCACTTTTGGAAGTCCGAAAGTAATAAGGTCTACAATTTTAGGAAGTGCATTATTTGAGTAAATGGTTGATGAAGGGTTCTTGCTCATAATGAATCCACATGCCACAATCACTTTTGGAATTCCATTAGTAATAAGGTCCACATGCCACAATCACTTTTTCTTCTTTGATGGTTCTTTCTACAAACAAGATGAATATGTCATCAACCATATATTTCTAGGAAAAAATTGGCAGAGTTTTATTTGTTTTCAAGACATCCAAAAAATTTTAAAACTATATACAACCAAATAAACCAACAACCCAATGTCATTCTTAACAAGTAGAGGCCACTGCTCTAGCTTTACTTTAGGTGAACAATATTTCAATTTGTCAGTATTAGTGCTGAAGCTGAACCGTAAAAATTAAAAAAATAGGTTAACTTCAATCTGCACAATTAATTAAGCACATATAAGTCAAATAACTTTGAGTACCTTCTTCATGTGAATGGGTGTCTTGGTTATGTAAAGGCTCACTCCCCGTCGAGCTACTATCGCTTTCACTGTCACTTGAGTTTGATCGTTCGGTAGAGTTAGAATCTGGAAGGGAATAAGAGCTGGGGTGAGATTGCGGTTGAAATGGTGGTTAGAGATTGGATTGTGAGTGAAAGATAGACTGTGAACAAGAATGTGCCTATGAGAGAGATTTACTCTTCCGTTGCGATGTCATAGCAACCTGTAATAATAAAAAATCACCATTGAGTTAACAAGAGTAATCGACCATAACACAATTCGTTACAATATGATCAAATAGATGAAATAGTTATTTTTGTATTTCATTAGTTGAAATTGCAATCTGATATCGTAATACAACCTTGATCAAATAAATACAATAGTGTAGTACTGGATTTTATCAAATATATCAATGTATCCACCTGTTCTTAGTTGTAATTGCAATATGATATCATAACATAACTTGATCAAATAAATACAATACTAGATAATGGGCCTAGACAATTCAAATTTCAAAATATATGACGTAATCATGGGGAATATATGTAGATTATTGAAGAGTCTTGGAGTACTCGTATCCATGGGAATTATTTGGATTTGTTGCCTTAAAATTGAAAAGACTCAAAATGGCTTTAAAGGTTTGGAGCTCAAATACCTTTAAAGAAATTTTCAAGAAGGCAGTAGATTGGAAAAAATAATCTGAAGTCCATGATGCTTGGAAGTATGAGGATTACCTGGTCTTTTATGCATGGATTTCATAGGTGAAAATTGATATTTGTTTTGAAAGGAAGACAGTATACATATGAGGATGGGTGATGATAATGGGTTCCACTTGAGCTTGTGGAACACGAATGCTCATTGAAAATTAAGCAAAATATGTCAGGGGATCCTAGAAGTCGATAAAAATACAACAAGTATGAAGAATGTGTTTCAGACAAAGATTAGAGTTAAGGTCAACGTTAATGGTTTCGTTCCGAAAGAATATGTAATTTAAGAGGGTGATAGAATGGTTTCATTCGATATATATATCTTCAAGCACGCCTTAAAGATAATCTAAAGCAAAAAACATCTACTAAATAATGGGAACATAAAAGATTCAAACCTAATTCTATTAAAATTTTTCATGATGTGCAACAGTAAATTTCTAATTTTCAAAAGAAAAATGTGGAGTTTAACTTCCTCTCTTTTCTCTATTTTCTACTCTTGTTCATACTAGCCTAAAAACCCATTGTACAGTTCACACATTCATGTAATAGGTAGTCAAGTCATGATCTCCCGATAATGATGGGTCATGTGAGAAGAACTACTAAAGTCCTTTAAATACTTAGGTGAAGATGCCCTCATCATCATCAAAGGAGACCTTTTTGTCTTCCCTAATTCTTTAATTTCTTTTTACGAAGATATCAATGACGATGCTAAAATTTTGACTATCCTATGCATAGAGTGCCTCCTTTTAATCAGATGCTTCCTATTCGTTTACAACAGAACCTCCAAAGACATAGAAGATCACACATCTCCTAAATGATAGATTTAAAGGACATGAAAAAACGAAGTTTCCCCCAATTATTACAAAGAAAAACCGTAGAAGTCATGTATGTTAATTGTATTTATTCTTCATTTATCAGTAGCATCTCATCACATATATCTGCAGATGATATACCCATACATACCCTCGGCCAGGCCGAGTTGGCCCTCCAACAAGACGAGCCCAAGATGGTCTCGTGACCCTTCAAGGGGTCGACTCCTCATCATGGTCCAGACGACCCTTCAAGGGGCCGACCCCTCATCATGGTCCAGACGACCCTTCAAGGGGCCAACCCCTCATCAGGCTCAGACGACCCTCCGAGGGTACGACAGTACGAGGCCTAAATTAGGCCAGACTCGCTACCAGAAGGAACTTTGCCCTCGGCCTCATATCATAGGCCGAGGGTGACATCATCAAAGCGCGTGGTTTGGGAGAAGCGTGGAACAGTGTGCGTGAGGCTCACATGGCACGTGGAAGACCGTTATAATAATATCACCCCCTCATGTGAGGGAATATTATTTCATCATTTGGCATCTACATGTCTCAACAGGATATTGGCTAGATCATCATTCACATGCACCACGCATACATGGGGGGTACACTACACCCCCCAAGACCTATATATACTTGTCACCTACAACCCTATAAAGGGATCGATCGATAATTGTAACCCTAGCTGAAACTCTGCTTATACACATAGTAGAGAGAGAAAGTGAGCTTATGTGCATTGTATCCAAGGCCATTAGTCCCCATACTTAGTGGATCACACACTCACACTTGATGTAGGCCTAATTGGCTGAACCACTATACATCATTGTCTTATTCCTCTTATACTCACCTCCTTCTATATACTCACACACACACATCTCCATGGCTGCCATGGTTACTACTATTTGAGCTCATCATCACTTACCTGGTGGTGCTAGATTTCAGCATCATCAGTTTGGTTGTCGTCTGTGGGAACGAGAAGACATCTCTTCCTTTGTACAGCTAGACCTCACTGGGCACTCTGGTGGTGAACCAGTTCTCCCCCTGAGAGGAGATTTTTCACCATTGAAAGAGACCCACTAAGGTTCTCAAGCTCACCAGTCTTTTTTCCAGTTCAGCTTTTCATAGCTCAAACGCATGGCACCAGAGATGCCACCACCACCACTCCCTCCGCCGGATAGTGGAGTAGGACCCAGTTCCATTCAGCCACCACCTCAGTCTGAGATGGCTGATGTGGCGACAGCCTTGAAGTCTCTGGCAGCAAGTCATCGGATCATACAGGAGCAGTTCACAGCTCTAAGCCAGAACATACTAAGACCACCAGGGGTCTCACCTGAGATGATTACTCCGGCAGCGACTCCAGGGCAGCATGAGGCCAGGGGACCACCCCAGGCACCACGCAAAGACCTGTCACCCCCTCAGCGGTATAGGGATGTTACTGACCCCCGGCGTCTGCGCCTGTGGAGGCAAGGAAACCCTTGCCCTGAGGACATGTATGATGATCTGGAGGGGGAGGAGGCCCCCATAGAATGCTGGGAACCGTATGAGGTCTCCAACAATACTGTATGACCTCTCAAGGAGAGCAGAGGGAAGAGTGGAAGGCAAAATCCTGACGATCGCCCGAGAGGCTTTGCTTTTGACCGCTTGAGCAGGGGGTTGGCCTTTGAGGGGATGGGCCCCGTAAATGACCTGAGGGAAAAATTGTCCAGAACAAGGAGTGTTGCGAGGTCCAGAAGGGAGGCAGCATATGGCCGACCCCATGGGGGCCGACCCAAAGGACGGGATGACGGCCAGGGGGAATTAAACAGCCGACACAGACCTGTCGCAGCAGAACCCTCCGTCCACCTCAAAGAGGCGGCTGGGGATAACATCGGCCAAGCCGACCCTACGAGGCCGTGGAATGACTCGATCCAGTGACTGGAGGATAAGATCGGTAATATACTAAAGATCTGGGACCCTCTTCAGAGAGGATACTCCATAGGCTCACCCTTTTATGGCGAAGATAGTCAACTTCCCTATGCCATCAAAGTTCAAACCACCTACGGTCACCCCAAGATATGACGAGAGTACCAACCCTGTCCACCGTATTGAGATGTATCAATTAGCGGTAGACATATACTCTATCTTAGATGAGATGAGGTGCCGTGCCTTCTCTGGTACTCTAACTGGGGCTGCACATGTCTGGTATATGTCTCTTCCAAAAAATTCCATTGAAAACTTTAAGCAGTTGGCAAACCGATTCATCCACAACTTTTGCTTTGGGGTGAGGCCACAGAAGAAGACCACATACCTACTTTATGTTAAGCAGGGGAATAATGAGAGTCTAAGAGACTACATAGCCAGATTCAACAAAGAAAAGTTAGAGGTTGAAGACTATGAGGAGAGAATAGCCATAACCGCCCTCATTGGAGGACTCCAGAAGGGGAAGATGTTATGGAAGCTTGTTGAAGACCCTCCGAGGACGATGGTTGAATTGTTGTCGACGGTAGGGAAGGTGATGAACGCCGAAGAGGCGATGGCCACAAAATACGATGATGAAAAAGGAGGCACCAGTGGGGGTAAGTACCATAAGAAGAACAAAGAGGGGAAGAAGAGGTCTGCGGATGACAAGTTCGCTGATTATACCCCTCTAACAGTCAGCTGCGAACATATACTCAATGAGATCAAGAGTGACCGATCCCTGAAGTGGCCTGAGAAGTTGAGGTCATCCCCCAACAAGAAGAATAAAAACCTGTGGTGAGAATTTCACTAAGACCATGGCCATGTGATAGATAAATGCTTTGCTCTGAAAGATGGGATTGAAAAATTGTTAAAAGAAGGGAATCTGAGGAAGTATGTTGATAAGAGTGCCTTAAAGAGGGGCCGAGGGGACGAACCCAGAAAAAAGCGAGGTGATGCATGCCGAGAAGACCCTCCAAAAAGAGGGGACAACCCTTCTCATGATGAGGACAACCCCGACCTCCCTCCAAGAAACGACCACGGCCCTGTCAAGAGACTTAATATGATCTCTCTCGACGTGGGAATGATCTCCGAAGGACTGGCAAGAGGAGGGTTAGAGGTTGCAGATAGGAAGTCCCATGTGGCTGAAGCCAAGGCAGTGACGAAGATAGTACACTCACCCTCTCGGGAGGCGAAGTCAGAAAAAAGGAAGAAGGTTGATATGGATACTCTGATAGTGGGATTCTCAAGAATGGACTTCAAAGGCCTCTTAGCCCCACACGATGACCCTCTCGTCATCACTACCAGGGTGCACGGATGCAAGGTGCGGAGGATCTTGGTAGATGGGGGTAGCTCTGCAGATGTGATATTTTGGCCGTGCTTCAAAGTCATGGGTCTCAGCCGTGCTAGACTCATCCCATACCATCACCCATTGATTGGGTTCAGTGGGGAAAAGGTTCATCCCCTTGGGATGTATGAGGCCGATGTCAGGATGGGGGACGAATGGCCGAGATGGCTTACCAAGAAGGTCAGCTTCTTTGTGATGGATGAACATGTCTTTTTGGCCTACAATATTATAGTGGGGCGGGTAGCCCTCAAGAGGTTCGAAGTCGTGCCATCTACGGTCCATCAGATGATTAAATTTCCAACCCCTTACGAGGTGGGGGAAGTTCAGGGAGACCAGACGACAGCACAAGAATGTTATTACAACTCCGCCAAAGAAAGAGAGGTGCACAAGAAGGCAACAACCACTTACAATATTGATACCCTAGACCCCAGAGACGAGACGAAACTGAAGAAAGGAGAGGCAGCGGAAGAGGTAGAATCCATCATCCTCAATGAGGATGACCCAAAAAAACTATCCAAGTCGGCAATTTTCTCAAGCCAAATATTAAGATAACCTCATTAAAATGTTGAGGAGAAGATAAAGCGTCTTTGCATGGAGTCATGCAGATATGTCGGGGATTGACCCTAAAATCATATGCCATAAGCTCAACGTGGTAGAGGGTGCAAAGCCAGTAAAGCAGAAGAGGAGAATTTACTCTAGAGAAAAGTATGAGGTAATAAGGGATGAGGTTAAAAAATTAGAAGATGCTGAGTTTATCAGAGAGGTCATCTACTCTGAATGGCTGTCCAATGCAGTCATTGTCCCAAAGGCCAACGGGAAGTGGAGAATGTGTGTGGACTTCACTGACCTCAACAAGCATTGTCCCAAAGACAGCTTCCCTCTCCCCCGCATTGACCAGATGGTAGACGCTACCGCAGGCCATGAGCTCATGAGCTTAATGGATGCCTATTCAGGGTACAACCAGATCTTCATGGACCCTGAAGACTCGGAGAAAATAGCCTTCATTACCGACAAGGGGACATACTGCTATAGGGTCATGCCCTTTGTCCTGAAGAATGCAGGGGCAACGTATCAGCGCCTTGTAAATAAAATGTTTGAAGATCAAATTGGGAAGTCTATGGAGATCTATGTAGATGACATGCTGACTAAGAGTTTGAAGGCAGAGGATCATGTGGCTGACCTTAAGAGGACCTTTAACACGATGAACAAGTACCGGATGAAGTTCAACCCGGCCAAGTGTGTCTTCGGGGTTAGATCAGGGAAATTCTTGGGTTTTATCATGAATCAAAGAGGTATTGAGGCCAACCCTGAGAAAATAAAGGCCCTCATAGAGATGAAGACCCCCAAGACCATTAAAGACGTTTAGAGGCTCACGGGGCGAGTGGTTGCTTTGAATAGGTTCGTGTCCAGAGCCACAGACAAGTGTTTGCCGTTCTTCAAAATTCTCAAAAAGGCCTTCGAATGGAGCGAAGAGTGTGACCAGGCCTTCAAAGAATTAAAGTCATACCTAGGGTCTCCCTTACTATTATCACGATCGGTGCAGGGTGAACATCTACATGTGAACTTAGCCATCTCTAAATCAGCCATCAGCGCAGCCATTGTGAGAGACGAGGATGAGGTACAGAAGCCCGTGTATTTCAACAGGAAGGCACTCCAGGGGGTAGAGAAAAAATACCAAAGGATGGAGAAGTTAGCCTATGCCTTAATCCATGTATCAAGAAAGATGAAGACATACTTCTAGTCCCATACAATGGTCATCCTCACTGACTCTCCTCTTAGGCAGGTCTTGCACAAGCCAGAAAAATCAGGGAGGCTAATGGCCTGGGCCATAGAGTTGGGGGAGTTTGACATTGTGTATCAACATAGGAAGGCCATCAAGGGGCAAGCATTGGCAGATTTCATGGCTGAATTTACTTGGGAAGATGATGAAACTGAAGATGAGAGCCTCGGGAAGACAGATACCCTACAAGGCAGACTCGCCGGCACACCTGCAGACAAGGCTGAGACAAGCACCGCTAGAGGAAAAGTGGCCGAGAACGAAGAGGGAAGATATCTCTTTAGAAAGGGGTCCCTCACCTAGGAAGTTTCTCAGAAGAATAGACCGTGTGGAGCCTCTTCGTCGACGGGTCCTCCTGCGACAGCGGAAGTGGAGCTGGACTGATAGTATCAGCACCTGATGGCACAGACATTGAGTACGCCCTGAGGTTCAACTTCAAAGCCTCCAACAACGAGTCCGAATATGAGGCCCTGATAGCAGGACTCTCCTTGGCCAAGTCTCTTAGCGTCGGCCAGATTTTGGTCCATAGTGATTCAAGGCTAGTAGTGAATCAGATACTAGGAGCCTACGAGGCCAAGGATGAGCGGATGGCCAAGTACCTTGAAAAGGTGAGGTCACTATTGAAGAGCTTCAGAGAAGTAAAATTGAAGAGCATACCTAGGCTCGATAATGGTCGAGCTGATGCCCTTGCTAGGTTGGCCTCGACGACTAGGAAAAATATCAGGAGGACAGTTCCAGTGGAAATTTTGCTTCGACCAACTATCGAAGATGCTGAGGGAACACTTGGCACTTGCTTGAATGTTTCAAAGGAAACTTCATGGATGGACCCTCTGATCAGATACATTAAAGAGGGGGAGATAACAGAAGCAAGGCAAGAAAGGAAGAAGCTGAGATATAGAGCTGCGAAATTCACTGTCATTGGGGACACCTTATACAAAAAGGGGTTTTTACTCCCATTACTTAGGTGTGTGCACCCATCTGAAGTCCCATCCATTTTGCAGGATGTGCACAAGGAGTCTTGTTCAATCCACATTGGACGCAGATCTTTAGCAAATAGGGTGGTCACCCAGGGGTACTGGTGGCCGACCTTGGGGAAAGATGCCATGGCATATGTAAAAAAGTGTAACAAATGTCAAAGATTTGCCACCATCCCTCACCAACCCCATCAGCCTCTTACCTCCATTACATCCCCATGGCCATTTGCAGTGTGGGGGATCGACCTAGTAGGCCCCTTGCCTAGGGCCATCAATAACTATCGATTCCTCATCGTGGCAATTGACTATTTTTTAAAATGGGCGGAGGCAGAGCCGATGGTAACGATCACAGAACAGAAGACCTTCCAGTTCATCTGGAAAAATATTATATACAGATATGGTCTCCCCAACACCCTCATCTCGAATAACGGGACTCAATTCAAAAATAAATCTTTTGAGAAGTAATGTGAAAGGGTGAGTATCAAACAATTCTTCTCTACCCCAGGCCGACCTCAGACCAACGGGTAAACGGAAGTTACAAATAGGACAATCCTAGATGGGATCAAGAAGAGACTTTAGGAGGCAAAAGGAAGATGGGTCGAGGAATTGTATGATGTACTGTGGGCCTACAGGACGACGGCAAAGACCTCGACCGGGGAAACCCCGTTCATGCTGGCTTATGGCTCAAAAGTCATCATCCCCACTGAGATTGGGTTTCCTACTCATAGGGTCCAAATGTATGACCCCCAGATAAATATGGAAGAGAGGAGACTTGACTTAGACCTGATTGAGGAAAGGAGGGAAGACGCCGAGATAAGGCAAGCAGCCTACCAGCAGAGGACTGCAAGGTTTTACAATCAGAGGGTGAAGCAGAGGCCCATTGCAGTGGGGGACTTAGTCCTCAAAAAGACTTGGAAGAAGCCCAACAAGCTCCATCCAAATTGTCATGTCCCGTATAGGGTCATCGATGAAGTTGTCCCTGGGACCTATAGACTAGAAAACCTAGAAGGGGAACCCTTTTCCAACCCCTGGAATGCAGATCATTTGAAGAGATACCATCAGTAGTGTTGTAATGTCCTATCGGACCACAATTGTGAATGGGTGTTGCTCCAACAGAACACTTGCAATGATAATGAGAAATATCAGTGTTTCCCCTCATCTTGCGTTTGTCAGTTCTAGTAAGGTTGGGATCATCTTTAGATAGCCACCCTCGGCTATAATGAGGATCGATGGTGGGGACGACCCCACCTTTGCCCTCAAGAAAGGTGAGAGAGGGATTCATTAAAAACTATTAATTTGTTAAAAACAACCCTCGGCTATAATGAGGGTCAATGGTGGGGACGACCCCACCTTTTCCCTCAAGAAAGACGAGGGAGGACTTAAAAACCATTAGGTTGGTTAAAAGCAACCCTCGGCTATAATGAGGGTCAATGGTGGGGACGACCCCACCTTTTTCCTCAAGAAAGACGAGGGGGGACTTAAAAACCATTAGGTTGGTTAAAAACAACCCTTGGCTACAATGAGGGTCAATGGTGGGGACGACCCCACCTTTTCCCTCAAGAAAGACGAGGGAGGACTTAAAAACCATTAGGTTGGTTAAAAACAACCCTCGACTATAATGAGGGTCAATGGTGGGGACGACCCCACCTTTGCCCTCAAGAAAGACGAGGGAGGACTTGAAAACCATTAGGTTGGTTAAAAACAACCCTCAGCTATAATGAGGGTCAATGGTGGGGACGACCCCGCCTTTGCCCTCAAGAAAGACGAGGGAGGACTTGATTAAAAAAAATTAATTTGGTTAAAAACCACCCTCGACTATAATGAGGGTCAATGGTGGGGACGACCCCACCTTTGCCCTCAAGAAAGACGAGGGAGGACTTGATTAAAAACCATTAATTTGGTTAAAAACCACCCTCGGCTATAATGAGGGTCAATGGTGGGGACGACCCCACCTTTGACCTCAAGAAAAACGAGGGAGGACTTGATTAAAAACCATTAATTTGGTAAAAACAACCCTCGGCTGTAATGAGGGTCAATGTTGGGGACGACCCCTCATTCACCCTCAAGAAAGACGAGGGGGGACTTGATTAGAAACCATTAAGTTGGTAAAAACAACCCTCAGCTATGATGAGGGTTAATGGAGGGGACGACCCCTCCTTTACCCTCAAGAAAGGCGAGGGGGGACTTTATTAAACATTAATTAAAATTGGTGGAAACCACCCTCACCTATAATGAGGGTCAATGTTGGGGACGACCCCTCATTCACCCTCAAGAAAGACGAGGGAGGGGTTAGTGATATTGTTAATGTAAAAAATTCACAATACAAATCACACAAGAGACGAGTATGGAAGACAACAAGAGAGATGATATTATAAATGAAGTATTACAAAATGATGTTTGTTCTACAAAAATAAGGTACAAAAATGGGGTACATAAAGAGGGTATTGGCTACAAACAGCCACCCTATTGAGCAGCATCAGCGGGCAGGGCCTCAACATCGATAAGAGAAGTCTCCTCAACGACAAGGACAAGTTGATCCTCAGACGTGTCGATACCCTCGACGTGCACTTGGGACTCCACGTGGGCTAAGGCCTCAGCAATTAATGGGTCGTCCAATTGAACTGCCTCAAGAGAGGGACGGACTGAAGATATGGCATCACCAAACTTGAGGACGACCCACCGACAGGCCGTCCTGATCCCCCTCTCCAAGTATTCGAGACCGAAGCCTTGAAACTCATCTGAGAGTTTGTAGGCCTCCACAACGTCGTCCTCTGCCTTCTTCACGGCCTCAAATAGCTCAGTCTTGAATTGAGCCCCCAGGTTGGTCAAGGCCTCATCCTTCTCTTTAAGAAGCAAGTCCTTGGCCTCCAGGTCTGCATCATGCTGCTTTGTCAGCTCATCCAGGACCCTTGCATGCTCAGTCCTGGCACTCTCCAATTCAGCCCTTGTAGTCTCAAGCTCTGACTGCAGATCAGCCTCGTGTTGAATAGCCCTCTCATCTTTATGGAATTTTTGTTGGTTCTCAGCCATCCACTTAGTGGCCGAGGTAAAGGCACAGACAGACTGCGTAAGAAAAATAAACTTGTTAAGAGGCCGAGGAAACAGTTTGTGAAAGCATTCAATTAAGGAAATGAAGTAAGAACAAGTACCTGAGCCAGATTGTGTAGACCATAATCATACACCTTCGCCGGGGGCATCTTGGATAAGAATTCATAGTCCGCAGCCGAGGGGGCAAAAAACATAGACGCCTTGGCCGCCCTCAGGTTGGCAATCAGAGAAGATGGCTCGGCCTTCAAAAATGCTAAGTTTTGGGACCAGAAGGCCCCCATACTGGAAGAGGAGGCGATCCCCTCAGATGCCTCCACCCTTGCCCTCGTCCTAGAATCTGGTCGAGGGTCAACAAGGACTTCTGGCTCTTTCCTCTTTTGCCTATCGGTGGTCGGCTCAACATGCATCGACCCCACGGTCTTTGTCTTCCTCGGAGCTTACTGAGGCTCCTTGCCTTTCTTCTTGCCCACACCAGATAGTAAGCTCGGGGTAGTCATTTCCTAATGATGGTCAGATATACCTGTAGGACGACCTGAAAAGAAGACGACACATCAGAAAAATGCAGGGGCAAAGATGAAACACTTGGAAAAAAGCAAAGATTGGGCAAAAAATAATATAACTCACATAGCTCTGTCAGGGGGCCGACCATCAGACCAGCTTCTTAGAGGAACCGAGGGGTCATCATATCTTCAAACTTTGCAAGTTCGCCCCCTTTCCCTCGTTCTCTCAGATATTTGACTATGTCCTTATCATCCAGACTAAGTTCGGGGTCTGACCCGGCCTTCATCGAGGGGTTAGACCATCTTCTTAGAATCCTAGGACCATCAACCAAAGGTTGAGCCTCGACGAAAAATTCCCATTTTCCAGAAACAAAGAAGAATTTCTTCTTCCAATCGTGGTTGGAGGTTTGTGCCACGTGGAGAAGTTTTTTATCAGACTACCTTGCCCCCAGATGATAGTACCCAGGCTGCTTGGACGAGGAAGTGATATTATAACAAGCCAAGAACAGATCGGCTGAAGGCTCGTCAGTAAAGGCATTCTTCCATAAGGAGACATAGCCGAGGATCGTCCTCCAGGAGTTGGGAGGAAGTTAAGAGGGGGCAACGGCGAGGGCTGACAAGATATTCACAATGGCAGGGTGCAGAGGGAACCTAACACCGACCTTAAACATCTGTTCATATACTGCGATCTCTCCCTCTTCACCCTCAAAGACCCTCTCAGACTCAGAGGGGACCCTCATACTTATGTTGGGGGGCACACCAAATGCATGCCTCCATGGTAGGAGGTCACGATCCCTGACTGAGGAAATATAGGACGAGGCATGGGAGGTGTCAACTGGGTCAGCGTCTGAGTCCTCACCATCATCCTCAGTCCCCTCTCCCTTGGCCTCATCACCTGTCAGAGGCCCATGAGGAAAAGTCATCTGGAAGGCGTGGGGGGATAAAATTGTCACAGGAATACCCTCGGAAGGGACCACACCCTCGGCCTTGGCTAAGATCAGACGTTTTTCTCCTCCCAGAAGGGCCAGCACCTGTTGGTGATGATACTCTCTCATCCATATCTCCCTCGCAAGATTGACTCTCGGCTGGACGACAGGCCGACCCACAAGACTCAGGTGGTTTTATTGTGGCTAGAGGAATGGAAAAAATAGGTCGTACCCAATTAGGATCGGCCCCTCATCCTCTATCCTCCTCTTCCTCTATTTGCCTTATCTCTATAAAGAACTTCTCTCTCAAGGATGAAAACTCTTCAGCTAAACTATAAAGCCTCTTAAGCATTAAGGGGAATACCCCACACTTAGAAGAATTTGGCTAGGCCAACTACAAACAATCTCACAGTTGACTAGGTTGGACTTTTTGATCGAAACCAAAGTATTAAAGGGTTTTTATCGAGAACATTCAAGAACAAACCACCGTAGAAGAATGCCAAAAAATTATGAGACAGCTAAAGAAAAGCCTAGTCCTACAGACCTAAAGCAGTCGAGGTGTAAATAGCCATGGAACATAAAGAGGGCAATAGCTCAGAGGGATTACCTGAGAAAGAACAATGAGGTCTGATGCAGAAATCGCAGAAATGGCTATGGAGCTATTGAGAAGTTGAGAAGCTAGAGAGAGAGAGTTCAGGAGCGAAGAAGAAGAAGAAGAAGAAGAAGAAGAAGAAGAAGAAGAAGAAGAAGAAAGAGTAACTTTAAAAAATCTATTTAAATACCCTTACTAATGAGTGGGCCCATTAACCAATGCAGAGCACAGCCCACGAGGAGGGCATCATTAGGGCACAAAGTCCCAAGCAGTGTGCAGTCGCCACGCCTAAAAAACTGGAATGATAGTGGATAAAAATTTAACAGGTGTCATTTCAGTTTGACAGGTGTCATCCATCCAACTAATTATACACTTATCTCAAAAGCAACACTATCCCTCAGCCATCTTAACATCATTTATGGCTAAGGGCTGGGCCGAGGGTTGTAATACTTCATTTTGTAATACCCGTATATACCCTCGACTAGGCCAAGGTCGCCCTCCAATAAGACGAGCCCAAGATGGTCGCGTAACCCTTCAAGGGGCCGACTCCTCATCATGGTCCAGATGACCCTTTAAGGAGCCGACCCCTTATCATGGTCCAGACGACCCTTCAAGGGGCCGACCCCTCATCATGGTGTAGACGACCCTTCAAGGGACCGACCCCTTATCATGGTCCAGATGACCCTTCAAGGGCCGACCCCTCATCATGGTCTAGACGACCCTTCAAGGGGCCGACCCCTCATCATGGTCCATACGACCCTTCAAGGGGCCGACCCCTCATCATGGTCTAGACGACCCTTCAAGGGGCCGACCCCTCATCATGGTCCAGATGACCCTTCAAGGGGCTGACCCTTCATTAGGCCCAGACGATCCTTCAAGGGGCCGACCCCTTATCAGGCTCAGACGACCCTCCGAGGGTATGACAGTACGAGGCCTAAATTAGGCCAGACTCGTTACCAAAAGGAACTTTGCCCTCGGCCTCATATCGTAGACCGAGGGTGACATCATCAAAGCGCGTGGTTTGGGAGACGCGTGGAACAGTGCGCGTGAGGATCACATGGAAAGTGGAAGACCGTTATAATAATATCACCCCCTCACGTGAGGGAATATTATGTCATCATTTGGCATCTACATGTCTCAACAGGAGATTGGCTAGATCATCATTCACATGCACCATGCATACTTGGGGGGTACACTACACCCCCCAAGACCTATATATACTTGTCACCTACAAGGGGATCGATCGATAATTGTAACCCTAGCAGAAACTCTGCTTATACACATAGTAGAGAGAGAAAATGAGCTTATGTGCATTGTATCCAAGGCCATTAGTGCCCATACTTAGTGGATCACACACTCACACTTGATGTAGGCCTAATTGGCTGAACCACTATACATCATTGTCTTATTCCTCTTATACTCACCTCCTTCTATATACTCACACACACACATATCCATGGTTGCCATGGTTAATACTGTTTGAGCTCATCATCACTTACCTGGTGGTGCTAGATTTCAGTATCATCAGCACACATGATTTCCTGAAGCAAAGAAATAACATCTATATGCTATGTAGCTTAAACAGGTAGCTAAGCAAGAGAGATTGGAACCTAGGAGTTTTAGCCCAAGGCAATGTATCGTACAAAGAATACCACCATCTTTAAAGCATAAAAATACCTTTATCTAGCCATAGCCAACTCATCAACAGTCTCAGCCTAAATAGTTGGACGACTTTCGCCTAGCTAACTGCTAAAACAATATTGGACTATTAGAACCATAAACATGCGCAGCTCTTGCAGAATTTTACCAAAAAGAAAAAAACAATCTACTCCAATAACTCTTTAGAGCAAATTTTCAATGCTACGGACAAGATTTCAATTTAACTACTTGCCATTATATGTCATTACTTTGAAGATATTTTGGTGGTCTTTACTATATGCCCCCAAACCATGCAATGCAACCAACCTTTAACAGCAAGTGGGATTACTGTATAGAAAAGATAAACATAAATAAATAAAAACACAGATAGAATCTTTACAGAAAATTATGCATTACAGCTTTTATGAAACAGAATAATGGATTAAATTAAATATATGACTCTCATGACACTATAATTTAATTACTTAAGGGGGATCATTAATTATAGTGAACCAAGCTTCAGCCTCACCAAATGCTGGTGGTTCAAATGTTCGGTTCAGGCTAGACAATTTGGGTCCCCAAGCAGGGTCAAAAAAGAAGGCCAAGAGAAAGGGTAGGAGTCATGCAGCAGATCAAGGTGGCAGCTGTGGCTTTGGGATGAGAGTCCAGAAATCCAGTTCCGGTTCAGGTGTTCGCAGGGATTTTGAAGGAGGACAAATGCCCCTTTATCCTAGAGTTCCCAAATTAAGAGGAATTATTGGAGGTATGCATTCTAGTTTGCTAAAATTTATCCCTGCTAACTTGAAAGACATAGCAGCGGCTGGATTTGAAGAGGGCGAAGAGGTGTCTTTGGAGTCACTGAAGGAGAAGGGTTTGATCAACCTCTCTGGAAGAAAGAGGATACTTCCAATAAAGATTTTAGGTGATGGGGAAGTGAGTGTGAAGCTGAAGTTCAAGGCCAAGGCCTTTTCAAAAGGAGAAAAAGAAAAGATGGAGGCAGCTGGTTGTTCGTTGATGACATTGCCTGGGCAGAAGAAGTGGGTGAAGCCATCTGTTGATAAAAACCTTGCCCATGCTGATGAATACTTTGCCAAGAAAAGAGCTACTACCGCTGCTGCTGCCAAGTCAGGTGACTCCCCTTCTGGCTGAGCCACATTCCTTGACCACACCATTCAACGTTTTCCTTTTTGGATAGAGATGTAAAACACCCAATCTTGAAATTTTAGGGACTTCTTTTTTTAATCATCAGAAAGTAATTTTGGTTTGCCTTGATAATTCGATTCCAGTTGAGTAAAAAAAATAATTTAATTACTCCATATAGGGAAAAGAATCAGTAAATTTACTCCAACATTGGATAATAATAATAAACTATGTTTTATTTCAAAACATAGTATTGTTTATGAAAATAGTATTGTTGTATTGCTGATGAAAAAAATGAGTTCCTTTAACAACAGGTCTTTTATAATAGTTTTTTCTGATTTACATCTAAACTTGAAAACCTAACAATTCCCCTAACTACAACACTTGAAAACATAACAAATTTTCCTACCAACGCTAATTGTCATTACACCACCAACATAAAGTCCCTACATAACACATGTTACTAATTTACCAATTTCAGTGAGGACTGAACTTAAAGTCGGGTTGATCAAAATATCATTACTAGTTGGACTCGCAAGTAATGAGGAAAAGGGAACACAGTGTAGGATTTTAGTACATGAATTGATTAATTTAATTCAAAAAGAAGGGTTCCATTTTTTTTATAAATTTGTAGTTAATCCAAAGAATTATAAGTAGAAAACATTCAGTCAGCACAAAATGTATGTAAACCTCGAGGCACAATGTGTTCCCCTTTAGTTATTTAGCGTCTACCTTGGAAGAATATTTCCAGAACCCAAAAGCTAGGTTTCTTCTAAGGACCAAAAGATTTAAGAAAATATACATCATAATTTTCGCAAGGGTTTCATCCCCTGGAGGTTTCCAGATTTCCTATAGCAAATTCTAGCATAAAGGACGTGATAAACACTACTTAATCCAACCAAAAACACTACGTAACAAGAATATCAAGAATCAACGGCAATTAGCAAATTTTAACGTAGTAATCTAACGATCCTCAAAGCAGCCACTCCAAATCAAATCAATATTGACTCTAAAAAGAATCGGTCCTCCATCGCAAATGAGAACATGATCACCAATTTTATACATTTAAGAGATTTAAAAAATTTGACATAATAGACTGATTAATTATCATCTTTAGACTTCACTGCCTCTGCAAGTCGTAAATGCCAGTGAAAATATATGCACTTCACTCCCTGATATGATGTAAGAAAATAGAGCTAATTCACAATGGTTTCTTAACTAGGATTAGCAAATGGAACTTTAAATCTATTATTGAATCTGAATATTCCACCATAAGTCAAAATATATCTTAAATGACCTGTCCACTAAGCTTATATCCTATAGGAATAAACCAACTATCTAACCTGGAGTTATTACAGTGGCTATTACACAAACCTTAGATGCATATGGATAATAAGGAGCCTCGTTCGCTTTTCTTGGAAGAGCACCTTGATAGAGATCTTTGTGTCGATGGCAAGCATACATTTGTCTCTTTTGTTAAAAATGTAATGGATTATGAGATACCTACTTTCAAAAAATTCATAGTGCATAGACCTGAACTTTTAAGGGCAGCATGCGAATGGAATTAGTTAGTTGTGCCACTGCACTGATCAATGGAGAAATGGATCAAAAATTGGATCTCAATTATCCATCTAATGTAGGATTTTATCCGCTATATCATGCAACCAAATTGTTGTCCCATGAATTAATAGAACAATTTCTTTCTCACAGAGCTCGAACAAATCTCAGATGCAAGCATGTTGAACCACTGCTCAACCAGAAACTCCGATTTCACATGGAAGTTAAAAGCTTGTGTTTTTTGGATGAAATAAAAGAAGGGACTCCCAAACTATCAATTCTCAAGTTTCTATGTCTACTCTGCCTACCTAAAATTAAAAATGTAATGAAGATAATTGAATTGATTGCGTAGAAAACAAATGGTAAACTAGTGGAGCTTGTTGCCCTGCTCATTGTGGCCTGGTAAAAGCTTATTGATCCCACTGCAACAGTCTGTGAACATATTTCGATGCATAATGCATGTGTTGAACCATGAGGATAAGAAAGCAGTGAATGTGTCTAGACACCAATTACTCGAGGTGTTTGAGAGGGCAGGGGATGCTATCCAGGCATATTTTAGACAAGATAAAACTGAGCTTAGCAATAGACAAGACAAGCGATGACAGAAGTTGCAGATTTGCTTCTATTAGATGGCTTTCTTGTGAAGCCGCAAGATACTTTTTGTGATGTGAAGTGGTTTCCAATCTAAGACTTCCAAATATTTTCTTTATGCCACATTACCTTATGACTGGATTGAGAGAGTTTTCAAGATGATACGCCTTTTACTAAGAGGCTTCTTCCTCATGGAGATTGGAGAATATCATCAAGGGATCTTGGCATGTCGTTAAGACACTATTCCGGGACAGGTCAAAGATGGCCTTGCAAATTATCTAATGATCAATTAAAGTTTCAAAGTGTTGTTGAAGCTAAAGTAAAAATGGGTAGAGCCTTATCTACCAAATGTATCTCGTAGAAATCCTAAAAAGAGTGAGAATGCTCGAATTAACTCCCAAATAATTCCTATTGTGGTCAAAGATGACACTCTTCAAGTCGCCAATTCAATGACTATAGTCAATGATATTGAATCGAATGGTATTAATGAAGATAAGATTTATCTTTTCCCGGCATTAAGTAAAGATTAGTACAATTTAAAATATAATCTTAGGGCTCCTTCCTGTAGATATAGACCACGTGGATATTCTTAGTAATTTTATATATCTATTCATATGTATTTGAGTTATGAAGTTCTTTGATTCTAAAAAAACGTAGTTTATGTAAAGTTTTTTCACTTGCCCACCTTTCCCTTAACGTGCTGTCTTGATTTTAAGCTATTAGATTCCTTTATGATCTCAATTTAAGCAATGTCTTTGTATAACATTCTCATCTTTCATTGCAGGACCACTAGTGTGACAACATTCGTCTAGGAAGACTAATGCGAAGTATTAAACTGGTCTATGTTTGAAATATTCATAATGATATGTAAAATTCAATTTCAAATACTCCGTCATGGGTAAGATTACTTTTGTTAGCATTATGATTTTAGATGTCTAAATATGAAATACATGTAGTCTACTACGATTATCAAAAGCTCGTGCCTCGCGCGAGGTTGAAAACTAGTTTGGTTCAACTTTAGCAGCCTACATTGACTAGAATTGCAACAAACCGTACCCATGGTCTTGAACTCTATGGAGAACCTTCCATTATGTGTTTGACATAAAGGTGAGTGGATGCGAAAGGATTATATACCATATATTCATAATATAAAAGATACAATAAATTCATATAATTGAAAAAATGTCGCAATAATAGTTATTATCTCATCTAAAGCACTTGATACTCATAATTAAAAAGAGATGAATGGAAAAAGAGTTTGAGGGTTGGAGTGGTGGGGTTGGAAAATCCTGTCAAGAATTTCTACTCCCGAATATTAATATTCAGTGACCTACAACATGAACTTAAACATATGAGATCAAATAATTAAATAGAAATACCTTGGAAAATTCAATAGGGTTCATTAGTATTACAAGCTACCACAAAGTTACTCCCTGTCAATTATACATGATAACGTCAATAAATACAGAAGATACTCATATTAAAACTAAGGGTAGAAATATGGTTTACTCGTGTCATTATTGTGTTTTTTGGTTTGGATTTGAGTACTAATTTTTTTTTAAATGAATTTAAAATCAACTTTTTTATTAATTGTGCCACCCTATGGTATCATAATAAGATTGTCTAAAAAGTGTCATCACATCAAAAATTTTCAGCCCTTAAATAAGACAATCGATGCTATCAAACTATTATGCGCGGATAAAAATGGTAAATGAATCTGAATAGCACCTAAATCGGGTGCAATTCTCCCTCGATTCTCCTCTGATTCGCACTCATCGCAAGTACAATTTTTTTAATTACACTTAATAACAGATCCTTCATTGATTCTATAAGAATTCTAATTTTTTGAAGCTCAAACAATCTTGGTCGTATTTTTTGGATCAACGTCTTTTTATATGAGGATATATATATATTCTAGGTTGTTTGGAACTTTGAGAAGGAGAGGGGATGAGAGTTGGCCTTAGATAATAAGAGATTCGAGATTCGACGTTTCAACATCTTCTGGCCTTGAGCAGTAAAACTAAATAATAATTCCAAAATGCTTTATATAAGTGACATTCGAAAAGTTTTATACGTGTCTATACGATAGATGAAATTATTAAGTATTGGGAATGCAAATCTTTTTCGCAAATGATACTATCACTAACATCCTTTTTGGTATGGTCAATTATACTTATGTTGGAGACAATTGAACGTAATTATTAATTCGTACAAAACCTATTTTATCATCTACAGAAAATAAAGAAACAATATAAAATATTTTTGTGTTATAGATTTATTTCTCAACGCACCTGAATCCTACCTTTTTAAAGATTTTTCGAATCGATGCACCCGCGTCATGCTGCGCCCGCATACGTGCTTCATAGCTGTAAAAAAAGCCATATTTATTAAAACGGAATCTAATTGCCTTGGTGCTTCATAAACGTATGGGGGAAATAAGGATATGATCACATTTATATATATACAATTTGGATTTAGTAAGAAATACACTTTACGATCATCTCACATCCATCCATGTGTGGAACTTAAAAAGTTAATAAATACAATAAGTTGACACAAAATTAATAAAAAATTATAAGCTAATGAATATAAATAATATCATTGAGGAAATAAAGAATTTAAAAATACTTTCATCTGTACCTCTTCACATAAAATTTACAATTGACTAGAGTTGAATGCACCACAAAAATTTCTACCAAACACAATAGAATGCAAGAAAATCATTGTACATCAAGTAGGTTTAGGTTTAAAAGACAATACAATGGTTTTGGGAGAAATTTTTGGGTTTCCTTAAACACCACCCTTTACAATTGTGACAAATTTCACCCATCTCCTTCAAGCGCTTTTTTTAATAATTGAAGTCCGTAAAAACCATTTTGTAGACTTGATCTATTAAAACCAACATGAGAACCGTTCTCTGAAACATGATCCCTCGCAACACTTGATGTCTTATCATCTTTTTTTCTCTTATTTAGCAAGGAGATGTATCTTCAAACATCACTAAAAAAGGCGAAAAAAATCTTGAATTTAGTCTTGAAGGGTCTTACTAAGAAGTGGATTGAAAAAGGAAGAACATGGCTGAATAAACTGAAAATGGTGTATCTATCAAATAAAAATCACATGCTTTAAACTTGAGAAACAACTCATATTTTTAGAATCTCACCAATCTTATGTATATCTATTTGACATATATACAAAATTTCAATACACAATCTCAGCCCTAGAAGAATAAATTGACATTAAGAAAAAAATTGGATATTATCTCACAAAATAAACACGAAAAAAAAAATTATAATGCAAGTACAAGTAAACTGGTAAAACAGAGGAAACAATCTTTTGTTTTCAATAGTGAAAAGAAATTTATATGTTCGACAGATACACACAACATACATAAATAAAATTGACGAAAATATTGAAACAAATATAATTAGAAACACAAATAAAATAAAACCACAAGAATGACATCTAAATTCAATCAACCAGTGATAAATTTAATCAATATTTATTTTTTTATCATGGATCGCACCAGAATAAGGGAGAGAGAGGAGGAAGTGAAACCTCAACGAGCTTCATCTTACTACCAGTGACATGCTGCAGATATCTACCGAGGACAAACCCATCGATTTTGGAGAATAGTAGAGATCGCTATTTGAGGAAAGGGTTTTCAACTCTATGTCGTTTAGGGGAAGGTCAAAATTAGGGAGGGCAGAAAAATGCGCGGGATAGGGAAAAAATAGGGCGCCTCTTTTTCACGAAATATTATTATCGTGTTATCCAAACTACATCGTTTCACTTGTGCTTTCTTAAAAAGTTTATAAAATATGGCAAATTTCTCGGCATTTTACAATAATTCTCACATATTACCAGCACTTAAATAAAAACTCCATAAATTTTCAGCTCTTGATAAAAAATGTCGGCAAATGTATTTTTCACAACACTTTTGAAAAATGCTGCAAAATAATTGTCGAGAAAAGTCCTTTTTCTTGTAGTGAGAACATTTTTTTACTGCACATTCATACCTCTATGGGTAGCCAGTATTACCCCCATTTTAAAGCCCTTCGGGAGGTTGGGGTTGATATTAAAGAGAAGGCCCACAATCAGAAGACAGAATCTGAATCAAAGGAGCGGGTAGGATAGTTCACCCTTCACGAGTATGATACGCCAATTACTACCAATGTCTCAACTATTAATAACATCTCTCAACCTTCCACCTTATGGGCACCATAAGATTGCCCTATTTTGACTCGGTAGGAATACACCAAGATCCATTATCCCCTCTCAAGCATGAAATATATATCTCTTTATTATATTCGCACTTGTAATCCACACTTGCCAAGTTTTATAGTAGATCATCACATAACTGCTAGTTCTTATTCATTTTTATGGAGTCAAACATTCCATCCAACTCATGGGAAACTACCATATTATCTGTCACATATTAATGACATAACAATGGATTCTCGTTCACATTCGGAGGAGGGATCTGAAGAGTACCTTTAGATACTTGATCATTGATTATCTTGTGTGATTAGTAGGAATATTTTATCAAATATTAAACTCTTTGGTGTAGGTAACAAAATTTGGGGTTGGCTCTATCTATTGCCATAGGGCTTTATCGAGCATGTTGGGTGGATCCCTTAATCCTTCTCTGAGAAAGCAAGTTTGTATGGAAAGTTCTTATATAAGGTTACGCACACACAAATTCAAATTTTACCCAAATTTTATCTTGGTTAACATTTACGTGTGCATGCAATGTTGAAATTAAACTCTCTAATCACACAAACAAACTAAACATGCGAAGAAGATAAGAAAAAATCCCTTTCATAAAAAACCTAGTATTCAGCACTGTAAAGAGTTTGATAGACACTTATTGACTTAGTGACTACTTAGCTCCACTAAGTATAATGCCCAGGGTCTTCTAATCTTCTACATAATTTAAAGCAGTCCAATGCCACCCACATGAAGAGGTATTCCCTCGGTATCCATCGATCAACCTCAGGATTGCATAATGCTATCTTATTCAGTTAAAGAGTCACAAACTCCATAAAAATCAGTCATAGAGCAGATCTTTACATGGGTTTGATGTAGGTATGGAAACTAGGGTTTTTTTTAAACTCAACAAATTATATATGGGATGCATGATTTGGATAATCGAAGTGTTTTACTAAAATATAAAGATGAAAACTTTTGGTTCCAATATGGGGATTTTTTTATCGCCAAAAGCCTAGAGAAAAACTAAATGAAATAAGATTCTCCAGCAAAAACACGAATTTCGAGGTGATATTCTTGTTCGAACAAAAATTACATCCCATTTGAATGAAAACACTAGTTTCGTTCAAATAAGATGAGGTCTCATTTGAACGACAATGCATTGTTAAGCACCCAAAAGTGTCTATTTTATACCCTGAATAGACGATTTTTAATTGCTAATTCTCGACAAAACGGGTCTTATGCATGTATTTGTCTATTGTGCAGGCTTGATTGCTGTTGCGATTTCAAAAGCGTTATTTCAAGGCAAATTGCATCAAGAAATGACTAAATCCCGATTTTCGTACCTAAACCTAGCCTAAACCTGGCCTAAACCAAACCCGAACATTGTGCGTGTTTAGTTTGCACCCTTTATTTTATTTTTATTTTTTATTAATTTGATTAGATTTTTATTTGAGTCGTTTTTAATTTTTAGGATTAATTTTATTCGATATTGACGAGGTAGGAGTCCATGGGAACCTGCAACTTAATGAATTGGAGGAAATAAAAAATGATGCCTATAATATATCCAAGAAGTATAAGGACAAGATGAAGTGGATCCATGACCAAAGCATCATGCGCAAAGAATTCCACCCTGGTCAAAAAGTTTTGTTGTATAATTCTCGGTTGCATCTCTTTCCTGGGAAATTGAAAACTAGGTGGTCTGGACCCTTTATTATTAAGTCAGTTACTCCTTATGGTGCCATCACCGTGCAAAATCCCAAGGATGGTAGCCTCTTTCAGGTCAATGGTCAATGCTTGAAGCCTTTCTTAGAATTAGGCCCCACTCACATAGAAGAGATTGACCTTGTTGACCCCATTTATGAAGACTGATTGTTGATTCTTGTTTGGGGGTCATTATTTTCCTCCGATTTTTTTGCTACCCCATTCTCTCCTAGAATATAATTTCTTTTTCGATAGTTTCGATTGGTCTGGCTGAAGACGTCAAACTTAGTGCTATCGGGAGGCAGCCTACTGTTTCTTGTATAAGTCTCATCCTTTTTGGGGGTGGTGTTTTACATCACCCTATGCTTCACATGTATATAGACTTGTACATTTTTTTCTCTTATTATGTATTTAAGTTTCTTCTTGGACTCATCTGATCCATTTCATTAGCGGTTGATTCTAGTAATTTCTTTCCTCCCTTCTGCTCTCAATCTTAAAAATCATTTTACATAACATCGAGGATGATGTTCCTTTTTATTTGGGGGTGGGGAATTTTATCAAAATCGTACCTCTTTTGAAAAATGTTGATTTTCAAAACCGAATTGTTAAAATTTTCATCCAGTTTCTTTCATCTCATTCATTGACGTGAATTTTCTATCATCCATCTTTCTAAGTCTAGGAATCAAGTTAGAGGATTTATCTTTTTATAAATAGCTTATGTAATACATAGTAAGGCATGTTGCACCATAAATTTTTAGACTCAACAAATTTACCCACTTATCACGTAACAATGGTTTGGAGTTGAAGAGTACTACAACTCTGAAGAGAACCTTAAGGATCACTAGTAGAGACTTTAGCTTGTGAGATTTGTGCCTTTCACCCTTTCATAGTGTTTTACGCAATCTCTGAGTCGCAAGTTGATTCAACTTCTTTTGGGTCTGCACTTTAAATCTTTGTATGATCTCATTATTCTTCATTAAAATTTTGGCTTGATCACTAAGAACGACATCACTTTCAATTTGTAACAAACATGTGTCTTGAAATTTGTCCCGATCACTATATTTTCACCCATTCACTTCACCCATTACATTCCCATGCTCTTCCATATTCCCACATATTTTCCCACTCCATTCATTATCATCCATAATTTTTTTTTTAGAAAAATAGAGTTTTTTCAAATGTAAAATGTATTCCATGTTGAGAGTATAGAAACAAAAAAATATAGAAAAATATAAACAAAATAGAAAAAGAAAAGAAAATTTGAAAAAAAAAAGAAATAGAAAAGAAAAGAAAAAGAGAGTTTGTAGTTAGTCCTTGTTAAATAAAGACATTTATGCCTAAAGTGTTGTACACTCTTCTCATACATCCATCGTATCACCATCCTATCCTACCTACCATCCTTCCCATCTCATTTCCCCCTCACCCATAAACATCCATATTTTCCCCTAGGTGTTCGGGCAAATGAAAGTTAACATGGTGAATAACTTGACGTTCTCACTATAGTGATCAACATCCTTTCATGAGATCATTTTTCTTTCTACATGTTCGTTCTTTCTTATATGTGCGTGAGACGTTTGAACTTGCTTACATTTACTCACCTCCTCACACACAAGAGCGAAACACTTACCCTAATCTCGAGAGTTTGTTTGAGAGAGTTATATTTCGTGAGATTTTGAAGTTGAAGCGTTGATTCCAAAAAGGCAATCTAGGAATTACTTTTATGATACTCGACCTGCTTTGACTGATTCACACTATACACGTTGATTTCTAGGAAGGATGTGTCCTGACTATTTACTTAGCTAACCTTTTTATACACTTCTAGCTTGTATTTCTCAAAATATTTATCTCATGATGGATTGTACGATTATTCTACATCTAATAAGATATTGATTGCAGTTTGCAAATAATGAATTTTATGGGTATATTTTCTACAAACCCTCACGAGACAAAACTCATCCTGCAGAGCAACCTATAGGTTTAAAGGCTTGTTGCACATGCAAAGTGCAATAAGTTGCCCGCGAAAGTGGTACACTTTTGGTTTCTTATCTTTTTCTTTATCTCTATATTTTTCTTGAGGACTAGCAATGTTCTATTTGGGGGTGGTGTGATAAGAACCCAAAAGTGTATATTTTATACCCCGAATAGACGATTTTAATCAGTAATTCTCGATAAAATGGGTCTTATGTGCGTATTTGTCTATTTGCAAGCTTGATTACAATTGCGATTTCAAAAGCGTTATTTCGAGGCAAATTCCATCAAGGAATGGCGAAATCCCGATTCTCATACCTAAACCTAGCCCAGACCTGATCTAAACTGAACCCGAACATCGTGTGTGTTTAGTTTGCACCCATTATTTTATTTTAATTTTTTATTATTTTTTTAGATTTTTATTTGAGTCTTTTTTAATTTTTAGGATTTATTTTATATTTTGTTTAGAATTTGTATATATTTTTAGGATTTATTTGCGTCGACTATTTTTTATATATTTCTTTTTTATTTAGGTGGAAGTTTTATTTTTATTTGATCTTTATTTTTAGTTTTTAGTTTTATTTTATTAGGATAGGTTTATTTTTGTCTTTTATTAGGAATTTAATTTTCTAGTTTTTTTTAGATTTTGTATTTTCTTTAGTTTCTTTTTATTAGATTAGGATTTTATTTTAGTAGATTTTAATTTTTAGTTTTATTAGTTTTATTTTTTTAGGGAATGTTATTTGTTTTGGGTATAAATTAGTCACACACAAACCACACTATTCTACACACTCAT
Source organism: Sambucus nigra (assembly GCA_949130495.1). Taxonomy (NCBI): domain Eukaryota; kingdom Viridiplantae; phylum Streptophyta; class Magnoliopsida; order Dipsacales; family Adoxaceae; genus Sambucus; species Sambucus nigra. The sequence continues at coordinate 224,079,793 of OX422218.1, forward strand.
ATGTAATACCCCGTATTTTTATGATATTTATTTATGGGATTAATTGAATTAAATGTGTATTAATTGGAAATTAATCCGGATAAAAATACTAGCGAGATGCGAGTTGGTATTTGATTTTAATAAGTATATATGGCTATATATGAATATTGAATTATGAAATTTGTCGTAAGATTGAAATACGGCAATTTGGAAATTTTGTTGGGACGCGTGTGACAGTCGCGTCAGGAATATAATTATTTTAATTAAAAAGTGAATTTTATTTCTATTAACCGTATGGTCGTTTTGAGTGAGCCAACGCGTCCAGAAGGGTCAAAATAGTCAGAAAACACTAGCCGGGGGTATAGTTTGGGTCCCGGGGCATTTTTAGGCCATACCGGCAACGTAAAAGGGTAGTTTGGTAATTTTGGAATTTTGGGAATTAAAACCCACGAAAATTAGAGTTAAAAATCTGACTTAGTCTTAACCCACTAAGCCATTTCCAACCCCAATCTAGGTAGTGGGCTACGGGAGAAGTTTAGAAACCTTAAACTTGCCAAAAACCAACCTCCACCTCCATTGTCATCCTTAGAGAAGAGATTTGTAGAGAGAGAAAGAGAAGAGAATTCTGCAGAGAGAGAGAGAGGACAATTCAACCTTCAAGATTCAACCTCAAATTCAGAGAAATATTAGAGGCAAGTGGTTTAATTATGTTATTTGCAAAGAATGTTTCTTCCATGCGTAGGAAATTTATACAATTGTTTTGTTCTTGGAGAATGATAAAGACCCATTGAATTGGAACTAGAGAATTACATTTTAATGAGGAGATTGCATGTAGAATTGTGTTAGGGTGATTATTTTGATAGAAATACATCTTTTATATTACCAAAAACGGATCTAATTATAACTATGGAAGACTTTAAATTTCTAGGGTTCATGTTCTTGAAAATTGGGGAAAATTGGAGAGATTTGATGATTAGATGTGGTTTGGGATGATTAGACCCCATATAAATGTTGTTATACGAATTTAATATGTTTAGGGACGATTAGAAACCTTGAAAACTTGTTGGAATGACATTTAGATAAGATTAGAGGTGAAGAAAAGTTGGAAAAACGTAACAGGAATTTTCTGGGCTCAAACTGTCACCTCGTTAGAAGACCTGCCAAGGTCGTTCGAACGAGCTTCTAACGAGTTGACAGTTTGCCTTCTAACGAGAGGGATGTTCGTTCCATGTCTTTTGTTCGAACGAGATCTCGTTAGATGCCCAGTTCGTTCGAACGAACTCTCGTTCGAACAGCCTCGTTCGAACGAGACTTCTAACGAGCTGACAGTTTAGGCTTTTTGACCTGTTTTGATTTCGCGTGTCCCGTAACCTTGCTTAATTGTAGAGATAACATTTCCCTTGATGATAAATTGATATAGTTGGGATATTTGGGATATATTGAGGAGTAAAACATAGAAGTGTAATTTGAATTGAATGGAAATTTTGGAATAGGACGTGAGTGACTATTACGATGCGAGAATTATTGACGGCTTAAATAATTAAATTAACTGGGAACATATGAATTGTGTAACATTATAAGTCGGTACGAGAATGAGAAGTGTACCACAAATAAATTACGGTGATTGCTAAGATGTGTGTATACTTAGTATATGTATATGATTTTATGTGTATGACATACCTACCATATTTGTTATCACGGGAGGTTTACGTTCGCTTAGGGCCATCTAATCCTTGTGTTGCCCGGATTTAGATTGGTACCTCAAGAACATAGGTCAGAGAAGGACTTATTGGGATGTTAATAAGTCTGCTGATCGTGGGAGCGTAGGTATGTGCGTGACCCATGTGATGTGACTGTGTTCGCCTCCATTGTTTGTGATCTGCAATTATATGAGAATGATTCCTGAGAGATTCGGAATGCGTGATCCTTATGTACGTGATGTACCGGGATGGATAGCAGAGTATGTGTGCACCGTAGCTTAGTCTCGGGTGCTTGTATTGTATATTTATGGCGTGACTAATATACACTTAAATTAATGAGAACTTTCATGTTGGTATTGTGCGTATAAATACAGAAACGCTTTGAGTAACTATAAAGGGATAACCTGTAATAAATTGTATTGCTAATAATTGAGAATCTGAGTTTAAGTAAAGCCCCCTACTTAATTGATGACGTTAGAATGTATAATGAGAACCGAGTAGAAAGGATAGAACTCAAGTCAGTTTAGTTAGATAAAAATATCACTTAGATGGGTGCTATTCGTTAGGAGTGCACAATTAGTCGAGAGGTGAGTATTTCATGCGAGTGCACGTCCTAACATGTATTTTGCATTCATTGTTTTAATGTCATTAAAACACTTGCTATTTTTAAAATACTCTCCACTTTCGGGCTCTGACCCGTTTTCTTTCAAATCTATTTTTGTAAAAACCATTTTAGGTGCCCAGCCACAAGGACACCATGCTTAGGATCCTCATTCAGGTGACGAGCTGTAGCTGTTTGTGGAAGTTACAGGACTTTGCTAGTAGACGCTTCATCTATCTTGACTCTATTCAGATTTCATTAGTTCTAGGGCATGTCGCCCATTTCTATTAGAAACATTTCCTATTTCAGATTTTCAGACTTTTGGCATGTAATTATTTCAGGTTACATTGTTTTACTTAGTTCAGTTGTGGGATTGTTGTGAGGGTTTTTCCTCCAGACTTATTATTATTTTGTTGGTTATTCTATTTCTTCGTTATGGTTAATGGTTGTAATTCTTTCATTATCCTCTTATTGCATGTTAATCAGAGTTAACTTAAAATTTGGCAACTCGCTTTTAAATACTAGGTGGTTAGTAATCATTAAAAATGTTTTCGACAGTGATGCCATTAACTGAACCAACTCGGCATTTTGGTATTAATTTAATAAAGGAGTAGCTACCCGGTATTTAATTAGTCGGGGTGTCACATCATACACTTAAACCCCTCACTCATCCACACTCTTCTAGCCTACACCCTCACCCACACTAACACCACATCCACCATCTTCCACCCACACACCCACTTCTCTCTCTCCAACCTCCATTACCAACACACCCAAGCTCATCTCACCCATTAAACCCACCTACTATCGTCAACCCACCTACCACCAATTTAAACCCCATTTTAGGTGAACCCGACATCAATGGAACCTCACTTTACCTCCCAATCCGGCGGCCAAGCCGCAGCCAACCAACCTTCCTACGCCAGCGACCTTCCACCATTGAACTCATCGGCCAACCCTAACCTCCAACCCACGGACCCTCCTAAACCCCTTAAACCCGAACCTCCACCTTAACCTTACCCGCATTCTACCTGAGATAGAACCACCCCTCCTACTACCCAAGCTTAACCCGAATGATCTCTTATCCAACCAACCTTCCCAAGCCACATGCCACTTCTCCATCGAAACCCACCATTCGAACCCAAGTCCAATCCGCTTTAAGCCCACTTCGACCTCCACCGGAGATTAACACCCAATCCGATTCTGTTAAGACCAAAGTCACAAAACCAAATAAAATTTCCCCACATGTGTTTAAATTTCTTTTACCCCTGATACCCAAAGTAAACCCAAGCCAAAAATGAAAAGACCCACATGTATTTTAAATGAACCCTTTAAACCCCACTACCTCATCACCCCCACTTCCCACGTGCACCCTCTTTAATCCTAAAATTTCCTTTAAACAAATCAGATTTTTATTACCTCACCCAAACACCTCACACCCCATGCACACTCAAATTTAACCCTTCTAAATATACCCCTTAGCTCCATGCCTACTATTTAAGGAAAAAAGAAGACCCGAAAGAGTAAGAACTTTTTAGAGAGGAAAAATTATAGAGAGAAGAAGAAGAAGAAGAAGAAGAAGAAGAAGAAGAAGAAGAAGAAGAAGAAGAAGAAGAAGAAGAAGAAGAGAATTATAGAGAAAAATTTTGTAGAGAGAGAGAGGGTAGAATTTTATTTTTAGAAATTCATTTTAGTTTTTTTCCTGGAGTGATTGTAATTAATTGAGAAGATTGTTGCATTAATTGAACATCAATTTCCACTCTCCTCAAATTGGGTTTGATTATCTTATCTCTAATTTTTCATCCCATGTTTTTAATTCACTATTATCTTAATGTTGATTAGATGATGATTATGGAAGGCTAATCTCCCAATTAAGGCCTCCATGAATCCAATTAGTTTAGTTTGTTAGTTTTAATTTTGTTGAATTCTTTTGATTAGTAAATTTAATTCCTACTCTTAATTTTTCATTGAGAAATCAAAAATAATCCTTGAGAGGATTGAAAATTGTGTTGACATTTTATCATTTGATTCAAACTAGAGATAGGCTTATCAAATTGATTAAAACGTTAATATTATTTTCACCTACTTTTATTTCATTTTGTCAAAATTAAAGCTGGTTGGGTGAATCTATCCTAGCAGGGTGATTCATTTGATTAATTTTAATTATATTTTTAGTAGTATTTATGGGAATTGAAATTACTATTCTAAAAGAATATTTAATTAGTTCATTTGAGTAGTGAGAATTACCTTTTCAATTAATTAAATACTTTAGAATTCAATTCAATTAAGATAGATCAAGCTAAGCTAGTTGTGTGAATTGGGGGTGGATATACATCCCTTGATTCATTCTCTCATTTAGTCACATTTCACTCATTTTCATCACTCAATAGTTTATGTGTTTCACACTTTTATTTTAAGTTCAATTACCATTTTATGTTTGGTTCTTAGTTTAAAATTCACCTCATTCTCAAAATTGTTTTAATATTGAAAAAAGGTAAAAAAAAAAAGTATAGAAAAGGTAAAAAGTCCAAAAAGAAAATAAAATTGAATTACATTTGAGTTTTTATCTAGTTTCACTCCCTTGATTTGGATTGATACCTCACTTATCACTATTCTCTAGTTTTATTATATTTTTGTTGGTAATTGAGATTTTTTATTTGAGGAGCTTCAAATAATGACAAATACCAAAAAGTTCTTTCAATCACTCATTTTCGTCCAAATACAGTTCTGGTGACCTTCCAATGTGAGTGTACATGTTAAATGGAGGATTCTCATTCGATGGTCATTCGAAGATCGTTCTAACGAGAAGAAGGTTTTATTTTAATGAGATCTTAATATCGTTCGAATGAGACAAAAAATAAAAAATATTTTTTTTAAATTCATTTTTATCAAAAAGCCTCGGTGTAAGACGTCCTAGAATATAATTTAATTGAGAAATTAAACCACAAGTCGTATACCACCATAAAGTGTAAATGACAAATTCGAAAACGGTGCTAGATCACTAACATATCTTTGAATGATATGGAGGCAATGCGGATGAGGTGTTCAGTTTGAAACTCCAGTTTGTAATAGAATATGCCAAAAATAGCAAAAAGCCTAAGAAATGAGCAATTACAAAATCTTGCACTTACAACTCTCCCCATTTGGATATTCAAGTACAAAAAAAATTGAAAACCAAATTACAATAAAACCTATAAGATAATTATCATATTGCCCTCCCAAACCCAAAAACAGAATGACATTTGAAACTTTATCTTTAACTGAATTGGTTATTCTCTTGGCCAACTTTGTCTTCATCTTTTGTAGTATATGAAATTATCATCAAAGCGAAAGAAACCTACACACATAAAACCAAATAAATACCATGATGCATACGAGTTTTAAATAATAATAAACGCCCCTTAATTTATTCTCCCCCTTTTTGTCCGTGATAGATAAAGGATTCGAATCTAAGCATGAATAATAATAATCACATAAAGAATCAAAGATATCATCACTAATATAATCGATAAAGCACGTGATAATCCAAGATACATACCACTTATTTTTTTTAAAATTTCATATTTTTCAAGTATACGGTATAAAAGGTACATATAGGTACAAAAACACATACTAACCATGGAATAACACTAAACTATATGAATCGTGAAAACAAATAAATATGTTTGAATATTTTTCATTGTCATTAATATAAACATTCATAACATAAGGTTAGGTGTTTGAGGTAACCATATCATTATTTTTAAACCCTAAGAGAGAAGGAAGAGGGGAGAAATAAGAGAAATCAAGGGAGAAAGTTAAAGGAGGCGAATTCGAGAGGGATTCAAGAACAATCTGTCGTATAAAATGGAAATCAGACCCTAAAAATATTTAGAGGCAAGTAATTAACTTGGTTTAAATTAAATTGAAGTGACTCATGTTCATATCATGGTAGGTTTAGAACAAAACCATTTTGGGGTGAGGATGTAATTGGGATTTTGGATGAAATGAATTCCATAAATAGCGGTGTATATCGATGTATGATGTTATTGAATGAATTCCATCATATAAAGAGAAGATATTGATAGAGGTTTATAGGTTTGATCATAGGTAATTGGGGTGTTGAATTGAAAATAGGTTAAATTGAGGTGTTCATAATTGGGACTCATAAGCATGGATTAATTTGATGATTGATGATTAAATCCTTCGAATTAAGATGATTGATAGGTGTTAAAACCATGTAAAAGTTGTCACTTTATTATTTATATTGATTGGGTAATGTGGAAAAATGATTTACATGGTGATTGGGATTAAAATTAGGGAAGAACATAGGATAAAGTTCGTTGAATCAAAACTGCGTCGTTTTGACTAACAAAGCGAACCGGTTCGCCCCTGGGCAAACCGATTCGGTTTATCTTCTTGCACAAGATATGGAATTGTATATCCTTTTATCACGATCACGTGGGCACCAAACTCATATGGTTTTGAATTTTTTTTTAATTAGTTATGAATTTTCTACGGAAGGGTGTTCGAGATCAAAATCTTTAGTCAGGAATTAAATCAAAGTATAAAATTATTTATGAGATATATGAAGACTTTGGGAAATTCAATACACCTATAGTCGAGGCTTAGGCTTACTCATAATGATGGTAAAATTAGACTACGACATACGAGATTTAAAAGTTTGTGTTAAGAATTGGGAATTTAAAATGGGTTACAGGAAGCATAGATGATAACCCATTATTTATACGAGTAGGTTATTGATGTATTAACTACTGAGATGATCATTAATTTAGGGATGATAACCCACCTTGGTGATGCCAGCAAGGACAGGATGTGTTCCCCAGGACATAGAATTTAGGGATGATCATTAATTGAGTGTACGATAGTGTGTCCGATCATTTGGGTACGTTAAATATGTGCATAGCCCAAAGGCTTAGGAATATGTTTGCCTACAATATGTGTTCATTTGATTTATGGTTCGAGATGCCATTCTGAATCTGTAGTCCTTGATTTAGTATGAGAGTTACATGGACTTGATATCATTAGAGTAGTCATGATAATCCACCTTGGCGATGCCAACGAGGTCCTGATGTGTGCCCCAAGACGTAAAAGTTAACGATGATCATTAATTGAGTGTACGATAGTGTGTACAGTCATTTGGATACGTTAAATATGTGCATAGCCCAAAGGCTTAGGATTATGTTCGCCTCTAATATGTGTTCATTTGATTTATGGTTCAAGGTTCCATTCTCAATCGGTAGTCCTTGATTTAGTATGAGAGGTACATAGACTTGATAGCAAAGTATGCATATATTCATAGTTCTCAGTCCAGGGATGTTGTGATTGTACATATAAATAATGTATATATATATATATATATATATATATATATATATATATATATATATATATATATATATATATATATATATATATATATATATATATATATATATATATATACATGTGTGATTTGTTCTACTCATGTGTGGTAATAGAAGATATAGATAGCATGTATCTAAAGAAACATAAGTGAGAGAAATTTAATTAATGGTTCAAATATAATATTCAACAAATATTGATTATGGTTTTATGGTAGCGTATCGTATAGGAAGTACGGGTGAGCTTAGCATATTAGTGGTCAATTATATGCCATGGGACTAGTTAGGTTGGGTAGAATCACTAGGTAGGTTAAATAAGAGGCGTTAGGTGCGAAAATTAGTTGAGAGGTGAGGGGTAATCTCATGAGAGTACGACATTTGCTTAAATATGGAAAGTTTTACTGCATATTTACTTACTGCAGCTTCATTACATGGAAAAAAAATTAAAATGTGTTGGGATCTGACACGTATCAAATCTATTTTCCAAAACTTTTAGATGTCCAGCCACAGGTACACCATGGATGAATATTTTTTCCAAGGATACAAAGTTGTAACTGATGTGGAGGCTTGTAGGTTTCTGAGTAGCCGCTTCACTTCTTGCATTCTTAATTAGGTTCTCTACTCGAGGTATTGGTTGGGCATTTTACCCCTTCCCATTCAAACTTGTGTATTTCACAGTATTTTAGTCAAATGGATTAGATGTTTTGGATTTTTACCCGATGGTTTATTCGGGCACTTTATCTATCTATCTTTGCTTTACACTTTACATCGTGGTTTCATTTATATTGATTACTATAAATGGGATTATTGTGGGTTGGTTAATATTATTGTATGTTAATGAAAGACAAAATTTGTCACTGACTGATTTAATTAATAGGTGGTCATTAATTTAAAAATCTTTCCAATAGTGATGCTAATAATGAACCAGATGAGACTCTTATTTTATTTTAAAAAATGACTGATCACACGTGATTGCAATAGGCAGGGTGTCACAAATGGTATCAAAGCATCAGGTTCTAAAGTCTATAGGGTCTGTGTAGCTTACTACATTTTCAGTGTTTCTTTTATTTCATATAGAGCCCTATGCTTGTGACTGTTGATTCATAATGCGACTTACGTTCTCCTGATATTGAGTATAATTTATGGAATTATATACGAGTTCAGTTGGGCTTCATATATCATTACTAGCGAGGGCCATTAGGATGACTGTAGGAGTAGAGGCTTAGTCGAAGCCACAGAATATTATGGGGATGGTGACCGCAATACAAGTCTCCACTATTATTATTCAAGCAATGGACGACATGATAACCGCTAGAGCGCAGTAGTTTTCCCAAGTACCATCATAGTTAAAAGTGGTGCAAATTCAGACTCACCCACTCAGTTGGTAAGGGAGAGAGTCAAAGAGATTTTTCTAAAGGGCCATCCGCAAGAGTTCGGGGAAATTTCGAAAGTGTGATTGGCCAATAAAAGGAGATCATCCAAAGGAAATTGCGTACGATGGAGTTCGGTGACACTTATGATTAAAATTTTAGATAAAATTTTTAGCTCATAAGAGCAATATTGTAGTGATGGGGATCCGAATCATTATTACGAGTTAACTTTGAATACGTTAGGAGGAATTACGTGTGAGAATCCGAAGTTTTAGTATCGGGCACATTCGAATTTCGGGGACAAAATTTCTTTGCATGGGTGGAAGTATGTAACACCCCGTATTTTTAAATAATTGTGAATTTAATTATTTCTGGTATTTTAAATTACACATGTTCAATAATTTAATTAAATGAAATATTGCATATTTAATAGATACTAATTTGTGAAAATAATATTTATATTATGTGACAAATTTACTGAGTGTATTTATAGTAAATAAAATACGGTGAATTGTTAGTACGCCGTAGTGAGTGAGAACGATGGGATTTTTTGAGGTATCTCAATCGGGGATTATGACTAGATTATTTTAAGGTTGAGAAAGAAAATTTATGTAGAGTTACTCGGACGGCAATTTCTAGTTCAAGGATGGTTCCGAATATGTCGAAATAGAAAAAAATAAGTACCCGAGGGTAGTAATTGGGTTCTTGGGACTTTTTAGACTAGTCCGAACTCATGTAAGGGCATTTGGGTCATTTTAAATTAGCATGATAACCTAATTTCGGGATTATTGGGGAAATATAAAGGTTAGGTGTCTGAGGCAACCATATCATTATTTCTAAACCCTAAGAGAGAAGGAAAAGGGGAGAAGAAGATAAATCAAGGGAGAAATCTAGAGGAGGTCAATTCGGGAAGGATTAGAGAACGATCCGTCGTCTACAATGGAAATTAGATCCTATGAATATCTGGAGGCAAGTAACTCACTTGCTTTAAATTAAATTGATGTGATTTATGTTCATATCAGGGTAGGTGTAGAACAAAACCATTTTGGGATGAGCATGTAAATGAGATTTTGGGTGAAATAAATTCCATAAATAGTGGTGTATATTGATGTGTGATGTTATTGAACGAATTCCACCTTATAAAGAGAAGATCTTGATAGAGACTTATAGGTTTCATAATAGGTAACTGGGTTGTTGAATTGAAACTAGGTTAAATTGAGGTGTTCATAACTGAGACTCATAAGTATGGATTAATTTGATGATTGTTGATTAAATCCTTCAAATTAAGATGATTGATGGGTGTTAAAATCATGTAAAATACGCACCTTTATTATTTATATAGATTGCGTAGTGTAGAAAAAATATTTAGAGGGTGATTGCGATTGAAATTGGGGAAGAACATAGGTTGGAGTTTGCTGAATCAAAATTACATCGTTTTGACTGACAAAGTGAACCAATTCGCCCCTGGCTGAAATGGTTCAGTTTACCTTCTTGTAAAAAATATGAAATTATAGATCTTTTCGTTACAATCACGTGGGCGCCAACCTCATATTTTTTCTATTTTTTTTAATTAGTTACGAGGGTGTCCGAGATCGACATTTTTAGTTAGGAATTAAATCAGGGTATAAAATTGTTTATGAACTATATAAGGACTTTGGGAATTTAAATAGACCTATAGTCAAGGCTTAGGCCTAGTAATAATTATGGTAAAATTAGACTACAGCCTACGAGATTTAAACGATTATGTTAAGAATCAGGAATTTAAAATGGGTTATGGGAAGCGTAAATGATAACTCGTAATTTATACCAGTAGGTTAGTGATGTATTAACTACTGAAAATAATTAAGGGATAACTAGGAACCTTAGAGTAGTGAGTGATACTCAGGAAAATAAGAAAAGAATACTAAGTGGGAATCGTTAGTGCATTTGGCATTCGAGAGATATATAATACGTACTGGATATACTTATTGGTTGTGTGTATACCTATACTGGCTATATTTATAAAATGTGTGTATACATATACTGGACATACTTATAGGTTGTTTGTATGCCTATATTGGATATATTTATAGGTTGTGTCTATACCTATTATATGTGTGCAAGCATACCTACACTACTTACTATAATAGGAGGCCACGCGCAGCGAACGATCCCATCTTGGTGCTTCCAGCAAGGTCTATATGCGTGCCCCAGGACATAGAACTAAGGGATGATAACTATCTGATTATACGATAGTTTGGCCAGTCATATGGGTACGTTAGGTATGTGAATATCCCAAAGTCTTAGGACTATGTTCGTCTCTAATATGTTTTGATTATATTTACGGTTCGAGGTGCCATTCTGAACCGATAGTCCTTAATTTCGTACGAGAGGTACATGGACTTTATAGAAGAGTATGCATGCATTTGCAGTTTTTAGTCCAGAGATGCTGTGATTGAACACACACACACACACACACACACACATATATATATATATATATATAAAATTTGTTCTACTCATGTGTGGTAGTAGAAGATATAAATAGTGTCCATCTAAAGAAACTTAAATATGAAAAGTTTAATTAATGGTTCAAATATAATATTCGAAAAATATTGATTATGGTTTTATGGTAGCGCATCGTATGGGCGGTACGGGTGAGATTAGCATATTAGTGGCTTATCAGATGCCTTGGGACTAGTTAGGCTTGGTAGCATAACTAGGTGGGTTAAATAGGAAACGCTAGGTGTGCACAATAGTTGAGAAGTGAGGGGTAATCTCATGAGAGTGCGACTTCGGTTTAAATCTGGAAAGTTTTACTGCATATTTATTTACTGCATCTTAATTACTTGCAATTGTTTTTAAAATATTTTGAGCTCTCATCCATATCAAATCTATTTTTCAAGAACTTTTAGGTGTCCAACCACAGGGATGCCATGGATGAATATTCTTTGTAGGGATATGAAGTTGCAGCTGATGTGGAGGCTTGCAGGTTATTGAGTAGCCACTTCACTTATTGCATTCTAGATTGGGTTCTCTACTCCGGTATTGTTTAAGCATGTTTCCCCTTTTCATTCAAACTTATGTATTTCGAAGTATTTTAGTCAAATGGATTGGATGTATTGGATTTTTACTCGATGGTTTATTTGGGGACTTTATCTATCTATCTTTGCTTTACACTTTACATCGTGGTTTCATTTATATTGATTACAGTAAATGGGATTATTGTGGGTTGGTCAATATTATTGTATGTTGATGAAAGATAAAAAAATTCACAAACTTATTTAATTAATAGGTAGTTATTAATTTAAAAATGTTTTCGATAGATGAACCAGATGAGACTCCTATTTTATTTTAGTAAATGACTAATAACCCGTGATTGAAATAGGTGGGGTGTCATATAGAAGTTTGAACAAGCTATCAAAGATGTAGGTTATGCAAAGTTAGGTCAACATATACGGAGTATCAATCGTGACTGGGCTATTGCTACTCCCGATATCAAACACAGGTTGCTCATTGGACGCCTAATGGGAGAAGCTTAAGCAACTAGACATACAAAATGATTCTTTGAAGACCCCGATACCTTACAACATGTTATTCATCTTGCATAGGATATAATTCCACCTAATGAGATTAGATTTCCTCCTCCTGACTCTGATATTGACTATGGTTCCATTTTACTAAACACTACTTGTTTTACCCCTTCAACCACTAGTACCACTTCCAATTACTCTGGTCCTTAATAACCTGGCCCCGAGTTTGACCATGCTATTCCTCAGATGGCTTAGAGAATTTCTATGGAATATGGCTATAAATAAATAAATAAATAAAATATGCAACTACGGGTGTGCAAGTAGAAGAATACCATATTCCCTGATGACGACTGTAGCTAAACTAATCATTATTTTGTAGTAGTTAAACGTTATTTTATTACAAACTAGGATCCTATAGATATGTAATTTTATTTGTTTTATCTTAACATATTAACTGTGTAATACTATGTGTAACCTGATATAATATAATATGACAAGTTTCTTTGCTTTATCTTTACTTGTAATTTATCCATAAATATATTATTTATATAGGATGGTAAACACTTGCGCAGCTATAGTGGGACCCAATAGGAACAACTAGTTCCACAGATGCCTAATCTAACTACCACCAATAAAGGATTTCTGCATTATCTATAAAAAATTAACTATACTAACCCATCGACAACAAAACATACCACCCCCACCAATCGTTAATAATGAAATACCAAAAGAGACTCGAAAAATGAATGCTCTTAAGGAATTTCTAAGGCAAAAGCCCTCAGACTCTTTCACAAAGCCTGCTACATCCGAAGCAGAGAAATGGATCCGTCAAATACTCAAAGTGCTTAACGGATTAGGAATTTGTCCTGAATTCAGGATGAGAGAACCATTGTATTTATTCAAAGGAGAAACAAACTTCTGGTGGCAGTCTATTCTACGTTCCCATAATATGAATGAAATAACCTGAGAGTAGTTTGAAGAAATATTCTTCAATAAATACTTTTTAGAGTCCGCAAGGGATTAGATGATTGTCACTTTCCTAAACCTACAACATCAACAGACGACTGTGGCCCAATATGAGGCCAGGTTCACAGAATTATCATGTTATGATCAAGAGTACGTCAATACCAAAACCAAAAAGTGCAATCATTTTGAAAGAGGGTTACTTCGGAACATCAAATCCTCTATTATCCCTTTGTAGATCCGTGAGTTTAAATGAATAGTCAAAGAATCCAGTATCTGGTAACATCGCTCGAATTTTTACTTCTCCCTGGAACCCTTATGTCATTAGAAACCAATTGAATCGGCAAGATCATCCCTACATCAAACCCAAGGATGGTCAAAATTTCACACCAATTCATCATAATATCAATCGACCTTTTGTATATCACAAATGCAACCAAGTAGGACACCTTAGATCCTAATTCCCTCTCTTATAAATGTGACCTATCTTTACCTCCCCAAATTTTACCAACTATTCCTTTAAGAATCCATCCAATAACTCTAATCGTTCATTATGACAAAATTTCAGTGAGAAGAAGCAAGATCCACTCATTAGGAATCATGTCAGAATTTCTCCTTTATCCCGGCAAAAAATCAAAAATCACCACGGTGTTATAGAATGTAATCTTCCTTTTAATACCGAAACAAGGTTAGGGGTCAGAAGCAGGGTACCGAGCAGAGGCAGTAGGTACAGCGGCTTCCAGCCATAGTTCCAGCGTTGTCGCCTTTAGGGCAGCGGCAAGGACAGTTTGGGTGTGTATATCATCTTCGAGGATCGGTTTAATCACCAATGCCACCAGAAATTGAGGGTCTTTTCTTATCCATAAGCACATTGAGCGGGTTTTATTTGACACGGGAGAGTCACACTCATTTTTCAGCACTAGCTTTTCACGTACGACGGGTTTGGTGGATTTAAACACGGATATTATTATGACCATAGATTCAACATTGGGGAAGAAAGGACCGCGTTCATCCCATCTGCAGGGGAGTGGGTGTGGATATTGGGATGTTATGTTTTTAGATGATCTACTCATTTTAGTGATGTACAAGTATGATGTTATCCTGGGTATGGATTGGTTAGCGATGATTAGAGCAATGGTGGACTATTATAGTAGGACTATGGTGGTTACTTTTCCAAGTCATGATATATTTCTTGTGATGATGCCTCGTTCTGAGGGAGGATCAAGCACGCATTTATTATAAATCGAGGATGAGACTTTAGAGAGTATAGTTGTCTCTTTATATTTGATTCATGTGTTTAGTGACTTTGTTGATGTGATTTAGGAGATACAAGGGTCACCGTCAGGTTAGGAGATTAAAATTATGATCAACTTAGCGTCGGGGACTAGGTGATTGTACATGCGCCCTATCTTCTGACTCTTTTAGAGATGTAACATTCTAGAGTTCAGATTTAGCAGCTTTTGGGGCAGGGTTTTATCCGTAGGAGTACATCACTTTGGGATGTCCCATTATTGTGTCCTAGGCCAACGGATCTTGATAACCGATAGAGATAGGAGATAGTGTATCATGAGGGTTTCTTGTGTGGATTTTACTTTTGAAACATCCCACGCATGAGGCTTAGTAAGTGTCAGGAGTTAAGAGACATTGAGCTCTAATACATTGGTTTACTACGTTAGGTGTACATGTGTGAAGATGTAACGCATTGAATAGTGAGATATTTTATTATTTGGGGCCAACGGGGTCAAAGAGTGCAGTATTGAGAGCACTTAGGGATTTTTTCAACACTATTTAAATAAGTGGGGCAATCTCAAGAAGAGTTGAGTCGCGATTAGTAGGGTAGTTGGGTACCCCTTAACTATATGGTCGTGCATGGTATATATGGTTGATTTTTAGATGTATGTGAAGACATATGGGTCAACTTTGTGCATGTGACCACGTGGTATAGTATGTATGGTCTATCTAGTCAGTTCGATATTCAGTACCATTCGGGAAAGTCTAATGTGGTGGTAGACCGAGCTTTGTTAGGAGGAGGAGGAGATAGTTCAGACATTTATAATAGTGATGACCATTACACCCGAGATCATATTTATGGTTGTGAAGGCATAGGCCAGGGATCCATATTATCAGGAAAGGATTCAACATTTGTTAACGAGCGGAGAGAAGTCTTACTCAGCTAGTTCGGAGGGTGGATTGTGCTTCAATAGGAGGTCGATTTCTCTAAATGATGAGGATATACGGCGTGCACTTAAGCTAAAGGCACATGGGTCAGGGTTTTTGATACATCCTGGAATGGATAACATGTACCACATACTGAGGAATTAGTATTAGTGGGCCTGTGTGAAGCAAGACATAGTGGAGTCTGTCTCGGGTGCACCACTTGTCAGATGGTGAAGGCTGACCATAGGTGACTAGTAAGGGTTCTACAGTCATTAGATATTCCAATGTGGGAATAAGAGTGTATATCCATGGATTTTATTTCGTAGTTTTTTACATTGCAAAAAGGAGGCATGATTACATTTCGGTTATTGGGATCGGTTGACCAAGAGGGAGTCGTTCTTACCAGTTTGGGTGGATTACACGATAGGGTGCCCAAATTTTCATTACTGATATAGTGAAATTTCTTGGGGGACCTCTCAACATTGTTTCAGATCGTGATAGGATCTTTATGTCTAACTTCTGATAGATATTTCAAGAGGCGATGGGGACAGAGTTGAGTTTGAGCATGACTTAACACTCCTAGACCGATGGGCATATGGAGAGGGTGAATCGGATATTAGAGGATATGTTGAGTGATAAATTGCTTTTTGTATGTGTCGTCGTTGTGGAAAGTCAATATAATCAAAATCCTTCAGTTACTTGTAAAAATATATAATAAAACTAGAGAATAGTGGTAAGTGAGGTATCAATCCAAATCAAAGGACTGAAACGAGAGGAAAAGACATTTGATTCAATTTTTATTTAATTTCTTTTTGGACTTTTTGCATTTTCTAATTTTTTTTTTAGCTTTTTCAATATCAAAATAATTTTTAGGAGTGGTGAAATAAGACTAAACTAAATTAAAGATATAAATAATAACTAAAAAGTGTGAAGAAAATGAATGAAATCTAACTAAATCAATATGTAAAATATGAGATAAGTGCGAAAATCAAAGTGAGAGCAAACAAGAGATGGAATTACACCATATATTCTAGTTGATTTTATTAATTAGTTCATTCAAATTAAACATCTCAAGTTAGTATCAAAATTACAAATCAACTCTCGTTGCAAATGTAATTTTAATAATAATATTTTAGATAACTAAATTTAACACTCCTACAACTCTTGAAATGTAGATCCAAACATCATCTAAAAAATCACCCGCTAGGATCGATTGGCTAAATTAGTTTAAATCATAAAAATAAGTGTAAAGTTAAAATTCAAAGAAATAATTTCACATTTTAGAAAAAACTATCTCTAGCTCGATTCTAAAATGGAAACTAAAACTAGAATCTCGATTTTCTGTCGAAAATCAATTACCCTCTCTCGAGGCGTAAATCGAAAGTGAGAGTGCAAAGTTAATTATCAAAGAGAAATTTAATTTAATTAAATTCAATTAACATCAAATTAATGGATAATCTCACCCCTTGAAAGGGAATAGCCTAACATAATATGAAACATGATAATCAAATGAATAAAGGCTATTAATAAGATAAGAGTAGAGAAGAGAACAATCAAACCAAATCTCTTTGTATCCAATTGTACTCAAATCTTTGAATGAAAAGCGTACAACCCTCCAATTGAGCATCCAAATAATTTTCAATAAAATACACACACTCAATTGAATTTCTCATAAATTTATCACTCACTAATCTTAAAAACATTAAAAAATATAAAAAAAAACTCTTTACAAGTTGTTTCTCTCTCTTTAGTCTCCTCTCTCAAAACCCACTTAGGGTTTCTAGGTGATTGCCTTTTCATTGCCTTGGGTCTTCTTATATAATGCACATGAAGTTAAGGGGTAAATTGGGTATGGGTTAAATGTGCATGGGGTTTTGATGAGGTAAGGAGAATGGGAACAAGGGTATATTGGGAAAAGATGAGGGAATTAAGTTAGTTGGGGGCATTTTGGACAAAATGGTATAAAAGAACATGTGGCTTATGCTTTATTTTTGGTTTTTATTTAATTTGGGAACTTAACAGAAGGGTAAAAATTAGATGGGTTTTGGTTCTTGAAATCGGGTATGGAGTCGTGGGTCGAATGGAACGGAGCTCGGGTTGGTTGAAGGAGGTAGGTCAAAGCATGGATATGGGTATGGGTTAAGGTGGGTCCATGGGATAGAAGTAGGTTGGTGGTTCGATGTGGGTTCGGTTTTATTTGGGTTTTGTAGGTCGTCGGAATGGTTTGGGTTTGGCCAGATATGGAATTGTAGGGTCGCAGTTTTGAGAGGGTTGTGGTCTGAGTTTTTTGTTTCGGATGGGTGAGTTCGGGTATGGTATGGGTATAAACCCGGATTAGCTAGGGTCGGAGCTCGGGATGTCGCGGGTTTGGGAGTTAAATGGGTAAGAGCTTGGTGGGTTCGAGATGGAGGGTTTCGGCTTTTGTAGTGTGTTTCGGGTTAGAATGGATTTGAAATTAGGTTTTCTTGGTCCAATGTGGCTGTCGGATTTAATAGGGGCCGAGTTAGGAAGGTATACAGGTTTGGTAGCGGTTCGTGGGAACGGATTAGTTAAATGGGGGTTGGAGAGAGAGAACTGGGTGGGTGTGTTTTTGGTTATGGAGGATAGAGAGGAGAGAAAAGGGTGAAAGTGTGAGGAAGAAGATTGTGGAGGGAAATGGTTGGGTGTAGGTGAGGCACATGGAATAAGGGTGAGGGTGAGTGAGTTGTTTTGGGATAATATGTGTGTGTGTTTGATTTGTGCCTTGATAAAAATAAGAAATATCTAAACTAAAAAACAGACTAAATAATAAAAAAAATAACATCCTAACAAAAAATCAAACTAAAAAGAAAATAAAAATAAAAATAATAAAACCTACTAAACTAAAAAGAATATAAATAAAAAGAAAAGAAAAAGGAAAATAAAATATAAATAAAAATTAACAATCTATAAAAACAAAAGTCCTAAAAAATCTAATAAAACTAAGCTAAAACTAAATTCCTAAAAACTAATCCTAATAAAAATAAAATAAAAACAGAAGATTAAAGAACTAATAAAAATCAAAAATAAAAATACACTAAGTAAAAAGAAATAGAAAAATAGAAAATAAATCCTAGAAAAATCAAAATAAATAAAAAATAAAACGAATCAAAATAAAAGTACAAACATAACACACAAACGGGTTTTGGTGTGGATAGTTTAGTCTAGCTCTGGGCTAGGGGATGGGATCTAGCTCCATTCAACGTGCATTTGCCTTGAAATAAGCGTTTGAACACCGTAAACGGCGATCAACCTACAAAATAAACAATAAAGCGCATAAGACTCTATTTTATCGAGAATTAGTAATTAAAATACATCTATTCGAGCTATAAAATGTACACTTTGAGGTGCTTATCATTGAGGATGTATATTCTGGATTTTAAGGGTAATTGGGAGAAGTATTTGCCTTTGGTAGAGTTTGCATATAACAACTAATAATAATTCCTTATTGGCATGACACCAATTGAGGCTTGGTTTGGGATACCTTGTCGTTCGCCCTCTGATTGGTTACAGGTGGGCTGCAATAAGCTACATAGACCAGATTTGATCCAGGAGTTGTCAACGAAGATCGAGTTAGTTCAGAGTCATGTTCGGGTATCTCAGGACAGGTAGAAAAGTTACGCCGATGAAAATTGGAGATTTATTGAGCTTGACGTGTGTGATCAGGTATTACTGCAGTTATCTCCAATGAAGGGAGTGATGAAGTTCGAGAAAAAGGGGAAATTGACACCTAAGTACATGGGCCCTTTTCCCAATATTGAGAGGATTGGGTCGGTTGCGTATAGTCTCGCCTTTCCGGAGCATTTGTAGAGGATTCACGACGTGTTCCATATGTCGTTGAAGAAGTATCGCAAGAGCGACATGGCTTACTAGAACATACCATTAGAGTAGATTGACTTCCAGCTAGATATCTCTTATAAAAATATATATGTTTCCATTTTAGATCGTAGCGAGCATAATCTTCAATCGAAGGTGGTATCATTAGTGCGTGTACAGTGGGGACACTATAATATTTCGAGTCGACATGGGAGCATGAGGATGACATGGGAAAAAGGTATCTGAAGCTCTTTGTGGCAGGTATGTTTGAATTTTAAGGATGAAATTCCATTATTGGGGGGAAGAATGTAATACCTCGTAATTTTAGCAATAATTAATTGTTTTGTTTTTATTAATCTAATTGGGAGAAAATTAAATTGGAATTTAGTAAATATAAATTAGGGAGATAATTAATTAATATTTATTAGAATTATTATTTACTTATATGTGATAAGTAAATATTTATACGATTTATTATATATCGCGTATGAGTGATAACGACGGTTTAATTGGTGAGAGGTTGATAGGGAGTGACATCGACGGATCACTATAATTTATGGGCGACGCATAAGGAACACACGTGTGAGAACCGATTAATGAAAATTTATCATAATTAGAGTAGGGGGACTGGAATGACCTTTCGAGTGCACTGGTTATCCGGGAAGGGTCAAAATAGTCCAGAACAGCTACTTAGGTGTTATGTTTGGGTTTCAAGGGCTTTTTAGGCATAAAAGGGTCCGTATGGGGGTAGGAAAGTCATTTTATATTTATAATTAAATGGAAAATGGAATTAGGCTTTTGAGAAGACTTTTAAGGGTGTGGGAAGGTAGATGACAACTGACCTTTTACATTTCAACTAAAAGATTGAGAGAAAAGGACCCTAGATAAGAGAAAAGAGGCAAGGAAGAGATATCTTAAAGAGAAGATTCAACCCAGTTTAGAGAGACTTTGAATTTTGATCTATCAAGGCAAGTAAATACTTGCTTTGTATCGCATTTCAATTGGTAGTTAATTACTTTTTTATTTATATTGGATTTTGGGTGTCTAATTATAAAAATTAAAATTGATGATTTGATAAATAAATTTATTGGTAAAGATATCACGATCTTGAATAAACGAACAAATTGGGTTTCATTATACTGATAAAATTCTGGGTCTTAATCGAAGAAGAAGAAGAAGAAGAAGAAGAAGAAGAAGAAGAAGAAGAAGAAGAAAAACTTAAATGGTAGATGGGATATTCAATAATTAACTTGATAAATGAATTATAATCTTGAATTTATGGGGAAATATATGTAGATTCATATATATAGTGATGATATTATATTTTCTGGGTAATATAAGGATTATAGTTCTTGGAATTTGGGTAGAAACAAGCCTAGAAATGAAGTTGGGTATTTAAGAATGAATCTCGCATAGTTTTGTTTTTGTCATGTCATTAGAACATCGTTCGAACAAGATGTGGATTTCATTTTAATGAGATTTGATTTCTTTCAAACGAGATGTGGAAGTTTAAAGTTGGATAAGGTTTTGCAAAATCGAATTACAAAGACGAGTGCGCCAGTTACGTATTTTTCTTGATTTTTTTTAAGAATTTTCTACTAAAAGGTGCGCGATACCAAAATTTTAAATTGGTGGTTTTGAATTGGGCTTTCTTTTGGTATGTGTGATAGGCCAATAGTGGATGGGTTCGATGAGATGAACTGAAGATCCAAGTGAGTGAATTTCAGATATTAATTGGAAAGTTGGGATTAAACTTTAGGATTAGTGAACCGTACATTGTGGAATACGCATATGAGTTCGATCCTTATTATATATACATATTAGAGTGACGTGTATATATATGTATATTAGATCTCAGTCCCATGCGATGCGCGAGCAATTCATAAATCTTGTGTCCAATACGATGGTGAAGGGTTAGTGAGACAACTAAAAATTATTAAGTTTTAATAAATTTATAGTAAATAAAATTATTTTAAAATTGCAAAAAAATGGATTGTTATAACACATGTCAATAGAAATCATCGAAACTCATTTGCACATTTCATCAAACATAAATAGTGCAAAATAGGACTAGCATACAATAGTACCAAAAAAGATATATTATTACAAATAACCCCAAATATATTTGTATAAATACATTTAGTTTTTGCAAATCTATGAGATAGAGGAAAGTTTGCTCTAAACAACCCAACAGAAAGTCACAGTCCAACTATACAAAATAAAAACCTTAAATACAACAATAAATGATATCTTAGTGAAGGAAATGATAATGTACCAATATCATTACTTGTCTATGACATTACTTGTATGAGTATACATACCAAGTTTTTTACACCAAATTTGGGTACCATGTGCATATAATGTTGTACATACACTATGGGTACAATCATTTAGTGTACTTGGTAAACGAAATATGGTATAATTCACACTTCATATGGAGATTAGGGAATTTATTTAACTATTAAATTAAGTTGGGAAAAAAGTACCAAAATAAAAAATAATTTAACTTTGGGCATTAACGTGTGATTAGTAGAAAATCCCAACTTAAAAACAAAAGTAGTATTCTAATAAAACTGCAAAAAAAGAAACAAAAAATATAAATATAAAGTAAGAAGGTTATTTTTGTGCATGTTCTAGGTCACATAAAAATGCAAAAAGATTATTCTCATTCTTTTCCTCCCCATAAATTTTGGATTAATACTTGTTCTCATAAGCTAATATAAAAGCTAAAAAATTGAGAATACCAATAATCCAACGCAATTCTTTTATGTTTATTCCAATGGGTTGAAAAAAAAACTCCCAAAATATAGAGCCTTACAACGTATGTGTATTAATATTAATTATGATCAGAGATTAGAAACTTGTACATAATGTAAAAAATGAATGAACCATATATACTTGCAAGTCGCTCAATAGCTGTTAGAAAAACATCATCCATATTTTTGACATAAAAGCATGGCATATACTCATGTACTCAAGCTTTCAATCTATAAGGGTAAAAAAAAATTAATTCAATTCATGTTCCAGATTAGCCAAACAAACCAAACATGAATTTTGCCAAATTTACTTGAATTAAATTACACTAAACTTTACCTAAAATTAAATTTGCACCAATTTTAAACAAATATTGTGATTAAACTGATTTTTGTCTTAATAAGCCTAAGCATGCATCTACGTGATGATTTTCAAGATAAAACTAGACACACCACAACGTCGCGATGTACTAGGAAACCCACAATGGAAAAAATCTCTGACGGCCCAACCATAAGTCCACTATGTTTGGTTTTACAAAAGACACGATAAAAAGGCTTACTCAACAACTTGACTTCCTCTCAAGCCTTTACACTTCTTCGTTCCTACACCTCCACCTAGTAGACAACTCAGGAGTCCATCTTCTTCTCGAAATCCACCGATGGGTCACATCTATCGTCAACACACGAAGTCTCCCTCCGTATGTACACCACGAATCAACAAACGAAATCTTCCATAGAAACCTTTTTGCTACGGGGTAGAGAATGAAACTCGGTGCCAAAATGATGATCTCAAAGAAAATAAATATATATATATATATATATATATATATATATATATTGATACTTGGATCAAAATAAACAGTTGGGTGTAAACTAGTTTTTATTTGAAGATGAATTCATTTGGGAATCACAAAAACTAAAGGACATTTTGGATTTGGATTTGGATTTGTGCTCTCTAAAACTTATTAAAACTCCCTCAAGGTATCCAAAAATCTGTGAAAAATGTCCATTCCCGCACTACTTAAAAAGGTGGCTAAAAAGATAGTGGTAAAGTTCAAAAATTGTTAAAAAACTTTTAAAAAACACCGGTCGTTGGAACGATATTTGAAAGTCGTTCGAATGACTTTATCGAATTAGAATTAAGAACAAAAATTAGATATCTCATTCGAATGAGGTTATTCGAACGATAGAACAAATGAGATAGCAGAGAAAAAATCCTTAGAGTCATTCGAACAAGGTCGTTTGAACGACCTACTAACGACATAACAGAAATGCTTATTTTTCCTCAAAAAGTAAAAAATCTTTTTCAACTTAAATTTTAGTAAAAATATGACACCCAAAATAAATTTCCAAGTCTCTCTATATATCATATTCATTCATACCTTTAGAGACCATGGAGATATTGAAATGTTTATGACGTTAAACATGGCACGAAAATCGGTAATGATGATATCTTCAATTTAGGATTGGTCGCTATGTCTGCAACTCAAACGTCATAGGCTTGAAGGTCACAAACTTCTACCCTACAACTCAAATAGTTTTCTTCGAAATTAAGCTAACACTTACAAATTGACTCAATTGGAAATTTGTCCTTATAAATCTCCCCCTTTGGCTATTTCGGGACAAAAGCAAATAAAAACCCTATGGGTCATCAAGCTCATCTAAAAGGATACAATACCACCCAAAAATAAAAAAATTACAGACGCTTGAGTATCAGATATATTAAATATATTTTTTCCAACGACTGTGGCATCAAATAATGAGCCTTATCTGAAGTGTCTTGAGCCACGCGATTAGATCAAGTACTAGTTATATTTTTTCACTTTCGGCTGGCAGACAAAAGAAAACCACATTATCAGGGGCTATAAAGTGTGATACAGTTAAAAGGTTTGAGTAGGAGGCTTACGAAATTGTACAATTTTTGTTTTAAGGTCAGACACCCTATACGCTTCATGCATCTGTCAGTTCTACATTTAATAAACCTTACAAAGAAAGATTTGAACAGGTAGTATTTCTGATAGGATAATAGATTTCGGATAACAACTTTTATATTGGTTGGAAAATAGTATAAAAGCATGACTATTGATGGGACAACACATGAGAGATCTTTATAAACTTTCGTGAGTAGATAGTAATTTTTTCTAGCTTTTCGGTGGAACACAAAATAAGAAACCCACCGTCCCTCTCACTTCGTCAACAAGATGGCTTCGAATTCAATTCCCTAGCACCCCAAATCACTCCGACATACCATAAATCGCGAAAAATGGATTGACCTTTTGAGCAACCAACCACTGATTTTGAAAATAAGGTGCCCACAAACCTCGGGCTAAAGATGGTGGTGACGATGACTGAGGGGACGACGGTTTTAGACACCTTTCGATGGTTCGACTCATCTCTCTTTACGAGTTTCTTTCTAATGGGTTTCCATCTCAGAAGTAGGGAATGGTGTTTATAAGCTGGTGGTGGGGATTATTGGCAGGGTTTTCGAACATATTATTGTGATAAGACTTGGGGTTTGTGTGGTGGTTTTGTAGAGGGTTGGTGGTGAGGCAGATGTAATGGGTTAAAAAAAGGGGGGTCATCTGGCTCCGGTGTACCCTCCCCCATTTGTGGCGTTTTGGAAACCCTTCTGGTCAATTAATTAGAGCTACCCAGTACCCATGTGGCCTTGTCTGTAAATGTAACATACAATACACCTAGTCATTCGCAAAGGCAAAAGTTGTTGACAATTGGGGGTAAACAAAATCAAAAGTACACCTAACCTATAAGATACTGTCGTGTGTGTAGCTCTTGGAATTGAGACGTTTGGTTGAATGGGTGATGGATGATGATGTATGGTCATTAATGCTTACAAGGTTGAAAATACAAACTATCTTTGTATACTTTTTTTTTACTATCAAATGCCGAAAAGAAAATAATGGCCAGTTGTAGCTCAAATGTTGGCATTGGTACTTTGATATATGATTTGACTAGAAATTAAAGAGTATACCCGCCTCACATAATTTTTTTTTGTTGTTGGATCGAGATATCCCTTGAGTTTTGAGTTTTAGAACACGACCATTAAATTAAATCGTTCAATAGTCATTAATTTGGAGGCAAGAATATATTTTATTATTTTGATTTTTTATAGCATGAAATAAAAAAAAATCGAGGGGTATGTCCGAATATTTTATGGCATCTTATAAATATTTACAAAAAGTATTCTATGAGTTTAGAATATATTGAACATGGTGCACCGGTCTAGAATTTATTTACGATACATCTGGAGATTTTGTATTTAATGAACCATGTCACGTGAGATACAACTGTTGGGGTTTTCTTGTACGATTTATCGCATAATATATCTATATGTTAAATTATGACATAAAGCTAAAAATGAGTTAGAGGAAGTGTAATGAATCTTCATCTAAATATCAATTTTTTTATAAAACATTTTGTAAATGTTATTTAATAGTTGGAGACCATGTTGAACATGACAAATATATTACGAAACATCTCGATTATGTTTCAATTCAGAATTCACCTTGATATTTTACACACTCGTGAGTTTGAAAGGATGTGTGCTTAAACGACATTAAATTGTGCACGATACACCTACGAGTATGGGTGGTTACGATTCATTACACAAATATCCCCAGAGTTTATTTAAGTTTTATTATATCAAATAAAATAAAATAAAATAAAGGGGGCATGATGAGAATTATACTTGGATATTTCGTGAGTTTTACTAACTATTTGCAATAGTATATTATTGTGTCAGAAATATATTATTTTGCAGAGGATTCTGAATGAGCAGATATTGAGCGACACAAATAGCAAGTTATTGTTCGAAGACATAAAAGTTTGAAATACACCCCATGAAATGAAATAATTAGGTTGCTTTCATTTTTTTCGGTTGGAAATTGTAAATGATATATGTAATTTATTTTATTTTATTTTATTTTATCTTGAGATAAAATAAAATAAAGGGGGCAAATGGATATTATGATGTAACGGAGCTTGTAGTCTAAAGCTTCTTCGGCATCATCCACACCAAAGTTAGATTGATGAACCTTCAGAGTATAGTAATATCCAAGTAAGCCATTACAAAAGCTTCTTTAGTTTCTTTCGCAAAGAGTTCAAACAGGTTAATTAGTTATCACTCAGAAATTGACAAAGTCAGTCATCCTTCAGATATGACATCATATTACGAGAACTTTGCGAGTATTGAGATAAGTCTTCTACAGAGGTGTATTATGTTCCAAAAAACTTTATCAAATTGGTCGGTAGTTAAACCACGATCGTTATGACTTGACTCGTCCGAAGAAGTTGGTCATTGATGGAAATAGACGAAGGACCATGCTCAGTTTGTCAGTCGGCACGTATGGGCTCCCATCCTGAGAAAGTGGTACAGAGGAATGAATTTATGAAAAATCTTAACAAGTGTTTTCATTGCTAAGTCACCGTTATAGATGGATTTTACAAAAATCTTAACAAGTGTTTTCATTGTTAAGTCATCGTTATGGGTGTCACCGTTATTGGTGGAGTTTTATAAAAATCTTAACAAGTGCTTTCATTGTTAAGTCACCGTTATAGGTGGAGTTTACAAAAATCTTAAAAAGTATTTTCATTGTTAAGTCAACCATTACGGGTGTCAGCGTTATAGGTGGAGTTTACGAAAAATCTTAAATAAGTGTTTTCATTGTTAAGTCACCGTTATAGGTGGAGTTTACGAAAAATCTTAACAAGTGTTTTCATTGTTAAGTCACCGTTATGGGTGTCACCGTTATAGGTGGAGTTTACGAAAAATCTTAACAAGTGTTTTCATTGTTAAGTCACCGTTATAGGTGGAGTTTATGAAAAATCTTAACAAGTGTTTTCATTGTTAAGTCACGGTTACAGGTGGAGTTTGTAAAAATCTTAACAAGTATTTTCATTGTTAAGTCACCGTTATGGGTGTCACCGTTATAGGTGGAGTTTACGAAAAATCTTAATAAGTGTTTTCATTGTTAAGTCACCGTTATAGGTGGAGTTTACGAAAAAATTTAACAAGTGTTTTCATTGATAAGTCACCGTTATAGGTGGAGTTTACAAAAATCTTAACAAGTGTTTTCATTGTTAAGTCACCGTTATGGGTGTCACCATTATAGGTGAAGTTTACGAAAAATCTTAACAAGCGTTTTCATTGTTAAGTCACCTTTAACGGTGGAGTTTGCGAAAAAACTTTAACAAGTGTGTTTTCATTGTTAAGTCACCTCTAATAGTGGAAGAAAAAATCTTAATAAGTGTGTTTTCATTGTTAAGTCACCTCTAATGGTGGAGTTTGCGAAAAACCTTAACAAGTGTGTTTTCATTGTTAAGTCACCTCTAACGGTGGAATTTACGAAAAATCCTAACGAGTGTGTGTTCATCATTAAGTCACCTTGTAGGTGTGAGTTTGCAAAAAACATTAAAAAGTGGTAATTTGAGCGAGTCAATAATAGGTACATGCATAAGAAACCTCATCGTGATTAAAACAAGTCAAAAAACATTTGCATGCACTAAAAGATTAATTGAGGATAATGAAGTAGTTATTATGTAAACCTTAATAATACTTCCACCAAACTTGAGAACGATGAAGTAGTTATTATGTAAACCATACTAATACATCCACCAATCTTGGTTGAGAATGATGAAAAGAGAATGCTAAGGTAGTTATTATGTTTCCATGATAAAAAAATTTACCAAAGCAGAGTTACGAACAATCACAATAAAAATCGTGGATGCATGTTCATTTAAGTAGGAATGGGGGCAACACTCATAGTATATCATTCATATGAAAAGAATGATAATGAGTTCCTTCGGAATAACCTATGAGATCAAAGCCTTAAAATGAGATTTAAGATATGAGATATGAGATTGAAATATATCATAAAATGTGAGATATGAGGTAAAAGTACATCATCAAGATGAAATGAGATATGAGATTATTACCCACGATCCACAGGTCGATCGAACATATGAGAACTGACTAAAGTTGTTTCGTACATACAGTCGATATATTTCAGACATGTATCAATATATCAACTATATGTACTCGGGGGGAAATGTAGGAGGGGCTTAATGATAAGCCTCTCATTAAATTATTAAATGAGATTAGAGATGATTAAAATTGATAAAATTCCATGTGATTATGAGACTGGAGTATAATTATGCGTGTC
This sequence comes from Sambucus nigra, assembly GCA_949130495.1. NCBI lineage: Eukaryota > Viridiplantae > Streptophyta > Magnoliopsida > Dipsacales > Adoxaceae > Sambucus > Sambucus nigra. The sequence goes on from OX422218.1 coordinate 224,108,204, forward strand.
AGACATATCACGCGTATTTGTGTATTATTTACATATTAACTAGACAATATTCTAGTATTGAGAGTTTTGACATATGTTATGGCACATATGCCACTTAAAATAGGACATGTGTCACCACGGGTTATTTGACATGTGGCGACCCACTTGTGTTGGTTTTAGCTATAAATATGCCTCACCCCCATACATTTAAAAAGAGATCTTCTTGGGAGAGAAGAGTGATTTCTTGTCTTATGAGTTTTTAGAGAGACTTTTAGAAAAGAGTTTTGGAGAAGGGTTTTGAGATGAGTTTTTCTCCACCTTTCACCTCTCAGGTTCCACCATAATGAGTTTTTTCGACGAATAGTGCGAACCCATGAACTACTTTGACTTTGATGTCGACTAAGACGGATACGTAGGCGCAACTGAAGTTGCTCAAGCCAAACTAGTGCTAAAATCCAATATTTACCCAAAATTAAACTACTCTCTTACAGAAGTTAAAATTCATACAATAACTCATTTCTCCCCCATTAAAACAAATTCTCCCTCTAAATGAAACAAGGGATAAACATAATGGAAAAACAAGTGTATCATGCAATGGTGTACAGAGTTACAAGTACAATAAAGTAACATGGCAACAAAAGAGCAACTAATCCACACAAAGATTAATCGATACCAACTATGATGTGATAGCAAAAAAATACCAACTAGAATGTACTAAGATAAGCATGGGATATCAATGACAAGTCGCAACAAGATAGACACCTATTTGAGCCAATAGCATATAAGGATTAGATGATAAAGCAAAGGCTCAAACAAACAATACCATATATATATATATATATGTGTGTGTGTGTGTGTGTGTGTGTGTGTGTGTAAACACCACGCAAGAGACAAAATACACTAAGTTTTCCACACTCATATGGCATAAATGTGTCTAAATAACAATGTGGTAAACATAGGGAAGGGGTGTGAACTAGAGACAAAAAATTATGACCCAATTAATTAAAAACGTTCAAGGAGTTCTATTTGATTGCAAAAACTTTATCAAACATAGATTTAGCCTCATGTGATAAGATAAACTGAACTCAAAAAACAAACAATCACAATGCATACAAGCCTAGAATTTTGATGACTCTACCAACCAATAGGGTCATGAAAAAATAAGCATAACTAGGATACATTGTCATTGTGCAAAACCTATTGATATTTCCATTCAAAATCCCACATAAATAATCATTATTTTCTTTTCTTTTGAATTAACATATCAAACTAAACTATGTTGGCCTTGGCTACTTTTTACAATGCCACACTTTTTTTAGGCCCATCCTAACGGTGGCTTTGACGCAAAGGAAATTTTCTCCTTTCGTAGCCCTTTCCGTGCACCCTCATATAATTTTTATATAATTTAAATATTTCACGGGCAACGGTTATTACATGAACTAATCCTCCATACTCATAAAAATATGTAAATGATAAAATAAATAGGAGAAAATCTCACTTAGCTCAAATATACATGTGAAGTCAAAGTTCAAAAGAGCTCGTGTATGTGTGTAAGAGGCATATAAAAAGAATCCAGTAAGCAACTCAAAATTTCTCCATGCAAGCATGATAAAGAACATTTTAAGAATTGAAATGCATAACCAAAAGTTCTAGCCACATGGAAGCAGGAAAATGATATAGGATTCAAACACAAGTATATGCCACATAAAATGTGTAAAACTAAACTACACAAAAAGGAAAAAAATATTTTTGAGTTTTTCAAAAATTTTAAATAAATAAAAAAATTCAACTCAAAATACAAACAAAATCTTTTTATATTTTTTTCAAATAAGACCCAATAAATAAAAAATAAAATACAAAAGATGCACATATCATAATTCTAGCAAAATTTATGTAATGAAGCATAGACTAGAATATGACAAACAAACATACAACTAGAAAGAATCTATCATGAAGCACAAAGGATAGTGTATGTAAACAAAGCTAACACAATCAACCTTTAGATTTATCAAGGGAGGAATCATGTGCAAGCAAATGAGAATCATAAAGCCTATCATGTAAATCCTCCAAATCGGATCTCCTAACCCAAAAGAGTGAAACACGACGCTCTCGGAATTTAGTGACCTTGGTGACTCTACCCTCGGACATCCTAGGACCATTTCTAAGATCAAAACAAAATCACCTAAGGTGACCCGTCTGACCGCAATGTGTGCAAGTGAAAACATGGCGTGAAGTATAACCTAAGAATTGATCTTTTCTAGTATTCCTATACGATTTTCTCAAAGTCATAGTTTTGTCTTTATTAGCAGAAGCATTTTGAGTATCGAAGCCAATACCACACATGTCATCTTTGATTTGGATGGTGCCTAAGATTTGATGAAATTTCTCCGACCTATACTCCAAATCAAACTTGACCTGACTTGAGTATTTTAATTTCTCTTCAAGCTCCACTATTCGAGACTCAAGTAAACTCTTACTCTCTTTAAAGTTAAGAAGCTCTTTCTTCATCGTCTTCATTAAACCACGAATACTACCTCTCTCATTTTCAACATACTCAGGCTTCTCTCGAAGAGTTCTCTCATGTTCCTTAAGATCTTCAATTAAAACACTCTCTTCATTTCCTATAGCATGTTCGCTCATCTTAGCGACCAAATTCAAGTTTGCCCTTTTTAACTTCAACGATTTCGCATACAACTCACGAAAGGATAATTTAAGTTCACTTTACTCCTCCACTTCTTCATTCTCACTTTCTTCTCCACTATCTTTATCATCAAACTCAAGGGATTCACAAACAATGGCCTTGAAAGTGTCATGTATTAAGTTATTATGAATAAAATATTTTTTACCATTGATCACATGACTAGCCTTGAATGCGGCAAAATTGCACTCAATGGGGGAATCGGGTCTATCTTCTGGTTCACTATCACTAAGGGTGGCATTATATGAAATAGGTTTTCTTTCCCTCCTTCTATAGTTTAGTGGGATACTCGAATGACCTATGGCCATAACCTTGACAACCATAACATCTATTCGACTCATCCTTATTAAGATCTTTATTACGATTTCTAGGGAGTTTCTCGACTATGTTATCCTTAGACTTTTCAAATTTCTTATAATCATTTTTAGGATTATCTCTATTAATCTTAAGAAATTTTCTAAACTTTCTAGCAAACATAGTCATATCATCGGAGTCGATATCAAACTCATAATCTGAAACAGGTGTTTCCTCCTTCCGGGCTTTCAAAGTTATGCCTTTATTTTTCTTCTTCTCATCCTTAGAGGGAAACATATCAAGTTCATAGGTTTGTAAGTCACCTACAAGCTCTCCAAGTTTCATAGAGTTTAAAGTACCTAAAGAATTTAAAACTGTCGCTTTTGAATTAAACCTCATGGGTAAAGACCTTGAAATTTTCTTTATGAAACGGCTGTCAATTATCTTCTTTCCAAAATTAAAATACGAATTCACAATATCGGACAATCTGGAATAGAATTCATCAAAAGTCTCACTTTTTAACATCTTAATGATTTCAAAATTGAGTGGAAAGGTTTTGGAGTTTAGAAAAAAGCTTTAATGATACTTGTACCTTCATAGGTGAGTTAGAGTGCATCCCACTCCTCCTTAGACATCTCACACATCATAATCTGGCGGAACTCATCCGGTGTGACCGCACTAAAAAGAGTATTTAAACCTCTAGAATTACAATTTGTTAGTTTAAGCTCATTCTCACTCCATCTTTCTACGGGTTTAGGTACGCGAACTTCTCTTTCTAGACATATTGGTGGGGACCACCCTTTAAAAACCGATTATCAAACCTGCTCATCTAACGATTTGAATGCCGACCTCATACACGCTTGCTAATACGCATAGTTGGAACTATAAAAAATAAAAAAATAATAAAAAAGGTATATTTTTCATATTTAAATCCAAAAATGATATTAACACAATAAATTAGTGTTCCCACATTAATACCACTTGTAAGGGCAAAAAAAACAATTCCATTCAAGTTCCAAATTTGCCAAACAAACTAAACATTAAATTTGCCAAATTTACTTCAATTAAATTACACTAAACTTTACCGAAAATTAAATTTGCACCGATTTTAAACAAATGTTGTGATTAAATACATTTTTATCTTTTTAAGCCTAAGCATGCATCTATGTGATGATTTTTAAGACAAAAATAAATACACCACAATGCTACGATGTACGAGGATAACACACAATGGGAAAAAACTCAGATGACCCAGCCACAAGTGTGACACCCCGCCTAATTAAACCCCTAGTGATCAGTCCTAAATTAAATTAGAACAGGTTTCTCAGTTGGTTCATTCTTAGCATCACTGTCGAAACTTTTTAATTACTAACCACCTAAGTGAAATTAGACTGGTGACAAGTTTTATCTTTCATTAATTCAAAGAAATACTCATGCGGAAATACATCATTAACAATCACAAGCTAACTGAAACCAACCACCACATATAAATAAGAAACTGGCTGAATAAACCATCGGATAAAATCCAACACAAATGTAAATACAGATAATAATGGATCTCAAGTAACTGCAATAAATACTAAATAAAACTATGAGCAACATCCTCGGATATCTGATAGAGAATCCCTACACTAGGAATAGAAGGAATAGAGGTGCCTATCCAAATCCTGCAACATCCATATATTCTGTAGCAGCGAATCCCTAGAATGAATCAAGCCTGGCGTCCCTGTGGCTGAACACCTAAAAGGTTTTGAAAATATTTTATAGTAAGGGTTACAACCCAACATATTTTGAAAACATTTAGCAAATGATTAACTTGCAGTAATAAAATATGCATGAATGTGCTTCATATTTTAGTTAGTGTTGCACTCCCTTGAGGATAGACTCACCTCTCAACTAATGTGCACACCTAACGTCATTCCTTATACCCCACCTAGTCCTCTACCCCGAAACTAGATACTTGATATAACTCTTGTCAACCGCCCTACTCAATCCCGAGTATTTTAAAAGCATGATTTATAAGTTATTTATCACCTTAACTTAGTTAATCATCTTCCTTGAAAGACATATAACATTCACTAGTTATATAAATAAAACACTTTTCTCCATATATGAAAATTTCTAGTATATAATTATTCACCCCATTATGTATGTACAATTATCTTACAACAATCACACATGTTGAATGTGAATATAACCCATATATAATTAATACAATTCACTTCATGTATTTAATGACCCTTATATAACTATTTATCCCATTATATATGTAGAACCATATTACAACATTCACACATATGTTGAATATAAATATAACCCATCTTTCCGAGTAACAACTCACCGGGTGTATTCTCTAAAGTGCTATCACACTAGGTGTACTCTCATAACCTAGTTACCCCAAGTCAGAATCGCTCACTAACTTGGTCAAAAACATAAACATAATGGAGGCGGTCATATTCCTTCCCTGAAAGTGAGATAAGCCCCTCACCCATATAATGGACGCTACGACCTGAGGATATACTCGCCCTACTCTTCAAGCTAGGGGATTCACCCACTACGCGCAACCTCCCTTGATAGCACTAGAGTATATGTATTTATAATATTTAACCACTTATATTTATAAGCACACACCATATATATACTATCACACACCGTATATATATATAAATATAAAATATCACGGTTTTACCGTGTACTGGGTCCGTAACACAAGCCTATACATAATATCTTGAGTTTATGGTCCAACTCTGATTGTTAATTAACTTACACATTAATTAATTAAATTATTTTTGGTGTCACCCAACCAATATACTCGGGCTCGCTCTCGTGGCCCGAAATTAATATACTACCCGAGTCTAATCCCTGACTCCGAATTAATTAGTTTTCACCAATAATTAATTTAAGTAAGTAGTGTCGCCCTACTACCATATCTGAACTTATTCGCCGAGTCCGTTATTTTATTCTTTCAGAATTTATTTCTCAAAATTCGTTCGAAATATGTCGCCCTTAATTCCCCCATCACTACCAATTATATCCCTTTATAATTGTTAAGAATTTAATCTCATAATTAATTTTTCTCTCTTAATTATGCTAGGGGAAATTTGCAACTATAATTTTTTTACCCATATAAATCCCTAAGCCAAACTGCCGAAAAACCTGAACGGTTGATCGATCGACCCCAACCGTCGATCGATCGATCGAACAAGTGGTCGTCTTCTCTGCCATGCTGTTTCCTCCATTAAAGAAATTCTCCAATTCCTAACCTTTCTCTTGGTCTAACTTAAGCACAATAAAGATCATAACTATATAGAACATTATCAGGGCCTCTCATAAAACCTCAAACATAAATTAAATCTCACAAACATCTACTTTTCTGATTTGGGCAGATTCCCGGGTTTTTACTCGTTAGGTTCCAATTTCATCTAATTACCCAAAATTCTTCCATAATTGCTACTGGGTTTTTCTCATGTAAATCAAATAGCATCACAGAACCGTGTTACATAATTAATTCCCACATTGAATCTTATTTAAGTGTTCCTTTTTCAAAAACCCAAAACAAATTTCTGATTTCCACATCACAAAAATATGAATTTAATAAAATTAATTAATATCACAGCAAGATAACCACTTGCCATATGGGTTCGTAGGGTCTGATCCGAGTGTGTGATTCACAAGGTTGATGATGAACTTCCAATAGGTTCCTTGCCATGTCTCCAAAAAACTCCAATTTGGCTCTAACTGCTCCCTCTCACTTTCTCCCCAAATTCTTAGATTTAGATTTGTGTTTCTCTCCGTTCCCCACTCTTAGATTTAGGTCTTAAAACACAAATCCCGTTTTTAGCCTAATGGGCCAAGCCCAAGTGACCCAAATAGCCCCGTGTGGGCCCGGTTATGCCTAAAAACGTCCCCTGGCTCGTTTACTACCCCGGGTACACTTTTTCAACTATCTCGGCCCATCCGGACTTAATCATGCACTCAAAATCGGCATCCAAATTAATTTATGCAAATCTTTATCTCACACCCAAATTAGTCTATACCGACTCCCGACTGAGATAAATAAATGCCATGTCACTAATACACGTTATGACATAAATTATTATTATTCACTTAGTAATTAAATTTCCCTACATATTAACCATTAACTCTCCGATTAATATTTAAATAAATATTACCATAATTAATTAAATTAAATTAAATTACGACACACAAGTAATTTAAAATTTCCCGAATTAATTAAATATTACATGCACATAAATACGGGGTGTTACATACTCCCCCTGCAAAGGAATTTCATCCTCGAAATTTGGTCATTACTACGGCGAATGACTATGGATATTTCTCTCACATACCCTCATGTACCCTTCCAGCTATGTCACGTGGAACACATCCCGTATCCGTTGAAGATGTTCTGGCAAATCCAGTCGATAAGCTACCAGTACCACCCTCTCAAAGATAGGGAAAGGGCCCACATACCTCGATGCTTTCTCCACTTTCTTGCCGAACTTCATCACTCCTTTCATAGGAGACACCCGAACCAATACCTGGTCATATATTTTTAACTCGATGGCCCCTGACAACATAGTGCACCAGAAGATGAGCCTATACTCCATCGGCTCCACTATCTCTCAGTTAGGAAATTCCCCTCCTATATGGGTGTCAATTTCCTTATTACCAAAATGCGTGACTATCTTCCGAGTAATTACCCACACCATCCCTGATTAATCATGTCAGACTTGAACCTTTAACTCACGATGACGTAGCTCTCCTTACGTCCCTGAACAATATGAAAGGATGTAACTTACTTAATTCCCGTTAATGGGCCATAACCCATCTCGGGTCCTAGAAGCTTGTTATTTCCGAACCTCTTATCTACCAAAGGTGGATAATGAGACTTTTCCCATAAAGTCTCCTAAGGTGTCACGAAGACCAAACCGTTACGAGGCATCACACGTAACTCTACCTGTGGTAAATACTACTCCCGAATTACCCAAAAATCTAAAATGCATAATCCTCACTTTCCATCTACTCATCGTCTTATGGCTGACACGTTTAACCCAATACGTAACTATGTCCCTATCACCTCCTGACACTCTTTACCAGAGGTGGGACTGAAGGTCTCATCCAAATTTCCAACAATCTTGGACGACACCTTGTTCTGTTTCACTCCTTCCAGTTATGGGTAAAGTTGGGTATACTACTCGATAGTATAACCCATTCCAAGATAACAATTCATGTTCATGGCAATCCATTTAGCAACGCGATGGAAACCTTGACCCCTTCACGATTTTACCAACCTGAGCATTAATTCCTTCAGTGGAACCATAAATTAAAATTTTCTTGTTTGATACCTTCCAGTAAACCCTCTTTCATCCTTAAATGATCTACCCGGAGACAAATTTACTATGTCTCATTCATCACTAATTCACATGCTCAAGAACTCAAATCCTTGTGCAGATTTCGTCGGGTAGGATTCTACACCATGCCTATGCGAAAAACCACTTTAGGCATAAGACTAAGTGAAATTCTTGTCTATTTTCCCCAAAAATGTGGGTTTCTCCCTTGCCTAGGGATATCTTATTACATAGGTCTGCCCCACCTTCCCACTCCCTACGGTGGAGGTAGTTCTCCTTGATATACATATAGTCAGACTGTTTCCTTTCTCAAACGAATTTCAGTTCACTACACTTTTCCACTTATTCTCTAACTGCCCCATAGGCGTACATTCAATATGTTTATTTACACATCCCTTTTATTTAAGACAACTCTGAAATCACACTAACCAGGGCGCCCATACACCCTATATCCCGTGCTTAATCGTACAAAATTACCTTAATTAACCAAGGTGCCCATACACCTTGTCCCCGTGCTCAATCGCACGAAAGTTACCCGGCTATGCTAGCCGTAACCCGTAGTATACTTCCAACTACTAGTCATATCGCATACATGAATAATAATTGAGGTACCCAACCTATGTAATAATGACCAAACATCTTCCCACTTCTAACGTTGCGCTAAGTTTCATGTGTGGTATGTCTCGCAAAGCGAAATCCAAACAAGGAACCCCCCTGATACACTACTACATAAGATTGTCGGTCGTTGAGATTTGTTAGACCCTCAGTCCATAGCATGTACCCCCAAATACTTGTCTCTTAACGCAAAAGCATAAACGCTTACTCTTATGCTACAAAAGACAACATAAAATATTGCGCCCTTACTATCACTAGTTCTTGCGCAAAATAAATCCTGAACTATCTCTCCCCGCTCGAAAAATAATTCTAACTGCCCTGAAACGCTTCAGTATACATCCTTTATTACCTGGAAAATATAATAATACAATACATTCTTATATGTCTATCGTACCACACAATACAAGTTATATACACACATTTATATAGGCTAGTCTCCCTCTCAGGTGACACCTAGCAGGAGTCATTCATAACCTAGTGTCACGAACACCAAAACTTACTATTAATATCGGTAATAATTCACACCCATTGCTAACCAATCCATACCCAGGAAAATCACGCTTCCATAACACTCCTCAAAATGAGCAAATCTCATAAAATATACCCTCTCAGTTTTCACACCTGCTCCCCTGCAGATAAGACCAAAGAGAGCCCCGTTACCCCGTGGTAACCATATACTTAATAGTAGCACTACTATACACCCACTAAACTCGTCCCCCATGCGAATATAGTGCTAACAAGAATATTGTGATCACTCGTGTCACGAAATTCACCCCATCTATCTGAGGATAAAACTCATACTTCCACTCACCTATCCACCGACGACCCAAATGGTTCCTGGACATAATATTCCCATCCAATCGAACCAAAATTTCTCAATTTTTGTCCCTACTGGGCATTCCACTTTTATTCCCTGCCTCACTGTGGATATAATCAGTTGTTGTGGTTCCACTTCCACACATAAGACACCTCTCTGTGTCAATCCCCTGCCTCTGGCCCAAATGGCCATGTCGGGGCTGTCCTTCTCGCGTACTTAGTAGTCTTGACCCTAAGTGCTACCCCCATTATCCCTTAGGCTTCCCTAGCCCTATAGGACTCGTTATTAGCCTCGATGAACTAGATCAAATCCACCGTCAATAGGTAGAAATTTACTTAATTTAAAATGTCAAGATGGGTCACTTACTAGGTATACCCTTCCGTCATTCTTCACTAGAACCATTAAATCTCATTTTGTTCTTAGGTTAAACTCTCTAACCTAATTGGCTCCTGCATCTTAGAAGCGTTAATGTAAGCTGGCAAACAAAAGATATTGACAACCTCAACACTAGTCATACTAGTCAAATTTCCCATCCATTGTTGTGTATTCTCACACGGTTCATTATCCATTTGCGGGTTCCTTTATCGTTCCCCATATCCCTTTCATCGGTTATGAAGTTCGCTTATATAATTTATCGTCTCTCCCACGATCAGTTACAATCTTCCCCATTTCATAAACTCTGAAATTTCACTCGCATCCTTATTTAAGTAGCGGATGGACGATCTTATGGTCACACCCTACCCAAAGTTTCTCATTTGACTCCATATATTCTCCTTCATACGTGGTGACTGACTCTTCTACCACTATAACACCGCATCACTGGACCAAAAATTTCATTCAAAATCTAGTCCTGGGTGCCACCGCACACCATCCTACACAATTATCTTTGGGTTATTTCCTCCCATCGACTTATCGCGCTACTCTACTACTCAATCCTTATGGATAGCCCTTCCAAAAGGGTCCTTCCACACTTTCCCCACCCTTTGCTGACTACGCTGGGTGAGACTGAAATTGTACCACCGTTATCTGCAACAGTGCTTTGGGAGACAATTGTTCCCGGGTGATTATTCGATCCCCACTGGCCTAGACAACAATCAAGGTGATTCCCATCACGATCACCATTTCTAGAACATCTTATGTCTTCTGTTGAGTCCCTTCTCCTGTAATTCTCCTATAGCCCTCGTTGGTCCCCCCAAAGAATGTTCAATATACAAAGCCCAACCGAACTCGGGTATGAATCACCTCACTATAGTTGATAGCAGGAGAACATAACTCACATACGTAGAGGAATAAAACAATCCTATCATAAGGCTCTACATCAAAGAACGCTAAGCTGAAAGGTGAAAAGCCGCACAGATCCTAAGGACACTAGAACCTGATTCTCTGATACTATCTGTGACACCCCGCCTAATTAAACCCCGGGTGATAAGTCTTAAATTAAATTAGACCAGGTTTCTCAGTTGGTTCATTCTTAGCATCACTGTCAAAACTTTTTAATTACTAACCACCTAAGTGAAATTAGACTGGTGCCAAGTTTTATCTTTCATTAATTCAAAGAAATACTCATGTGAAAATACATCATTAACAATCACAAGCTAACTGAAACCAACCACCACATATAAATAAGAAACTGGCCGAATACACCATCAGCTAAAATCCAACACAAATGTAAATACAGATAATAATGGATCTCAAGTAACTAAAACAAATACTAAATAAAACCATGAGCAACATGCTCGGATATTTGATAGAGAATCCCTACACTAGGAATAGAAGGAATAGAGGCACCTAGCCAAATCCTACAACATACACATATGCTGTAGCAGCGAATCCCTGGAATGAATCAAGACTGACGTCCCTGTGGTTGGACACCTAAAAGGTTTTGAAAATATTTTATAGTAAGGGTTAGAACCCAAAACATTTTGAAAACATTTAGCAAATGATTAACTTACAGTAATAAAATATGCATGAATGTGCTTCATATTTTACTTAATGTCGCACTCCCTTGAGGACAGACTCACCCCTCAACTAATGTGCACACCTAATGTCATTCCTTATATCCCACCTAGTCCTCTACCCCAAAACTAGATACTTGATATAACTCTTGTCAACCGCCCGACTCATTCCCGAGTATTTTAAAAGCATGATTTATAAGTTATTTATCACCTTAACTTAGTTAATCATCTTCCTTGAAAGACATATAACATTCACTAGTTATATAAATAATACACTTTTCTCCGTATATTTAAATTTTCCGTAAATAATTATTCACCCCATTATGTACGTACAGTTATCTTACAACAATCACACATGTTGAATGTGAATATAACCCATATATAATTAATACAATTCACTTCATGTATTTAATGACCCGTATATAACTATTTATCCCATTATATACGTAGAACCGTATTATAACATTCACACATATGTTTAATATAAATATAATCCATCCTCTCGAGTAATAACTCACCGGATGTATTCTCTAAACTGCTATCACACTAGGTGTACTCGCATAACCTAGTTACCCCAAGTAAGAATCGCTCACTAACTTGGTCAAAAACATAAACATAATGGAGGCGGTCATATTCTTTCCCTGAAAGTGAGATAATCCCCTCACCCATATAACGGACACTATGACCTGGGGATATACTCGCCCTACTCCTCAAGCTAGGGGATTCACCCACTACGCGCACCCTCCCTTGATAGCATTAGAGTATATGTATTAATAATATCTAACCACTTATATTTATAAGCACACACCATATATATACTATCACACACCGTATATATATAAATATAAAATATCTCGGCTTTACCGTGTACTGAGTCCGTAAAACAAGTCTATACATAATATCTTGAGTTTATGGTCCAACTCGGATTATTAATTAACTTACACATTAATAAATTAAATTATTTTTGGTGTCACCCAACCAATATACTCGGGCTCGCTCTAGTGGCCCGAAATTAATATACTACCCGAGTCTAATCCCCCACTCCGAATTAATTAGTTTTCACCCATAACTAATTTAACTAAGTAGTGTCGCCCTACTACCATATCTGAACTTATTCGTCCAGTCCGTTATTTTATTCTTTCAGAATTTATTTCTCAAAATTCGTTTGAAATGTGTCGCCCTTAATTCCCCCACCACTACCAATTATATCCCTTTATAATTGTTAAGAATTTAATCTCATCACAACACTAAATCTGCCGAATTGTCACGGTCATTGACCTTGACAAGTTCAACTTGTCAAGGTCAATGACCGTGATAATTCTGGGCAAGACAACTTTTTTTATCACGGTCATGGACTGTGACAAGCTCGTTAGAATTGTCATGATCCCTGACCGTGACAAGCCCGTGATAGTTTATAAAAAATTGTCACGGCCATTGACCGTGACAATTCTGTGCATAATTGAAAAAAAATCTGCTGGGCAGTATGTCCACTGCCACTGTTCAGCAGTATATTTGTACCTGTTATAGCAACGTTATACCTGTTCAAACATCATATATCCAAATAAACTACAGATAATGCAGATATACATTCAAAATAGAAATAATATGCAAACGGGACAACTTCATGTCATGCTATATTTTTGTATTTTCAATGTTCTTATTAATTTACTTATTTTACTAATCATGTGCTTTGAACACTTTAAAAGCTTTAATTGTTCAAGACCACCCTTCATCTTTATTATAGTCTTCTCCAAAACTTTGGCATTCTCCACAAAGTACCTCAACTGTTCAACTCCAATCCCAAAATTTTGATTGTCTTTAGGTGTGATCTCAAACAATTAGGTACATACCATTCCAACCACGATGTCCCGATTTGTTCACAACAAGATGAAAAACCCTAATATAAGAAGAAACAACATCACCATCAATTATCTCAAATCTACAAACTATTTAGATGGAAGTGATGTTATGAACCCTTGACGTACCTCAAAGATAAGAACCTCTAGAAGAGGACAACTTTTGAGAAAATCCAGCACCAATTTCTAGTTCCAGTTCCTCTATAAGAATCAGACACTGCAAGACACATCACAAGAGATATTTTATAAATTAATTGAAATGTAATAAATCTAAAAAATATAGTCATTTATGCAAGGAACAATAGCAGAGATATTATATCTTACCAACATGGTAGAACATGATAATGAAAGACTTTACATTGGAAATCCTTCGAAGAAGCTTAAATAAACATATGGCATAACCAAGGGCGGAGCCAGGATTATCATAAGGGGTGGGCTAACAACGAGCAAATATTCATAATAATAGAATTAAGCTAAAACAAGAAGAAAAAAAAATGACAAAGCATAGTTCAATATTATAATTCATTCACAATAAAAATTAAAATGTATCGAAATTGTGCATGACTAATCTTAAAAGAATTCATATTCATCGAGTGCAAAAAAATTCTACCAAAATTGTGCAGACAAGTCTTTAACGATTCATATCCATCGATTACAGAATCTAAATCCATAGTCAAAGTAAGTTACCATTAAATAAAGAGATACAAGAATTCGACAAGAAATTCATTTCGCATTGAGTTGCGATTCGATTTAATAAATCCCTAACCAAACACAATCATAAATAAAATTTAATAAATGAAATTGAAATCAGAATAATATAATCTAAATATAAAATGAAATTGAAATCGAAATCGAAATTAAAATTGAAATATAAATATAAATATAAATACATTACCTGTAGTGCCACCCAAACAACTAACTTGAGCTCATATGGAACCTCCTTCCAACTAATGTACCCTGGGCAATCGTGTCAAATATAATTCCCTTCATATCTGAACACTAAGAAATGTCGTAATCCTATGGAGTTATGCTCTGAAAATTCCTTCCAACCGTTGTGTAGCCAAACATCACCAGTTGAAGTTGTCAATTTCACTTTCCATATTTTTCCATGTTTTGCTAGAGGTTCCAAGTGGTGGGGTATGGAAAGTGGAATTGACAACTTCAACTGGTGATGTTTGGATACACAACGGTTGGAAGGAATTTGCAGAGCATCACTCCATAGGATTATGGAATTTCTTAGTGTTCGGATATGAAGGGAATTCTCGCTTCATTTTTTGAGCTAAAGGATAGACGAAGAGATTCAGTCTCCTCTCCACAAATAGGACACCCCAAATAACTATGTACTAATCACCTATTAAAGGTAAGAAGCATATATTCATGGATTAGTATAAACAAAACTTAGATTTATAGTATGTTTCATTTAATTATGTCTTATTTATATTCGATTTTTAAATTTCAAATTCAAATTCAATTTATAATACAAAGTTCCTCCAAAAGTAACAACTTTAAGCCACTAAGAATATTATACAGAAATTATGCAGTCCCAAACTGTCCAAACGGGACAATTCGAGGGATCTCATTACAAGGGTAATGACTCTCGAACGGGTCTAAGGGCTATTGAATGCGTACGCATAAGAACTAGAAGGCTAGTATCTATGCGCACTATATGTAATTTCAAGTATATTTCATTTAATTATCATATTACATATGTTGTTTGATATACAAAGTAATTTTCAAAAAAGTTAAAAAATCCCACCCCCATATGTGTGGCCATCCCCGATCCCCGCCACGGAGGAAAAGGATCTTTCGGGTCCCGCTCGTCCCTCTCGGGAGAGCGCTTCGGCCGGCGTCGTTTGAGATGTGATGTAAAAATGTAGAGAGATTCGGAGTCGCCAGTCTATTTTACTCAAAACAGACAAAAGAAAAAGGGGAAGCCACCCCGAAGGATGGCATCAAAGACATACTGGTGCGTGCGAAACCAAAATGATTCGAGAAGGGTTCGTAGGCTTGGTTACGAAATGGGAAGGTGTTAGGCACCCATTCCGCCCTTTCGGTCTCTCATGGATATTTGCTATTTTCCTTTATGTTTCCCCCCGTGATATGTGTGCATGTGTATATATAGAATGGAGGTAGAAATCCTCGACTTGTATCATGGAAAAGATAAAGCGAGTCATCCGTAGGAAGATAGAAGAATAATATTAAAAAAATAAGATTTACGCGATTACCCCTACGTTGATCGTTATAATGGAACGATAACGCATATGGAGTAATACGTCACTAAGAACAAATATATATAATATAAGAAAAATGAATTTATAGAAGATAGAAAATGAGAGAAAAAGTGGGAAAAAGGACTCGAGTCTCGGGTTTTACCCCGGGACGCCTACGTAGCCTATAAAGGTATCAAAGTCCACGTAGTTTGCATACAAAACGAGGGGTGGGGTTTATCCCATAAATCCAAATGGGGAATCTCATATTTGTGAGTGTGTGAGTGTGTGTAGAAAAAGTGTTTTAGTTATGAGAAAAGTGTGGAAAAAGTGTGAGAATCCCTATTCGAAATTTATGATCAAACCCTCTTTTTCTTATTTTTTGGGTTTTTATTTATATGAAAATAAGAGATGTGAAATAATACTAAATAAAAAGTATATTAGGATGTGTGAGATGAGATAATAAAAGTGCTAAATAATAAAACAAGTTATTGAGAATTTAAGAGAATTTAAGAGAGAGTTTGAGAAAGTTGGACCTTCTTGAAGATCTTGAACTTGATCTTGAATGTTGGAGAGCAGCCCTTGCACTTGGATGATGATGGAGAGTGGTTAATTCACCAAGTTTGATGAAAAGGATGATGAAAAGTGGAAGTAAAAAAGGGATTTGGAAGTCGAAATCACACTGCCTTCGAGAGAGGTTTTTGGGGTTCGCTGAGAGAGATTTTTATCAGATCTGGGCTCCTCTGCAAAATGGGGTTCGCTGAGAGAGATTTTTGGGGTTCGCCCAGTGCCCTTCGAAGATTCATTGAGTCTCGGTCGAGATGAAGAGCTTGACTTTTGGGTCAAACTGGGCCGGGGAGTGTCTGATGGCTTCTAGGTCAGTACTCGGGACATGACCTAGGTTTGTAGTGATGAGGGGAGGTACTAGGGACCTAAGGAGAGTTGGGGGGGTAACAGAATGGGGTGTCTACAATATGGAAAATAATCCAGTGGTCATGCCACTTTTAAAATTAACCAACCAAACATCGATCCAATATAATCTAACAACAATGTCAACAACAAATGTGTATCCCGTACTCCTTCTAATTCATCTACTCAATTAATTATTTTCATCAATTAAACTAACAATTAAAGTATACAATTATTAATTTACTAATTTACAATGAGGGGCAATCCTACTTTCATAATTAATCATATATTAATTTACTAATTTTCAATGAGGGGTAATCATATATTAATTTACTAAAAAAATTAATAATCAATCAATTCGTTTACAAGGGACACTACGCACAAACACACACATACACGCACACTACACACACGCAACCCCCCACCCCTACTCCACCACCCACCCCCATCCCTGCCCCTCCCCCCACCCTGCCCCACCCCCTTCCCCCACCACACACACACAAACAGCCCCACCCCCCTCCCCACACCCCCCCACCACACACACATGCACACACACCCTGCCCCACCCCTTCCCCCACCACACACACACACACACACTGCTCCACCCCTTCCCCTTCCCCCACCACACACACACCCACCCTATCCCACCCCCTTCCCCCACCACCACACACACACACAGACCCACCCCCTCCCCTCCCCACCCCCACCCACCAAACACATGCACACACACACACACATATATATACATACACACACACACACATATATATACATACACACACACACACACACACACATATATATATATATATATATATATATATATATATATATATATATATATATATATATAATTGGAAGAGAGAGAGAGAGAGAGAGAGAGAGGGGGGGGGGGGGAGGGGGAGAGCAGCGTAGAGAGAGAAAGAGAAAAAAAGGAGGGAAGAAATCGGTGGGGAAAAAAAGGAGGGGCAAGTATTATTTGCCGCGAAATTTGCCATGGACTTGTCACGGTCAATGACCATGACAAGTCCGTGACAAGTCATGTTTGTCACTGACTTATCACGGTCAATGACCGTGACAAGTCTTTGTCACGGACTTGTCACGGTCAATGACCGAGACAAATAACCCGTGTTTTTTTTTTATCACGGTCATTAACTGTGACAAAGCTAGCCGCTGGAAGGGTGCCAATTTACCCATTTTGGTTTTGAAAATATTTTATAGCAAGGGTTAGAACCCAAAACATTTTAAAAATATTTAGCAAATGATTAACTTGCAGTAATAAAATATGCATGATTGCGCTTCATATTTTAGTTAGTGTCACACTCCCTTGAGGACAGACTCACCTCTCAACTAATGTGCACACCTAACGTCATTCCTTATATCCCACCTAGTCCTCTATCCCAAAACTAGATACTTGATATAACTCATGTCAACCGCCATACTCATTCCCGAGTATTTTAAAAGCATGATTTATACGTTATTTATCACATTAACTTAGTTAATCATCTTCCTTGAAAGACATATAACATTCACTAGTTATATAAATAATACACTTTTCTCCGTATATTTAAATTTCCCGTATATAATTATTCACCCCATTATGTACGTACAGTTATCTTACAACAATCACACATGTTGAATGTGAATATAACCCATATATAATTAATACAATTCACTTCATGTATTTAATGACCCGTATATAACTATTTATCCCATTATATACGTAGAACCATATTACAACATTCACACATATGTTGAATATAAATATAACCCATCCTCCCGAGTAATAAATCACAGGATGTATTCTCTAAACTGCTATCACACTAGGTGTACTCGCATAACCTAGTTACCCCAAGTCAGAATCGCTCACTAACTTGGCCAAAAACATAAACATAATGCAGGCAATCATATTCCTTCCCTGAAAGTGAGATAATCCTCTCACCCATATAATGGACGCTATAACCAGAGGATATACTCCCCCTACTCCTCAAGCTAGGGGATTCACCCACTACGCACAACCTCCCTTGATAGCACTAAAGTATATGTATTAATAATATCTAACCACTTATATTTATAAGCACACACCATATATATACTATCACACACCGTATATATATAAATATAAAATATCCCGGCTTTACCGTGTACTGAGTCCATAACACAAGCCTATACATAATATCTTGAGTTTATGGTCCAACTCTGATTATTAATTAACTTACACATTAATTAATTAAATTATTTTTGGTGTCACCCAACCAATATACTCGGGCTCGCTTTCGCGGCCCGAAATTAATATACTACCCGAATCTAATTCCCAACTCCGAATTAATTAGTTTTCACCCATAATTAATTTAAGTAAGTAGTATCGCCCAACTACCATATTTGAACTTATTCGCCCAGTCCGTTATTTTATTCTTTCAGAATTTATTTCTCAAAATTCGTTCGAAATGTGTCGCCCTTAATTCCCCCACCACTACCAATTATATCCCTTTATAATTGTAAAGAATTCAATCTTATAATTAATTTTTCTCTCTTAATTATGCTAGGGGAAATTTGCAACTATAATTTTTTTACCCATATAACTAAGCCAAACTTCCGAAAAACCTGAAGGGTCGATCGATCGACCCCAACCGTCAATCGATCGATCGAATAGGTGGTCGTCTTCTCCGCCTTGTTGTTTCCTCCATTAAGAAAATTCTCCAATTCCTAACCTTTCCCTTGGTCTAAACCAAGCACAATCAAGATCATAACTATATAGAAACATGATCAGGGCCTCTCATAGAACCTCAAACATAAATTAAACTTCACAAATCTCTACTCTTCTGATTTGGGGAAATTCTCGGGTTTTTTACTCGTTAGGTTCCAATTTCATCTAATTACCTCAAATTCGTCCATAATTGCTACTGAGTTTTTCTCATGTAAATCAAATACCATCACAGAACCCTGTTACATAATTAATTCCCACATTGAATCTTATTTAAATGTTCCTTTTTCAAAAACCCCATTTTGTACCCAAAACGAATTTCTGATTTCCACATCACAAAAATATGAATTGAATAACATCAATTAATATAACAGCAAGATAAACACTTGCCTTATGGGTTCGTAGGGTCTGATCCGAGTGTGTGATTCGCAAGGTTGATGATGAACTTCCAATATGTTCCTTGTCTTGTCTCCAAAAGACTCCAATTTGGCTCTAACTACTCCCTCTCACTTTCTCCCCAAATTTTTAAATTTAGATTTGTGCTTCTCTCCGTTCCACACTCTTAGATTTAGGTCTTAAAACACAAATCCCGTTTTTAGCCTAATGGGCTAAGCCCAAGTGACCCAAATAGACCCGTGTGGGCCCGATTATGCCAAAAAAAATGCCCCGTGACCCTTTTACTACCCCCGGGTAAACTTTTCCGACTATCTCGGCCCATCCGGACTCAAACGTGCACTCAAAATCGACATTCGAAATAATTTATACAAATCCTTATCTCACACCCAAATTAGTCTATACCGACTCCCGACTGAGATAAATAATTGACACGTCCCTAATACACGTTATGACGTAAATAAATTATTACTATTCACTTAGTAATTAAATTTCCCTAAATATTAACCATTAACTCTCCGATTAATATTTAAATAAATATGACCATAATTAATTCAATTAAATTACGGCACACAAGTAATTTAAAATTTCCCGAATTAATTAAATATTACATGCACAGAAATACGAGGTGTTACAACAAGTCCACTAGGTGTGGTTTTATAAAAGACACAACACAAATACTTACTCAACAACTTGAGTCTCTCTCAAGCCTTGACGCTTATTCGTTCCTCCACCTCCACCTAATTGATAACTCATGAGTCCACCTTCATCTCGAAATCCATCGATGGGGCACAGCTACCATCAACATATGAAGTCCTCCTCCGTATGTACACCACTAAATGGAATCCTCCGTAGGAAACTTTCTTCTTTTAGGTAGAGAATGAAACTCGGTGCCAAAATGATGATCTCAAAGCAAATATATATATTGATACTTGGATCAAAATAAACTATTGGGTGTAAACTAGTCTTTGTTTGAATATGAATTCATTTGAGAATCTCAAAAACTAAAGGACATTTTGGATTTGGATTTGGATTTGTGCTCTCTAAAACTTGTTAAAACTCTCCCAAGGTATCCAAAAGTCGGTGAAAAACGTCCATTTTCATACTGCTTAAAAGGATGGTTAAAAAGATAGTGGGAAAGTTTAAAAACTATCAAAAAACTGTTGAAAACTGTTGGTCATTCGAACGACTTTATCGAACGAGAATTCAGAACAAAAGGAAGATATCTCGTTCGAACGATATCTCGTTCAAACAAGGTTATTCAAATGATAGAACGAACAAGATAGCAGAGAGAAACTCGTTAGAGATCTCGTTTGAATGACATGTTGTTCGAACGAGGTCGTTTGACCGACATACTAATGACATAACATAAATGCTTATTTTTCTTCAAAAAATAAAAAATCTTTTTTAACTTAATTTTAGTGAAAATATGACACCCAAAATAAACTTCCAAGTCTCTCTATATATCATATGCATTCATACCTTTAGAGTCCATGGAAAAATTGAAAGGTTTATGATGTTAAACATGGCATGAAATTCGGCAATGATGATATCTTTAATTTAGGCTTGGCCACTACGTCTTCAACTCAGAGGTCATAGGCTTGAAGGTCACAAACTTCTATCCTACGACTCAAATAGTTTTGTCCGGAATTAAGCCAACACTTACAAATTGACTTAATTGAAAATTTGTCCTTACACAATCTTAACATATAACTTTATAAAAATAAATGTGACTTTTCTTGACATTTACAGTAACTTTAACATTTTTTGGATGGACCCAAACACATTTTGAACCGAAGCCCCGAATTTACATTTACCTTTTTTATCAAAATATCATTAAACTATCATTCTCATTTTTTAGATATAAACCAATGAAATTTACAAATAAAATATAAGACAATGATGGAATAAGAAAAAATAAATATACACCCATACATCAGCATGGGAAGAAATGCAAGTGGGTTTACACAGCAAAAGATATCAATGTATCATGGAGATAGGTGTTGGGTTAGGTTACTAACTTTCGAAACTCCTCAATCTATATGGGAATCATATTCCAAACCCTTTGAACTTGGTTTTGAAAACTGTATATCATCAAAAAATAACTCTAGAATACATTAAGATGAAATTATTAGAATAACTAAACTCTTAAAAAATACGAAAAATGATATATACCTTTGGTTGTTTCTTAACTAATTGTTCTTCCTTGATCATATATTGGTGTGACATAATTCTATGGGGAATCTATGAAGAAATTTAAAGGGTACGAAGCTGAATAAAAAGGGGGGAGGTGGAAAAGGAAACAATTTCATCATTAAGGAGAGAAAACATATATTTTAATAGTATTAGTTTATATTATTAGTTTTTCAGGAACTATGTCATTTCAGTTCCAGAAACCAAAAGTCACATGTATTTGGAGCAGATGCAGTGATATTATAGAGGCTTCAAATATTGAAGCATTAATAGGAGACACGTGGCATAACCACATTAGAGACTCCATTTTCATATTATGTTATTAGATGTGCATGCTACCTATTTTATTTAAACCTACATACTCGGTAGTGTTATTGTTGATGTAAAAAATTAGATTATGCCTAATTAATCAATCACAGATAAAAATAAATAAGACAAAAGAATTTTAAAGTGGTTCAGCCTTATAAGAATGGCCTACATCCATTGTTTTTGTTATTGCTGACTGTTTGAGAATTCTTGATAACAAGTTTTTACCAAGAAATTCCGAGCCCCCTTACAATGGGGATGATACAATGTATTTATAGCCCTGAGGCTGTACATGTGAAAGGGTAATACATAGTTGTTCAATAGGCGTATACATCTGTATGATAATAATGAGCATTTAATGCGCATTTAATCCTCTTTATTGTCTGGTAATAAATGCTCTGATCGAGGTGCTGCTCGGACCGCCTAAGTTGCTCAGTATGTACGAGTTGTTCGGAGTATACTTGTTGCTCGGAGCATCATAAGTTGGTCGGGGAGGTTGAGTTCCTCAAAGTCAGGGTGTTTTTAAAAAATGTTTGTAGATGCCATGTAAAGTGACACGTGTCTCCACATAATTGATCCACGTCAATGGGCTAATTTTGGTATCAACAGAAGCCCCCAATGTTTCACAGTTCGAGGTTGAGGAGTGTGGAACATTCTTCTCAAAATATGGAGGGATTAAATGGTCATCCTAAATTTTAGGAGTGTTTTCCTTGTATTTATTTTTCTTTTCTAATTCATAGAATCAGACTCTTCGAATTTTTCTAACTGCTTTGGTCTCCGTGCCCTTTTTTGTCTTTTTAGCCGCCGGTAGCGCAAACGTGTTTCTTTGTAATCATTATTTTTACCCATTCCCAAGGTGAGGTATTTAAGCGTTGCAGAAAATCCTATCGTCTTTTACTTTTTCAAATTTGTATCTTTGAGTTCTCCATTTCCTCTATATCTTGTGCCTTAAAGTGGTTCAGCCTTATAAGAATGGCCTACGTCCACTGTTTTTGTTATTGCTGACTGTTTGGGAATTCTCGATAACACGTTTTTACCAAGAAATTCCAAGTCCCCTTACAATGGGGATGATACAATGTATTTATAGCTCTGAGGCTTTACATGTGAAAGGGTAATACATAGCTGTTCAATAGGCGTATACATCTGTATGATAATAATGAGCATTTAATGCCCATTTAATCCTCTTTATTGTCTGGTAATAAATGCTCTGATCGAGGTGCAGCTCGGACCGCCTAAGTAGCTCAGTATGTATGAGTTGCTCGGAGTATACTTGTTGCTCGGAGCGTCATAAGTTGGTCGGGGAGGTTGAGTTCCTCGAAGTCAAGGTGTTATTCAAAAATGTTTGTAGATGCCATGTAAAGTGATATGTGTCTCCACATAATTGATCCACGTCAACGGACTAATTTTGGTATCAACAGTTATCGTAGGAGGATACGCGTAGTGGGCGGTCCATCCTTGCGTTGACCGACAAGTATTGGATTGATTCCCCAAGTCATAAGACTGTTATATGACCATTATTCGTGTGTGAGGATAGGTGTTAGTTTCGGGTTTTGTTGGATGCGATGTGGTATGGTTGCAATCCACGGATGTATGTCAATAACTGCCTCTGTTGTATGTTTTTTTTTTGGGATCGATGGTGAGATTTCGACCGAGGGGCTCGGTGTGAGGCGTGATGCCTAGAGCTAAATATCACACGAAGGATGCATCCGCTATGTCTCAGCTCATGGAATGTGATTATAGGTATAGTAAAAAAGTGACATATATGTATTTTTATATAATTTAATGTATGTATGTGTTGATATCATGAGTGTATCTATGTTATGCTCATTATGTGATTATTTATTTTATCAAGTGTGTCGCTAATAATACCTAGCTAATAAAGAGTATTAATGAGGGTGAACTTAAATAACGGTTATGAAGGTAGTTATACCTAGATTATAAAGTGTAGCTATAATTTATTATAGCATGAAGGTAGTTATACCTAGTTAATAAAGAGTATTAGCATGGATGAACTTAAATAACGGTTATGTATCCTAATTAGACCGGGTAGTTTAATTAGGACAAATAAAATGAACACTTTAAATGCGCAATGCAGTTGAAGGTGAGGTATATCTCAAGTGAGTGTGACTAGTTAAATCTTGAAAGTAATAAACTACTATTTTAAATGATTTAAAGCAATTATTTACTTGCAAAAATATTTTCTATTTTACGAGTCTAATCCGCATATTCATGTCTTCCCTTATTTTCTTTGTTACATCCCAGGTGTGCAACAACGGCAGCAACCGAGACAACAAGGATAGATCCGTTGCTAATGGTAGTTGTGGATCCTTGCTTAGACGCTTCAGTTATTTCTATTCTAAGTAGGATCAATTATTTTCCTTTTACTGTTATGCATGTTGCCCGTAGATGATAGTACTTATCTTACTGCAGACTTTTATATTTTGTCAGACTTGTACTTTCGTATTTAGTTATTTTCAGGTTATAACGTGGATGTTATTCGATGATCGATGGTTTATTCGGTTCACCCTTATTAATTATTTATGCATGATGGTTAGTTCCATTATTATGGTTATATGGATTATTCACATTCTTTATGATATATTATTATTAGCGACAGTGATGCTGATAATGATCCATGTTGGGATTCCTGTTATATTTTAGTAGAGGATTGGCCACCCGGTATTAAAATAGGCGGGTTGTCACAGATATTTAGGAATCACTATGTGACACCCCGCTCAATTAAATACCGGGTGATCAATCCTTTATTAAATTAAATATGAATATCCAGTTGGTTCATTCTTAAAATCATTGTCGAAAAATATTTACTATATTAATCACCTAATAGTTAATTAAGCTAGTGTTAAAACCTTTTATCCTTTAATTAAAAAGCAACTATATAAACCATTAATCACATTCACCATTCCCATAAATGAAATAATAGTAATTGAATGACCATTTGACTAAATAAATCAAACTGGAATAAATGTTCCAGTTAAATGACTCTACACAAATATCCGAATAATAAATCCAAATCCCATCAACTGAAATAAAAGAGTACAATATCTCATAAATGAATCATGACTAAGAATAGACAACATGCCCTAAATGAAATGACTACATCAGAAAATGAATGGATAGATATGGAGGCATCTAATAAAAAGAACCTGCAACTCCCACAATAGCTGCAGCACGTCAAATCATCCGATAGTCTACGCCTGGCATCCCCGAGGCAAGACACCTAAAATAGTTTGCACAAGAGAAAATAGATTTGCAAGAAATGGTCAGAGCCCGAGTGAAAATAGTTTAAAACAGTTTAGCAAATATTTAAAATGTTGTAAATCAAATACTATATAGATGTTAGCTTTTCAAGCTCTAACGTACCTCTAAACCATTCTAATTAATGCTACCCCACCTAACTAGTTCGAAAGTATTCGTCCCCTAAACTATTACTCATAGTTCCCACTCGTATTTTCCACGCAATACCATATTGAACATTTCCACATCTTTTATTTCGAATAGAGGTTTTCACAAATAAAGTTAAGTGTTCACATTCTTAAGTTATTTTAGATTTCACTATCTTTATTATCTACTAGATTCACACAACAGAATATATCACATGTATATATATGTAAATCACTCTATCACACACACACACACACACACACACACACACACACACACACATATATATATATATATATATATATATATATATATATATATATATATATATATATATATATATATATATATATATATATATATATATATATATATACGGCACCCCTATGCTCAACTGCGGTGCATGCATACTCTGCTATCATATCCTGGTACATCTCGTACTGTATATATGACTGTTGGTTTGATATTTACCTCGAACCATAAATAAAAAATACATATATTGGAGGCGGGCATAGTCCCCAGCCAAATGGGTCACGCACCTACCTACGCTCCCATTCAACCGTCAAAACTTTCATACTCTCAGATATCACATGTCCAAGGTTCTATGTTCTGGGTACGAATCTAAAATCCCCCCAATGGGCTCATCAGGATAAGACCGTCCACTACGCGAAACCTCCTCCCCAATAGCAAGCAGCATAGGTATATCATACACATAAGAAATCATACAATAAGTATTCACACCACCTATATACTTATATCATCAGTATAGATACACATACAACCTATACTATATGTTCCTTACGTAGTACATATATATATTTCAAATACCCTACGTATTATTAAATTTGAATTATACCTCTAATTGTATTTATATGAATTTTCACAAATCTAAGGGGCCTAGTTCCCTTCATTTTTTTCCCAGAAGTTATTCCCGTCGTCACTACTAGTCATAAACATAGGTTCATTCATCACTACATCACCCTTCTCGAATTTTCATTCATTTATCAATTACAGATATTTTTCCAATTATCCCAATATTTATTCGTCTCACTTTATGTAAACCTAATCTCCACTTTAGGCCTGATTTTCTTATTATAAAACAACAATCACAATGAATCAATCTAGGAAACCTCTAACAGAATAACCACTAAAAATAACATTTCTTAAAATTTACTCTACGAATCTGCCCAGATTTTTAAAATGCAGTTTTGAGGCATTTCAGAGTCATTTTGAAAAAACGTATCAGGGAAAAAAATACATAAAGAGGGATTTTCTACGAGGATGGGCGAACATAATAGCCATTTTCAGAACTAAAACGGCTCAAAACAGTTTCTAAAATAACGGTTTAATTTACCAAATTTCATAGACTTCTTCGAATTTAATAAATTGTTCTATAATTCAATCATACCCATCAAAACCCGAATTTCTCCATCAAGATTCAATATAACTTAGTGAGTTTCATACTACCTAAATAAAGGATCCTATTCTATATCAATTTCACCCAAGATAATGATATATGTCTTCCAAGGTTCATTCAAATCACACGAATTTCATAATTAATTCAACCTGCTCTAACATGGATATTATATATGCTATAAATTTGCAAAATTAACACTTGCCTCTTTTGGTAGGTCTGATCCGTTGAAGATGATGGGTATATTGGTGTTCTTCTCTCCTCGATCTATAATCCGGTTGGTGGTGGTGGTGGTGGTGCAAGAAGATGTAGGATTGGTGGTTCTAGCCTTTGGAACCCCTCTCCTCTTCCTCCTATGGCCTCTCTGTGGATTCTCTTTGTTTCTCACACAACTAACCCGAACCCCATTCTTAAATCATATAGATTAAACTTTGAAAATTTGTAGGTATTATTTTCCCAAAAATACAAATGACCAAGATGCCCTCTCGGGATGCCAATTTGGTAATTAAATTCCCGGGTAGACTTTTTTTACTATCTCGATCCTTTTGGACACTTTGACACATTCGAAATAACTATTTGGATCACATAAAAATAAATTACTTTTTATTCCATTAAATTGAGTCCTGACATGACTGACAAGCGTGTCCCGACTTAATTACCGTAACTGTCATATTTTTCACTCGCAACAATTTTAGTAATTTTATAATCACATATTACTTTATTCACTCAGTAATATTCAATATAATTCACATCAATAAATACTAACCCTCGTCTCACTAGTTAATATTTATTTAAACCCAAATTAATTATAAATAAATTTCTCATATTTAATTTAATTAATCTTATATTTAAAAACCATTAAAAATACGGGGTGCTACATACTCCCCCCCCCCCCCCCCCCCCACACACACACACAACGAAATTTCATCCCGAAATTCGAAAAATAAAAGTATACCTGGTACGAATAACTTGGGATATTTTTTACGCACCTCAACCTTTCGCTCCCAAGTAGACTTGTCGACATTATGATGCTCCCACTGGACACGCACAAGTGGAACTACTTTTGACCTCAATTTCGTCTCGCAGTGGTCTAAGATAGCCACCAGTATCTCCTCATATGAGCTATCAGGCTGTAAATCAATCCCCTCTATCGCAATGTGAGTGTGAGCTAACTCATTCCGGAGATACCGTCTCAGTGAAGAAATATGGAACTTATCATGAATAAAGTGCAAGTGCTCCAGCAACCCAAGTCTATAAGCCACCTGTCCAATCCTCTCGATGATAGAAAATGACCCCACGTTCCTCGGTGCCAATTTTCCTTTTCTTCTCGAACCTCGTAAGCCCCTTCATAGGAGATACTTGTAGTAGCACCTAGTCCCCCACACTAAACTCTCAGAAGGACCGCTTAGCATTGGCATATCTTTTTTATCTGTCCTGGGCTACCCGTATGCGACTCCGAATCATCTCAATCCTGGTCGATGTATCCTGAATCACCTCTGGCCTGAGTAGCTTGTTGTTCCCCACCTCTAGCCAACAAGAAGGAGAACGACAAGGTCTACCATATAACACATCAATTGGAGCCATGCTAATAGTGAACTGATAGGAGTTATTGTATGCGAACTCCACCAATAGAAGGTACTTCTCCCAGCCTCCCCTAAAATCAAGGATACACATGCGTAACATATCCTCTAACATCTGATTCGTTCGATCAGTCTACCCATTCCTCTATGGGTGATAGGTCATACTTAGTCGCAACTCCATGTACATGGCCTCCTGGAAGATCTCCCTTTTCTACATAGGAATATCTAGTGGCTGAAGTAACCCTGATGGATTCTAGTGGTCCACCTTTACTAACTGACAGGTGGCACACTTAGAGACGAACTCGGTAATGTCTCTCTTCATCCCATTCCACCAATACTTTTGCCTCATATCCTCATACATCTTATCCCCACCGGGATATACTGTAAATCGATATCCATGCGACTCTATTATCACCATGTGTAGCAGATCCTCCCCTTCCGGAATAATCAGTCTCCCGTTGAAGTGCAAGCCTCCCTCGGAACTCACTGAGTAAGACTCTGTTCCCCCGGTCATAACCTATCAAATCCTCTCCTAATAAAATGGATCCGTTGCCTGGGCCTGTACTACCCTCGTTACAATCTGGGGTATAACGGTCATAACTAGCTTGGACGATCTGCTAATCGCATCCTGATGTCCCAGCTCCTTCCATTTTGCCTTCAACACTATGATCATCCTTTACCATTGTAAGGACATATTTTATAAGTCATGTTTACATTTAAGTATGTCATATATCGATACACCGTCGAAGAACATTCAAGTTCAAATATGCATCGAGACGGATCCGAATATCAAGTTCTTAAACAATCAAGACTCTGCAAGAAGAATATGGTAAAGATTATATTTTTATTCCATAATTATTCACCTTGATTTGGGGATATTTTTCATAAAATATTTTCTAATTGTTGGAGCGGAGCTTTAAATGTTTTTATCAAAAATATATTTTTAGGAGTTTTTGAGGCGGTGCATTTAACGAGAAAAAGTAAAATGAAAAAGTTTTATTTTTAATAATCTCGTTCGAACGACACCGTATATCATTCAAACGACAGTGTGTCGCGCCATGTTTACCTATCGTTCAAATGACAGTGTATATCATTCATATGACATACTCTCTCTCTTGAACAAACCACCGCATTAATTTTTCTATAAAAGGGTATTTTTAACTCCGTTATTCATAAAAAGTCTTTTCGTTTTTCCGTTCTGCAAACACTGAAAATCAGTAGAAAGCTTTTGGCTTCTTCCTTTAACGTTTAAAAACCTTGTTTTCAATTCACAAAACCGTACCAACCTTATGTGAATAATTTTGGAACCCAAGAACAAAACTTTTCTATTGTTTAACTCTTTATAGAGAGGATAAATCTACACCGGATTGAGGTCAAGTTAGGGAGTGTTGCGATATTCCTGGGCTGAAGATAGGACTGCAGTCTTTGAGGTTCACTGCTTGTTCTTTAGGAGTAACAGCGGTTGTTCCTTTTCTCACGACACCGACCGACACCTACGGGTATTCGTGTGTCAAAAATCTATTTCACTATAACCGTGTAAGTTGTGATCTATAATTATAGTGGAATAAAAGGTTTTTCCCCTGTGGGGTATTTTTCTCATATTGTGACTATCTTGTAATTTGGTTTTATTTGCATGCTTATTGCTTTATGATTTCATATCACTTAGATGCATGTGTTAGGACTGAATTAAAACTTTGGTTTACCTAAAATTTGGATCAATTAAAATTGGTTTTATTTGAGAAGTTGCAATTATTCTGTTGTTGCTCTCTCAAATTGGTATCAGAGCAGGTTACGCTAATTTATCGCGTGATCCTGATTTTTCACATATTTTTTTTATACAATTTGACTACTACGTCGTCATATTGGTATCAGAGCCTGTTGCACTAAGTTACTGTGTTTTGATCCTGATTTTTTTCTCAAATCTATTTTTGAAATCACGATTTTCTTAAATATTCCTTTGGGGGGATTTGACGATTTTAGATGTCACGTTGACAGAACTATTTAGAAATCACGGTTGAAATCTGGTTTTAAAACTCCCGTTAAAAAGAAAGAATCTTAGAGATGTCTTTTTTGTGAGGGTATTTGCCATAACATAGATGAGTGTCCCACAAAAGTTAGGGAGAGTTTTAATTAACCAATTTCTTATATTGCCACCCTTAGTAAGAGTGACTTGAGTGAAGAAATTTTTTGTGCAAGTAAGTGTGTCCTTCCCAAATGTGTGTCTACTGATGATAATGAAGATGATACTTCTTCCATAGCCACTGATAGTGTATCCCATGAAAGTGAGGGTGATGGAAGTGAAGATGAGCGTAATATGCAAACGGCTTTCGATGAACTTTATTCTGAAGCTTTGAAAACAAAGAAAGAAAATTTAGAATTAAAAGCTCAATTGAAAGAGCGTACCTTAAATAAAATTGATGTTTTAATTGAAGATCTTAGGGCACGTGAGAAAATTTTGAGAGAGAATCTTGAGTACGTCAAGGTAGAGAGAGATAGTCTTCGAGGGGTGATGGAGGCAATGAAAAAGGAGATTCTTGAGTTTCAGGATTCTAGATGCGTACCTGAATCTAGGATAGGTGAACTTGAGAAAAGTTTGAGAGATTCGACTAAAGTGAAATTTGATTTGGAGTCTAGGTTTGAAAAGCTTGATAAGGTTTTTGGCACAGTCGAAATCTAGAAGGATGGGGGTGGGATTGGTTTTGAAAAATAGGTTGCTACCACTCCAAAAGCCATTCCCACACGTGTGAGAGAGCCTCTTAGGGCTGTTAAGAGAGAGGCACCGAGGGTTGTCAAGCGAGAGGCACCTAGGATCATTAAGAGAACGCCACATAGAAATCTGAGGAAAAAACCACCTTTAGATAACGTTCACTGCCCGATTTACACTTGCACACACTGCGGTAGGCATGATCATCTTAGGCATTTATGTTACAAACTTTTAAATGGACCTATGAAGTTTAATAGAAAAGTAAATTTAATTCCTCAAACCTCCACTTGTCATTATAAATCTGTTTGGGTTAGTAAATCGGATTTAGAGGCTTATGGTCTTGTTGTGTACGATTCCCGTTTACTTGCACGTGATTCACCCCATGTTAGGAGCTTTGGTTGATCCCATTGGATTTTGTCATGCACTAGTTGTGCATCTTGATATACCCTTGCTAGTGTTATGACTTATTTATTGAGTTTGTTATTTTTCTACTATTTTGACAATGTATTGGATCTGTCAGGCCCTTCCTGGTACTGTTTTAGGGAAATTTTTACACTGGGCAACACTGTTTAATTTTCTGGGCAAAATTTTGATAGTGTTGTTTTCTCATTTAAACGAGATTTAATGTCGTGAGAAGCTGTCGCTTGAGCGACAAGCATTCTCGTTCGAGCGACACTATACTTCGTTTGAAAGAAATGTTTGGTTTTCTGCACTTTTTTATTTACAATACCTTTTGTTCATTAGCTTAGGTTTTTGGTACTGCTGGCTGCTTCTGGAACAGTTTATATGCAGTTATTCTTAGTTTTCATGCTTAATTGCTAATATTGCATTGTTCATTTAATCACACCTGCTTTGACTACTGATTCATTTGTATGATTTATGTTTGCTAGCATAAGATAACTTTCATGCTGATATTGTGCCTATTGCTGATTGTACTACATTTGTCATATATTTTTTTGAAAAAACAAAAAGATTTTCGATTTTGAAAAAATTTGAAAAGGCCATAAAGATTTTATTTTGATAAAACTTTTGAAAAAGATAAAATGATTTTTGTACTTTGTTGGCACCATATATGAATGGACAATTAAGATGACCAAGTCACAACTTCATTCCATTTATCCATGTGATAATTAAGATAGTTTTTTGAGATAATATATCATGTCATTCATGTGCTTTACAATGTTTAGAGTAATTAAGATGTAATTAGTTGATACTTTCTACATGTTTAACTCATTATCTCCTTTAATACACGGATTTGTTTGATTATTGTACTTGTCTATCACATGTTAGTCGAGTGTTTTCATGTCAATCATGTCCTTAAAACAAACCAAGTGCAATAATACGATAGTAATAAAAGTAGTGCATGTAAAAATCATTGCCCGTGAGGAATTTATTTATATTTTAAAAAATGATGAGTGGCATGGGAAAACTCTGCATGAAAGCCATCGTCTAAAAAGATCCTGCACAAAAATTTAAGGCAACAAAAAGATGATATCTGCCAAAATTTGTGCCAATAGATTTTTTTTAAGTTGAGAATTTAGTACCTCATTAGATATAAAAATTGTAATATTTTATATAAGGGAGTTTGGTTCGAAAGTAATCAATGGGTTTACACGTCCTTTGAAAAGTTCTCGAAACGGCACAAAATTGTTTTGGACATTATTGGTGTGAAATCACTTAGGCTTTGATTTGTTGATTTGATTTAGTCGATATCATCTAAATTCAACAATTTTACACCAAAGGATATTTTTTATGTTCATTTGATAAGAGTACACTTATGCATCGTGCACATATGCTTTATTGAGTTTTATTATCGAATGAATATGTTCACATCCATTCATTCCATATCCATGATTTGGTTATCTTCATGTTATTCATAGTGTGTTTTTTGTAAATTATTTTTGTATGAAAAAAATTAAAAAATTAAAAATAGTTTGTGGATCCTTGAGTATTTCCTCTACATGCGTGTAGTTTGATCCATATTTGTTTTGTTTATCGTGGCACTCCATGTTTTGATTGTTTATTCTTTTCCTTGTCTTATTCGGAACATATAAAAAGGGGGAGAACGAATTATGGGGGGTTTTGTATTATGGGGGAGATTTGATTATACTAATTGATTTATTCTTATATCATTTCAAACTCGATGCGTCCCGAAGGTATTTGCTTTGTCTCATGTGTGTAAGTACGAAGAATTGATGATGATTACAAGATTGCACACTCTGATGAGAAAAGCTTAAAGATTTGAAATTTTGATGTTGAAGACTTTTGAAGAAAAATTGAAAGAATTGCATTTCAAGTACCTTTTCACTTTTGGGTTCATGGGAGGGTATTTGTAAGGACATATTTTATAAGTCCTGTTTACATTTTAGTATGTAATTTACCGATACACCGTTGAAGAACGTTTAAGATCAAATATGCATCGAGACGGACCCGAATATCAAGTTCTTCAACAATCAAGACTCTGCAAGATGAATATGGTAAACATTATGTTTTTATTCCATAATTATTCACTTTTATTTTGGGATATTTTTCATAAAATATTTTCTAAGCGTTGGAGCGAAGCTTTAAATTTTTTTATTAAAAATATATTTTTAGGAGTTTTTGAGGCGGTGCATTTAACGAGGAAAAGATAAATGAAAAAGGTTTATTTTTAACAATCTCATTTGAACGACACCGTATGTCGTTCAAACGACAGTGTGCCGCGCGATGTTTACCTGTCGTTCAAACGACAATGTATATCGTTCAAACGACATACTGTCTCGATTGAACGACCCACCGCCTTAAATTTTCTAAAAAGGGTCTTTCCAACTCCG
Organism: Sambucus nigra; assembly: GCA_949130495.1. Taxonomy (NCBI): domain Eukaryota; kingdom Viridiplantae; phylum Streptophyta; class Magnoliopsida; order Dipsacales; family Adoxaceae; genus Sambucus; species Sambucus nigra. Next base: position 224,142,394 of record OX422218.1, read on the forward strand.
TTTTTCATAAGAAGTCTTTTCGTTTTTCCATTCTACAAACACTGAAAATCGGCAGAAAGATTTTGTCTTCTTCCTTTAAGGTTTAAACACCTTGTTTTCAATTCACAAAACCGTCCCAATCTTATGTGAATTATTTTTTAACCCAAGAACAAAACTTTGCTATTGTTCAACTCTTTGTAGAGAGGATAAATCTACACCGGACTGAGGTCAAATTAGGGAGTGCTGCGGTATTCTTGGGCTGAAGATAGGACTACGGTTTATGAGGTTCGCTACGTGTGGATTTTTGCTGAAAACAGAACTGCGTGTTGTTGAGGGGTAGCTACGGTTGTTCCTTTGCTAATGACACCGACTGACACCTGCGGGTATTTGTGTGTCAAAAATCTATTTCATTATAACCGTCTAAGTTGTGATTTACAATTATAGTGAATAAAGGTTTTGCCCATGTGGGGGATTTTTCCTCATATTATGATTATCTTATAACTTGGTTTCCTTTCCATGCTTATTGCTTTATGATTTCATATCACTAATATGCATGTGTTAGGACTGAATTAAAACTTGGGTTTAACTAAAATTTGGATCAATTAAAATTTGTTTTATTAGAGAAGTTGCAATTATTCCGTTGTAGCACTCTCAACCATCGACTCCTCCGTCCCTAGTGGCATACTTTTCTCACAATAAATCTTCACTTTCTTGTGTCTCATTCTATTTTCGCCTCTAATTCCAATGCGTCTACATTTATTTCATAAGTTTCCACGCCTATTCACCGTGAATGGTATTGAAAGTCTCAGCAAAATAGGGGGGCCATACACCCTATGTTCAATGCATTTATTAACAAATCAACTGAATGTAATATACCCATTTTAGATTAAGCCTTGTACACTTGGCCTTATTATGTAGTAATGTTACACTCAATCACCTTAATAATCGAAATATCATCATTTTCTAGGTTATCCCATCATTCTGCTCATGGTGTAAACATTCTGGGATGTTTTCTTTAGGCAACACTATACGGCTCTACCGGTCTTAGATTGTCATACAACTATTATCCCTAAGTTATAACTACATACACATATAATAACTAAGGTACTTAACTCGGGTACTAAAGACCAAACACTTCCCAACTCCCAACGTTCGCTAAGTTTCATGCGTAGGATGTCTCGCAAAGCAAAATACAAACAAGGACCCCCCCCCCCCCCGATACACTATTACCTAAGCTTGTCAGTCGTTGAGAATCGTTAATCCCTTAGTCCATAACATTACCCCCAACGTCTCGTTTGTTGACAATAAAAGTCTACTCGTCCACTCTCATGTCATTAAACACGACATACAACGCAACTCTTTCACTATCACAAGTTCTCAGCGCTATATAAATAACGTGTTATATCTCTCTGCTCAAGAATAAACGCAAGGAACCCTGAATCACATCAGTAATGAGTCCCTACACATCGGGATCAAATATAACAAAACAACATACTCATCGAATTCTATGATTTAATACAATTTATATATATTGGCTCAACCCTCTTTCAGGTGATACCTTGCAAAAATAATACAAATTTGACCGAAATAACGATTACGATAGTCTTATACCACAATGTACTACCGTTCAAACCCTCGGTATCCAGTCACCACACGTCATAATAAAAATATATTCTCTTCTCATAACACTAAAAGGAGAAAAAATTGTTACATAACATAAAAATTTCGCTTAGTGTCCACACCTGCTCCTCCCTGCAGGTCATACAAAAAGTCCCGCTACCTAAAGGTAATTATATACATAATAAGGCTGATATCGTCAGTGCACCCACTAAACCCGACTCACACTCGAGTTTTAGTGTTAACAGTCATACATTGTGATGCACCTATGTCACTCCGTCCTAATCCCATTATCATAGGGATAAAACAAAGATTTTATCTCCATTTGTAATCTACCTCGACTGATCGTCGATTTTTTTCAACGTAACTCTCAGGTCGGAACTGACCCACGATCTGTTGCAATGGTTGTACATCCAAGATTTCATCCTGCAGTTTCCCCTTACCTCGTTGTGGGCAATCCCTTCTTTTATGGCCTATACATCGCCAAGTGAACATAGGCCCAAAAATCTCTCTACCTCCTATTATGGCCCTGTTGGCCTCCCCTATTATTTCCCTGGTTCTAACAACCCTGAAGGACGGGATATTACTTCCGCTGAGGACTTCACTGGTCCTTCCTGAACTCATCATCCTCGTATTGGTTATTCCGAGCCAAAATCTCTTAGCCCAATTTCCCCATCGAAAATCTCGCTCCTCCCGCTTTTGTGCACCACTAGCACGTGCTTATCTACTTTGCCAGTTTTTTTGGTCTCACTTCCTCAATGTGGACATGCTTCGTATAGGTTGTCCCACTTTCCATGGATGGTACCCCTTTCTGTGTCATACCCCCTATCTTTGGTCTCCCTGACCATGTCGGGGTATCCCCCTCTCGGACCGATTAGCCTTAGCCCCGATTGCTACCCCCTTATCCTTTTGGCTTCACTGGCCCTATGGAACTAGTTGCTGGCATCGACAACCCTGATTGAATGCACCGTTACTTGGTAGGAATTTAATTTGATCTGAATAATTGGAATGGGTCCCCCACTGGGTATACCCTCCTATAGTATTTCACTATCACCATTAAATCCAGTCATGCTTATCGGCTGAATTCTCTAACACTCTTGACTCTCTTGTTATGGAAGCGTCGGTGTGTTTTATGAACTTATGTCCTTAACGATATCGACACAAGTCATCCTAGCCGTATTTCCCATCCATATTTGCGTATACTACTCACGTCGTAAGTCCATTCCCACGTCTTGTCTGAACGGCAGACGGAAGGCCTTACAATCAAAACATACTCAAATTTCTCATTAAATTCCATATATGCACCTTTATATGTGGTGACTAACTCTCACCACTCAATGCTACTCTAATAGGGAAAAGATTTTGCCCAAAATTTAATCCTGGGTGTCTCTGTACTCCCCCCTACATAATTGCCTTTGGATTGTCATCTTCCATTGGCCCATCACACTTCCTCTTTTCCCAGGATTCTTACAGATGACTCTTCGAAAGAGTCCCTCCGCCTCTCCCCTGGCTATTATGCAAGGTGAGTTTAAGTTTATACTACCGTTATCTATGATACTGTTTGGGAAAGCTACTGCCCCCGAGTGATTAACTTATTGTCATTTGCCTGAACAATAATTATAGTGACTTCTCTTGCGATCATCATTTCCAGAATACTTTATGACTTCTATTGAACCTTTCCTCCTGCATTCCTTGTAACGGCCCTCGTTGATCATCCTAGATGATCTGGTGTATGAAGCCTAACCGAACTCGGATTATGAATCATGTCATTATACTTATTAGCGAAAGAACAAAAGTCGCATACGTAGGGGAATACAACAACCGTATAATAAGGCTCTATATCAAAGAACGTTAAGCTGAAACGTAATAAATCGCACAGATTCTAAAGACTCTTGAACCGGATGTTCTGATACCACTTGTGACACCCTGCTCAATTAAATACCAGGTGACCAGTCCTTTATTAAATTAAATCAGAATATCCAATTGGTTCATTCTTAGCACAACTGTCGAAAAACATTTACTATATTAATCTCCTAATAGTTAATTAAGCTAGTGTCAAAACTTTTATCCTTTAATTAAAAAGCAACTATATAAACCATTAATCACATTCACCATTCCCATAAATGAAATAATAGTAATTGAAGGACCATTTGACTAAATTAAATCAAACTGGAATAAACGTTCCAGTTAAATGTCTACACACAAATAACCGAACAATAAATCCAAATCCCATAAATGAATCGTGACTAAGAATGGATTACATGCCCTAACTGAAATGACTACATCATAAAATGAATGGATAGGTGTGGAGGCATCTAATAACAAGGGCCTGCAACTCCCACAATAGTTGCATCATGTCAAATCATCCGATAGTCTACACCTGGCGTCTTTGTGTCCGGAAACCTAAAATAGTTTGCACAAGAGAAAATAGATTTGCAAGAAACGTGTCAGAGCGGAGTGAAAATAGATTAAAACAGTTTAGCAAGTATTTAAAATACTGTAAAGAAGATACTATATACATGTCAGATTTTCGATCTCTCACTTGAGATTCTCACCTCTTAACTATTGTGCACGCCTAACGTACCTCTAAACCATTCTAGTTAATGTTACCCCGCCTAACTAGTTCGGAAGTATTCGTCCCCTAAACTATTACTCATAGTGCCCACTCGTATTTCCCATGCAATACCATATTGAATATTTCAACATCTTTTTATTTCGAATAATATTTTTCACAAATAAAGTTAAGTGTTCACATACTTAAGTTATTTTAGATTTCACTATTTTTTTTATCTACTAGATTCAGAGAGTAGAATATATCACAGGTACACATATATTAATCATTTGGAAATGTAGTCGACCGCAATAAGGATGTATAGGAAACCAAACGACGGGGGGAATGGGCCCATGAAGTCAATACCCTAGCAGTCGAAAATTTCAATAATGAGTATCGGGGTTAATGGCATCATGTCTCGTCGGGTGATCACTCCCATCCTTTGACACCTATCGCATGATTTGCAACATTTATTCACATTCCGAAATATTGTGGGCCAATAGAGGCCGCATTGAAGGATCTTAGCAGCCGTCTTTTTCGTCAAAAAGTGACCTCCACAAGCTTCCGAATGACATAATTGAATGACTTTTAGGATCTCGTCATCATGTACATATCGTCGGATGATTTGGTCGGTGCAATATTTAAACAGGAAAGGGTCGTCATAGAAAAACATGCGCTACCAAGTAATAAATTTCTTCTTATCTTGCGGTGTCCAATCGGGAGGGCCGGCTCCCATGACAAGATAGTTCACTATATCCGCAAACTAGGGCAAAGAAGAGGTAGCAAAGAGTTGCTCATCCGGTAAGTATTCATTTATGGGTATTGGATCACTAGGTACGTCGGACAAAAGTCGTGATAAGTGGTCGGCAACGAAGTTTTCTACTCCTTTCTTATCTTTAATGGAGAGATTAAACTCTTGTAGGACTAGGATCCACCTTATGAGGCGCGGCTTTACGTCTTTCTTCGCAAGTAGGTATTGCAATGCCCTCAATCGTAGTATGTTTTAGTGAATTATCTAAGGTCGAGAGATGGATTTTATATTGCGAGTTTCGAATGAAAATTTGGAGGGCACAGTAGATTTCGGAAGGGTCGAGAAAGTTAAGATGACTGCCCTGGAGGTTTTATTTAGGTTCCGGAATCTTTTGACTCGTTTGACTCAAATTGGGGTATACTAGTTATTATTATGTGTGTATTTTCATTTAAAGATAGGATTCCTTTTGATAAAGGGTTATTAAGATTAATTAGGTAATTAATCTCAATTAAGAGAAAACCCCATTTGAGAGAGAACGTGAGAAGAAGATAAAGAAGTGGAAGCTTAAGAATCTTCAACATCTTGCAGAATCCTTGACTTTGAGAAAAAATCAGCCCCTTCAATCTTTCAGGCAAGTGGATTAACTTGCTAAATCTTTAATAGTGCGTAAATCTCGCACTATATAAGGATTGTTGGTTCGGTATTTCCCTCAAATCATAAATACAAAGCACATATATTGGAGGCGAACATAGTCCCCAGCGAAATGGGTCATGCACATACCTACGCTCCCATTTAATCGTCAAAACTATCATACTCTCAAATACACATGTTCAAGGTTCTATGTTCTGGGTACGAATCTAAAATCCCCCCAATGGGCTCATCAGGACAAGACCGTCCACTACGTAAAACCTCCTCCCCGAAAGCAAGCAGCATTGGTATGTCATACACATAAGAAATCATACAATAGGTATTCACACCACCTATATACTTATATCATCAGTATAGATACACACACGACCTATACTATATGTCCCATACGAGTACATATATATATTAAATACCCTACGTATTATTAAATTTCAATTATACCTCTCATCGTATTTATATGAATTTCACACAACTCTAAGGGACCTAGTTACCCCTTTATTTTTTTTTCCAAAAGTTAGTCTTGTCTTCACTACTGGTCATAAGCATAGGTTCACTCATCACTACATCAACCTTCTCGAATTTTCATTCATTTATCAATTACGGATATTTTCTTAATTATCCCAATATTTATTCGTCTCACTTTATGTAATACTAATATCCACTTTAGGCCTAATGTCCTTATTATAAAACAAAAATCACAATGAATAAATCTAGGCAATCTCCAACGGAATAACCACTAAAAATAACATTTCTTAAAATTTACTCCATGAATCTGCCCAGATTTTTAAAATACAATTTTGAGGCATTTAGGAGTCGTTTTGGAAAAACGTATCAGAGAACAAAATGTAGAAAACGGGATTTTCAAGGAGGCAAGGCAAACAGATAGCCATTTTCGAAACCAAAACGGCTGAAAACAGTTTCTAAAACGATGGTTTAATTTACCCAATTTCATAGACTTCTTCGAATTCAAGAAATTATTCTACAATTCAATCTTACCCATCAAAACTCTGATTTCTTCATAAATATTCAATATAACTTCGTATGTTTCATACTACCTACATGAAGGATCCTATTCTATATAAATTTCACCCAAGATAATGATATATGTCTTCCAAAGTTCATTCAAATCGCATGAATTTCATGAATAATTCAACCTACTATAACATGGATATTATATATGCTATAAATTTGTAAGATTAAACACTTGAATATTTTGGTAGGTCTAATCCATTGAAGATTATGGGTATATTGGTGTTCTTATCTCCTCGATCTACAATTCGATGGTGGTGGTGCAAGAAGATGTAAGATTTGTGGTTCTAGCCTTTGGAACCCCTCTCCTCTTCCTCCTATGGCCTCTCCGTGGCTTCTCTTTTTTTCTCACATGACTAACCCTAACACCCTTCTCAAATCAGATATATTACACTTAGAAAGTTTGTAGGTATTATTTCCCCAAAAATACAAATGACTAAGATGCCCTCTCGGGACGCCTGTTTGGTCCAAAATTGACCCGGGACCCTAATTAATCCCCCGGGTAGACTTTTTTGACTATCTCGACCCTTTCGAACACTTTGGTGTACTTGAAATGATAATTTGGATGACTTAAAGATAAATTAATTTTTATTCCATTAAATGGAGTTCCGTGACTGACACGCGTGTCCCGACTTAATTACCATAACTGTCGTGTTTTTCACTCGCGATAATTTTAATAAATTCATAATCACATATTAATTTATTCACATAGTAATATTCAATATAATTCACATAAATAAATACTAATCCTCCTCTCACTAGTTAATATTCATTTAAACCCGGATTAATTATAAATAAATTTCCCATATTTAATTAATTAATCCTATATTTAAAAATCATTAAAATTCATTACACGCTATTTTTTGCCTAAAGCTATTAATAACATATACTGCCTTTTCAGTTGCATAAAGTATAGGATATCAACGCAATGGTTGATCTATTAGGTCAAAATCAAAACAATAATAAGGTTACTTTGGTGAAGTGAATCCATCCTTCTGGTTTGGAGCTCAGGCTTAATATGGATGGCTACTTTAAGCATAATCAAGGCCTTAGTGGTATAGGAGGTTTATTAAATAATGCTTAGGGTCATTTCCTCGTAGGCTCTGCTCAGTTTTTTGAAGGTTCAAATATTCAAACTGAAACTAAAGTTATTCTTGTTAGCATTAATGAGTGTATGAAGCTTTTACATTATGGTATCATTGTTAAATCTGACTCCATACTCTTAGTGGATGTTTTAAATCATAGAATGTCTTTCCCTTGGTCCATTAGAGTCACTATTCGGTATATTAAAGAGATATCCCATGGTTTTAACATCAAGTTTAATCACATCTATGGAAACGAAACATAAAATCTATTTTATTGGCATTTTGGATATAAACACAAGTGCTTCTTAACCTAAAATGACATCAACTCTTTCCCAAAATAGATTAAAGTCCTAGTGAAAATAGAGCAAGTGGGGTTTCCAAACTTTATATTTAGATAAAGCTTACGTTGGTTTTGTTTAAATTGTATAGGCTTTTTTTCTTATTGATTAGTTTTTGTATGGGCGTATTTGTGCCTCAAAGGTTAGGTGACTATTTTATGAAGTCGTCCATTTAGTTTTTAATCCACCAAGATGGGACTTTTCCATCATACATGACATAATAAATACGGGGGTATTGTCCCCCTCCCCCCCCCCAAAAAAAAAAAAAAAAAGTGATCATTCTAAGAGCAACATACATTTTTGTTCACTAGAAAAATTCCACCCTTTGTAGGAGTATATCTCCCTTACAAACTAGTTATCATAATAAGAAGTATACGTGAGGATATAGAGGAATTATTGGCGCTTATTGAAAAATCAACAATGAAAATTCTTCATGTCGTAAGTAAGATATGCATCAAAATAATCTTCACCCTTATTTATAGTACATATGGAGGTAACAATCATTGAAGGATGAATATGATGTACATCTAAGGGGAGTGTTGTAAGTACATTATTTTATAAATGTCCATGTACATTCTATGTATTTAAATTTTTCTATTGGGTTACCTCCCTATGTACTACAAATAGGGGTGAACCCCCATTATTATTGAGAGACAATGAAATGAAAAATTTCTGCATCCCTCTAATTCTCTCTATGACATATTTCACAACAGTTTTGACAGATTTCTCATTGTGAAATTTCATACACTTAATAATTATTTTTCATTCATGGATGTCATATGATAGATCTTATCTACAAATTTTCAAATATATAATATTCATGGACAAATCAAACTATATATAAAGACATGTTTAATTTTAAAGTTAGTATGTAAAGAGATAAAGTAAGATGTGTTTTATGTCTATGTTCACTATTGGTTCTTTGCCAAAGTTTTCATGCACAATATTGATTTTCTCAAATGTTTCATATCAAGTTATTTTCAACAAAAAATTGCAAAAATTTATTTTCGAGTATCCCAGATAGAAAAATACAGACGTTGAGATTTTACTCCACCCCTATAAGATTTTTCAATCTAGTATTTAAATATATTTTCTCAAGCTTTACGTTTTGGTTTGGTCGGGGTGAAATAATTTTCACTTTTAGAATGTAGAATAATGAAAAGTATATTCAGATGTTGGAGTTAAATTTTATTTATTATTTTTGTCGATAATTTCTCGATATAATATGTACTTTTATTTAAAATTTTATTCAAATAAAAAATTTGACTTAAAATATTTAAAATCATCACACAACAACCACCCACTTTCCTATTCATATGAATATATGTATATATATGTGTCTATGTGTGTGCGTGCAAGCATGCGCGCGATCGCACGTGCATGTGATGTATGTAATTAGACTAACATACATAAGAACACACCTTTATTTTTTGGTAAATGCTAACTATTTTTATACTTTTTCTTATCCATAGTGAAGATATCAATTCAAAGAAATTTCATTTAAAAAACCCAACAATTAAGTGGAATCATAAGAACTTTTGACCGTTCTAAGATAAATCTTAGTACAATCTAGCAATGCCCCAGATAACTATGAATTTACGCAAAATTTCAAAAGATAACAATAATTAATAAGAGAAAAGTGTGGTGTAGTTTTGTGTAGTACAGGAGCCTTGGGTTTTAGAATTTCTATCTTAAAGCCAATAATCTTGTTACAAGAATATCAATTGGCCTCCCATAATCGATCGATTCTCTACTTAAAAGTAAAAAAGTTACAATAACACATATATAATTAGTTATATTCCTTATTGACTATTGAGACAATTACCTAGCCCCATTTCTTTTTATCTTTGTAGATAAATCTGAATCCATGTCGACCTAAAGTTTCTCTATCTCCTTATTATTATCTCTTTCGTTTTTCTAGGGTCGTGTGACTTTGTATTATCTCGATAATGGTTGATTGATTGTGACTTCTTACAAGTTGGTAGGCGAACTTGTATATACTTTATGACCAAACTTGATCCACATGTTGTTGTGCCACTATTAAAAGAATAATAGCAATATAATCTGGGGTATTTCGGACATACAAAATTTATCATGAATGATTGTCCTTAGAATTGATCTGAAATATGGGTGGTCAAATTGATATTAGAATTGTTAGACATGGATATATTTCCCCATAAATACTTTATTTATATCTCTAAATAACTTTTATACCTTAATGAAACTAGTTGCTAATAATTGAAGACTTACTCATCATTACATATTGTACAACTGACATGCTATATATTACTGTCAATAATATAATGTAAAAAAATACAAAGAACAAGTATGCAAGCCAAGTGATGATGGTCGTTTTATACTACAATTGTCAAGATTACACATTTAAAAAACATAAGGTCAAAAATTTCCGTGCACTAATTTTTTGTCCTTATAGTATCTATGCCTATTAAGATTTGGGATAGTAAAAACAGAAAATGAAATAAAATAATATGTAATGAAAAATAATGATTTTATGGAAAAATGCCACAAAAGAAATATAAACAATAAATCAATTCAAAATTTATTTAATGTAACAGCAAGTAGTGCAGTTGACATGCAAATAAAACCTTGAGTTTTTGTGAGTGAAAATAATCACAATTAATGAATTCTAGAAAGCAATTAAAGAAAGGGCATGCAAATGTCACACACATAACACACAAATATACATGGTTCGACAAATGGTCTATATGTCCACAGAGAGATCACTGGATTTTTATTAGCTTCTCTCAAAGTATGAAAATTACCTCTCCCTTAGCCCTGGGGTGTGGGTTGTACTTATAGTTGTTTAAAACTGCAATGGTTTAATTGTTCAAGGAACTCCCTTGGGGTGTTGTTGGCTTGTGTGGTGATTCCCTGAATATCTCATTTGAGATTTTGGGTAACTGATGTGAGCTTATTCAAATGCTAACTTCTTTATAATTATCCATGTGATAAATGTTTGCATTAATCCTTCTAAATAGTAGACTAGGCAAGGCATGCCCCAAGCATTGTTGGGCTTGGTCGGGAAGTTATGAATTAGGTCCAATTATGGTTTGGTCCACACAATTGTCCCTAAAATTCCTAGACAAATATATTGGGCCAGAGGATTTTATATTTGTAAAAGGCCCACTTTCTTAATCCATGCTTAACAAATTTGTACCAGTGAGAGCTACTTAGAAGGTCACGATAGCATTACTTTTCCACTTGTTGAGAGCTACTTAGAAGGTCATGATAGCAATGATGAATACCGACCTAATCCTGATGATAGTCAGAGAAAGACGATCGCGAAGTTTTAGGCTAACCGACCATAAACCGTTATAAAAAAAAATTGTACTGTCTGTAATAATTTTGTAGTTAATATCTTTGAAAATCGGTCATTTGCCAAAACGTTAAGTTTATACCAACTTTTACGCATTTTTTCATTCTTTTATGCGAAGCATGTGTTTCATTTGTCTTCCTTACCTTTTAGGTCATGTCGTCACATTCCCCTAGGCTTAGAATAGATAATGGCAAAAATGCACCTAGTCTGTGAGCAGTCCACCCTAACAGAATTTTTTCGACCAAACATAGTTAGTTTATTGCCTAGGGATCCCCCATAGGGCTTTAGCTTGCCTGGTCAAGTCGTGAGGCCACCTGTGTTGATTGTAAGAAGGATTTGTGGACTTTAATTTTAATTGTAATAAGCACAGTTGTCATTGTAATTAAGTTAAAGTCTGATCAACATTTTTGAAGATTAATGCCAATTTTGAGCATATTACTTAGAAATAATGTGCAATAAGTGAACAACTAAAATATTGAGTGAATGAAAATGGCCTTTATTCATAACTGAAATAATAAACTACAAGCAACAAGAGTTTTGAAATGAAAATTTACAAAAACTAAGTGCTGGAAAATAAACTAAATGTAGAACTTCTTAAGATTGGTCTCATTCCATGCTCTTAGTATCTCTCTACCCTCCATTATTTTTAGGTGATAGGCTCATTGTAAATCATCCCTGATTACTTTGAATGGTACTTCCTAATTAGGGCTTAGCTTGCTGTCTGACGTCCTTATGGCACTGCCGAGAATCTTTTTGGGGACGTAATCCCTAACCTAGAACTTCCTCAGATTGACCCCTTTAATTTGTTGCTTTGCCAACTGCTGCTGGTAGGAGGCCAGCTTGATCATATCTTTCTCTCTCCATTCGTCGTCTAGGTCAAGTTCAGCTTGAAGGATATCGTCATTAAGTCCTTGATTGACAACCTCTGTTCTCATGGTTAGGAGGCCAGCTTCAAGTAGAATAATAACTTTCATTCCGTAAGTGAGCATGAAGGGTGTTTATCAGTAGGTCTCCTTCGTATGGTGAGGTATGCCCAGAGCATATGAGTAAGATCTTCCACCCATGTGCCTTTTGCCCTTCTCGACCTCTTTTTCAGTCCATTAAGAATAATTTTACTACAGGCCTTTGCCTAGCCGTTTCTTTGGGGATACACCACAAAATTGAAGTGGAGCTTGATTCCGTGCTCATCATAAAAACATTAAAAAGGTACACTCTCAAATTGCATGCCGTTATCCATTATGATGGCGGCCCTTAGTATGCCAAAACGAGTTATGATGTGCTTCCAAATGAACCTTATCATATCGGCATCTCTGATGTTTTCCAGTGGCTCTACCTCAATACACTTAGTGAAATAATCTGTGCCGACAAGTAAGTGTTTGAGATTTCCTAGAATGGTAAGTAATGGTCCTATGATATCCAGAACCCACTATGTAAACGGTCATGGTCTAGTCAATGGCCTCAGGTTTATGACTGGCTGATAGAGCATGAGAGATAATTTTATGATACTTTTTGCACTTATGAACATAAACACTTGCCTCTTTCTATATATATGGAAACTAGTATCCTTCTTTGATTGCTCAGAATACTAGGGACCTTCCTTATCGTGACTCTTCCAAACCCTATCGTGAAGTTCGTAAAGAATATGGTCGACGTGCTTTGGGTGTACGCACTGGAGGTAGGGTCCTGTTAAGAATATCTTGTAATGTTTGTCCCTAAGGTCGAGATAAAAATGAGAAGTTTTCACTTTGACTTGATGGGTCAATCTTTTATCGATCGATAGTGTTTCATTTTGTAAGTATGCTATGATTTGATCCATCTAACTAGGGCCCTTGTCAATGGAGGGAATGTGCCCGGGGCTCATCATTTTGTCAATATTGGACTTGGCGAGGAATTCCACTTCGATTATTCTCTTGAAATCGGAGTCTACTGCTAAACTTAAGGCTACTAAAGCATCAGTATGACTGTTGTGACATCGAAAGAATTTTTTAATGTGGACTTCCTTGAATTTTATCATCATCTCGTGCACCACCGCGAGGTAGGTTGCCATTTTATCATCCTTAGCATTGAAGTCCCACTGACTTGATTCGACACCAGTTTGGAGTCGTAATAAACTTTAAGATGACTTTCCCCCAGCAAATGGGCTTTGTGCAGGCCAACTATAAGTGCTTCATACTCGACCTATTGTTGGAGGCCTCAAAGCCCAATTTGATCCCCTGCTCGATCATTGTGCCTTCTGGAGTTATAAGGACAATTCTTACACATACTCCTTTGTAATTAGAGGCACCATCAACATATAACATCCAGCTTTTGATATGTGCCTGCTCATATATCTTTGATTGATCGACCAGTTATTTGTTGATAGGACCATCTCCTATGAACTCTGTAATAAAGTCAGCTAAAATATGCCCCTTAATTGTTGTCCTTGGTTTAAAGTGAATGTCAAACCTCCCAAGTTCTATTGACTATTTTAAAATCCATCCAGAGAGGTCAGCTTTTCGAAGGACGACTTCAAGGGGGAATGATGTAATAACAATAATGGAGTGGGCCTCAAAGTAATGCTTAAGCTTTCAGGAAGCAATCACAATGCGTAAGCTAGTTTTTCCAATGACAAATAATGCTACTCGTCATTCAAGATCATTTTGTTGGCATAGTAGATAGGAAACTATTTTGCCTCTTTCTCGCAAACCAAGGTTGAGGTTAGGGGTGGCAATTCGTGTACGTCGTGTCGTGTTCGGGTCGTGTCATGTCGGGTTCGTGTCAAGTATTAGTCAACCCTAAACCGACCCATTTAACTAATCGTGTCAGATGAGCAAACACTAACTCGACCTATTTATTATCGTGTCGTGTTCGGGTTGACCCGCATAACCCATTAAGTAAAATATAAAATATTTTTTTCTTCTCTCTTAACCAATCATACCAATCATAGGCCTACAATAACTTAAATTTAATTAATTTCAACTTCTTGCAACACATAAATAATATATCATCCGATTCTCCATGAATTTTATAGAATGCCTATCAAGATATACAAATTATCTAATAAATTCTCCATAAAATACGAGTTAAGCGGGTCTATTCGTGTCATTTTCGAGTTATATGTGTTTGACACTAACCCAACCCGTTTATTATTCGTGTTGGCGGGTCGTGTCATATTCGGGTTCGTGTCAAGAAATCATCAACCCTAACCCGCTAACTTCGTGTCGAGTTCGTGTCGGGTTATCGTGTCGTGTCAAAAATTGCCACCCCTGGTTGAGGTAACTGTGTGGCTTAAAACTATAAGGTAGAGGTAGAGGGGGTCCCATTGGTCTGGAATTTCCAGTAACAGAGGTTTGCTTAGGTAGGATTTAATTTCTTTGAGGGCCCTTGAGCCCTCGGTGAACCAAGTGAAGCCTCTCTCCTTCTTGAGCAGCTAGAAAATGGTAAACTATGCTCAGATAATTTTAAAATGAAGCGGTTGAGCACTGCGAGCATCCCAGTGAGCTTTTGGATCTCACATAATGTCTTTGGTGGCTAGACACTGTTGTAGACTCTATTATATCTGGATTGGACTTAATTCTCCTCTTGCTAACCAGATAACCTAAAAACTTTCCTAACTAGACGTCGAATGAGCATTTTCTTTCACTGATCTTCATTCGATGGTGCCTGAGGATTTAAAAGGTGTTAGCCAGGTCTTCTAAATGGTCATCCTTATTCTTGCTCTTCACGAGAATGTCGTCAATGTACACTTCCATCATTGCCCCCATCTAATGTTTGAACATCTTTATGACCCATTTTTGGTACGTATCTCCTGCATGCTTTAGGTCAAACGACATGACCTTATAACATTACACGCCCAATGGTGTTATGAATGAGGCTTTATCTTAGTTGAGGGCGAACAGAGTAATCTGATGGTACCCTAAGTAAGCATTTAGGAAACTCACCCGTTTATGGGCTATATTGGCTTCAACGATTTGATCTATCTTTGGTAAGGGAAATTGTCTTTAGGACAAGCTCTGTTGAGGTCCGTGAAGGTTATACAGACTCTCCATCTATCGTTGCTTTTGTGAACTACGACTGGGTTGAAGATCCACTTCGAGTGTTGATGTAAAAAACTAGATTCGATCTAATTAATTAATCACAGATAAAAAAAGGAATAAAGAAATAAGACAAAGGATTTTTAAAGTAGTTCAGCCTTATAAAAATGACCTACATCCACTATTTAGTATTGCAAGGTGTTTTGCCTTAATATCGATGCTGATTACAAGAGATCGATTACCCATTATGGAGCGTGTTACAATTTATTTATAGCCTTGGTGATGTCAGTATGAATAGACGATATACCGCTATTTAATAGACATATACATCTATATAATAAGAATGTTCATTAAATTCGATGTTCATTGAATGTGAAATTGATGCTTGATCTTCTGCACGTTGAGTAGCTCGGGGTGATGAGTAGCTCAGTGCTGCAAGTTGTTCCGTGAGTATAATCATTTGCCCTGTAAGATGACACGTGTCTTCATATAATTGGTCCACATCAGCTGACTAATTTTTCTATCAACAGAAGCCCCCAATGTTTCACAGTTGAGTTTTGATATGAGAGTGTGGAACATTTTTCTCGAAAGTTGCTCGGGCACCTTTTTACGTCTTGATTAATTATAGATCTCCAACACTTAGGAATTTTCTCTTTAGTCTTTGTCATTTGACCGCGAAATGGAAAACTTGTAAATATTTTGAATCTGCGACAGACGCTTAGGTATTTACGTCTTTTTCATCATTTAACCGCCGGAAACGCAATCATCTTTTCTAGTAATCATTTCTTTTCCTACTTCCCGATGCAAAGCATTTAAAAGCGATAGAATCAAGTCATCTCCCACTTTTTACTTCTCATCTTTTAAACTCTTTATTTTCTCATTCTGTTCTTATACTGTCGTTCTTTCCATCGTTCGCCTTAGCAAATTTCTTAATTTTCTGTAAGAATTTCTTCCTTCTTCTTTCTTTGCTTTAGTGAACATGGTTTATCTTGTCGAATCCTTGGATAAATTCCGGGTTAATTTTGTGATTCCCTTTTGGGTTATTCTAGAGGAACCTCCTTTCCCTTCTGATTTATTTTCTTTAGCTGAGGGACACTGGTTTCCTTCCATTTTTGTAGTGGAGTGTGGTTTTTCTTTCCCGCCAAATCCTATGTGTTTGGAGTTTTGCCAATATTTCGATATTGTTCTTGCAAGAGTAGTTCCAAATACATGGAGGGTAGTTAATGGCGTACATAAGTTGAATCAAATATATGGAACTTATTTAGGAATTCTTCAAATTATGTACTGTTATAAATGGGTTACCAGTGACACTACTTTTTATTTAAAAACTAGGTTTTCAAATAGAGCTTTAGTGGTCAACCTCCCCGATGCCAACAGGGACTATTTTGATCATGGGGTTGTGATAAAAAATTGACAACACCCCCCATTAAATGGAAATGATGTGTATCAAGGTCCCAGATGTTCACTTTATGGCAATGGGATAGGTTGTTTTTAGTTTTCTTAATTTAGCTCTGTTTATATTTGGTGAAATGCGTCAGTGATATTTATTTTTATTTTGTTTTTGCAGTTGATAACAAAAGAAATCCCCCAAAAGAAAGTGACATTAATATAAAAGATTTAAAACTTATCTGGGGTTTGCACCAATCAATTACTGGGGAGCACGTTAGAGATGCTTCTTATTTGCTGAGACACAAAAACACCACCTCGTCTTTCATTGCTCGTCCTCTTGCCCCTCTTATGGTAATTGATCTTGATTAAGTACCAACATCTCGAGCAAGTGCTGAAGAATATTCTTATAATCTGAACACCTCTATTGCTGATTTAATGACGAAAAAGAGGAGAATGCCAGAATTCTTTGTTAAAGATGCTTCTGGCACAGATGGGGAAAAGAAGAGCAAATGGGATGTCCCGGCTGAAGGGAGGAGGAAGATGGATGTTGCGGCATCTAAGGGATCAATTCCAATTGTCAAGGAGGTCGGTAAGAAACTACTTGTTGCCCTAAAAGAGGCAGCACCTTTGATCGAAGGTGATACTATTACACAAGAAGAGGCAGCACCTTTGATTGAAGGTGCTCCTTTAAGGAGATTGAGGAAAGGTCTTGCAGAAAGACCTATAAAAATTGCTGCTCAACCTTCTGATGTTGAGGACCCTTCTATGAGAGATAACACTCCACCTCTCATTGTTCCGAGCTCAGCAAAAGGTTTGATCAAGTCTTGGACCATTCCTGAATATCGAGCTGCTGAGGGTTCTCTTTCTCGGGAGAAGGTCACCAACTTAGCTGCCCAATATATTGCGTCAGTAAGTACCATCATCTTTACTATTTTATCTCCACATATCATATTCATATTCTGATCTAAGCTCATTTTCTTTTACAGTTTATGACGTGTTTTAATAGTATCTTAGAGAAAGATGAGGCTATCAAAGCTTCAACTTCCTCCAGTGGGGTGGTAGAAGCTTTTGTTGGGTTATCGCATTCGTTGAAGGATTCTTGACAGAAGTACGAGGAAGATAAAGCTGCTTGGGAGAAGAAACTTCTATCTACAGAGACAGCTCGTGAACAAGTTGAGACCAAGCTGTAAATGCCTCCAAGAAGTTGGAGGAAAAATTAAAGGTCGTCATTTCCAACAAGGAAAAGGCTGATGGAAAGATTGAAGAGGCTGAATGGTGTAAGAAATATTTGGAGGAGAAGGTGAAGCTTGCTGAGGGATATGCTTCTTCTAAGAAGGCAAAGAGAAAAGCTGTTGTGAAAAAGTCTTTTAGCTCTGGTTGGGACAAAGGATGGAACAGAGCCTTAACTTCTATTACTTGCCAGATGGAGTATGCAAGTTTGAAGTACTTCAAAGACGGATGGGTCACAACATTGAAAGAGTTGAGTGTTGCAGACGATTCTGAATTATTTCAAAAACATACTCATGGCCCTCCTCCTACTATTGACGAAGAAGGAGAGGATGAAGCTGCATTTAATGAGTCTTTTATGATGATAGTAGAACAAGTACCTGTTATTACCATTCCTCAAACCTTCGAGCAAGTTCAACAGGCAACATCTTCTACTGAGCAACGCCAAATGCCCTCCGAGCAACCAACTCCTTCATCCTAACCGGTTGATGATGTTATAGGAAATAAGGAGAAGATGTAGAGTTGTTCGGCTCTTTATTTATTTTGTTCTTCTGCTTTTCCCTTTTTTATTGTAACTTTGGTTGTACTCTCTCTTCTTATGATCAATAAAATGGATTTTGTTATCTAATTTGAATTTCTCCTTGACTTGATCTGTCTGTATCGTTGTTGATGAATTTTTATTTTTCCTTGTTAATTTATTGCCAGGATGGAACTTTTATCAACTCAGGATACAGAGTTGATGAAGAAATATAATGATTACTTCAAAACTGTTCATACAGATTTTACTGAGGCTGAAATTAGAGGTGTTCACGGGTCGGTTCGGGTCGATTTTGGACCCTAATTCAAACCAAACCAATAGGTTCAGTTTTGGAAAAGGTCAGACCGAAATCGAACCGACTATGAAAAAAATCGTTGGTTTCGGTTCACAGCAGTTTTAGTTCGGTTCCGGGTCGATTTTCGATGGTTTCATTTTTGGGCCGATTTTTTAAGGCCTGTTTTCAGTTTGGGTCGGTTTTTTAAGGTGGTTAATGATTTTTGGATATAAAAATATAAGTTATTTAGGTTTTTTTAATATATATATTTGTTTAGGGTCGGTTCGATTTGAGTCGATTTTTCCCACGTATAAACTAATAACCAAATCGACATGGTCAGTTTTTTATATCCGTAAACTGTAGGCCGAACCGGGATAAAAAAATCCGTCGATTTCGGTTCGTTTCGGGTCGATCGGTTTTTTTGCACACCCCTAGCTCAAATAATTAATATCCTTGGACCTGATGCTTCTGAGCGAGCTGTTGATGCATACCAGTACTTGAAGTGTTTACTTGATCGTGCTGTAACCAACAATGTGGCTTATTATGAAATGATAGAAGACCTCCAAGGGATGATCGAGGAACTCTAACTTTAACACAAAGAAACCAGTGCACTCCTGCATGAAGTTTATGAGAAAAAGTACCAACAATTGAGTGCTGATCGGGGCTATGACAAATATATCTCGGCCCAGGAAAAAAGGGAAAGTGTGCTGAAACTTGAGATCGAAGAACATAGGAATATTGCCAAGCTGTTGAAGGAAGAGAATATTGCGTTGCAAGAAGAAGTGAAGCAACTCAAATTTGATGACTCCTCTTCTTCGGGAGCTCTGGTTCCAATTAATGATGAAGTCTTTTCCTTTTTGGAAATTGAAAATGCTGCTTTAAGAGAAGAGCTGGAGGCTGTGAAACAAACCAAACCTACATCCTCCGCGCGGGGCAGAGGTAGAGCTGGTCGAAGGAGTGTTGAAGAGACTAGGACTGAATAAACCTTAACAAATCAGGCTGCTCAGATAAAACCAAAAACTCAAGCCTTAGTTGA
The DNA here is from genome assembly GCA_949130495.1 of Sambucus nigra. NCBI lineage: Eukaryota > Viridiplantae > Streptophyta > Magnoliopsida > Dipsacales > Adoxaceae > Sambucus > Sambucus nigra. The sequence goes on from OX422218.1 coordinate 224,162,206, forward strand.
AATGTCCCAGAAAATTTGAACTCTTACTGACAAACTCTCCAACCAGAGCTCTGCACTGGAAATTAAAGAAATCTTGGTGAAAAAACTCCATGAGCAGCTTGAGAGATTATTTATCAATTTCACAAATAACCTAGAGAGTTTTGGATGGCAGGATACAATGAAGCTCTATGCCATCTCGTTGCTCGGTTGTAACAATCAAATAACGAGGGATACAAATAGGGATGGTTGAACGCTTTATGTGTGATGAGAGTTGATCGAGTACAATCCTTATGGGATTGGTGTGAGCCTGGATTACTTGATTTGCCTGTTCCTCCCTTTATACTTGATGTCAGCTGGATTCCAGCTCATGCCATTCCTCGGTGTTTAATCTCCTGGTATCTTAGTGATTACCAGCTTCATTTAGATTTTGAGATATCTCATCCTCAACGTTTGCTTGATCGACCATGTTCGAGCAACGTCAGAATGCTGCGAGATATGAATTTTATCAATTCTTCATATGCATTAGATGATCCTCCAGCTGGGATGGAGCCTGTAATAAAATCAGAGGGAAAGAAACACATAGAATATGAAATTTGTACTTAATGCATAAAAATTCATCTTTATGTAATCTACTTGTATAGACGGAAAATTTGTCCAGTTTTGCCTTGACAATAGAGCTTCCCCCACTTGTTGTCTAGTTGTAGTGACTTGCACTAATTAGTGCCTAAACAATGGAATGATTTTCATCCCATGTTCCTGCTTAGTTGTAGTAATCGTGCCAGGATTACCTTGGTGCCTAGACAGTGGATGCCCCGGGAGGTCACTCATCTTCTTGCCTAGCTTGGGATGTCCCTTGAGATCATCCGTGATTGAATAGGCTATGCCGTGTATGATTGTTATACCAATATTGTTGGTTAAATTTATTAGTGCCGACCAACCGGAGTTGGTGGTTGCTGAATATTGACCAACTGGAGTTGGTGGTTATTGATATGCCGACCAACCGAAGTTGGTGTAGTATGTAGCACTAGTATCCGAAAAAAATTAAACCAAAAGGAAATATGGAAAAACAACATTTGTATTCATATTGAAAGAAATGGGGTACATATGAGTCTGTATTAGTGATAATACTTGCGTAGATGCTCCGCATTCCACACATTTTTGAATTCTTCTCCCTCTAAGGTTTTTATTCAGTAGGTCCCAAGACGAACAACCGTAGTTATCCGATATGGCCCATGCCAGTTGACCTCTAGCTTATTATGCTTTTGGATCACCTTCTTGAGCACATAGTCCCCCTCTTTGAGATCACACTTCTTCTCTCTTTTGTTGTAGAACATGGTTGTTCATTATTGGTAGGTTGTGTTCCTGATTTCCGCATCTTCTCTAACTTCCTTGAGCATATCCAAATCTAAGTGTCTCATCAAATCGTTTACAGGGGAGTTGAAATTAAGCACCCTGTGCGTGGGTAGGCCCAATTCAGCTGGTATAACTGCTTCACTTTCAAAGGCTAGCATGTAAGGCGATTCCCTAGTGGATATTCGGGGTGTTGTGCGATATTCCCATAACACAGAGTGTAGCTCATTAATCCAATTTCCATTTGCGTTATCCAGCCATTTTTTCAAACCGTTCAGCAGAGTCATGTTCGTCACTTCAGTTTGCCCATTGCTCTAGGGATGGTCTGGTGCACAATGGATCTTCTGGACTTTGGATTGATAACAATATGCAGCGACCTCCTCATTATCAAATTGGGTACCATGGACAATAATGAAAGCATGTGGCAGACCATACTTGCAAATAATATTCTTTCAAATAAACTGGTAAACCCTTTCGTACAACATGTCAATGAGAGGTTCAGCCTCAACCCACTTGGTGAAATAATCAACAGTGACTACCAGATATTTAAACCTCCCTTTGGTAGTCGGCATAGGCCCGACCAAGTCTATACCCCATATAGCGAATGGCTAAAGAGATGTGATGGGTGTTAACAATGTCTGGGAGTTCTTCGAATGGAAGAGAAACATTGGCATTTATCACATTTCTTTGCATAAGCTGTGCAACCAGTTCTCATCATTGGCCAAAAATATCCCTGAGTCGTTATCCTCTATAGGAGCATCCGACCTTCTACATGAGCTCCACAAGAACCTTTGTAAATCTCTTCAATCAGGTCTTTAACTTCTGAGGGATGCACACGTCTCTGTAGACCTGCTATGATACCTCTTCTATACAAAACACCATTATTCAGTACATACCGAGAAGCTTTAAACTTTAGCCTCTTGGCTGCAAGTTGATCAGTTGGTACAACTCCCTCTTCGATGTACGCCCTGATGGGGTCCATCCAAGATGGTCCCATATCCAGGGTAATAAATTTCACCATTAAATCTTCTTCTATGCTCCGGTCTACCAATATCTCGATAGGAATCGTTCTTCGCAGCTCGGTGCGAGTAGCTGAGGCTAATCGAGCTAGTGCATCAGCTCTCGCATTTTTTAATCTGGGTATTCTGATCAATTGGACCGCTACAAGGTGGACACAATCTCCATAGCTTTGGCATGGTACCTTGGCATGAAGTCTCCCTTCGCTGCATACCACCTTAGAATCTGATTTACAATTAATTATGAATCACTAAACACGGTGACTTGCTCTGCATGCATTATTTTTGCTTCATATTCAACCTCATTGTTTGAAGCTTTAAATTGGAAGCATAGAGCATATTCAATATCCAATCCATCAGGGTTGTTAAGGATTATTCCATCTCCACTGCCTGTAGCACACGAAGAACCATCAACGTATAAATTCCATACAGGTATATCATTATTAAATTCTTGGTCTCACAAGGTTCTGTGATGGAATATTTAGTACTTCCTCTTATCATTCTCTAATACTAGGTTGTTACTCGATAGTTCCTGTTGCTTGTTATCTGTCCCATCTGCTAGTGGGAATTGATCGGGGATTATTTTTTATGACCCTGTAATATCTACAGGTTGTTCTGCATTAGACTCCTGCTGGTCGGAGGTATCTGTGTAAGTGAACTCCGTAATGAAATCTACTACCGTCTGCCTTTTGAGCGAAGACCTTGGCTCACAAACAATATTATACTCTCCCAGCTCGACCGCCCAAAACATCAGCCTTCTAAATTTTTTTGGCTTGTGCAAAGCCTATGTGAGTGGCATATCAGTGTACACCACTATGGTGTGGGTCTGGAAATAAGGTTTCATCCTCCTACTCGCCTCTATCAGAGCTAATGCCAGCTTTTTCAACCTTGGACATCTAATCTCTGCTCCTCGGAATGTTTTGCTGGTGTAATACACCGGTTTTTGCACTTCATCCTCCACTCTTATCAACACTGAACTGACTGCGCTCTCCGAGACAACCAGATACAAGTATAATCTTTCTCCCATCACCGTCCTGGATAACAGTGGAGGCGTCCCCAAATATTTCTATAATTCTTGAAATGCCTTCTCGCACTCATCATTCCACTCGAAAGTTTTTCTGAGGGTCTTGAAAAATGGGAGACATCTATCCGTTGCTCTTGACAAGAACCTGTTAAGAGCTGCAACACGACCTGTGAGGCTTTGTATTTTCTTCTTCGTAGCTAGAGATCGTAATTTCAGCAAAGCTTTAATCTTCTCTGGATTCTCCTTAATGCCTCGCTGATTCACGATATACCCGAGGAACATGCCTTCTCGTACACCAAATATGCATTTCATCGGGTTCAGCTTCATCTGATATGTTTCCAGTTGATCAAAGGTTTGGCCAAGGTCAGCTAGATGGTTAGCGACTTTTTGGCTCTTAGTCAGCATATCTACAATGTAAACTTCTATGTTTTTGTCGATTTTCTTTGCGAACACTTTATTCATCAACCGCTGGTACGTAGCACCTACATTTTTAAGTCCAAAAGGTATAACATTATAGCAGTATGTTCCCCTTAGAGTAATAAAGGAAGTACTTTTCCTGTCTTCTGGTTTCATCTTAATCTGGTTGTAGCCGGAATAAACGTCCATGAAGCTCAATAATTCGTTCCCCGAGGTAGCATCCACCAACTGATCAATTCGGGGTAAGGGAAAGTGATCTTTTGGGTAGGCTTTATTGAGATCCGTGAAATCTACACACATTCTCCACTTGTTATTCTTCTTCTTCACCATCACAACATTGGCTAGCCAATCAGGATATTTGACATCCTCAATAAAAGAAGCTTTTTGTAACTTTTTGACTTCCTCGTGAATGGCTTGATTCTTCTCTGGGATAGATACTCTTATTCGCTACTTCACTGTCTTAACCTCCTTATTAGCATTGAGCTCGTGGCACAGAATAGACGGGTCTATCCCTGGCATGTCTTCATGGCTCCATGCAAAAGCTTGCTTTCTGTGCCTTAAAAATGCCACTAGTTCCTGCTTTATTGACGGATCCAATGAAGAGACAATTTGAGTTATTCGTTCCGGATGTTCATCGTCCAGAATGATGTTCTCCGTAGCTTCCACGACCTGACCCTTCATAAGTTGGGATTCATCTCTAGGGTCCAATGTCTCAATCTCTACATCTTCAGACTTATCCACTTGGTACGTGGTGGTCTTCTTCCTAGCTTCCTCTAATTCCTCATGTCCGACAGATAAATAGTAATATTCCCTAGCTACTTTCTGATCGCCTTTCATAATTCCTACTCCGAAATTGGTCGAAAACTTCAAATATTGGTGTACCGTGGATGGTACTGCCTTTAACTTTTTCAGGCCTACCCTCCTCATTATTATGTTGTAGGCTGATTGGATATTTTTGTCCATTACAAAAAAGCCTACTTTTTCTGTTCTGCAGGCAGCCCAAGTACCAATAAGCATATCCGACTTAATCCTCCCAAGTGGAAAAACCTTCTCGCCAGTAAAACCGAGGAGGGACATGTGATATGGCTCTAACTGGTCTAGCTTCAAATTCAAGCTATCAAAATAGGGGTAGAACATGATGTCTGTAGATCTACCATTATCTACCAATACACGTGAAATTTCCACATCCTTCATCCTCATCTTGATCACTAAGGAGTCGTCGTGAGGATATAGTACACCTGTCAGGTCATTTTTGGAGAAACCGATGACCATTTTATCCTTGTTCACCTTCCTCGGGCGTTCATCTTTAGCCAAGTTTATGCTCTATATATAAGAACAAGCTTGGGCCTCATTGAGGTAAGCGTTCCTCTCAGCAGTATGATCTCCACCTCCTCCATCTCCACCTCTAATTACATTGCATTCAAATTACCCAAAATGGATTGAAAATACCTCACGCTCAGGTTGCGTTAGCTTTTTGGGGAGGTCAAGGTCGTCTTCTGGATCATCTTTGAGGTCTCTCTTCTTGTCATCTCTTGTTCGGCAAGGAGATTTGGACCTTTTCCTTCCTCTTTCGTTCGTCTTCCCACCATTATGACGATCAACGAACTTACTCAGTTTTCCTCGCCTAATGAGGGCCTCGATATCATTCTGGAGAGCTATGCAAAGCTTGGTCGTATGACCATGGTCTCTATGGAACTCGCAATATTTCGACTTGTCCCTCTTGTCAGGGTCTACCCTCATTTTCTCCAGCCAAGCTAGCTCCTCGCTGTTCTTAATCTCCTCCAGAATATGGTTTATATCCACCTTTAAAGGAGTGTAATTCCCATACTTCTTCAATTGTGTCTGCTTGCTGCCACCGTTGTGCTTTTAATCCTTTCGCTCAGTTTTACCTTTAGCCTTGGTCTCTGCTTTAGTGTCGGCATTCTTCTTCGCAGCCATGGCCTCTTCGGCGTTCATGATCTTAGCTGCTTTTCCATCAGTTCTGCCATGGACTTGGGGGGATCTTTGGCCAATGTATAATATAACTTGTTCGATAACAGACCACTCATTAGAGCTGTGATTGTTTTCTCTTCCTCGTAATTAATTACCTCAAGTTTCTCGTTATTAAAATGAGTGATGTAATCTCTGGTACTTTCTCTTATTTCCTGCCTTACACTTAGTAGGTGTGCTACTCTCTTAACTGGCTTCATACCAAAGCAGAAGTTCCCTATGAAGAGCTCTTCCAGCTGATGGGAAGTAGCAATCTGCCCCAGGGGAGATTGTTATACCATATCTGGGTTGACCCAGTGATAGTTCCTAAGAATGCCCTGCACCTAGGGGTGTGCAAAAAAATCGACCGAACCGAAAACAGAACCGAACCGGCCCGAACCGAACCGAACCGAAACCGACGGTTTTTTTAGCCCGGTTCGGTTTGCGGTTTAAGGATTTAAAAAACCGACAATATCGGTTCGGTTGTCGGTTTAGACAAAGAAAAAACCGATTCGAACCGAACCGAACCGACATCAATATTATATATTAAAAAAACCTTAAATATCTTTTATTTTTATATCCAAACACCATTAACCAACCTCCAAAACCGACCAAAACCGAAAACCGACCTACAAAAAACCGACCAAAACTGAAAATCGATTAAAACCGAACCAAAACCAAACCGAACCGAAACCGATGTGAACCGAAACCGGTGGTTTTTTTCATCGTCGGTTCGGTTTCGGTCTGATTTTTTCCAAAACCAAACCAATCGGTTCGGTCTGAATTACGATCCAAAACCGAACCGACCCGTGCACACCCCTACCTGCACCTCATCTCATCAGGAACTTCATAGATATCATCAGCAGCAGCTTGGTACTGCTCTATATGGAGGATGGGATCAGTGGTTCCATCATATTTAGGCATCACTACAGGAGCTTTAAATTTTGATGGTTTGGGAAGAACCGTAATTGCCAGTACAAAGGGTGATCCTTTGACAAAGGTTCTTTGGAGAGTGTTCTTGGCCTTAGCCATTTCCCCTAACCGGTCTTCCAATCTATGAATGGATCCCTTCCACGCGTCCTTCCCATCCGTAGACCTATTTGCTCGAGCAACAGAGAGCGCAGAATTCTCCTCTTAGGATCTTTCATTACGAGTTGCTAGATGTGATTAGGCAGAACCTTCCCTTAGATCGGTTGTTCATTGAGAATTCCTCGACACAATCCTAAGGGGATTTCTATTCCTCCTAGGTCCAAACGATCAAAGGGAGAGACTCTGATCAACCTCTCCAAAGCGCTTGTTCGCTCTGGAGTTAAGGTAACATTTTGTCGAGAATCGGTAGCTCTTATGGAGGAGGTCCGACCAGGATGATACGAAGGATCACTGGATCTCTCAGTATGATGGGAATCAATGCGCCTAGACTTAGAAACATCCAAGAATAGCGTACGCCTGATTCTTGAAGATGGCAGATGGGTGTTTCACTAAACGCTTCGTTGACCTGACTGGACAGGTGATCCGTTACGAACAGTTTGAATGAGTTGACGCATGGTCTCTTGCATAGCCGTTTGCCCTTGGGCTAAATTGGCTACTATTCCTGTAAGTTCATTGATAGTTGAGGGAGCAGAGGGTTTTAGAGGGACTCTGGTATTGTTTCGGTTACTGGATTCTTGGATCTCGACTATTGGTGATAAGTTTTTTAGTGAAAAATGCTACGCATAGTCAATTTCCCACAGACGGTGCCAATCTGTTGATGTAAAAAACTAGATTCGATCTAATTAATTAATCACAAATAAAAAAAGGAATAAAGACATAAAGAAATAAGACAAAGGATTTTTAAAGTGGTTCAGCCTTATGAAAATGGCCTACATCCACTATTTCGTATTGCAGGGTATTTTGCCTTAATATCGATGCTGATTACAAGAGATCGATTACCCATTATGGAGGGTGTTACAATGTATTTATAGCCTTGGGGCTGTCGGTATAAATAGACGATATGTCGTTGTTTAATAGACATATACATCTACACAATAATAATGTTTATTAAATCCGATGTTCATTGAATGTGCAATTATCGCTTGATCTTCCTAGCCAGATGCTTTGCACGTTGAGTAGCTCGGGTGATGAGTAGCTCGGTGATGCGAGTTATTCGGTGAGAATAATTATTTACCACGTAATATGACACATGTCTTCATATAATTGGTCCACATCAGCTGACTAATTTTCGTATCAACATCGAGAATTAAAATTATCTAATGAACCTTGCCTCCATAAGTTTTTCGACCTCATTTTCTATTGCCTTTTCTAGGGTTGTTCGACAAGCCTTTTATATGATCTATTTGAATGATGGATGCACATGGATATAATGACAGGTGAGCTTAGGATCAATCCCTGGCATATCGTATTCCTCTTCGTATGATCCCTTCCCATCTTCTTTGGCCACTTAAGATTAATTATAGATTGATTATTTAAAAACTCTTGGTCGGATTCCCTCCCATCTCCTTGATCTTCCCTAAAATCTTATAGATTAATTATTTAAAAACTGTGTTGATGGATTGAAAATCTTTGGATGAGTTCCCTTTGCCCCCATTCTTAGCACCATTTTGCTTTTTGTTTCCCTTCTTGGGATTGTTCTTCTTGTCACCCTTTTTGTTTACTTTTGTGCGACTAATTTTTTCCTGGCTGGTCTGGACAATGTCCTCCACCTTGGTTTATGAGATCGTCAATGGTGCCAGCCTCCTTTTGGTGAGGGACTGGTGTAGCATAGAAGTAGGGGTAAACTGATTTTGAAAGATTCCACGATAACTTGCTCCGAGCAGTCTTCCACTTCATTGAATACTTCCTACTAAGGATTATCATACTTGCGTAGAGTTTCCCGTGGCTTCTTCATTATTATGAGTAGCGAGTCCATCCTATTCAGATGTGACCTGCTATTTATAAAGAGAGCAGTGAAGGCATCAATGAGGACCTTGAAGCTCTTACTGGGTCTATGAGGAAACCTCACAAACCACTTACGGGTAACGTCGCCCAGCTGGAAGGGAAAATACGACACATCATAGCATCATTATGACTCCATAAAGTCATGGTCTGCCTATACTGCCAATCATGATCTATAGGGTCAGTCTTGCCATCGTAGATTTTAAACTTAGGGGTAAAATTCTTCGGGGGGTTCCTCATTCTCAATATCCCTTAAGAAAGGAGACTTCATCTGGGTAATAAGAGATCTCCTTGCTAGGTCTTTTGTAGATATGGCTCCTCGATAAGCGGGGTGTTGGTCCATTTCCCTTCGAACCAAACTCCTAATGTCGTCCCTATGGCGCTTCCCTTGATGAATTCCATGATTATCATGCTCTTGGTTGAGCTCGGTGCTCCTTCCTCAGTTACGAGTATTATTAGCCCGAGGGCTAGGAGTTTGAGCATGACTTTTCTGGTCTTGGCGAAGTTTTCTCTCTATTTTTTCTAATAGCCGTTGGAGATAAGAATTCTCCTCAATTTGGAGGGGATTTGCCTCCTCCTATTATTAAAGACTTGCCTCATATGTGTCGACCATCCTTGAGATTAGGGCAAATTTAGGCTTCCCATGGCTCTCCTTGGAAGGCTGTTGCTCTGATCTAAACTTGGGTTCTCATCTTGACGGACCTCCTAACTCTCAACGGAGCCAAATAATCTCGCATATCCCAGGTGGTAGCTATTGTTTTGTAGGGATTGATTTAGTAGAAAGGATATCGATTCCCACAGACGACGCCGATTGTGAGTGTAAATAATCACAATTAATGAATTAAAGAAAGGGCATGCAAATGTCACACACACGACACACGAATACACATGGTTCGATAAATCGCCTACGTCCACGGAGAGGTCACTCGATTTTTATTAGCTTCTCTCAAAGTACGAAAATTACCTCCATCTTAGTCTTGGGGTGTGGGTTGTATTTTTAGTTGTTTAAAACTTCAGTAGTTTAATTGTTCAAAGAATTCCTTTGGGTTACCATTGGCTTGTGTGGTGATTACACGAATATCTCATACGAGATTTTGAGTAATTGATGTGATCTTATTCAAATGATAACTTCTTTGTAATTATTCACGTGATAAATATTTGTGTTAATCCTTCTTATTATTAGAATGGACCAGGTGTGCCTCCAACGCTGTTGCGCTTGGTCGGGCATGCTTAAGTTGAGTCCAATTATGGTTTGTTCCCCCCAGCTTTATACAAAGATTGTTGTATAAATAATTGTCTTAAAATTTTATTTAGCAAACATTTCGGCACAATAAACTTTTCATATAATTGTACTAAAAAATTCATCAACATTATACATATAAAAATAAAAATGACCATTTTAGACATGACATGAAATTAAGACAATATTTTGTGCGTTTATGTAGTGTTTTGGTATGGGATTTTATGAGACGAAGTTGTGTCATATTGTGGTCATGTCAAATTGTGACTCATTTTAGTAGTTTTTTCTTGTGTTATTCATGTAGTGATTCATGTTTTTATGTATTATCATGTTTAATTTGGGTGTAAAAATTATTAAATAATAGTAATTGTATATCACTTTGCATTTTGAAGGGGTCGCATCGTACTATGTTAATTAAAAAAATTGTATCTTATTGTGTTTATGTTCAATGATGTTTGTCATGTTAGATTAAAACATTATCCAACAATATAAATGATCACCCTATATTCACACAAATCCATTATAAATTTTGAGACCCCCAAACCAAACTCAAAATAATTAATGAAACCCTAAAAAGTATTGCCAAACATTAATTAAATATAATAGAAAAGTAAAATCAAACAAAAATCGAAACAATTGAAGAAAATTACACACGTATCTTTACCTTTAGAAGAAACCTCAATTGCAGATGGAATCATTGAACACCCAAGTAAAGTATTAAATTTACAAACTAAGATCAAACCAAATAATGGAAATCTAATAAAAAATAAAGGCAACAATTTAATACTCTCAACTTGTATCTATCATAATTGTTGATACCAAAATTAATATGCTGATGTGGACGAATAGTATGAAGACACGTGTCGATCTACGTGGCACAATAACAGCGAGGAAGATCATTTACTGAACAACTATGGTTGGTACCGAGCAACGAGAATACACCGAGGAGCTCTATCATGCCGAGGAACTCCATCCGAGGAACTCTATCATCCCGAGATACTCTAAGCACTCCGAGGAACTCTTGATCAACGAGCAACTAAGGCGGTCCGAACTGCACCTCGGCCGTGTCATCAATTATCAGACGGACAACTGTTCAACTATTCATTAGATTCTTGACGCACACGCTGCATTAAATGTATTACCCATTCATATGTATATCATTTAATGTATTGGACCTTTCATGTACAGCCTCGAGGCTATAAATACCTTGTATCAATCCCATTCAAGGGGACCGGAATTTCTTGAGAGAACTTGTAATCAAGAATTCCACAAACACTCAGCAATAACATAACAGTGGACGTAGGCTTTATTCCTAGCCGAACCACTTTAAAAATCTTTGTCTTATTTATTTATCTGTGATTGAAGAATTAGAGTGATCTAGTTTTTTACATCAACAGATTGGCGCCGTCTGTGGGAAGCGACTGTTGTTATCGTTTTTCATAAAAATCATTTATCACCAATGGCAGATAATCCGGAATCCAGTAATCGAAATGCTGGAAATACTGGAAATCTTCCAAATCCATCTGCATCTCCAGATCTGGCCGGAATTATGATGAATCTGGCTCAGGGACAAACCTCCATGCAAGAATCTATGAGGCAACTCCTTCAAACTCTTCAAGGCGGTGTACCTACTCATTCAGGGCAAAGGACTGATCATGGGCAATCACGATCCAGACGTATTGGGTCATATCGCAATGGGGAATCCAATGATTCTTCTTATCAACCTGGGCGAACTTCATCAATACGGGCTACGGATACAGATCAACATATCTCTCTTTCTCCGGAGAGAACTAGCGCTTTAGAAAGATTAAGCAGGGTGTCTCCTTTCAGTCGGTTAGGACCAAGGAGGAACATGAGTCCACCTAGGGCTCCATCAGGAAGTTTTCGACCACCACCAGGTTTGAGAGAAGGATCTGCACAATCACGACCAATTACTCGTCGAGATAAATCTCAGGAAGCTACGTCAGAGCAATCAGTTGCTCGGACTAAGCGGCCCGAGGAAGGAAATGAAGCATGGAAAGGTTCCATTCAACGATTGGAGGATAGACTGGGAGAAATGGCTAAGGCGAGGAACCCCTTACAGAGAACTTTTGTTCAAGGGACACCTTTTGTGCAAGCCATTGTGGATTTCCCTACACCGTCGAAATTCAAAGCACCTGTAGTGACCCCCAAGTACGATGGAAAGACAGATCCCGTACTTCATATAGAACAGTACCAAACTGCTGCAGATATCTATGCTGTCCCCGACGAGATGAGGTGTAGAGCATTCTCGGGAACTCTTACCGGATCTGCACAAATATGGTATAATAATCTTCCTCGGGGTAAGATTTCAACTTTTGTTCAGTTAGCCGAGCTGTTTATTGGCAATTTTTGTTTTGGAGCAAAGCCAGTAAAGCGAGTAGCGCACTTACTAAGTGTTAGACAAAAATCAGGAGAAAGTACTAGAGATTACATAACTCGTTTCAATAACGAGAAGTTGGAAGTCATAGATTATGAAGAAAAGACAGCAATCACTGCTTTGATGAGTGGTTTGCTGCCTAACAAACTATACTATACTCTGGCCAAAGATCCGCCTAAGAATATGTCGGAATTGATGGCAAAGGCAGCCAAAATCATGAATGTCGAGGAGGCTATGACTACGAAGAAGAATATGGATAAAGAAGTTAAAGTGGAGGTCGACAACTCTAAGAAGAAAGATCAGAAAGGTAATGGTGGTGACAAACATTCCAGGAATAACAGGATAAAGTTGGAAGCCCTAAAGAAGTATGATAATTATACTCCATTGAAAATGGGTATTAATCATGTTCTAGAAGAGATCAGGAATAACGAGGAAATCAAATGGCCAGAGAAACTGAAGACAGATCCAGACATGAGGAATAAAACCAAATATTGCGAGTTTCACAAAGATCATGGCCATATGACCAAAAATTGTATAGCCCTTCAGAACGAGATTGAAACACTCATTCGAAGAGGAAAATTATCAAAGTATGTAGATCGCAGAAGTGAAAGGAGGAATGATGATAGAACTAGAGAGAGATCTAGATCTCCTCGTCGTGCAGAGGAGAAAAAGAGGAAGGACCATGAAGAGGATCCAGATGATGACCCCGATCTTCCCAAGAAGCCAAGAAAACCTGAACGAGAGGTATTTTCCATACGTTTTGGATCATTTCATTGTAACGTTATTACAGGGGGAGATGCAGGAGGAGGAGACCTTACTGCAGAAAGAAAAGCTTATCTCGGAGAGGCTCAAGCTTGCTCATATATTCAACGAATAAACCTGGCCGAGGATGATCGTCCGAGGAAGGTAAATAAAGAGAAGCTAGTGATTGGTTTTTCAAAAAACGACCTGGCAGGTGTTCTTTACCCTCATGATGATCCTTTGGTGATCAAAATGAGAATGAAGGACGTGATCATTTCAAGGGTGTTAGTAGACAATGGTAGTTCGGCAGACATCATGTACTATTCATGTTTTGATAGCCTGAATTTGAAATTATCTCAATTGGAACCTTATCACAGACCCCTTCTGGGTTTTGCTGGCGAGAAAGTTTTTCCACTTGGAACGATCAAGTTGGATATACTCATTGGAACTTGGCCTGTTTGTCGAACAGAAAGAATACGATTCTTTGTGATGGATAAGAATGTGCAATCGGCCTACAACATCATCATGGGAAGAGTTGGATTGAAGAAGTTCGAAGTCGTTCCTTCTACAGTACATCAATGTTTGAAATTCCCAACAAATTTTGGAGTTGGAGTGGTGAAAGGTGATCAAAAAGTAGCTCGGGAATGCTATTATTCGTCGGCCGAGCAAGAAGAACTAGAAGGATCGATGAAAAAGACTACTACTTATCAAGTGGATGAATGTACAGAAATTGAAACTCTTGATCCTAGAGATGAGTCCCAACTTGTGAAAGGGCAAGTGGTAGAATCTACAGAAAATGTTATTCTGGACGACGAACATCCTGAACGAATAACCCAGATAGGTTCATCGTTGGATATGTCAATAAAAGAGGAGTTGATAACTTTCTTGAAGAATAGGAAAAATACTTTTGCTTGGAGTCATGAAGACATGCCAGGAATAGATCCAAACTTCTTATGTCATGAACTCAATGTGAATAAGGAGATTAAACCTGTAAAGCAGAGAAGAAGGGTGTTTAGTCCCGAGAAGAATCAAGCCATACAAGAGGAAGTCGAGAAACTCCAGAAAGCCCAATTCATTGAAGATGTAAAATATCCAGATTGGTTGGCTAATGTGGTGATGGTAAAGAAGAAAAACAACAAATGGAGAATGTGTGTCGATTTCACCGATCTCAATAAGGCATGCCCCAAGGATCATTTTCCATTGCCCAGAATTGATCAACTGGTGGATGCTACCTCGGGACACGAGCTACTCAGCTTCATGGATGCTTACTCTGGCTACAACCAGATCAAAATGAAACCTGAAGACAGGGAAAGTACTTCTTTTATTACCCCTAGGGGAACTTATTGTTATAATGTTATGCCTTTTGGTTTAAAAAATGCAGGTGCAACATATCAACGGTTGATGAACAAGGTTTTTACCGAACAAATCAGCCGCAACATGGAGGTCTATGTCGATGACATGCTCACTAAAAGCAAGAAAGCTGCTGATCATTTGGTTGACTTGAGTCAAACTTTTGATCAATTGGATAAATACCAAATGAAGCTTAACCCGACGAAGTGCACCTTTGGAGTACGAGAAGGAATGTTCCTCGGATACATCGTCAATCAGCGAGGTATTGAGGCAAATCCAGATAAGATCAAAGCTCTTCTAGGGCTGCGATCTCCGACGACGAAGAAAGAAGTGCAGAGTCTTACCGGACGAGTTGCAGCGCTCAACAGATTTGTATCTCGAGCAACTGATAAATGCATACCATTCTTCAAAACACTTCGAAAAACCTTTGAATGGAATGAGGAATGTGAAAAAGCTTTTCAAGACTTGAAGAAATACTTGGGAGCACCTCCACTGTTGTCCAGACCAATAACAGGAGAAAAGTTGTATTTGTATTTGGCAGTATCAGAGAACGCAGTCAGTTCAGCGTTGATCAGATTGGAGAATGGAGTCCAGAAGCCAATTTATTACACAAGTAAGGCTTTCCGAGGTGCAGAAATCAGGTACCCAAAGCTAGAAAAATTGGCGTTGGCACTAATTGAAGCAAGTAGAAGAATGAGGCCATATTTCCAAGCCCATACCGTCATCGTTTATACTGATATGCCATTGAGACAAGCCCTCCATAAGCCAGAAAAATCAGGGAGACTGATGTACTGGGCAGTAGAACTTGGTGAATATGATATTGTGTATGAGCCCAGATCATCATTCAAGTGGCAAGCTGTAGCAGATTTTATAGCAGAGTTCACATACCCTGATACCCCCGAGGAGAAAAAGGTGCCTGCTGATCTACCTGTGGACGATACAGGATCAACAGAAACATCTGCTGATCTACCTGTGGACGATACAGGATCAACAGAAACATTTGCTGACCTACCTGTGGACGATACAGGATCAGTAGAAATAGGTCCAAACCAGCCAAGGTTGGTAAAAGGACTTGCGGATGTAGAGAAATCATTATATTCGAACTCAGACCAACCACGGTTGGTAAAAGGGTACGAGCAGATGACTGATGAGGAGCGAAAGATACCGGGGGATGATGGAAGAAAACAGCAGATATTTTATCGAGGAACTCTGACAGATAAGAAATTTGAAGACGAAATACCTACATGGAGATTATATGTAGACGGATCATCCTGCACAGCTGGTTGTGGAGCAGGAATTGTTTTGATCACTCCAGACGAGATTGATATGGAATATGCTTTGCGATTCCAATTCAAAGCCTCTAACAATGAAGCGGAGTATGAGGCCATGATAGCAGGTCTTAGCCTAGCAAAAACTATGGAAGCACAACAAGTGATGGTATTCAGTGATTCTCAATTAATTGTGAATCAGTTGATGGGAATATACGCGGTTAAAGGAGACTTAATGATCAAATATCATGCAAAGGTGATGAAATTGTTGACAGAATTTGATGCCATTCAACTGGTGAGAATACCGAGGATGGAGAATGTACAAGCAGATGCACTGGCCCGACTAGCATCAGCTACTCGTACCGAGATGCGAAGAACCATACCGATTGAAGTATTAGAAGGTCGGAGCATAGATGAAGATCTGACAACGAATGTGATTACCCTTGATTTAGGACCATCTTGGATGGATCCAATCAGGAAATATGTTGAAGAGGGCGAATTGCCGGAGGACAAACTCGCTGCCAAGAAACTGAAGTATAAAGCTGCTCGGTATGTATTAACTAATGGTATTTTGTATAGACGAGGAATTATGGCAGGTTTGCAGAGATGTGTACATCCCACCGAGGTGAAAGAATTGATTGAAGAAATCCATGAAGGATCTTGTGCAGCTCATGTAGCAGGTCGAACACTTTTACAAAGAGTGATGACACAGGGATATTACTGGCCGACAATGAGGGCTGATTGTATAGCCTATGCCAAGAAATGTGACAAGTGCCAACGTTTTTCCTCCATCCGACGAACTCCACAAGCATTGCTAACACCAATAACTTCCCCTTGGCCATTTGCCATGTGGGGAATTGATTTGGTTGGACCACTGCCGACCACCCGAGGAAGATTCAAGTATCTCGTAGTTGCAGTGGATTATTTTACTAAGTGGGTGGAAGCTGAGCCTCTTATCAATATGACGTACGAGAAGGTATACCAGTTTGTATGGAAGAATATCATTTGTCGATATGGTCTCCCTCATGCTTTCATCACAGATCATGGAACACAATTTGATAATGAAGAATTTGCTGCCTATTGTCATCAGTCGAACGTTTTAAAGTTTCATTCAGCACCAGGCCATCCCCAAAGCAATGGACAGACTGAAGTGACGAACAGAACATTACTAAACGGGTTAAAAAAGAGGCTAAGTGAAGCTAAAGCAAATTGGATTAATGAGCTCCAATCAGTATTATGGGCCTACCGAACAACTCCCCGAGCAGCAACTGGAGAATCACCATATATGTTAGCATTTGGAAGTGAGGCTGTGATACCGGCCGAGTTGGGTCTCCCAACGCATAGAGTGCTGAATTTCAACTCTCCGATCAGTGACTTGATGAGAAGAATGGATTTGGATATGCTCGAAGAAGTAAGAGAAGAGGCAGCCATTAGGAATGCTGCTTATCAACAACGAACAGCTCTGTTCTACAACAAAAGGGTGAAGAAATGCGATTTGAAGGAGGGTGATTATGTGCTGAAGAAAGTCATTCAGAAACAGAATAAACTGGAAGCAAACTGGCATGGACCTTACCGAGTTACAGAGGTTGTTCGACCTAGAACCTACAGAATAGCAACTCTAGAAGGAGAAGAATTTCAGAATGCATGGAATGCTGAACACCTGCGAAAGTATTATCAGTGATGTAAAATGTAAAGTATTTCCTTCATTATGAATAAAACGAGGATGGTTCACCATTTTCTTTCTGTTGAAAGTTTTTCGGGGAATACTAGTGTTGAACACTACACTGCTTGATAACAAGAAGAAGACTGCTCTACGGAGCCATGCTCTACGGAGCCAAGCTCTACGGAGCGCTCTACGGAGCAAAAGTGCTATAAGTAGCCAACCTCCTTTGGTTAGGAGGATAAGCTCTACGGAGCGCTCTACGGAGCGCTCTACGGAGCAAAAGTGCTATAAGTAGCCAACCTCCTTTGGTTAGGAGGATAAGCTCTACGGAGCGCTCTACGGAGCAAAAGTGCTATAAGTAGCCAACCTCCTTTGGTTAGGAGGACATGCTCCAAGGAGCCAAAAAGTTCGAAAGAACCCTACTACTCCTTTGATTAGGAGGTGTATACCAGCATGATCAACTACGGTTGGTAAGACTTTATATACTCTCGCATTACAGCTTATGTTGATCGGGAGGTAACATTATTACAAAAAGTTCTTTGAAGAACAAAATATTCCAAACTGTACCAAGTATGGTTGGTCGGGGATAAAAACCCACTAACTGTAGTTGGTCGACGAGGACAAAAGTATTGACCTTAGTTGGTCGGACACATGTTTATATTTTAAAATTGAACCAAGTATGGCTGGTCGGGGATAGAAACCCATCAACTGTGGTTGGTCGACAAACATTATTTATCCACCTTGGTTGGTTGGAAACAATTTTGAACAATTTATGCTTGTTATAAATTCTAAGTTGGTTGATGAACCATATAATTTGCAAACAGAAAAATAGCTATTGGCAAAACAGAAAATGAAATTCTTTCATTAAGATAAAAATGTATTACATGTTACATGTATGTGCTAACTATTACATTAAAGATTCCTACTCTATTGGTTTCTTTCCTTTATCCTTTGAGACAGGTTCCTCGCCAGCAGGAGGATCCTCTAGACAAAGAGGAGAATTAATAAAGTTCATGTCCTTCAGCATTCTGACATTCATTATTGTAGGAGTGTCCAACAGGTGCTCAGGACGAGATACTTCAACTTGAGAATGAAGGTTATAATCACCAAGATATTTAGAGATCAAACTCCGAGGAATGGAACGAGCAGGAATCCATGCCATATCCAATTTATAGGGAGGAACAGGCAAGTCTAGCAATCCAGGAGCATGATAATCCCATAAATAATGACCTCGTTCCAATTTTAATACACCCAGGGCGTTCAACCATCCCTGCTTATAACCTTCGTTGTTAGCATTTTCAATGCGAGCATCCAAATGATAAAGAGCTTCATTATAGCCTGCATTCCAGAACTCCCGAGGCTGTTTATGGAATTGGAAAGTTAATCTATCTACTTGCTCGAGAAAGTTCTTGATAAGAGCATCTTTATTATTCAGAGCAGACTTCATCACGGCCAATTGATCCTCTAAAGATAAGTTTTTCTTAGACAAATCAGACAGAGCACGATCCTTAACATTCAGTTGGAATGTTTGAGTTTCCAGAGTAGATTGGGTACGAGATTCTTCAACACTGCGGCTAAGAACTCTTGACCGGCTCCAAGAAGCAACTGGAGAATTTTGCTCCTCGATGATTCTTCCTCGTCCCCGAGAACTCCTTCCTCGTCCCCGAGCAGTCACAGGAATAATAGACTTTTTCAAGTCATCCAACTCTTGCCTTAGTTTGGTGTTTTCAACCTCTAGAAACGAAAAACCTTCATCAGTAACTGGTACTAATGCAGTGGAAGAGGAGGCAACAGATTCATATTGAGCCAATCTTTTCTGCAGACTATTATTTTCTTGTTCCAGGATCTCGGCAATTTGTCGGCAGGCTTCAACTTCACCTTTTAGGGTCCTTTCCCTAATGTCATATGCAACAATGATCTTTTTATGACCTGTATCAGAGGAAAGTTGTTGATATCTATTTTCATATTCCTCGTGTAATGAAGCCATCGATTCATTGTGCTGGCCTTGGAGATCCTCTAAGGAACAATGCAGCTCTTCAATCAAGTCATAATAAGCGACATTGTTAGCTACAGCTCGGTCGAGTAAATTTTTCAAGTACCGATAAGCCTCAGTCGCCTGTTCTGAAGCATCATGACCAAGAATGTCAGCAATTTCAGAAGAACTAAGGTCTGTATGACCAGCCCTATAGTATTGGTGACATTGCTGCATCAGCTCGGTATCATGAGAAGAGATTAGTTCCATTCTAGCAACAAACTAAAGACAAGAAAAAGACAACAATCAACAAAGAATCATCAATAACGGCGATGAGTAAAGAAGTATTTTATTAGATCATAAAAGGATTACAGTGTTCGATTACAAATGATAAAAGATAAGAATGATACCGAACAACTTCACACCTTTTCCTTGTCTCCCAAGACTTTCTCGGGAGGCTGGGACGAGGAGCTCGGTTGATCGGTGATAACAACAGCTTGATCGGCAGAAATCTTCTCGACAGGAAGAGGCATAGAAGAAATATCCTCAATGACAGAGGGTTGAGAAGCAGAAATTGGGACATCCACAGCCATGGAAGATTCATCTGAAGCAGGTTCATCTTCTTCTTCTTCCACAATTGGTGGAGGAGGACCAGGGAGATGCCGTTGGAATAGCTCAGAATTGTCTTGGATTTTTAGCTCTTGTAGAGCAGCTACCCAACCGTCATGGAAGTATTTCAACTCCCCATATTTGACTTGAGATGTCATAGCTGCAATCCCTTTATCCCATCCTTTTTCCCAACCAGCACTGAAATGTTTCCTAACTGCAACTTTTCTTTTCAACTGCTCCGAGGAGAGTTTGACATCCAATTGTTCTTTCTGGATTTTGATGTCTCGCAGGATAAACAGTTCTTCTTCTGCCTTCTTCAGTTGGTCATCGCACCTTTGCTGATTGACCTCTAAGCTTTTCACCTTTTCCTCCAAATTCTTGGAGGTTTCAGCCATCTTCATCTTATCAGCCTCAGCTGCAGCCAATTTTTTCTCCCAGGCAGCTTTCTCCTCGACGTACTGCTGGCGAGATTCTTTCACAGATTGGGCTAAACCCAAGAGGGCATCGTCAACATCGGACGAGGAACTAGAAGCTTTAATAGCTTGATCTTTCTTCACGATGGTATTGAAACAGTTCACCAGCTGAAAGATAAGAAAAACAATAGAGTTAACACAAATATAAGAGTTCAGGAAAAAGAAAAGAAAGACCAAAGGTATGAGAAATTTACTGAAGAAAGATGGCGAGCAGCTAGGGATGTCAGTGTATCCCTAGGAATCTTTTCATCAACCCCGAGAACCTCAGGTATAACTGAGCTCGTTGAAGAACTCGGAAGAAGGATTTTTGAAACACTACTACCACCAGCGGGTAGAGAAGATGCAGTTCCAGCAAGATTAACCGAAGATGATTTCCTCAATCTCTTCAAAGGAGGGTCAGCAGCATCAACCAAGGAAGAAGTCTTGGTCGGAGATATTGTAATTACATCAGCTTTCTTGCTCGGGGCCACTGGGGGCTTCTCGGCAACTTTGGAGGAACTAACATCTACTTTTTTAGTCCCCTCTGGGACATCAATTTTGCCTTTCTTTGCTCCAACAGCAGAAGAAATTTCACCAAATAGAGCAGGAGGAGCTCTTTTCTTGCCCATTCTCTGAGATAGGGGAATATGAGAATCTGAAGATGAACTTTCTGGTGTTGAGGCTGGTTCAACAGGGCGAGCAGTATAAGAGGTTGTGTAGCTCTTATACTGCAG
Source organism: Sambucus nigra (assembly GCA_949130495.1). Classification (NCBI taxonomy): domain Eukaryota; kingdom Viridiplantae; phylum Streptophyta; class Magnoliopsida; order Dipsacales; family Adoxaceae; genus Sambucus; species Sambucus nigra. The sequence goes on from OX422218.1 coordinate 224,183,318, forward strand.
CAAATATGATGCAGATCTAATATGCTCGTCTGCAATCGTCTTATGCAAATTCCAGATAAGTTTTAAATGCTTGATATTCACTTCCGACTCTTTTGGAGTTTTTCTTTTACTATCAACTGCAAATAAATACATAAATCTCAGTCATACATTTTGTCAAACATGATGAAAACGCAATTTCATAAGTAAAATAAAATGAAAAATAAACCTATCCCATTGCCGTATGGGGGGCATCTGGGACCGTTGTATACTTCATTCCCAGATAAAGGCGCGTGTTGCCAATTTTTTATGACCAACCCATGCTCAAAATAATCTCTATTTGAATCAGGGAGGTTAACTACAAGGGCTCTATTTAAAAACCTAGTTTTTAAATAATAAACATTATCTAAAGTGGCCCATTTATAGCAGTACATGATTTCTGGGATCCCTATACGAGTCCTATGAGTTAGATTTAACTTGTGCACCCCGTTAATTATTCTCCATGAATTGGGGGCTATTTTTGCAGGAACAAGATCAAAATATTGACAAAACTCAAGACATAATGGGTTTGGGGGAAAAGAAAAACCACATTCAGCAATGAAAAGACTGGGGAACCAATGTCCCTCAGCCAATCGAAAGTAATCTAAAGGCTCAGAAAGAACCTCTAGAGTTACCCAAGAAGGAATGGAAAAGTCAGAACGAAATTTCTCAGCAGATTCAACAATATAAACCATATTGAATAAAAGAGATGCAGAAGAAAGGAAGAAAATCTTACAGAAAGAAAGGAGATATGTTGACAACGAACGGAAACAATGATGAACACACAAGAGAGAGGAAGAGAATAGAAAACTTGAATGCAGAAAATGGAAAGTGTAGACGACGGTATGGTTACCAAAGGAGTTTAAATACTTTGCATTGGGAAGCGGCGAAAGAAATGATTACTAAAAAGAAACTACTGAACTTCCGGCGGCTAAAAAGACAAAAGTTGCACGAAGATCGAAGCGCTTATAAAAAGGCGGAAACTGCGAAATGAGAAGGAAATTTGAATACAATGCTCCTAAAACCCAGGAAGGTCATTTAATATTCCCATATACCGAGAAAGAATGTCCCATACTCCTCAAAGTTCGAAATATGAAACATTGGGGGCTTCTGTTGATACCAAAATTAATATGCTGATGTGGACGAATAGTATGAAGACACGTGTCGATCTACGTGGCACAATAACAGCGAGGAAGATCATTTACTGAACAACTATGGTTGGTACCGAGCAACGAGAATACACCGAGGAGCTCTATCATGCCGAGGAACTCCATCCGAGGAACTCTATCATCCCGAGATACTCTAAGCACTCCGAGGAACTCTTGATCAACGAGCAACTAAGGCGGTCCGAACTGCACCTCGGCCGTGTCATCAATTATCAGACGGACAACTGTTCAACTATTCATTAGATTCTTGACGCACACGCTGCATTAAATGTATTACCCATTCATATGTATATCATTTAATGTATTGGACCTTTCATGTACAGCCTCGAGGCTATAAATACCTTGTATCAATCCCATTCAAGGGGACCGGAATTTCTTGAGAGAACTTGTAATCAAGAATTCCACAAACACTCAGCAATAACATAACAGTGGACGTAGGCTTTATTCCTAGCCGAACCACTTTAAAAATCTTTGTCTTATTTATTTATCTGTGATTGAAGAATTAGAGTGATCTAGTTTTTTACATCAACAATAATATTGATTGTTACATGTGAATGGAGATAGATATTGAAGGTTGATGGATGAACCTTTGATTATCAATTTATTATTTTGGTCTATATTGACTATTTATCACCATCACCTTACATTTAATTATATGAAGATATGGAGGGACAGATGCACGGGGTTGTGAGGGTGAGGAGAGAGAGAGAGAGAGAGAGAGAGAGATATGTAAGTTGTTTGTGGAGACTAGAGAGGCGTAAACATTTATGTATTTCAAAGGATGAATTTTTAGAAGAGGGAGAACTATTTTAACCACAAATTACATTATTCAGATTCTTAATACAACGTATGTAGAGAACTTCAATACTTCTGACAAATGGATATTTATGTGTATACAAGTACATGTATAGAGTAGGAGCCAGAATAATCAATCAGTATACACTTTCAAATAAACCAATTATGATGAGAAGAATGTGCTAAAAAATAATCAATCACCATTTTGTCAAAACCACTAACCTAACCCTATTACCACTTCTTATATATTACAAATGCAAACATATACTTGTTTTTCCCATTCCTTATGTCGTCAGCTCAAGCCACCCAAACACTTAACTATCTTCATCCATCCATCCAAATACCCTTGATATCCGTCAACTCCTACCTAAGTCTGAAATTGAAACTGTTTAATAAAGAGAAAAATGTAGCAAGGAATAAAAAACATGACCTCTCATTTACTCCATAAACATGAAAAGACAAGAAATTAAAATGTCCTCAATATTAAATTTTACTGATATAACACAAAGCAATAAAATAATTAATTAATTAACAACAATCAACGATAAAAATATAAATATAAATCAAAGTGACAAAAAAATCAAAACCTAAATCTAAAGCTAAATGTGTAACATAGGCTACATAGCCTTACAATTACATCATTATATAGTCATCTTTTGTAGATAAACCAAATAAAGTAACAGAGGAATATATCAAACTTATTAGTAAAATAAAAAATATAAAAAAATTCATTGATTTAGATTTCCTCATAATTATCTTATATTAACAAAAAATAATTAATAACAATTAACCACTAAATTCAAAGCAAAGTGACATAAAAACCTAAATCTGAAGCTACACGTGTAAAAGAGACTGCATATAAATTATCTTTTATAGATAAACAAAAAAATAAAATAAAGGAAGCATATTCGGTAAAAAATTTGAATCTAAAAAATGTAACATGGAGATAAAAACGTGACTTCTAATTTGATTTAGAAACATGAAAGTGAGAGAAAATGTTTGTGGTGGATAAATGAATCTAGTGGCACCTCAGGATGAATCTTTGTTACATAATTTTAGTCCTAAATCAAAACCCATTTAAGTCGCCTACTAAACATTGTTATAGCAAAGTTGATACCCCCTCCCTCTCTCTTTATATATGATGAGATTTTGGAGGGGTATAGGAGAGGAACTATTTTAAGCAAGCATTCTATGACCTTAGACTTGAGATTAATTGAAAGATATAGTAATGTATGAATCCAGTGTCATCCATATCGCATTTTTTGGCTGTCATAATGTGATAGTGTTTTAACTTCCATCGATCGACTTATGTCCTCCCTATCTATTCCGTTTAGGGAATGAGATTATATAGGGGATAAGGCCAACCGAATATCAATAAGCTGTCATTACTCTGGAAGTACTTCCACTCATTTGAGTTTAGCTTTTTCTTCAAATATTGTATTGAAGGTGCAAAATCAATGGCGTCTTCTTCTACTACAATGGGTTCAACAACCTTTTTATTACCGTTTTTGTAGAGTGGCTTTCCTTAGTTCTGAGATCTAACTTCAAAACTATAGGAGACAATCATTAAGTTTACTTAAAAAAGAACAATTTGAAAGTGGAGTGAGCAGGAGGTTGTAAAGAGTACGATTCCTTTTTTTCAATAGTCGTTCTTTCCCCCCTTCATCTGATCCTCTCGATTTTGACTCCGATATCGTGCTTCTCTTTATAGAATATCGCTCAGCTCACTCAGGTCTTGGAAGATCCTTTGCTAGAGCGATATCTGGGATTAATAACGAGAGAAAGAACTAACGCTCCAATTTGGTAACCCGATGGAAATACAAATCAAAGGTCTTTTACGTAGAAAAAGTCTTCTTGCTTATTTTGATGATCCCCGATATATAAGAAGCAGTCTAGGAATGCCTAAATATAGATATAAGTGGATGAAATCATCAAGAGGATTTGATTTAGTATTGAAGAAACGAAGGCTCTAGATAGGGACGAAGGAAAGAATGGAGGCCTAAATAGTAAATGTAAGTAAATCGATTGGTTTTCACTCCTATTTTTTAAATGATTTAGAACTTTGGCATTCCAAGATCTTTGGCCTTCCAAAAACAATAAGAGAAGGAGAGAGAAAAAAGGGGTTGGACCGATTCCTAGAAAACAAAAGGGCTTATATAAGAATGGAAGATAAAAAAATATGATTAAAGCCTTCATTTATTAAGGCTAAAAGTTTTTGTGTTTGACTTTATATTGGAGAAGAGAGAGGGGAAGTTAATACCTCCATATGTTCATTCGTAATGAAAAGCGATAACTTTATTTATTTATGAAATATATTCAATAATTTATAAAACCTCTCTTAAATATTATAAATCTTATATTTATCGAATATAAAAAAGATATTTTTTATATTATACATGCCTTAAGTCACATTTCCCATCTCATTTCCTATATATTTTTATCTTTTAGGAACTTACTACCCACTCAACACACACACACACACACACATATATATATATATATATATATATATATATATATATATATATATATATATATATATATATATATATATGTAATCTTTTAGATATAAGAACATCAACGATAAGAATATGAATAACATAACGTGTATAAAGACCAAGTAGACTATAATGGATGCTCAACTTAGTTTCCTAGACACTTAATCCATCTTCGTGACTATTATTTAAAATATCGCATCACCCTAAATACAACTAAGACCATAATTTTGTTTTTTGTTAGGTAAGAATCAAATAATATTTTATAATAACTCTAAATTTTCTCATTTAGGTTAGTCTATCTTAAATACCAAAATTGCAAGCATCAAATAATAAAATATCATTCTAAGCATGGGAAGTACATATGAGGCAAATATGTATGGTAACCAAACCATAATAGCTAAATGAAACCAAGCACCAGTTATAAAATAAAGTCTAAAAACAATGTTTACAACTATTGAGAGTTGAAAACATTTAAGGCACCCAAAACTAATAAAATCTCAAAATAATATTAGTTTGACTCCAACATAATATTGAGGCCATAACAATATTGGAGTATAATAAAGGAACAAAAATATTATATCACGTAAATTCTTCTATTTCCAATCGTACAATCTGAGCATGCCTAGGAAACCTTGATATTCCCTATTTGTAAGACAACCTCGATAACAAGTTTCTTCAATTGACCCCTTAAATACATGATGCAAATCACATTACAAAAACATTCTAAAGCCTCAGTGGATGTAATTTATGCAATTTATACATTCTCGTTAATTCAATCTATTGAGAACACGTATGTGTGAGCATTCGAAGATCAACATACATTTTTGTTCATCGAAAAGACTCAACCTTCTGCACACAGCTAGCTCCCTTACAAACTAGTTGACACAATAAGAAGTCTAGATAAGGACATGGAGGAATAATGGGCACATCTTTTGAAATCAACGATGAAATATCTTTACGTCGTAAGTCGAATATGCATTAAAATAATCTTCCACTAATTGAATGTGTTCTTATTTCCAATTTTGCTAAATGAGCTTATGACCACACACATAATCCTAAAATAAATTATGCTCATTGCCAATTTCTTAAAAAGAGAAAAGTATGAATGCCATTGAATATATAATGTCTAATTTATAAATGGTTCCATCTAATGAACAATCATTAAGATTTGTTCTACGACATATTCCTAATGCGTGGGTCTTAGAGAATTCATAGTATATGAGAGCAGTACAAATTTGTACGGATCAAACACGAAAGTTTAGTGAAATATAGAGTTGTATATTAAATTTTTTAAATATGATTAGGCAAGGGTAAAAATAAATAACTTATCTCATGACAATTAAAATCTAATCTATGTATATATATAAAATAGGAGCCTGGAATCGTTCAAAACTTACACGTGACCCTTCTCTTAATTCCACTACCCATACAACTAACCAGGTAGTCGAACAACCATTGTGTAGGAGCCCAAACGACAGCCTGTGTAAAATGTTCAATTGTTTGTCAAGAATGCTAATGGTCTTTATTTTTTACCTTAATTAACAATGGATGACGTCCATTGAGTAAGAAGTTGGAATTTTTCATTCAAAAATGAGAAATAACTTCCTCATATAAGAGCCTCTCTTTTATCTTTTATTTATAACTAACAAAATCCATATTGATATACCTTAAACACACCAGTGAGTGAAGGTACACTTTTAAACATCGTACTTTTCCATTTAACTGAAAAAGGAGACAAAAAAACATTTGGGTTTTTTGATATGGGAACTTCTCAGATTAATATTCGAGGCTTCAACTTTTGGGGTTTCCAATTTGAGAGTTTTAAAACCTTAACTTAAAACACTGTAGGCTTTCCAATTAATTTAACTTTTTGAAATGCTATTTTACAGCTTTTAGAAGTCTATTATAGGAGGATATAAGGTATGTAGATTTTGAGTTCATTTTTTACAGTGTGAAATTGAATTTGTGTATTAATGTTTAAATTTTCCTTTAGTTAAACATGCTTTGATTCGGTTTATTGGTAACCCCCTAAAAGATTTCCTTTTTTTTAATTAATGTTTGTGTATTTATAAATGTTGATGCATGTATATATTCACAATTAAACTATCCAATTTATTAAACACATTTTATCATTATTTTGCATTCGCCCGCGCATCGTGCGGGTGTACATGCTAGTATATAAATTTAAAAAAAATGTCTCTTTGTGTAGTTTTTCACATGGTACATGCAATTAACACAAATCTCCTTTACCCATTTACATGTAATATTGTTATTCTCTAATCCATCTCTCACCCCATGTGCCCACTCATCTTCAATATCTCAGTCTTTTCATGTACTCTCCATCCATTTAATAACTACGTGTATGTGGGTTGCCCATATATTCTCCTCAACCGTATTCAGTGGCGGATCCAAGATTTTTGGTCAGGGGGGGGGGGGGGGGAGTTTCGAGTGGTGCCGGAGGTTCGGAGGCAGGAGCCCTCGAGGCGTTTTTTGGGGGGTTATTTCGAGTTTTATACATATTTCACCATAACTTCCTATTTAAAAATTTCTCCACATATAAAACCTCACACATGTCTAAAAAAAATTACGGATGGGATATAAAAAAATTACATGACCTCCTATTATAGGTGAAATTTCAGATGAGATATCAAAAGATTTCTTAAATCTTAAAAAAAACATTCCATTAATCTAATTAATACCCCTAACAGTTATATATAAAAAGCATTCCATTATATATAAACTTAACTAAAAATATTCCATTAATATAATACCTAACAATTAATTTAACTTCAAATAAAAAAAAGGAACTCACCCGAAACGAAACAGGCCGAAAAAGTCACTGCCACCCGGAGCTGGAGATGGTGGTGTTGTGTTAACACAAATAGTTTAAGGTTTGAAACAAAGAAAGATGAAAAGAGTAGAGAAATGTGGAAATGTAACAGCTCAAGGAAAAACAAACAATGAAAGAGGCGGACGATTCTAGGTTTAAATGAAAGTATGGTTTTATTACATATTTAACCTTTAATTTTCAAAGACCTTTGTAAATAATAAAGATAACCTTGAAGTTTGAATTTTTACCAAAAACCTATATATATATATATATATATATATTAAATAGTGAACCGGGGCGAGCCGCCCCCCTTCGGCCCTATGTGCGTCTGTCCCTGACCGTATTGCTAAAACAATTATCAAATCCAGGGGTGTACCCAAAACCCAACTCAATCTCACACACACACATACATGCACTTATAATATTCATAAATATTTTGCTTTTTTGCATTGTAAATCGGTGTTGTATAGATTGTCTCACATGAGGCTTATTTCACTCCCGTTGAAAATAAGTTACCGTTTGCTCAATATCTCTCTCTCTTCATATATATATATATATATATATATTTATGTGTGTGTGTGTGTGTGTGCGCGCGCGTGCGTGCTGGTATTATGAATCTTCATGAGTCGAATATATACTAATTACTATTATCATATTTTAGTTATTTAGAATTATGATTTATATACATATTTATTTTTATAAAATAAAATAAAATTATATATGGGGCATTTACGTTTAGATCCTATTAGACGTTCTTATATACATTCTAGTCCCATCATGTTTTTCTCTTACATATAAGTCCTATTCCTAATTTTTTGGAACTTTTTAAAACCAACAATCCGTAACTTCCTTGAGGAAGTTACATAAGTGGTTGAACTTTTTTTTTTAATCTTCAAATGATCATAACTTTTGATTCACAAATTCGTTTTTCACAAAATTACTATTTTTGAAATCTGCTCGACGAGATCTATCAAACAAGATCCATGAAGGCTATAAAATTCCAAAGAAAAAAATTTACACAAACAGTAAACTTTACTGTATGCACTAGAATATGAAATAGTTTTATATATTTGACATTTTCACAAACAGACAGTAACATTTACTGTGCTAATACTACATAGTATATATATATATATACGGTGGATCCAAACCCTTTTTTTTAAAATTACCTTATATTTGAAGGTTCACGCTAGCGGTATCCAATCCTTACCACCATTATTGGAGCTTCAACGACCTTCGTCAGAGCTCCGATTTGGGGTGGGTAAGGGTGGCATGTGGTGCCGCTGGCGCGGACCTTTGAAAATAAGAGACTTTTGAATAAATGGGCTTTGGATCCATCGAAGTATCATGGGGGGCCGCTGGCGCAGACCTTTGAAAATAAGATTGGATAAATGGGATCGGGATCATCTGGAGCGCCAATTTGGGGTGAATAGGGGTGACACAAAACTTTAAAAATAGGAGCATATTGGATATATATATATATAGTTTGTAAAAATGTCATAGATATTAAACTTTATTGTATACACCATAAAATGAAATAGTTTTATATTTCTGACATTTTCACAAACAATAACATTTACTGTGATAATATATTTATGAAATAGTTTTATATATATAACATTTTCACAAATAGTAACATTTACTGAGTTAATATTACACAATATATATAACATTTTCACAAACAGTAACATTTGCTGAGTTAATATATATATATATATACACGGTAGATCCAAACCTTTTTTTTTTTTAAATTATCATATTTTTAAAGGTTTACGCTAGCGACATTCAATCCCCACCACTACCCACCCCAATTGTCGAAGCTTCAACGACTGTCATCAGAGTTATGATTTAGGTGGGTAGTAGTGGCATAAGGTGCCGCTGGCGCGGACCTCTGAAATTAAAAGAATATTAGATAAATGGAGTTTGGATCCACTGGCGCTCCGATTTGGGGTGAGGTTTATATCTATAACATTTTTACAAACGTTAACATTTACTGTGTTATAACACAGTGTATATATATATATATGTATATATATATATATATATATATGTATATATATATATATATATATATATACGGTAGATCCAAACCTCTGTTTTCTGATATTGTCTTATTTTTAACAGCCCGCGCTAGCGGTATCTAATCCTGACCACCACCAACCCCAATTGTCGGAGCTCCAACAACCTTCATCAGAGTTCTGATTTGGGGTGACATGGAGTGCCGCTGGCGCGGACCTTAGGAAATAAGAGAATATTGGATAAATGGGGTTTGAATACACCGGCGCTCCAGTTTGAGGTGGGTAGGGGTAGCATTGGATTAGGTTTATATCTGTAATATTTTCACAAATAATAAATGTTACTGTTTGTGAAAATGTTACATCGGCATCTCATGCCACCTCAAATCAGAGCTCTGATGAAGGTTGTTGGAGCGCCGATAAAGGGAGTGGGGATTGGATGCCGCTGGCGCGGACCGTTAAAAATAAGATAATATCAGAAAAAAGAGGTTTGAATATATATATATATATATATATATATATATATATATATATATATATATATATATATATATATATATATATATATATATATACTGTGTTATATGAACACAGTAAATGTTAATGCTTGTGAAAATGTTATAGATATAAACATAACTCAATGCCACCCCTACTCACCCCAAATCGGAGCTTCGGTGGATCCAAACCCCATTTATCTAATATTCTCTTAATTTCAGAGGTCCGCACTAGCGGCACCCTATGCCACTACTACCAACCCAAATCATAGCTCTGATGAAAGTCGTTGAAGCTCCGACAATGGGGGTGAGTAGTAGTGGGGATTGAATGTCGCTAGCGTAAACATTTAAAAATATGGTAATTTTGAAAAAAAAATAGTGATTTGGCTCTACCGTGTGTGTGCGTGTGTCGTTCTCTCTCTCTCTCTCTCTCTCTCTCTCTCTCTCTCTCTCTCTCTCTATATATATATATATATATATATATATATATATATATATATATATATATATATATATATATATATATATATATTATGTAATATTAACTCTGTAAATGTTACTGTTTGTGAAAATGTTATATATATAAAACTATTTCATAAGTATATTATCACAATAAATGTTATTGTTTGTGAAAATATCACAGATATAAAACTATTTCATTTTCTGGTGTATACAATAAAGTTTAATATCTATGACATTTTTACAAATTATATATATATATATATATCCAATATGCTCCTATTTTTAAAGTTTTGTGCCACCCCTATTCACCCCAAATTGGCGCTCCAAATGATCCCGATCCCATTTATCCAATCTTATTTTCAAAGGTCCGCGCCAGAGGCACCCCATGATACTCCGGTGGATCCAAAGACCATTTATTCAAAAGTCTCTTATTTTCAAAGGTCCGCGCCAGCGGCACCACATGCCACCCTTACCCACCCCAAATCGGAGCTCTGACGAAGGTCGTTGAAGCTCCAACAATGGTGGTAAGGATTGGATGCCGTTAGCGCGAACCTTTAAATATAAGGTATTTTTGAAAAAAGAGGGTTTGGATCCACCGGATGTGTATATATATATATATATATATATATACTGTGTAGTATTACCACAGTACATGTTACTGTCTGTTTGTGAAATGTCACATATATAAAACAATTTCATATTCTAGTGCATACAGTAAAGTTTACTGTTTGTGTAAAAAAATTTCTTTGGAATTTTATAGTCTTCATGGATATTGTTTGATAGATCTCGTCGAGCAGATTTAAAAAATAGTAATTTTGTGAAAAACGGATTTGTGAATCAAAAGTTATAATCATTTAAAGATTAAAAAAAAAAGTTCAACCACTTATGTAACTTCCTCAAGGAAGTTATGGATGGTTGATTTTAAAAGGGTAAAATTGTGAAAAAATTTCCTAAAAAGTTGGAATAGGACCTATGGAATTATTAAAAAGTCAATAAGACTTATAAGCTTGTTGACCCGATAAATAAAACCTAAATATAATTACCCCATTATATAATATATTATATGTAATTCTTTAAGAGAGTCGTGGAGAGTTAAAACGTAGTAAGATGACAAGGTGATAGCGCCACAATTACACAAAATCCCACTAATTGCCTAAACATAGTAGTTGGTGTACTTTTTGACGAGGTAAAATAATATTTTACCATTATAATTTGCCTTAAAAGAGGGTGACACAAGAATAATCTATCCGCCAAAAAATGTGATGCGCCATAATGCTCTGGACCAGCTGCATGTGTATCCTTCAAGTTTCATTCCAATTATGACCTTGACAACTGCACTCGTTAACCACCGAGCATTTCCTCCCCTCCACGTCACCCTTCGCAACGCATTCGTAGGCCCCTGCATGACATCTCCTCCGCTTACCCAAAAAACAAACTGTTCGATATTTAATCCACTTGTGAACGGAATCGCCGAGCCTGTCGAACATCTGTCACTTGTCACCAAACCTAACTCCGAACCAACGTACTCCTATATAACAGAAACATATCAATAACAGTCCGAACCTCAAAGCAGATATTTTTTTTCTCTCTCTTCAAGTTTTATCGGCTTAAAGTCACAAAGCAACTCGATACATGTATATAATACATACATATCCATGTTTGTTTTCGGATCGTGATCACTGTACCAATTCCGATATTTTATTAATTTCAGTGGTACTACTTCAATTCTGCACAAAATTCATCCATTATAAGGTTTCATTGATATCGAGTGTTGAGATTAGTAGAATCAGACTAAAGTTACATTTGATTTGTAATGATTAATTTAGTGAAGATCTTGTTTTGATTGGTTGAATTTTGGCTTTGTTGTTTGTCTGAATTAAGGCTTGTGATGCGGAGGTTTTTGTTGAATGAGGAATGCTGCCATTGATCTATTGGTGTGATTTTTGGTTTGGATATTAAATTTTGACGTTTTTGGATTTTTTTTACTTTCGCAGGGGTTAACGGATTGACTTTTGGTTTCAAAGAAATTATGGCGCAGAGTAATTGGGAAGCTGATAAAATGTACGTAACGTCCATGTTGTATTATTTGATTATTATTTTACTCTCAACTTTAGTATGTGTAATGTGCTTATTCCGTTTTATGTTTGTTTGGTTGCTGAGAAAACACTAAATTGAAGGAGAGAAACAGAATCTTTGTTTAATAATATAGTTTTGGTTCCATCAAAGTGACTAATATTCACAATTAGGCTTTAAAAGTTTTAATGGAGAATTAGTTGTTACATTCCAAACTTGAATTCTTTTCTTCACAAGCAAATAGAGATTATAGTTTAGAGAACATATCGGAAAATCATTTGTTGAGGGTGTGTTTTGTGTGCCGTTCTTGTGCTCTAATGTATCTGTGTGATATATAACTCTTTTTTTCCCCATAATATGACACTCGCATTGTAATATAATACTTATGTGTTGTTAAATCTGGCAAATTTTTACCGTTTGACTTTTTAATTGTCGTCTTGTAATATAACGGCACACAAGGACCGCATCCTAAACTATTTTATAAGGGAGGGACTGCAACTTGAGCCCATAAATTGTTGGACCGAGTGCGAGGGACTTCAGAATAAATGTCCCACTGTTGTTTTGTTTTGTTTTGTTCTGACTATAATAATATCGAATGATAAATTTTCCCTTTTAGTTATTAGTTTAAAGTCATGGCCATTTTGATCAATATCTATATCTTTTTTTTTCCTTCTTTTTTTGTTTGCTAGGCTTGATGTCTACATTCATGACTATTTGTTGAAAAGAAAGTTACATGCTTCTGCTGAAGCTTTCATGACTGAAGGGAAGGTTGCTACAGACCCAGTAGGTAATGTTGTCAGCTGATCATATAATGGCTTGGTTCTACTTTGTGTTTTATAGTAGGCTATAATTAGTTCTAAGTATCTTTGAAATACACGTGCAACATGGTTCTTGTTCCACTAGTCAATTTTGCTGTCTTAAAGTCCTGTTTTGAATTTATAGCTATTGATGCACCTGGAGGATTTCTCTTTGAATGGTGGTCTGTCTTTTGGGACATCTTCATTGCAAGAACAAATGAGAAACATTCTGAAGCTGCTGCGGCTTACATAGAGGTGCCTCTGAAGCTTAGAATCTTTTGGGGTGGGTTTTAATTTGAATCTGATTCCATTTTCTTTCTCATTTCTTCCCTTTTTCTTAAAATGAACATCAGACACAACAAATGAAATCAAGGGAGCAACAACAACAGCTGCAAATACAGCAATTCCAACTCATGCAGCAGCGGAATGCTCAGTTGCAGCGAAGGGATCCTAATCATCCTCCCCTTGGTGGTCCCATAAATGCTATGAACTCGGAAGGAATGATGGGGCAGCCATCCGCCACTGTAATGGCTATGAAAATGTATGAAGAACGCATGAAGCACCCACATTCCGTGGATTCTGAGACATCTCCAGCTCTTATTGATGCCAATAGGATGGCTCTTCTCAAATCAGCAACCAATCATCAAGGGTAAAATCGGTAGAGCCCTGTTTGTCTGCTTGATATTTGTCACTTTTACTCCGCTAGTTGGTTTGCTCATCAGTTTCTCTTGCTTTTATTGTTGATTCAGCCAGTTGGTACAAGGCAATTCTGGGAGCATGTCTGCAGCTTTGCAGCAAATTCAGGGGCGATCTCAACTGACCACTGTATGTACTTGAACTATAGATTATTTATATGAAGCTATTTATTCGATCCATTATCTTTGGGTTCATGCATGGGTTTATAATTTTCTGGAATTTGTAGGACGTAAAAGGGGAGGTTAATTTGGGTGCAGCTCAGAAATCTTTGCCTGCAGATCCTTCTTCACTTTATGGACAAGCAATTTTACAATCAAAGTCCGGACTTGGTGGTGCAGGTAACATTACCTGACCTTTCAGAATGGATGAATTTACCAGAGACACATTTTTGGACGAGTACAATCTGATTTTAATTAGTCTTTTTGACGATGTATGGATTCGGAGATAAGTTTTAGGTTTCAATGTTTTCTTCATTTTAACTTCACCCCCTGAGATTATTGCATAATTAAATTACTCCCTCTAAGTTCAAAAATTAGACTTATCCCAATGCAACAGATAATGCACAAGCTGTAATTCTAGACTAACTCTTGAGTGTGACTTACTTTTTGTAATTCACTGACTTGTTACAAATGTATTGGTTGGCGTATGATATCCACGGGCCGTCATTTAAAATTGAGTCACAACTCACAAGTAAGAGTTGTCCTAAAATTATTCAATGCAAAAGGTAAAAGTGGATTGATGCACATGCAGATGATAAGTCTAAATTTTGAATTTCTAAGGGGGCAAGTCTAATGATGCAATTATATCGGGGCAAAGTCAAAGAGAGTGTTTCTTTTATTACTGTTGGAATAGAAATCTTTGGCTAGGTGATAAATTTTATTAGGTAAATTTTGTGAGCTTTCTTTACTTCTCTTGTAGTGTAAACATTATTGGTAAATGATTGACTTTCATTGGATGTTAGTTTATTTTCTCTTTATATGCCCCCACAAAATCGTCCGACCATTTGCGTGGGCGTGTATATATAGGATGGATAAAATATCACCATATTTGTCCAACACACCACCTGGACTTTTTACTTTTAAAATTATTTTGTTAATTAAAAAAACTTATGTGAAAATGATTGATTAACAATTTCGAGAAATTATTTTTAACTTATTTTTTTTCTTTATTTTGAGTTCTAATTAGTTTGTTCCCCATTTAAATAGACTTTAAAGCCTAGTTCATGCGATAGATTTAACCAATTCTAAGTAATGTTGACAAAGCCTCCGACGGAGAGTCACAATTAGATTCTTTTCACGTATTGATTGTTTACGACACAAACGGGTTCAATTGAGCAAATTTTAAATTTACCAAATAAAATTATTTATATTCAATTTATATGTGATTTGCAAGTAAAACTGCCGAGGAAATATTAAAAAGCAAACACATACAAGAACACGATATTTTGGAGTGGAAACCGTCGTTGGATAAACCACTATCACGCCAACCCAATCACAAGTCCACTAATGCAAATAGTTCAGTACGGGATTTACAAAAGGTTGACATGACTTACACCATCGAAACATATCGTAACTTTAGTCTTCAGCGTTGACCTTCACCCTGGGTAGCTCTAGATATGTCGCTCTCCAACGCAGCTTCGCAGTAACCGGCACAACCCGCAGTCCTCGATATTCACCGATCTCTGAGTAAGACCTGTATGAATCTAAATCGCAGCTCTTTTCTACTGTCGCACCAGTATCATGACAAACCACCCTTGGAATAATGAAGAATATATGTGGGTTTTGATTCAGAAAAACTCCTTTGATTTTATATTATCTCGTGTAAGCCTTCCTTAGTCTCCCAAGGCACTCTTAGCTGAACTGAGTGTTCGCCCGTTGCAATCATCTATATTGTTTTTGTGTGAAGCTAAAATCTTGGCCTTCCATTTTCCTTTCCGATCCGTTTGAGAGTGAGTGAGTCTTGGCCGTGGTATTTAATTCAAGTGATGTTGCAGCTGATGAAGATATTTGAAAGACGTGGCTGTTGGTTTTAATCTATAAATTTAATATGCAATTGCTGTTACCATTGAATAAAACTGAAAGGATTTAGCTATAAACCAAATATTATGATTATCATGACACATTGAAACCTGTTATATTAAAATCCATTACAATCAAAACCGTGTAAACCCACTATATTTTGATACAAAGTCATAAAATCCAATCAGAGTAAAATATTAACACTTTGGACGTACAGGATAATTCAGATGAAGGATTTTAACATGTAAATTATATAAACCACCAAAAACATTACCAATGCATGTCATTTGTATGCATGTTTTCATACAACATAAAGTTTCTTCTAAATAACTAAATAACACATGATCATTAAATTTGTACAAGTTAATTTTGACATCATTATGGCAATTATATAATTGGCTTCCAAAGAAAATATAATAAATGCAACCAAAATAAATATGTTGGCACAATATATTATTAAGGTATCACTTAGAATATAAAATATTGTTCACCCTCGGTAATAATATTTTAGATTTACAGGTTAGATTGGTCATTACCCTTGGGACAAAATAAATAGGAAACTTCTGTTATAGCATTATGGGAGAACTTGGTGACCTTGTGATCATAAAGTTGGAACTTGAAAAGGCAACAGAAGATGAAGAGAAATCTGACTAATTAAAAGAAAAAAAGTATAGGAAATGAACAAACGATGTTACTCGGGTGTTGCAACGGCCATGGTGGAAAAGTGCCTCGCACCATCTAGGGCATTGTCATGGGGGAACGAAGAGAGTTGCCTGGCCTTTGTATCTCCAAAGTTTCAGCACGATGGGCAGGAGTGTTCATAAAAGCCAATAATTTTTGTGCCTGGCGAAAAACGAATAAGGAACAGAGGTAGCATAACTCCCCCACCCCTTTTTCTTTAGTCTTGAGGGCAGGCGAAAGACGCTTACAGGCCTCATCGACTCTTTACGTTAGAATACAAATATAGTTGCGTCGCAAGAGATAATTGTTAGAAGGGCCAGGCTTGCCTTTATCAGAACCCAGTTGGCGAGTGGCCCTAAAGGGTTATACGTAATGACACATTGACTCCATTTTAATTGAAACGGAAGCTGGCGGCTATGGCTGCTGGCATATGTGGCAGCATAGAGAGGGCGGATGCCATTCTGCCTGCAATTGGCAGAAGTATTTAAGTGTACTTCCTCTTCTGACAAAAGACCGGAAATTGTTATAAATTTATAATGGCGAAAACAGAATTGGCCCTCTCTATTAATATAATAGCCCAACAAATGCTCCAAGGCTGGACCATTCTAGTGCTCAATGTTCAATCCTGACAGGAAAGACGTTAGGATGACATTAGGCAGGCACGCTAGGAACCAACATACATTGTGGAAAACGCTCAAAAAGGAAGGATACCAATAAGAAAGTTGACAAAAAAAGAAGTCGTATTCAGACAAGCCATCGAATGGAGAAAATAAAACATATGCAATCGATTCTGGTGTAAATGTTTGCTAAGCACAGCGACTCAATGGGAAGTTTCTTTCCGCTAACCTGCTTGACCGACCACTCAAAATGAAGGATGAAGTTAGAGAGGAAAGCAATGACATAACTGGCTGAATACGAATTGTGGTGAAACCCATGGCCCTCCTTCTATCGGAAGAGCAGAAGCGTCAGATGAAGAAATATTCTTGAAGCAATAATATACCCAAGAGCAAAATGACGATTCTTGGTGTGACAGATAGGGCGATACCAAGTTGACTGCAAGTCTGAAACAAAGATTGAAGGTGTCCATCTGCACCACACCTCAAGAAGAATGGCGCCTTTTGTCTTCAAGGTGATTTCGCAGATATCCTGGTAGTGAACTCAACTCAAGGAGCCACAAACTTATCGGTACTCCGTTGTGAACATAATATGAAAAGGGCGTTAAAATGCCTCTGCACATGAACTCATTGGAATGCCCTCACAGAAGAAAGCAAACCAGTAGAAGACAGGCGAAAGTAGTCTTCGTTACTAATGATGTAAGACGTCCAAGCATTTCAACCAACACTGGGCGACAAGCGAATGTCAAAATTGACATTAATGAAGGGAAAGTCTCCCTCTCTCCAAAGCATGGTTCAAAGTCAAGGCCGATACCGCGACGATACGGCCGAGTTGACTAGGTATCGGTGCCCACCGATCCGATTCCGAGTTACGAGTTGAGTTTTCAATTATTGATGTGAATCGAGCCTATATTGGTAATTTCTCGGTAGTATCGGTGATATAGCGGTATAATCGGCCCATATCAGCGATATCGCAGTAGAATCGGCCCATATCGGCGATATTGCAGTGGAATCGGCCCATATCGGCGATATCGCGATCGAATCGGCCCATATCGGCGATATCACAATAGTACGACCCATATCGGTGATATATCGGCCGAGATGGTACAAGTCACTACGAATCTGTGTGTGTGGGTTATTTGATCATCGTGTGGGTTTAATTTAGTGCTTTGTATATGTGCCAGTTTTTTTTTTAAAGAATGCAAATGATCCAAATGTTATTTGTTATTATTTTTTATAATAATGTTCCCAATGTTATATTTTAATATGTTATTATTTATAAAAAAACGTAAATGTTATTCTTTTACAAACAAATATACAACTGTAATCATTGAAAAAATAATATTTGTATCCTCTAAACATTTGTAAAAATAATATTTGCATCCTTTATATAAAAATAACATTTGCAACACAAGTAAAAAAAAAAAATTTGCATCCTCTTTGTAAAAAAATAACATTTCCATCAATTTAAAAAAAACATTTGCAACCCAACAACAACAAAAAAATAACATTTACATTCCTTTTATAAAAAAATAACATTTGCATCATTTTTTGTAAGAGAATAACATTTGCATCATTTTTGTAAAAAACGATTGTAAAAAAAACGTAGTGTTTTGTCAAAATCACTATTTGTATCATCTTTGTGAAAAAATAACAATACGAAAAAAGAAACATTTCTATCCTTTTTAGGAAAATATAACATACTTAAAAAACACATTTGTATCCTCTTACTAAAAATAATAGTAAGAATATAATAGTTGTATATCCTCCGTGAAAAAAAACATTGATTTATTATGGAACATTGATCTGTCAAGTTCGCAGCACGTCAATATAATCAATTGTACAATGTTATGCATATTAAAGGATAGTTTTAGGGCATATTAAAGGATAGTTTTAAACTTATCTGATTGGTTCACATTGTTAATCGTATTTTTTTAAAATTTTCTAAAATTTTTTTCGAAATTTTTTGCGCTCTCTAAATAGTGTATCTTTGCGTATCGCCCGATACCGTGACCGATACTGCGACCGAGTTGAAAATCGAGTGGCCGATACTGGGATCGATACCGAGACTTTGAACCATGCTCCAAAGGAAACCTCAACACAGAGGCAGGAGTAAATGAGTTTGTGTGATCAGGTTCACCATTCATAAAAAAAGCCATGTATTATCTTTGTGAACCTCAGTAGCTTCTTGTATCCTCTTTTGGGCATTGAGGAACTTGTTGTCATGGTCGAAGAAACGGGCACAATGGAACTAAGGTTTTGATGGCATAGCCATACAAGAAGAAACAACCTTATGAGTCATTGAATTGAGAAGGGAAGTGCGCTTGAGAGAACAAAGTACTTTCTGCACAATGTGGAGCTAAAAACGCGCAAGGAAAAGAAAAAAGGGAGTAAAAGGATATATAATGGACAAAATGGTAAGATGTGCCTTTCCTTTACACTGCCTTTATAAATTTTAATGAGAATATAATAGCAGAAAGGAAATGACGGCTCCTGAGTCGGGGTGCGTGAGGACGAATCATTTCCATTATGACAAGCATTAAATGGGAAAGACAGGTGATGTGAGCCTCCCTTCCCTATCTGGCCGAGTGGATAATGAGGGTTTATTGTGCAATATGAAAGCTTATTGACAGTGAAGGAAACATGAATAATACTCATTCTCTCCTTGTTCAATACGAAAAGCATGCCTGAGGTGCCACACGCTAAGGATAAACACCAGCAGGCTAATTGTAAATTTTTTTTGGAAGCAACAACGGCTCACGTAGTTGTTATTAAAATAATGCAAATATGAAGTTATACAAAGCTTTGAAAAGAGATGATTTGTTTCTCATTAAATCAGTCACACTGGATACAAATAAAAGAAACTGATTTAGACGCAGAGGAATTAATATCAAACACACAAATAAAAGATTTTCCCTCTCAATTTTCGATAACATTCATCAAAAGTAAAGCTATTACAAGAGGTGGCCAATGATGGCCTTGTTTAATGGCTAAACTAACTAGTCTTGAATTTACCACATAACTAATAGATAACTTCCTGATTTATTTGGTAGATAATTTCCCTACAAAAGCTAATTCCTAAACTAAGTCTACTAGCAATTATCTTGATGAAATTAATAAAACCAAAATTACTTTATAATTTTCCACCCCGTTCCAGAAATCCCTTGGGCCCACCACCACATCCGCGCACGTCATCGCCCCCCCATTGCTCTGATATTGGTTTCTCTTTTTTCTAGTCTTGAGCTTCGCTTCCTCTCTTGTGGATATCGCTTGACGCTGCTGTTGGATTTTTGCCTCCTTGGTCTCATCTAGCACAAGTGATTTTGTATTTGGCGTCCTCCCATTCAACGACCGGTATTGGCCTCGTCGATGGTGTTAGACTGTTTTTGACCAGTGAAGAGTCCGGTGGTGGCATAGGTTGCTTGAAATTAACAACAGAGACTTGCGACACTGTGTCGCTCGAATTGGTGGCTATGGGGGTCAGGAATTCATCGAAAGGCCCATGGAGATGGAATCGATGATCAAAAGAGGGAAAGATACACCGATGCGATTACAACTTCGAGCTCACCAATTTCTCTGTCTTCACCTTGAACACATCTCTCTTCTTCTCTTCTCGCAAAGGCAACACTAAGATTTGAAGTTCTCTCATCATGTTTGCGAAGGCTGTTCTACCTCCAAATTGGACTCCAAATCTGAATCCGAATTATCTTTTGTTGATGATACATAACCCAATGTTGACTTTGTTTCTGATGAATAATATTAAAAATCGAGAGGTGTCCGCTCATTCGGAATTGTTCATTGTCAACGAATCTTGTTGGACAATAGGTCATTTCGAGTACTCGCCCTAAATCATGAACTTAATCCAACGCAACAGAACTCAACTCAACCAAAAGTGAAGATGGCTCTGACACCAAATTGATGTAAACGCAACACAAATAAAAAATTTCCCCCCACAATTCTCAATAATATTCATCAAAAGTAAATTGATTAGAAGAGATGGCCAATGGCCTTATTTATAGGATAAAATAACTAGAGTCCTAAATTTACTATAAGTAATAGATAATTACCTAATTTTTGGGGAAATAAATCGGATCATAAAAGATAATTCCTAAATTAAATCTAGTACTAATAAGTATCCTAAGTAACTAATAATAATTAAACCAAAATTACAAGATAATTCTCACCCATTCCGAAAATCCCTTGGGCCCACCAAGAAATGCTTGACTTCTTAAATAACTGATCACTACAAAATACCACCATAACAAAGAACAACTATGTTGGAACAAGAACGGGAAAAGCCGCCTAACATCTTAGAATATCACAATATCAAGAAAATAAAAGGGCAGCTAAATCCCAGGGTAGACCATGTTCTGTTGACAGAAGTGCTCAAAAAATGCACAAAAGTTCAGACGGGGGCATCCCACACCTCTTATGCATCTGTTCCGCACATCCCATGCCACAATATATCTCTAACCAGGGGTGATGGTTGCTGGCCAAACACATGAGAAATAACTAACCATGGCCAAAATCTCCGCCCAAGTGTCACCCACCAAGGCGAATGCCCAATAGCCCAGTGGCCATCTCTGCAACAGATTCTCTCAGCAAGCTTAATGATCTTGGCATCCAGGATGGGTACTGGCTTTGCCAAGGACACGTGTCACTTTAGTAAAATAGTCTCGAGCTTCTTGGGTATCCCTCCAACTCCAATAGGAAATATAGTCCTGAGGTGACATCAAAACAGCCTTCCATGCAGCAATCTTGCAAAGCTCTAGCTATTAGTTCTTCAACTCCGAAGATGAAAGTTACCTATTTTTAATCAGAGAAAAGTTAGCTAAGACTAGAAAATCCATCGTTCAACCTTTAGCGGCTTTGCCCCTGCTAGATTGAGCCTCAAATGACCTAATGTGCTAACTGAAGCCAAATGCTGAGATCCTCCTTCCTGAGACTGTACATAGGATTGGGCAAAGTTGGCGAACCCTATACCTTATTAGGGAACTTGATAAAGATACCTTTTAGCTTGAGTTTTATTTATTATAGAGTTATGTAACACCTTCGCATAATCAGTCAAAAAGCAAGTTACCCAATGTTTGAAACTTGTCTTCTATGTTCCTTTCCGACACAACATGCCCTGTTATATTCTTTTATTTCTCTTCTCATTATTTTTTAGGATAAAAACCGAGAATGCTCATAGGTCTGCATCTAAAAGCTTGTGGGTTGTTAGTGGCGATTTGGCTGAACCGAATTGAAATTTAGATGCTCAACAATTTTGTTCAACCATAATAAAATCATAGTCGTTTGTTGTAATACTTAATAAGAGAAAAGAAAACTTGTTCTCATGTTTTTCTCTGCCCCCTTTTCAGGATTGAATCAAGGCGTCACTGGTCTCCCGTTGAAGGGTTGGCCTCTAACTGTGAGTCAGATACGACCGTTTTTATTTTGCATGTACCTATAGTAGTATATATACTTCGAAGGTATGCAAGTGTTTGACGTTTGGTGCTGGCATATCATGCAGGGGATTGACCAATTACGGCCAAGTTTAGGTTTACAAGTACAAAAGCCCAATTTACAGAACCAAAGTCAATATCTCTTGGCATCACAACAACAGCAGGTTTTAGCTCAAGCTCAGGCACAAGGCAACCTTGGAAATTCACCAAACTACGGGTTTTGTGGATTGCCAAGGGGTAGTTTGAATGCAAAAGATGGTCAACACCCAAGGAATGATGGCTCTATATGCTCTCCTATGCAATCAAATTCGCCAAAGGTTTAAGAATATTTTCCCAGAATCATAAAGAATATCTCATATGCTTGAACTTTTATTACACCCCATCACATAGTTGTGAACTTGTGCACAGAGAATACTATTTTTATGCATCCAAATAAAATATTGAATTTTTCCTTGTTTTCATTAGTACATCTCATCTATGTGGAGAACGTTTTTCCTTGCATCGATTAAGATTTCTGGAACTGAAACAAAAAGTAAGAAACAGTACATCAGCTTGTGTTGCCATTTAAATTTGTGGCTAGGATGCAAATGAACCAGCTTGCTGATTCCAAATAGCCCAGTTAGACTCAGCAGAACATATGAATTTCGAATCACGAGCCTGATTTGGAATTTCATGCCTTTTTTGTTTGTACAACACTTCACTGTTTAAGATATCTATATTAATACTCATATGTGACATTGGTGATAAAGCCTAAACATTGTACCACTGATATCTCTTATGTAATTTTTCATGTCATTTAATCCTTGTCCTTGTTATTTATTTCGTATCAACATTTACCTTATTTTTCACATAACCTTTTACGTTTATAACTAACCAGAATAGATAGCGTAGAGCTTACCTCATGAGCTTGAAGTTTAGGCATGAGATGAGCTTGAATACATCTTCCTAAGGTGGACAATGTGGAGTCGAGCTAGGACACTAAATTCATACAGCCTTTTTTCAGTGACGAGGTACCTGTCCAAGGTAGAGCTGCATTTGAGTAATCTATGTACAGGTTACGCCAGTTACCCAAGATATCCAAATCTACGGGTCAACCTGGAGTTCGCCCCTTCGATTAACTATACTGAAAACGTATGAATCACTAGGCTATAATATAAGAAGCTGTAATGTGGTGATATTATGAGTGTATAGTTTTCCAGAGACAGCTAAGGGAGGAAATTATAAGAATCGGGACTTTTTTCGTCTAGGGTGCTGTTGACACTTGCCAAGTTCATGTTTCTTAATCCAGCCTATTATGCCCGCATTCATTTTTCTCTCTTAAATCTACCACAACAATTGGGATCTTCTATATGATATTTATATATCTATGTAGATTTATATTAATTATGATTAGTTTTTACATGGTTTTGGGTGCAACTTATGCCAGTCCTTTTGAACCAATACTAGTTGTTCACACCTGAAAATTGAATTATTGTAATAATAATGATAATAATATTGATTAAAACTTTTTCATTGTGTATCATTTTGTTTTTCAGTGTTGAAAGAAAATAAGTTTTCAGTATTTTAATTTGTGCCTGTAGATGCACAATTATTTGCAATTGTAGACTCTGTTGCACTCCCATCTAAATTAAGGAAAAGAAATCACTTCATATGTATCAGTTACTATGTTTGTTCCTGCCGAATTCACTAGCATAAATATGTATCTATTTCTTTCTTTCTTTCTTCCTTTATTTACCATATATGGTTTTACTTACAGTGGTTTTCCATGTATTTTGTTACTGCCATCCATGTATCTCATAAATTACCTCACTCTGGCTTTCTTAGTTCATATACTAAAATTTTGTTTTTGTGAAAGCTAGAAATGCCTTCATCTGAGTCTTTTAGTGGATATTTGACAGATGAAGATTCCTCAGATGCAACAAACTTCTTCACAACAACAGGACCAGCTGCAACAGCAGCAACAATTGCAACAGGTTGTGCCTGCTTGTGTATATGTAATAGGATCTCAGATAAGAGCTGAATTGTTAATCTTTCCACTGAAATGTCCTAAACGATATTTGAGTATGCTGAAATCAAGGCCTCATAGCTGAGATTTATTTATGCTGTCAATATAAGCATTTGCAGTGAAAAACATATTTTGTTTTGCAGCGTTTTTCTTTATTGTTTCTTCATGTAACCTTTTCTATTTGAGCTTTAAATTAATTACTTTTAGTGTTGGGTATCTTGACACAGAATAACAGAAAAAGGAAACAACATTCTTCTTCTGGACCAGCCAACAGTACAGGCACAGGAAATACGGCTGGGCCTTCTCCTAATTCTCCATCATCAGCCCACACCCCTGGTGATGGAATAACTACCGCTAGTAGTCAGCAGCATGTCAACAGTGTGCAAAAAAGCTTGATGATGTTTGGTTCTGAGGGAGCAGGTGGCCTTGCATCTTCCACCAATCAGCTGGTAGCCTGTTTAAGCTTACCCTCTTACATTTATACTTAATTTCTCCAGGATGTGTTGCAATCACATTTGTGGACTCTCAAATTAGTTTGACACAAGGTTCTAAAAAACGCGAGGCGTGATTGAGGCGTGGAGGCCAAGCCTTAAGCCTTAGAAGCCTAGGCGGGCCTTAGGCGTAAAAAGGCGTGAAAAGGCGTTTAGGCCTTTTTAATACATTTTAATATTTTTTAACCATAACAAGGATATTAAAATACTCATATTGTACATATCATAAAAATAAGTCTGAATATTTGCAAATTAAAATACTATTTGATTATTCTGGATGAGATAATGATTCGGTTTGTAAAAACATCTTTAAAAGGTGATATCGTTTCACTAAAGCATTGTTGTTTTTAGAGAAGAAGTGCGCCTTATGGGTTTTACCAAGCATAAGGCGTCAAAATCTTAAGGCGAGGCGTTTCTTCCAAGCCTCAAGCCTAGGCGTGCCTACGGAGCCTAGGTGGGTTTTTTAGAACAGTGGTTTGACATATGAATTGCATTTTTCTAACCTGTTTTGTAATCCTCGTTGGGGCAAAGCTGTGCTGAGTTGAGCTGAGTTCAATGCAATTCTAAACTGGACATCAATTTCAATTATCATGTGGTGTTGCTCAACTCAATTAATTTAAAAAAACAAGTTAATTACAATCAGTTTTTAAGTAAATATGTTTTGAGTATCATCTACAGTGGTCTTTGGAGGTGAATCGTTTCCTTTGCAGGGGAGACACTGTGTGCTTTTTTGGCCTTTTCATTTGAAACTCTCTATTTCTGGTTGATAATATCAAGTGGAAAATGAGACACTATCATGGTCCTTAAAATATTGTTTCTTAGTGCAGGAAGACATGGAGCATTTTGGAGATGTTGGTTCCCTCGATGATAATGTTGAATCATTTCTATCAAATGATGGAGGAGATGGAAGAGATTTATATGGCACGCTAAAACAAACTCTTACCGAGCATAAACCGGAGTCTTCTAAAGGTAATGTGTTCTCATTTATCATATGTTGTATTTGTTATGTTGGTATAACTGTTTTGAATTTCGCTGTAATTGTGGTCATATTCTTCATTTCAGGTTTTTCCTTCGGGGAAGTTGGCTGTATAAGGACAAGAAATAAAGTTACCTGCTGTCATTTTTCTTCAGATGGCAAGTTGCTAGCTAGTGCTGGGCATGACAAGAAGGTAGAAATAATAGTCAATGCTTTATTTGGTTCTGGGTGATTTTTTTCTTCATTTGGATGACCAATATAATAGTAAAACACTATTTATAATCTTTGACCTATTTAAAATTATTAATAAAGGTAGTGCATAAAATTTGACTTTGAATAGATGACAACCTTTTAGCATTTTACGTAACACTTGAGCGAAAAAATTAACTGCGAACAAAACATGGCATAAGCAGCGCATGCCACATTTGAGTAATATATATCATGGTTTCAACGATATATGTCTGAGCGTTCCTCTTGTTAGAAAGTATAATCTCATTAATATACGTTTCGTTATTAGTGGTTCTTGTTTACAGGCACTTGATTCTCTATTGGTTGCAACTTTGGACGAATCTTCATTCTAGTTCATTTTTCGGTAGAGTGTAATGGAGAAGTTGGGTAAATAAGAACTGATCCGTAGTGCACAGTAGTTGATTCTTCTGTTATGTTACAGGCTGTTCTTTGGAACATGGATACGCTGCAAAGTGTGAGTACTCCTGAAGAACACCAATACTTAATTACCGATGTCCGTTTCAGGCCGAATTCGACTCAGCTAGCAACAGCTTCATTTGACAAGTCTGTGAGATTATGGGATGCAGCTAATGTAATTACCTCTGCCTTCTTCTGTATATTAATTTCAGGGCGTGTTTAATTTTTTAGTTACATTTTTTTCCGTAAAAAATTTCCCTTTTTGCTCATTTAACTTTTGGTATGCCTGATTGCAAATATAGTTTATGGAAACAATGGTCTTAAATGTGAAACTTGCATCATCTTGTCCTCAACTGTTAATGGAAAACATTTCTTATCCCGTCTCAAAGAATTGGATTACATGGAAAACTAAGGATACATCTCACCAAGCCATTCTTTTTCAACTTCTTATGAAAATAAACTTTTCAATATTTTTCCAAGTATGGATCAAATGCACCCGTAATGTCTGATACGATTACGGTTTAGACCTTTACAGGGTAACACTCTTTCTAGTTCTTGCATTACCAGCTTGGTTTCTGCTCTTAACACTGACTATTTCATATATCGATCTTATTGTTGCAGCCAAGCTATTGTTTGCATGCATACACGGGGCACCCTGCGCATGTTATATCCCTAGATTTCCATCCCAAGAAGAACGATTTATTCTGTTTCTGTGACAGTAACAATGAAATTCGCTATTGGAATATCAGTCCATTTTCGTGCACTCGAGTTTCCAAGGTTGGTAAAAAATAATATATCTTTTTTCGGTTATATACGTTCAGATCCCTCTTTAACTTTCATTGATATAGCTTTGAGTTCCCCATCTATTGCCTCATGTAGCAAGGAGGCAGTGCACAAGTGAGATTTCAACCAATAACTGGACATCTACTGGCCGCAGCATCAGACAAAGTTGTATCCATCTTTGATGTGGAAAATGATAGGCAAACCCATTCTTTTCAGGTTTGTGCATTTATATCACGTACACATGGCATTGAAGTTAATACCACATTTGCTCTCTCTCTCTCTCTCTCTCTAAATAACAAGTCTTCTCTTTCCCCATTTACACATCACTCTCTCATCACAATATGAATATAATAATGCTCACTTTAGAGTTTGACACGTGACATGCTATTAATAACGGAGATAATTTCTGATAACATTCTCTTCCATTTGATTACATGATAATAATTCTTGAAGGGTTATGGAATACAAAGAGCCATCTCTAAAATTAATAATCTTTTATGAAGACCAGAAAAAATTATTATGTAAATTTGTTTTTTTTTCTATAATTTTCTATCTATTTTCTGTAATTTTAATCTATAGTTTGACAAAAATAATTAACGCCGAATAAGTTCATCATCTGGGTTGCACGCTTGTTCTATATATGCTAATGAAACTATGGTTAAGTTGAGTGATTAGTGTTACCTTCGGCTCTGTTTGGTTCAGGGAGAAATGTTTTTCCCATGGGTGAAAAGTAAAGTATTTTCACCTATTTGAAGTTAATTTTTATTCACTATTTTGTCCAAATCACTCAATAGTAGCTTGTGCACGTATTGTACAATTTTATACTAACAAATTATTTTAACACTGAATAATTGAAACTACTTTACTTTTGACCAAGATAAATAATATTTCCCCCAAACCGAATGGGTTCTTAATGTTTGCTTTTCCTCCCCACTATAAAATATTTTCATATTATCATATTTTACTTGGTACTTACGTACTTGGACCTATTTATGTTACTATCAGGGGCATTCTGGCGTGGTAAACTACCTGTGCTGGGATCTTAACGGTGATTATTTGGCATCTGTGAGTGAAGATTGTGTGAAAGTTTGGTCATTAGCCTCGGGGGATTGCATTCATGAGCTCAACTCCAATGGAAATCAGTTTCATTCTTGTGTTTTCCATCCAAGTTATTCAGCTCTCTTGGTGATTGGCGGAATGCGGGTAATTGCTCCTATTTGTTTATTGATATCTATTCTAGTATAGTAGTTAAAAGCGGCCAACATTTTTTAGTAATAGACCTGTATATTTCTCATTAAAAGAACTCAAAATATTCAGCGTTTATTTTGTTTGGCGTTGCATTGAATAATTCCATCTTGCTTGTATAACATTCGAGATGAATACCATTTACTAGTTAAATTAAGATCACTTTTTGAAATATGAATAGTATTTACACATTTAAATAGATATCGCAGCCCCACTTTTTTGTTCGTAACGAGGGAGAGATAGAATGCAAACCAAGTGCTCTTTTCCCTTTGCTTCAAACCCCTCTGGTTGTGCCATGTAGATCTCTTCCTTTCGGGAGAATCCGTTCAGTGATTACCTTTTTCTTTCCCAGTATTTCTATTACTCTTGTTTGGTAATCCCAATGTTAAAGGGTCATATCGACATGCAGAGTACATTTACCTTGGTTTGGGAGCTCCCTGACCTGATTAATCCATGTCAAGATTTAGGCTCCATTTGGTTATGGGTGAATTATTTTTTACCTAGGTAAAAAGTAAAGTGATCAAAGTATTTTCACGTATCCGGATTTAAACTTTGATCACTAGTACGTTTAAAAATAAATAATTATAGCGTGCACTAATATAATATTTTTAGATATTCAACTGTAGGTCCCTTGGATTTCTTAGTAAAACAAAAGCTTTTTTAAGACTCGAGTGTAAAATGCCAGGGATTTGCACTTTAGTTGCCAGGGACTGCACACTTGTAGCGCCAAATGGGCGGTTATGGACGGGGCAAAAATGGATATGGATAAATTTGGACAGGTCAAAAGCGGGTCGGACATAATAATTTGGGCGGGTTGGGTCGGGTAAAATCCGGGTCGGGTCAAACCCGGATCGGATCGCGTTGACCCACTTTTTTTTTTTTAAAAACAATTATTATACCATATACGGATAAATATGGTATAATAATTTTGAGAAAAAAATATACAAGTACTTAAATAAAAAAAAATCTCTAAACTCTTTAGTAATTTGAGTTTTATTTTTGAGAGGTTCTAAAACCATTTTGACCCGCTAATGATCCGCCAAAAAACCCTCTTATTGGATCGTTCAAACCATTTTAACCCACAAACACAATTAATGGGCCCCAAATACATTATTTTGGGTGGGTTATGGACGGTTTCATCCTCATGAGCTCATATTGCCGGGCCTACTGCACACTTAAGTGCAAAATACGTAAGTTTTTCAGTGAATTACCTTCACATTGGTGACCACGACCTACATGCCCCTATTTTTTTAATTCATTTGGGAGCATGGAATATATCCGGAAATTGGAATTGGAATTGGAATTGGGACTGGGACAGTTCAAAATTTTAATGAATGTGGTCTCCATTTTGAATTCTGGAGCCTGAATTCTATGCTGCCAAAGGAACCTAAAGAAAACATGAAATTTTACTAATTTGTAATTTTTATTGATACTGTGTGTGCAGTCATTGGAGCTGTGGAACATGGCGGAGAATAAGAGCATGACGGTTCCAGCACACGAGAATATAATAGCGGCGTTGGCACAGTCACCTGTCACGGGAACAGTTGCATCTGCAAGTCATGACAGCTCCGTCAAATTATGGAAATAAGTAAATTAAGGTTTGCACATGTTACTTTGTGGGAGCTGCACCACTGCTTTCACCCATTACAACATGAGGAACTGCTTCAAAGATCACGGCAAGGTGTTACAACTTGGGTTACAGGTTTTGTTTGTATTATTCTATGAAATAAGTTATGGTTATATATATGTGTGCGTATGTGTTAATTAATACAAGACGTGCATTTTACTCGGCTCTTTGATGGGTTGAAGACGGTGAGATATTGAAAGCATATCGCCCTGATTGTCTGAAAGATGGACAAAACTAGTAGGAGTAATTGTTGGATAATAATAGCAATAATAGTGAAAGATTTGGTTTCAGCTCGTGTTGTTGGTACCTGGGCTTTGTAAATGCCCAATCACTGCTAGGGCTTTCCAGTGTGCACGCAGACACACACTGTCAATGATGCTGAAATTCTTGTGAAAATGTAGTTGCCCTTGGAACCGTTTAACTTTGATCCAGGATGATTTTAATCAAGAAGAGCATTCCACTGAGTTTGGATGACTTAAGAGTAGTTCTTTGACTTGCTTTAATAAAAATTTAACGACAGATATATTTTTTTCATCATTTAATCCAAGCATTAGAATTATTCTGACATCGCCTCCACGAATTTGTTGATAACCTCTGCTGGAGTTGATTTCGTTGCCGGAGATTATAGTCACAAAATTGTGTTTCTTTCCCAACTTGAAATCCTTCTCTTACAACGGGGGGGTTGCTGTATTTGATGTCGTCGCAGTGTTATCAAAATAGTCTGATGTTGTCGTCAGCCCCACCGTATGCAGTGAATGTGAAATGGCTGGTTTTTGAAATTTAGGTGGGATTTTATGGTTTTTAGATCCTTTTTTGTCGACCAAAGTTCAATCAGAACATTTGTTAACCAGTTCTTTTATTTGTGGCGTGGAAGAAGCAATCTAGAATGTCAGAGAAAATATTAGCACAAAATGTATTTATAAAATTTAAATAATTGCACTGAATAATTTATTGCACCATTCATTAAAAAATCCTACTGCATGAAATTATAGACTACTGAAATAATAAACAATAACATTAGCAACTTTTAACAAATTATATGTTATAAACTGAAATATCCTTTACACTGATATGAAATGAACATCACGAATTAGTTTGACACTTTTAAAGGCGATATTTGCCCGTTATGCTGTTTCATGGACTCCTGATGTCGTCTCAAGATACAACAATCTTCCTCTTGAGCACTCCAACAATGGCAAAATTCTCTCTTACGAAAAGGATACCCGACTCTATTATGAAATGCAAGTTTCGTCCTCGAAACCAAAACCAAACCCAAATAATGTTATAAACAGGCTTTCAAATGGTGCTTACAACAGACACAATTGTTGGAAAGTGTGGCGGTTGATTAATTGTTAAGACAATTAATTTACTGTCCAAGCAACCCGTCAAATGGATCAGACTGACACGGGCCATACAACCTAACAAATAACAAAAACCCAATACAAATTTGCAAGGAAAAATACCATACAAGTTTGCAAGGAGAAATCCCATTGATATTTTGACCCAAAAGGTTATCATTCAAGTCCTAGCCCAAGCCCAAGCCCAAGTCCAAGTCCTTGACCCGTGTCGGGATGGGCGAGTAGTGGTGCTCGTGCCTCTCAGCTTCGAAGCCAATCTTAGACCATGTAGGTTCTTTCTCCTTTAAAGGCTGGGAAATCCAAGGGCTTCAAACCCTTGAGACATTATGAGTGTATATAAACACTACCCATTTTTCATAAACTTTCATGTAGGACAATTCTTTTTTATTACCGTCCAACCAAAATTTTCAGTTACAATTGAGTACTTTAGACAAAAATTGCTCATTCAATTATGAACATGTGAATATATCACAGTGTTCTACTCATGGAGTGGAACACATCCTAATCTGAAATCGTCTCGAAAGTTGAGTGTGCTTCACTTTTATAAAGGTTAGAAGTTTACCCAATTAATAATTTTAAAACTATTTATTATAATAATTCTCTACATGAATGAATATTGGTTGGATAAATATAAAGATGACTATGCAGACACGCAAGAGAGTTCTATTGGAAAATTCACGCATTATGACGAGAGCGAGCTTTTGGTCTTAAATATTCCTTACCGAAATCCATCAACCAAGGCAATAGACTTCGCACAGTAATTTCTTGAAAATTATTGGTTTTTCCAATTGTATTCATTTTGGCCCTGAACAATTCCTGAATTCATGAGTTCTCTAGAGAATTTAAACCTTTCAAAATTCTCATATAAGCGCCACCTTTAGAGACTTCTTGTTGAGAGTATCATGCGATACCCCACATGAATTTATAAAAATAAGAGTCCTTAAAAGCAAAACTTACCATAAAACCACTGGAGGCAAAATTGTTTCATTATAGGAATGGGCACGAGTTAAAACTGATATGTTCTCACTTGAGAGTTGATTAAGATTCAATTATTCCTTAGAACAAGAATCATGAAATGCCCGGTCAACTAGATAGGGTTACCTTCAAGACAAATCTTTTTTATAATATGCTTGAACCCATTTCCCTCGATGAGTAGTATACTTTCTCTCTTCTTAAACCTTTTGTTAGCGGATCTGCAATATTGTCCTTGGACGTTAAATAATCAATGGAGATCATTCCATTTGAGAGAAACTTCTCTATGGTATCATGTCTCCGACTCATATGTTGAGACTTATTATCATACATATGATAATGTGCCCTCCCACTAGCCGATTGATTATCACAATGTATACACATTGCTAGCACATGTTTTGGACATTGGAATATCTTCTAAGAAGTGTCGAAGCCACTTTGCTTCTTAGACAACTTTATCATAAGACACTTTGCTTCTTAGACAACTTTATCATAAGATATATATTTAGATTCCATTATAGATCTGACAATACAAGTTTTCTTTGAATGATCCCATGACATTGATACGGATTCGAAAATAAAGAAAAATCCAAACGTGGGTTTTGAGCCCTTCGTATTTAATATCCAATTAACACTAATATATCCCTACATCTAGATATCGAGTGTAGTGCATGATTATGGGCAAATGTTATATACCTAAGAACCCTTATTATATCTTCCTAATGGCCTTCTCTTAAATTACTTGTATACCTAATCAATTTAATGACTATCTGAGTAATATCTGGGCGAATTCGATTCATTATATACATTAAATTTCCTATGATTCGAGAGTACTCCAATTGAGATATGGCCCCACTAGTATGTTTATAAAAAAAGAGATTTGGGTCAACGGGAGTTCTAGCAATGCTAGTACTACCTTTATCAAATTTATCAAATATCCTATATATGATGAGATTGAGCCAAGACAAGTTCGTCAGATTTTTTTTGTGAAATTTAGTTTCCTAATATAATATCTGTCACATCTTTCATATCAAACTTACAGTCATCATTCTCTTTGGATTCAATTATATCCTTAATACCACTCAAAATAAGAATATCATCTACATGTAGACGAACAATTACATACTTACACATAGTGTCTTTAACATAGACACATTTATCACATTAATTGTTTTTTAATCCATTTGACATCATCACATGGTCAAATTTTCCATGCCATTATTTAAGTGTTTGTTTTAATCAATACAAATATTTAACAAGTCTACACACTTTGCTATATTACCTTAGAAAAACAAATCCTTAGGTTGTTCACTATATATCTCTTAATTGAATACATCGTTCAAGAATGTACTTTTAACATCCATTTGATGTATCTAGAGATTATGCAACACTGCAATAACAATCACCATTTGAATATATGTTATTCGTGTAACATGTGAATACTTATCAAAGGATCCACACATTCTCTTTGCCTATAGCCTTTAGCCACAAGTCTTAATTTATACTTGTAAATTGATCCATTGGCTTTCATCTTATTCTTGAAGATCCACTTATAGCTTAACGACATATTTCCCTGGTTGAAGACAACCAATTCCCACATATGATTTTGCATGATGAATTCAATTTCAGTATTCACAATCTCTTTCAATAAAGGTGCTTCATTATTAGACATCGCTTCATTTAAGCTTCGAGACTCACTTTTGAACATAAATTTTGGAAACTCAGACCAAAGGACTTTAAAGTCCTCGCTCTCTTATCGCGTCCATAGTTCATTTTCATCCCCATTGTTTATAGACCCTTCATATATAGTTTCGTCATGACCAATAGACACAACATCATATGCTCTTTTAGAAGAGCTTGATTCATGCATCATATCATGGGGAAATATATCTCCGAAGAAATAAGAATTTCTAGATTTAATAACAATGTCAACATGAATATCAATAATCTTAGATTTATGCACAAGAAAGAGATAGTTATAGTAATTAATTGCATATTCAATGAAAATGCAATCCATAGTTTTAAGTACCATCTTGACAGTTGGCCCGAGAATTATCCCAAGAGGGAAAGTGAATTGGGAATATTATAACATATTTGAAAATTTTGAAATTAAAATTTCTTTTCCTCCTTTCACAAATCATTTTATATTCTTTCCCACTTTGTTAAAACATTATCTTAGCTAGTTGATAAAATTATTTATGTTTTTGTTATCGTCTTGCATCCACATACATTCACATTCAATATGGCTTCACACATATGCACGTTTGGTTTTTCAAAATGTGCATTTTAAATTGGATGGACAATTGATTCTTTTACTTAAGAGTGTCGTGTAAACCATTTTGGGAGTTGACCTAGCATTTTTTGCAAAGTTGAAGGCTTATTGTGTTTTTCAACCTTCAACTGTTCGCACGGTCATTATTTGACCCGTGCGCACGAACCGTTCACACAGTTCTCTTTTTCCCCGTGCGCATGGTTGCGCTTTGATTTCAAAACTGCCTGAACTCGTGTGCACGACAAAACTCAACTGTGCGCACAACCACTACACCAAACACAGGATTCTGGCACGGTTCAAAACCGTGCCAGATCAAATCTGGCACGGTTTTGAACTGTGCCAGAATCAGGTGTTCGAAAATGAGAATTTTTTTCTGGCACGGTTTAAAAGTGTGCCAGAATCAGCCAAACAGGAACACTTCTGGCACACTTTTAAACCGTGCCAGAATTTGATATTTCTGGCACACTTTTGACACAGTTTTTAACTGTGCCAGATTCAGCAAAATAGGAACACTTCTGGCACACTTTTAAACCGTGCCAGAATTTGATATTTCTGGCACACTTTTGACACAGTTTTTAACTGTGCCAGATTCAGCATAGTTTAAAAAAAAATTAGCACAGTTTAAAACCGTGCCAAAATATGATACACTTTTGCCACGGTTTTGAACTGTGCCAATTTTTTAATTAAAAAAAAAATATTTGAAAGCACAAAATTCACAAATTAATAATATTGCGTGTTATTAATAAACTAATGTACATACAAACTTCAAAATATTACAAGTCTTTAATTGCTCACAGGCCCAAAAAAAATTGGGCAGAGTTTCCTCTATTTTCTCGACATTCCAAAACCTGTTAATACAAAACCTGCCTAACATAAAGCCCGTACGGCCACAAAATATAACAATTAACTTACAAAATCCCTCATGGCCATAAAAGTCAATAATAAAACAACAGAAGACCGTACGGTCATGACACAAAAAAATGGATTCATTAATAAATCCCTTGTTGTAAACCATTGAGTTCTTTGTGTTCCACGCGAATAAAAGCCAACGATAAACTGTTATCCTGCAAACAAAATAGAATACAAAAAAGATACGATATTAGTAACCCAATAATTTACAAAAAAAAATACTCAAAACAAACAAATTACATATATGAATGGAAATTATCGTCATACTCACAAACCGGGAGACCCGGGACTACGCGGTTAGTTCCTACAAGTTACATTGGTCCTGTGCGAGGTGTTCGTGCCTCCAACGGGGTCGTTTGGGGGGTGGTTTGGGTTTTCACCCTTTAACGGCATGTTTTTAAGTTTAAGTGTTGATTTTTGCAATTATCGTCCTAATCACAAATCGGGAGATCCGGGACTACGCGGTCAGTTCCTACAAGTTACATTGGTCCCGTGCGAGGTGTTCGTGCCCCCTACGGGATCGTTTGGGAGGTGGTTTGGGTTTTCACCCTTTAACGGCTAGTTTTTAAGTTTAAGTGCTGATTTTTGCAAATTATCGTCATACTCTCAAACCGAGAGACCCGGGATCACGCGATCAGTTCCTACAAGTTACATTGTTCCCGTGCGAGGTGTTCGTGCCTCCTACGAGGTCGTTTGGGGGTTGTTTTGGGTTTTCACCCTTTGACGACATATTTTTAACTAAGTGTGATTTTTGCAAATTATCGTCATATTCACAAACCCGGAGACCCGAGACTACGCGGTCAGTTCCTACAAGTTACATTGGTCCCGTGCGAGGTGTTCGTCCCCCCTACAGGGTTGTTTGGGGGGTGGTTTGGGTTTTCACCCTTTAACGGCTTGTTTTTAAGTTTAAGTGCTGATTTTTGCAAATTATCGTCACATTCACAAATCGGGAGACCCGGTTCTACGCGGTCAGTTCCTACAAGTTACATTGGTCCCGTGCAAGGTGTTCGTGCCCCCTACGGGGTCGTTTGGAGGGTGGTTTGGGTTTTCACCCTTTAACGACTTGTTTTTAAGTTTAAGTGCTGATTTTTGCAAATTATCGTCACACTCATAGACCGGGAGACCCGGGACTACGCGGTCAGTTCCTACAAGTTACATTGGTCCCGTGCGAGGTGTTCGTTCCCCCTACGGGGTCGTTTGAGGGGTTGTTTGGGTTTTCACCCTTTGACGGCTTGTTTTTAAGTTTAAGGGCTGATTTTGGCAAATTATCGTCATACTCTCAAACCGGGAGACCCGGGACTACGCGGTCAGTTCCTACAAGTTACATTGGTCCCGTGCGAGGTGTTCGTGCCCCCTACGGGGTCATTTGGGGGGTGGTTTGGGTTGTTTAAGTGTTGATTTTTGCAAATTACCGTCATATTCACAAACCGGGAGACCCGGGACTACGCGGCCAGTTCCTACAAGTTACATTGGTCCCGTGCGAGGTGTTCGTGCCCCCTACGGGGTGGTTTGGGGGGTGGTTTGGGTTTTCACCCTTTAACGACTTGTTTTTAAGTTTAAGTGCTGATTTTTGCAAATTATCGTCATACTATCAAACCGGGAGACCCGGGACTACGCGATCAGTTCCTACAAGTTACATTGGTCCCGTGCGAGGTGTTGGTGCCTCCTACGGGGTGGTTTGGGGGGTGGTTCGGGTTTTCACCCTTTGACGACTTGTTTTTAACTAAGTGTGATTTTTGCAAATTATCGTCATATTCACAAACCGGGAGATCAGGGACTACGCGATCAGTTCCTACAAGTTACATTGGTCCCGTGCGAGGTGTTCGTGCCCCCTACGGGGTCGTTTGGGGGGTGGTTTGGGTTTTCACCCTTTAACGACTTGTTTTTAAGTTTAAGTGCTGATTTTTGCAAATTATCATCATACTCTCAAACCGGGAGACCCGAGACTACGCGGTCAGTTCCTACAAGTTACATTGGTCCCGTGCGAGGTGTTCGTGCAAACCGGGAGACCCGGGACTACGCGGTCAGTTCCTACAAGTTACATTGGTCCCGTGCGAGGTGTTTGTGCCCCCTACAGGGTCGTTTGGGGGGTGGTTTGGGTTTTCCCCCTTTAACGGCTTGTTTTTAAGTTTAAGTACTAATTTTTGCAAATTATCGTCATATTCACAAACCGGGAGACCCGGGACTACGCGGTCAGTTCCTACAAGTTACATTGGTCCCGTGCGAGGTGTTTGTGCCCCCTACGGGGTCGTTTGGGGGGTGGTTTGGGTTTTCACCCTTTAACGGCTTGTTTTAAAGTTTAAGTGCTGATTTTTGCAAATTATCGTCATACTCTCAAACCGGGAGACCCGAGACTACGCGGTCAGTTCCCACAAGTTACATTGGTCCCGTGCGAGGTGTTCGTGCCTCCTACGGGGTCGTTTGGGAGGTGGTTTGGGTTTTCACCATTTGACGACTTGTTTTTAACTAAGTGTAATTTGTGCAAATTATCGTCATATTCACAAACCGGGAGACCCGGGACTACGCGGTCAGTTCCTACAAGTTACATTGGTCCCGTAGGAAGTGTTCGTGCCCCCAACGGGGTCTTTTGGGGGGTGGTTTGGGTTTTCACCCTTTAACGGCTTGTTTTTAAGTTTAAGTGTTGATTTTCGCAAATTATCGCCATATTCACAAACCGGGAGACCCGGGACTACGCGGTCAGTTCCTACAAGTTTCATTGGTCCCGTGCGAGGTGTTCGTGCCCCTTACGGGGTTGTTTGGGGGATGGTTTGGGTTTTTACCCTTTAACGGCTTGTTTTTAAGTTTAAGTGCTGATTTTTGCAAATTATCGTCACACTCATAGACCGGGAAACACGGGACTACGCGGTCAGTTCATACAAGTTACATTGGTCCCGTAGGAAGTGTTCGTGCCCCCAACGGGGTCGTTTGGGGGGTGGTTTGGGTTTTCACCCTTTAACGACTTGTTTTTAAGTTTAAGTGTTGATTATTGCAAATTATCGCCATATTCACAAACCGGGAGACCCGGGACTACTCGGTCAGTTCCTACAAGTTCCATTGGTCCCGTGCGAGGTGTTCGTGCCCCCTACGGGGTCGTTTGGGGGGTGGTTTGGGTTTTTCCCCTTTAACGGCTTATTTTTAAGTTTAAGTGCTGATTTTTGCAAATTATCGTCATATTCATAAACCGGGAGACCTGGGAATACGCGGCCAGTTCCTACAAGTTACATTGGTCCCGTACGAGGTGTTCGTGCCCTCTACGGGGTGGTTTGGGTTTTCACCCTTTGACGGTTTGTTTTTAAGTTTAAGTGATGATTTTTGCAAATTATCGTCATACTCTCAAATCGGGAGACCCGGGACTACGCGGTTAGTTCCTACAAGTTACATTGGTCCCGTGCGAGGTCTTCGTGCCCCCTACGGGGTCGTTTGGGCGGTGGTTTGGGTTTTCCCCCTTTAACGGCTTGTTTTTAAGTTTAAGTGTTGATTTTCGCAAATTATCGTCATATTCACAAACCGGGAGACCCGGGACTACGCGACCAGTTCCTACAAGTTACATTGGTCCCGTGCGAGGTGTTCGTGCCCCCTACGGGGTCGTTTGGGGGAGTGGTTTGGGTTTTCACCCTTTAACGACTTGTTTTTAAGTTTAAGTGCTGATTTTTGCAAATTATCGTCATACTATCAAACCGGGAGACCCGGGACTACGCAATCAGTTCCTACAAGTTCCATTGGTCCCGTGCGAGGTGTTGGTGCCTCCTACGGGGTGGTTTGGGGGGGTGGTTTGGGTTTTCACCCTTTGACGACTTGTTTTTAACTAAGTGTGATTTTTGCAAATTATCGTCATATTCACAAACCGGGAGACCAGGGACTACGCGATCAGTTCCTATAAGTTACATTGGTCCCGTGCGAGGTGTTCGTGCCCCCTACGGGGTCGTTTGGGGTGTGGTTTGGGTTTTCACCCTTTAACGGCTTGTTTTTAAGTTTAAGTGCTGATTTTTGCAAATTATCGTCATACTCTCAAACCGGGAGACCCGAGACTACGCGGTCAGTTTCTACAAGTTACATTGGTCCCGTGCGAGGTGTTCGTGCCTCCTACGGGGTCGTTTGGAGGGTGGTTTGGGTTTTCCCCCTTTAACGACTTGTTTTTAAATTTAAGTACTGATTTTTGCAAATTATCGTCATATTCACAAACCGGGAGACCCGGGACTACGCGGTTAGTTCCTACAAGTTACATTGGTCCCGTGCGAGGTGTTTGTGCCCCCTACGGGGTCGTTTGGGGAGTGGTTTGGGTTTTCACCCTTTAACGGCTTGTTTTTAAGTTTAAGTGCTGATTTTTGCAAATTATCGTCATACTCTCAAACCGGGAGACCCGAGACTACGCGGTCAGTTCCTACAAGTTACATTGGTCCCGTGCGAGGTGTTCGTGCCTCCTACGGGGTCGTTTGGAGGGTGGTTTGGGTTTTCCCCCTTTAACGGCTTGTTTTTAAATTTAAGTACTGATTTTTGCAAATTATCGTCATATTCACAAACCGGGAGATCCGGGACTACGCGGTCGTTCCTTCAAGTTACATTGGTCCCGTGCGAGGTGTTTGTGCCCCCTACGGGGTCGTTTGGGGGGTGGTTTGGGTTTTCACCCTTTAACGGCTTGTTTTGTCTTTGTTTGAGTTAATAGGAACTAAACTCAACTTCTCTACGACTAACCATCCTCAAACCGATGGGCAGACAGCTTGGTTGGGAAAGGGGTGAATGGTCTCTTAGAAGAATATTTGAGACATTTGATTGCGGCCAATCAACACAATTGGGTTGTGCTGATTTTTGCAAATTATCGTCATACTCTCAAACCGGGAGACCCGAGACTACGCGGTCAGTTCCTACAAGTTACATTGGTCCCGTGCGAGGTGTTCGTGCCTCCTACGGGGTCGTTTGGGAGGTGGTTTGGGTTTTCACCCTTTGACGACGTGTTTTTAACTAAGTGTGATTTTTGTAAATTATCGTCATATTCACTAACCGGGAGACCCGGGACTACGCGGTCAGTTCCTACAAGTTACATTGGTCCCGTAGGAAGTGTTCGTGCCCCCAACGGGGTGGTTTTGGGGGGTGGTTTGGGTTTTCACCCTTTAACGGCTTGTTTTTAAGTTTAAGTGTTGATTTTTGCAAATTATCGCCATATTCACAAACCGGGAGACCCGGGACTACGCGGTCAGTTCCTACAAGTTACATTGGTCCCGTGCGAGGTGTTCGTGCCCCATACAGGGTCGTTTGGGGGGGTGGTTTGGGTTTTCACCCTTTAACGACTTGTTTTTAAGTTTAAGTGCTGATTTTTGCAAATTATCGTCATACTATCAAACCGGGAGACCCGGGACTACGCGATCAGTTCCTACAAGTTCCATTGGTCCCGTGCGAGGTGTTGGTGCCTCCTACGGGGTGGTTTGGGGGGTGGTTTGGGTTTTCACCCTTTGACGGCTTGTTTTTATGTTTAAGTGCTGATTTTTGCAAATTATCGTCATACTCTCAAACCGGGAGACCCGGGACTACGCGGTCAGTTCCTACAAGTTACATTGGTCCCGTGCGAGGTGTTCGTGCCCCCTACGGGGTCGTTTGGGGGGTGGTTTGGGTTTTCACCCTTTAACGGCTTGTTTTTAAGTTTAAGTGATGATTTTTGTAAATTATCGTCATACTCTCAAACCGAGAGACTCGGGACTACGCGGTCAGTTCCTACAAGTTACATTGGTCCCGTGCGAGGTGTTCGTGCCTCCTACGGGGTCGTTTGGGGGGTGGTTTGAGTTTTCCCCCTTTAACCGCTTGTTTTGAAGTTTAAGTACTGATTTTTGTAAATTATCGTCATATTCACAAACCGGGAGACCCGGGACTACGCGGTCAGTTCCTACAAGTTACATTGGTCCCGTGCGAGGTGTTTGTGCCCCCTACGGGGTCGTTTGGGGGGGGGGGGTGGTTTGGGTTTTCATCCTTTAACGACTTATTTTTAAGTTTAAGTGCTGATTTTTGCAAATTATCGTCATACTCTCAAACCGGGAGACCCGAGACTACGCGATCAGTTCCTACAAGTTACATTGGTCCCGTGCGAGGTGTTCGTGCCTCCTACGGGGTCGTTTGGGGGGGGTGGTTTGGGTTTTCCCCCTTTAACGGCTTGTTTTTAAGTTTAAGTACTGATTTTTGCAAATTATCGTCATATTCACAAACCAGGAGACCCGGAACTACGCGGTCAGTTCCTACAAGTTACATTGGTCCCGTGCGAGGTGTTTGTGCCCCTACGGGGTCGTTTGGGGGGTGGTTTGGGTTTTCACCCTTTAACGGCTTGTTTTAAAGTTTAAGTGCTGATTTTTGCAAATTATCGTCATACTCTCAAACCGGGAGACCCAAGACTACGCGATCAGTTCCTACAAGTTACATTGGTCCCGTGCGAGGTGTTCGTGCCTCCTATGGGGTCGTTTGGGAGGTGGTTTGGGTTTTCACCCTTTGACGGCATGTTTTTAACTAAGTGTCATTTTTGTAAATTATCGTCATATTCACAAACCGGGAGATCCGGGACTACGCGGTCAGTTCCTATGAGTCGCATTGATCCCGTGCGAGGTGTTCGTGACTACGCGTGTCTCATTCTGGTATGTTTATTAGTTGTTTTACGTTTTCATTCACCAACGTTCAATTTTCAAATGTTGTATGCTAGCCTTAATCAATTTAGAACACTTACTTATTTCATAAAATTTCGACAGAGTTTCCTTTGTTTATTCATGAAATCCAACTTATTTTAATATTAACATAAGCCCAACAACAACAACAAGCACAAAAGCCGCAGCTAAACCACCAATAAATCCCTTCCATCGATTTAACATCTAAAAATAGTATATAAATCCATATATAGCCCCTTCCTCCATGTCAACCACTTATTAAGGCCTTAAGACACACATCTTACACAACACACACACAACTAAATGAAGAATTTACTTTGCTAAAGGTGCACTACATTATAAAATCTTCTATCATCAATATTAAATACTTACCAAATTTATTCGCAACTTGAGATCCTCCGAATAAGCTCCCTCATTCTTGATCCTTGCGTATTTGTGCAAACAACTTGAGATCTTCCCTTTTCCAATCACTTCTTCGAGTTCCGCTTTGGCTTTCACCAGTGTGCTGATGTTGTATCAGTCCCGACACAAAGAGGTCCTGCAATACCAAAATTATATTTTAAAAAGATATATTAACCATTATGTAGGGAAAGTAGTCATTTTACAACATGTGACTTAATTTTCTGACTTGTGAAATATTCTTGGTTTTTTGTTTTATTTACCAGTTTTTCAATTTTGGCATACATGAAGAATTAGTGAAAATGAGTAAGTAATTGAGAAAGGCCACAAACCAAGCACACATGTTCGATGTATATTTATTACGT
The DNA here is from genome assembly GCA_949130495.1 of Sambucus nigra. Taxonomy (NCBI): domain Eukaryota; kingdom Viridiplantae; phylum Streptophyta; class Magnoliopsida; order Dipsacales; family Adoxaceae; genus Sambucus; species Sambucus nigra. The sequence goes on from OX422218.1 coordinate 224,226,601, forward strand.
TTTATATTTATTACGTTTTACTTTTGATTTAAGTTTGTGAATCTTCTCCGTGATCTAAGAGAAAAGCTAATTGTCAAATTCAACCCACCCCACTCCCCACCCATATATGCAATCATATATGCACCATATATGCATATATGCAGATATATGCAGCATATATGCTTGCATATATGCAGATATATGCATATATCTGCATATATGCTTGCATATATGCAGATATATGCTGCATATATGCATATATATGCTGCATATATGCATATATAACCTGATGGAGGCAGCGAGGGAGGGAGGCAGAGAGGGAGGGAGGGAGGGGCAGTAGAATTTTCAACCAACTGACCTGCTTCTTTTTAGAATTGTCAAATTCAACCCACCCCACTCCCCACCCATATATGCAATCATATATGCACCATATACGCAGATATATGCATATATGTGCATATATGCAAGCATATATGCAGCATATATGCAGCATATATGTGCATATATGCAGATATATGCAGATATATGCATATATGTGCATATATGCAGCATATATGCACCATATATGCATATATGACCTGATGGAGGCAGCGAGGGAGGGAGGCAGAGAGGGAGGCAACGAGGGAAGGAGGGAGGGAGGTAGAGAGGGAGGGGCAGTAGAATTTTCAACCAACTGACCTACTTCTTCTTAGAATTTTCTTTCTTCAGATATTCAGAGAAGAACTACTCCATCATTGGACACCACACTTCAGCTCAGCCCGCAATATCAAGAAAAAAAATAACTAAGAATAGATAAGCATCAATACTCCTAAGAATTAGAAAATAGCATGATAAATTACATGAATAATAAATTTTCGCACTTTTGTGTGCCTTCATGAGTTGTTACATAGTATGGCCAAAATGAAAGCAACAGAATAATTTAGAAGCATATGTATGTGAATAATGTATATCTAGTGCAATAAAGGTAGCAAATGCCTCGAGCAATTAACAGTGCCTAACAATCCAGTGCATAAATCTTTGTTCCAATTACTTGAGGTCAGCGATATGTATTATGCTTTGTCATTCAGTTATACTTGGGATTCATACATCACAAACTAGTATGTCTTTCTCTAAGGTATACATCCAAGTAAAATTTGAGACCTCCAAGCATTATTGTCTATGTTAATTATAACATTCTTCCTTACTAGTGCACTTATCGGTTTAGTTATGTCCAAACAATCTAAAGTGTTTATGTAGAAGAGGCTCAAGTCCACTCGCTATCCTCTGCGTAAACAAAGTACCACTTGCTCAACATTTACAAGCAAGTCACATGCGCTACATTCGACCTAGCTCAGGCGGAGGCAGTGCTCGATGAATCAAGCGTTTCGCGAGTGCTCCATGGGACACCTGAGGGTATTGGATTGGAGCCTGGAAATGAAACCAATCTATGGGAACCCCCTATTTGAATACACCCCCATAGATTATGACTAAACGGAGACAAATGAATAAGTGACTTCCAAGAACCATCCATGCCTTTAGTAACAATTAATAATATTTCCCTAAATGGCACATTAAGTCTCATGAATTGTATGAAAGTAGTGGTCAGTTACTGAAGATGGGAAATTGAATTTGAAATAAGAATTTTATTATGTTAGAAGTAACAGGCCTTACTCAGTTTGTAAGTGTGAAGACAAAATGCGAAAAGTAAAAAAAAATGCTAATATACGATCTTTGAAGGAAAACCTCAAATCAGCCTTAGCAAATATACGATCTTTGAAATAATCTCGTGTAATATTTCGTATCCATGTCATATATCTCAAATCTTCGACCCCTGTTAGGATCAACATGACCACCTCCATAGATTCGCCTATTCCTGCAGATCCTTCAACAACTGGTGTTTTTCCATATTCATCTAAAATTCATGAAAACAACCAATATTGTTGCCAAGAACAATAGGATTACTACACAATCTAATCCCATTTCATTCAACATTCTACCATTCATGTTGGCCACTAACATCTCATTTTCAAGAGAAGACGCCATTGGTATAATTACTCTAACAAATAAATTGGTATTAATCCTCTAATTTTAGGAGAGTATAGAGAGAGGCAAAATGGTTTACAATAATCTTCAAACTGAGCAGAGTCATTTAATTAAAACTCCATCATATTTCAGAGAGTAAATGTGATTCATAGACCATCAAGCTTTAGCTAATTTAAGAAACCAAGTATATGGTGTATCAATAAAGGCAGTGTTCATTGGCCTGCTTTGGGAATAAAACAAAATAATACACATTATTTAAAAAGTGGTACACATATGCATATACACATTATTTAACATCAATCACATGCATTATAAAAATAATGACACAAATAAAACTAAACTCATATACCTCTGTGGGAAATAATGACTTAAATTAGGTCACCTACAAAGAAAAAATAAATAAGAAACCCCAAAAATTAAAATCAGAATCATACATGTAAACAAATCTAAAATTCGAAATAGATCTTAATCGAAATCAAAATGATGCCCTAAATCATCCCATATTTTTAGATCAAGAGGAAGATTGGGCAAAAAAAATGAAGCCCTAATTTTCTAATCAACAAAGGAAAAAGAGGAGTAATCAGTGATGAAGTATGGAAATTGAACTATGTAGACATAAGAATCTGACAATTTCGTACCTGATATTAATACAAACAGTTAACATCTCAAACATGTGTGTGGAATTTTCAAGCGTGGGATTTCATACCTGGTGGTGACCGGTGCAGATACGGTGGAGGAAGCCTTGGATTTCGTAGATTGGAAGGAAGTGGTAGCAACCGGAGAGGGAGGTAGCGTGGGAGGGGTAGAGAAATGAGAGGCAATGAGTTAGATTGAGACGGGCCACGATAGGGTTTGCTTTTTAGATCACCAGTAGTGGGGGAGGAGGGGGAGGGGTGAGGGAGATTACCAGTAGGCGGCGGCGGTGGCGGCGGCGGTGGCGGCTGGAGGTACAGACCGACTGGAGATGGTAAGCGGGTGAGGGGAGGGAGAGAGTCGGGGAGCGGGATATTGAAAGATGAGAGAGGAAAGAAAAGAGGGAAACTAAACATAATAATTTTTTTTGGGTCTTTTATATTTTAATCAAGTGCACTCAATTTTGGCACACTTTAAAACAGTGCCAAATTTTGGCACTGTTTTAAAGTGTGCCAGATTGTCCTTAAACCGTGCCAGAATCTGGCACTGTTTAAAACTGTGCCAGATTTTTAACATCAGGGTGTGCCAAATTACTGTTTTTGGTGTAGTGAACGGAGCCAAATTTCATAAATTCCTATAAATAGGCCATTTTCCCTCCCATTACATTGTATCTAAAAAACTCACAATTGAAAAACTTCTTAGAGTTTATTTTCGAGGTTGAGAGATATCCTTGCTTCTATTTTTTTTCAAAATCCACTTGTTCCCTCCAAAATTATTCAAACTTACATCTATGTCTTAATCTTTGATTTTGTGAGTGAACTGAGAATGTTTTTGGTTCAGATTATATCTATGTCTTAATCTTTGATTTTGTAAGTGAACTGAGAATGTTTTTGGTTCAGATCGACATTAGCTTATTCAATTCAATCAACTACTTTTTGAATTACTCCTAGATCTAAAATTGAAGGTGCTTTGATTCATTTGAGTAATTAGAACATGACGTGATTCCAAGGAGAAAAGTGGAGTTTATCTTTCGCTTCGTGGAGCTCGGAGTGGATTTTTATACATTTATGGGGGAAAGTTCAAAATTTATAGGAAACTACTCGTGAGGGCATGAGTGAGAGGTACCTTCCTGATTTGTATAAAATCCTTTTAAAGTATAAATAGAAATTGGAGTGCGTTAAGATTTTTTCCCCTTTGGGGGGGGGGGGGGGTCCTCATAAATATTTCTTGTGGAATGTTTGTGATTGTTTTTTTTAATTGAACACTTTGATCACATCTAGATCTAGTGTAACTGGTTAAAATTGGAAGTAGGTGTTGTTTTCAAGTTATTCTCTCTAGATTTACCTAATTAAGATTGTTGTGTAGTTAATTAAAGACATACATCATATCACCAGTTAATTCACGTGCTAGGATTTAATTTGCACGAAATTTTATTTTAAATAAAAAATTGGCCATGTTATGCGATCAAACTATTCATCCCTCCCATAAATTTGGTTTAGGTTGAACACTTATGATATAAACACATATCCTCAATTTGTATTAGAGCAAGGTGCTCTTGTTTTTGCATTAACGTGCTTGAGTTGATCCTAAAACTATTATATGTTTTTGCTCATATTAATTGCTTGTTGTGAATTGTGTTGGTTTGCTTACTATGGATCAATATCTTGATTCAAGTTCCAAGAATTATGGCCATTGGAAAGTAAAGAGGAGGAAGGTGTTAGAGTGAAAGGGCCAAGGGTTCTTTGGACGGATGCAGAGTTTGTAAATTGCAAGTACAACTCTATTGATTTGAATGCATTGTTTGCTTCCTTGAGCACATAAGAATATAACTGTATTCTTCATTGCGAATTGTTTAAAGAGGCTTGGGATATACTTAGGGTGCCACATAAGGGAACATCTAGTGTTAAACATGCCAAGTTGAAACACATTGCAACAAAGTTTGAGACTATGAGAACAGAAGTTGTCAATGCTTCATTTAATCCCGGAGATAAGATTCCCAAGAGCAAAGTTGTTCAAAAATTGCACAAAACTCTTGCTTCTAGGGTTAACACGAATGTTTCCATTTTGAATGAGGTGAAAGACACCGACACTTGTAGCCTTGAGGAATCGGTAGGGTCATTGTAACTTTTGTGACAAAGAAGAGAGTGTTGTTGTGCCTAAACTTGAGAAAGACTTGGTGTTAATTGTCGATTCTAGGGAGAATGTGCATTAAAATGTGTTGATAAACCTAAAGAAAGTGTTGAGGTAGGTATGTCTTTGTTTGTAAAACATTTTAGCAAATTCTACAAAAAAATAAGAAGAAATATTTCAAGAATGGTAGAAAATTTGAACTAAATCCATACAATGCTATTAAACATAACTCTTATGGAGAAAAGAATGATCATAAGAAAAGCAAGTCAAAGGAGGAATATTAATGCTATGGGTGTGTAGGTGTTGGACACCACATAAGTGTGTGCCCCACACATTTAAGAAAGCTTGAAAAGAAAAAGGACGTAGACAAGAAGAAGAAAGTTTACAAAGCAAGTTTGAGTGACTCAGAGAGTGAAAGTGATGAGAGTTAGAATAGTGATGAAAGCGGGAGTGAGATAGCCTTTATAGTTAGGCTAGATGAAAGTGAGAAAGTGAGTAGTAAGAGAATGTCTTTAGAAAGTGTTGTGAAGAAAAATCAAGTGAAAGCTTCTAGTGATAGGTCACTTAATGACTCGTTTTCTTGTACTACTAGCAAAGGTTTGCAAGGTAGTGATGATGGCGTGGATGACATTCAAGAAGAATTTGATGAACTCTATCAAGCGTCTTTGAAACTTAAAAATTTAAATATAAATTTTTTAAATAAAATGCAATTTTTTCAAAGTGAACATGAAGAAAACGATGAAAAATTTGATAATGTTCAATTGGAATGTTTTGAACTTAAAAAGGTGGTTGATTCTTTACCAAAAGAATGTGATTCTTTGGAATTGAAAAATGAATCCATTTTGATAGAAAAATGTAAGAGTATGCATTATACTCAGTACCCCAATATGACTAGATTTTCTTATTCTATTGACCAAAATATACTTTGAGTCTTATTCTTAAGGTCGTTCCAATAAATCTTCATGTAAATCGTTCTACGAACATCCTCATCTTACATGTGTATCATTTTTATACCACTATTAGGAAGGTAAACATACAAGTAGACTCACACACATTTTTCTCACTAGTTCTTTTTATATTACTTTTGGTGCGAGTTTATGTGTTTTATACGGCTCTTTGTAATCTAGTATGAAATGCCAAAGAAATTATTTTGAAACGTATCTTGTAGAATGCATTTTTTATTAGTTGCTGTCTATCGCAAAACTTTCGCCACAACGATATTTTTCCTTGCTGCAGTGATAATCTCCCGCTGGTTGGGCCAAGTTTGAGAGATTTCTCTTCATCTTTACCTTATACTATCACTGAAGGTTTGCCTTAGAGAGGAACATCTTTGCTGCCGTGAAGCTCCTGTGAGAAGTTTTAGTCTGGCACAAAAAGTTACTTTTGCATTTGGAACACAAAATTCTTCTTCAAACTCCAAATTAATAATTTGCTAACAAATGACTGGTAATGGTTGTGCAGTATTCTTCAATTGTTGACACTCTCTAAGGAGGATATGATGGGAAAGAGTGTTTAGTCAGTCATAGCATGGTGAGGTTGTAAGTCCCTATTTTCTAGTTGAATAACTATACCATGTTCATTTGTCATTCTGTCAGCCTGAGGCTTTCTCCCATCGTGGGTTTTTCCTCATATGCCTTGGTGTTGTCCTATATTGTTTATCTTTCTGCACTTAGATTAAGTCACATAATTCTTGAAGATAAAATTTCGTGTGATCTACTTGGTAAAAAATTGTCACATAGACCTTAGGCCTTGTATTTGTTACCGTAATTTGAATTCGTAAAGAAAACCTTATCATATTTTGATAGGAGATTTTAATTATGTACTTTTCGTCCATTTTGATTTTAAGCACACGCACTCTCAACTAATATTAGGACTCGACCTCTCTTTGTTAGGTTTTATCAAGGTTCTAAATAATGCGGGGCGTGATCGAGGCGTGGAGGCCAAGCCTTATGCCTTAGAAGCCTAGGCGGGCCTTGGCGTAAAAAGGCGTGAAAAGGCGTTTAGGTCTTTTTAATATATTTTAATATTTTTTAACCATAATAAGGCTATTAAAATACTAAAATTTTACATATCATAGAAATATGTCTGAATATTTGCAAATAAAAATACTATTTGATTATTTTGGATGAGATAATGGTTCGGTTTGTAAAAAAATCTTTAAAAGGGGATATCATTTCACTAAAGCATTGTTGTTTTTAGAGAAAAAGTACGCCTTAAGGGTTTTACCAAGCATAAGGCGTCAAAATCTTAAGGCGGGGTGTTTCTCCCAAGCCTCAAGCCTAGGCGTGTCTAGGCGGAGCCCAGGCGGGTTTTTTAGAACAGTGGGTTTTATCACCTAGAGTAGATCAAGTGTATGATTATGGACTTTTATATGAATGAATAAATGCGTGAAATGATGAGAATCAAGAAAGGTAATGTTTTATCTCGACTTATCACATTGTTTGACATTTTGAATCAGTATAGCACAAACATTTCTAGTACTCTTGTTAGTGATTATGAAGGTAATGATCTGCGTTTGTCTCTTGATTCACTTGTTTCTAAAAATAAGAGTTTATCTAAAACCAATGTAAAGCTCTTTGAAGAGATTAAAACATTTGGAGAAAGAAAAATCCATCAAAGAAAATGAAGACCATGAATCTTCTTGATTAACATTTGATAGGGATATTTTTCTTGATAAAATTAAAGCCATTGAAAATGGGAACACCGAAATTTTTAATGAGCTTACTTCCGTTAAAGAAGAGAATGAATTTATTCAATCTATTGATGCTCACGCTCACTCCTTCTACCCTAAAGTTAAAGCTCTATATTTAGACTTTAATGACTTCTTAGAATTTCTTAATGAATTAGTTAAAGATAAGAAGTTACCTTTAATTAAGGAAGAATTTGTGTTCACATTGAAAAAGGAGAGAGATGATTTGACCAACCTTGTGGATACTTTGAAAGTTGAATTTCAAAAATAGTGTTGATATTAGTTCTAAACTTTTAAAGAAAGTTGAATATCTATCTTTGGAACTAGATTCAAGCTATTGTGAACTTCTAAGAGGAAAGGCTTTGAATGACAAGCCTTTAACATTAAATCATTCGTCCACTTTTGATCATGGTTTCCAAAACTTTCATAAACCAAGGAAACATGATATGATGAACAATTTGAAAGAGAAGTGCAATATGCCTCCCCTTATTTGAAAAAATCATAATCATATCGATAAAAGGCCCACTAAGGGTCATCATAAGCATTTTTGCTTTAAGTTTAAAAAGGCTAAACTTTTTGATGAGGTTGCTCCCAAGGCTTCTTCTCATGTGTTTCATCCTAAGGTTAATAAATGTGATTATTGTAATAGGAAGGGAAATTTAAGAGAATTTCGTTATTTTCTTAAATCAACCTCGCACTTTTGCAATGCTAGGAAGAATTATAGTATTGGTAAGAATAACGCTTTGGGAAAACCACATGTAAATAATCGACATGTTCATTAAAAAAAGGGGTAAAAAAATTTATAATACTCCTAATATTCAACCTACTCCCTCTTCGCCTCATGTTAGATATATATGGATTAAGAGGATGGTTTACATACGATATATTTAGAAACTAGATCAAATCATTTGTTGATCTCCTAAAAGGTTTCACTACGTGACTAGGACTTCTTAGAACGCGTATATTGTTCCTTGGCTCGTTCTGCCCTTTGATGCTTTATTTGCACAATTTGTTTATAGATACTTTTGTAATTGTGTGCTTATAGATCACCTTCCTTAATTCTAAGAATAATCTACTTGACATGATGTTTGTATCTTGGTTGTATTTATGACTATAACATCTACATTTGGAATCTAAAAGTTTAGAATATTTTTTTATTTTTCGATCTTAATTTACCTTGAGTATAGGTCATAACTCGTCTCATTTACACCTCACTACATTTTTAATATTATCTTATGAACTAAAGAACAAAACACTTTCGAGTAATGCTTTATGGAATTTTCAAAATGTATGCGAATTGAAAAAGGGTGTCATTTTCGCCTTTGGTGTTTTGAGATTTATATCTTCATGGTTGGAGTTGAAAATTCTATGTGTCAAAATCATGAAAGATGATGTGGTAAGGGCTATAACTATTGGATTGTGAGAATTACCTTTTTTGATTGCCCACCTTTAGTAATGAATGTGTGAAAGCCACCACATGAAAAATTTATTTTAAAGAGATGTTTCAATAATTTATATCCATTCACAAATTAAGTAAAATCAAGGATGTGAAACAAAGGTTTTAATCGAAGAATAGCTTAATGAGGAAGAAAAAAGTGTTAGTTGACGATTTCACGTTTTCAAGGAAAATGAAAATTTTTCAATAATCATTTAAAGTTTGAAATTTTCAAGTAAAAATTCTCTTTTGATATTTTTTTTGATTTCATCGAACAAATTCTCTCGTTTGTACACTTTTTTCTCCCACACAAGTTATCTGAAATGTGTTCTTTTATATTAACTTGAAACATACTATGAATCTTTCACTAGCTAGTTTATTCTCCATATAGAGTCATAGGAATAACCATTTATACCCTCACTACGACAATACATCACGCAAATATATCGAATTCTATTTGTCTAAGTCATTTTGGAAGTGGATCATGTGATAATGATTACTATAGATCATTTTTGAGTTATTCCTTGAGTCGAACACTCATTTATAAGGATTTTGGAATTCTCTGGTCAAACCTGTGACCAACGAAAACCTTTCGCTGTAATGACACTTGTCATTGCTCCAGCGAATGTCGCGACCAATGAAATCTCTCACTACAGCGACCTTAGCTTTTAAGACGCGTCCAGTCACTTTCTTTTGTCACTTTTAAAAATCCCTTTCTCTTTCTACTTCGAAGTACAAGTGTCCCTACACCGTTTTTGGACCCTTTCAAAGTTTTCTTTGACAATTATTCATTATTTCCTCAACTAGAAACCTTTATGTAATATCCTTCTTATTTCTCTCTTCTATATTTTCAATTTTGAATTTATTTTGACATTCTTTTAAGGATTTACGAATGTTTGTCATTTTGTCTTATAAGAGTTATTCTTTATCTCCATTGAGATTTATTTTTGTAGTAATCCATGTTATTTTGAGTTGGATTCCACATATTTAACTCTTATTACATGATTTTACTCCATATTTGGGTATTTTGTTGGTTCTGAGTTTGGGATATTCTTGACGTGTTGCACTAGGGGTTGAAACTCACTCCATTTTTTCTTGGAACTTCATTTTTTATGTTTTACTTCTTAACGCCTAATTTTTCTTTTTAGGTATTTGGATTCCTTTTATAGACCAAGCAAGGAATACCCAAGTTTTCCAAGAAACGAAGAACTAGAGCAAGTTCTTCCAACTCTAGGGCTCCATCCCTTCCAAGATTTACGGACTTAGGGGAATACAATAGGTTTGGAAATTTTTGCTATCATGTGTTCCATTTTGAGTGAAGGATTGACTGGAGTTCACCCTGCATCAATCATGCTACTAGACTGAGGGTCTTTGAAGAATTACATTGGTTGTGTATTGGGAACAGAGGTTGTAATACACCGCATTTCTGAGTATTTAAAAGTAATTAATTCGAAAATTAATTAGGAAAATACGTTTTAATTAAATTACGCGAGTGAAGTAATTTAATGTGATTTGGTAAATGTAATTATTAATCGATAGTTAGATACTGATTAATACTTTGATGAAATTTACTAAGTGTGAATAGTAAATAATAAATAATTATAATTATACGGCATAGCGAGTGATATGTACGTATTCTAGTTTATCTCACCGGGAGTCACGTGGACTATTTTAAGGTGAGGAATGAGAAATATATTTTTAAGTGACTTGAATGGGAATTTAGATGTCACAAATGATTTCGGATGGGTCAAAATAGTCGGAATAGTGTACCCGGGGGTATAGTTTGGGTCCCGGGTCAATTTTGGACCAAACCGGCACCTATTAAGGGCTTTATGGTCATTTTTCTAAAAGAGGTCAAGGGACCTACGAAAATTAGAGTCGTATATCTGATATTTAGAGATTGGTATTAGGGATCATAACACAAAACATTAGAGAGATCATTAGAGAAAAGAGAGAACCATTTTCCCAAAGCCTAAAGAGAGAATTGAGAAGGTGATGAAGGGTTTCTTGCACCTCATGACAAATTAGAAAGGAAGATTGGAGAAGAAGCAATCAATCATCAACCAAGAACCACGAAATCAGACCAATCAATCTAAGGCAAGTGTTTATTGCAAATTGAAGTTATAATACCCATGTGTAGGGATATCATGAATAGATTGATTATTATTTCAAAATCTTGATGAAGAGTACCAATTGATTTCATGTTGGGTAAAATTACATATAGTTAGGGTTTATATCTGTAGAGGTTTGTAAATCAGAAGAGTTTGTATTGTTACTACGGATTTAAATATGGGGTTTGAATTGAATTTAAGGGATGGACACAAAACTAAATTATGACTGAGCTTTGAGGGTTTGATCCATTCATGTTTAATTTCAGTAGAGTTTTAATGTGTTTGTAACATTAGAAATAATCCCAAATCATGTAGAAATAGTTATGAACAATCATATGTGAATTTGATGGAGAATTATGGAGGTTGGGTAAAACAGAATGGGTGAGAAATCGAAGAACACGAATCTGCACCTGTTCGATCGATCGATTGATCCATGAATGTCGATAGATCTACTGAGTCGATCGATCGACCAAACCCTTCAATCGATCGACCCTCGCAGATTTTGGGTCCTTTTGTTGGTTGAATTTCTAGGATTACCATTGATGGAAGGGGATCTTAAGAGTGTTATTATACCTATGTAGGGACTTGATAAAGACCAGTAGGTGTATAGGAAGGAAACCTTAGATTTGTGTGGACACTCGACTAATTATGAAAGTGAATTAAGTTCGTAAATAAATAATAAAGTACGGTGAATATTAGAGAAAAATTATTACGTACAAGTATAAATAATTTGGTTGTGTGAATACCTATTATATTGATACTTAAGCTGTGTGAATACCTAAAGTATGCTTAATTCGGTATTGGGGTCGATGATTAGCCGGACCAATACATGGAAGCACGATTTGGGGTCGATGAGTATCCGAACCAAGTCCAAATAAAAAGATTTTGGGGTCGATGAGTATCCGGACCAATATACATATGCATAAAATTTACTTTGGGGTCGAGGGATATCTGGATCAATGTAAATGATAGGATGATTGGGGTCGATGATTAGCTGGACCAATAATCCTTATAGTATATATTGTGTAAAATATATATACTTCATGATATTCTACTTATGTGCGGAAGTAGACTTGTAGATGATATATATATGATAAAATAAGTAGGGAGAAACTTAATTTCAAGATTAAAAATAGATTGGGAATATCTATAGTAAATTAAGTAGTGAAACTTAATTATGGAAGTTGTATGATAAAAATGAAATACTTTATGCATTAAGTAGTGAGACTTTATTACGATGATTAAATATAACACATGTGAATATTATATTAAAATTGAAATACGCGAGGATGTTAATAATGAAGTGTGCTATATGGGCGTTATGGGAGAGTAGGCCATTGATAAGATCGGTTATATACTTTAGTCGAGATAGCTTGGGCATGATATCTAGGTGGGTTAAGTATAGGACGTTAGGTGTGCACATTAGATGAGAGGTGAGGAGACTCAAGGGAGTGTGCATGAACTTGAATCAATAACCGATTTTAATTGCGATAAATTACTTGCTAAATGTTTTCAAACTGTTTTGAGTACTAAATCTTGATATAAAAATGTTTTCAAAACCTTTTAGGTGTCCAGCCACAGAGGCGCCATACTTGATTTCATTCCAAGGATTCAGAGCTGTAGCATTGTGGATGCTAACAGGATTATTCAGTAGCTGACTCTTTCATTCAGATCTAATATAGAATCTCATTCTTATATTTCATATGTAGATACGCTGTCAGTTGACTCCATTACAGTTCCATATTTGTATCAGTTTTACTTTATAGTTGGATTGTGGATTTTTGCTTAGTTGTGATTTTAGCCGACGGTTTATTTGGCTTGACTCGGTTGCTTTTACATATTAGTGATAGTTTGGATTCTAGTATCTTGTATATGTTGTTTTAGTTTTCAAACTTTTCTTTTATCCAGTTTATTGGAAAGATAAAGGGACACCGGTTTAATTAACTTTGGTGGTTAGTAATTAATTTGATTTTTGACAGTGATGCTAAGAATGAACCATATGAGAAACCTGTTTTAATTTGATAAAGGTCTGATCACCCGATATTTAATTAGACGAAGTGTCACAGGGGTGTGGATAATGAGATAATTTACCCAGACCTTGTCCATGAGTTCTATACCACTACCACATACTTGACGCTAGAAATGAGCTTTGCCTCAAATGCATGAGGTACTTTTATCACCATTAACCTCGCCTCCTTAAGAGAGATTTTTGGTTTACCTGAGATCCCCAATACCGACTATCCATATGATTGTATTATCGATAATAATGATGATGAGATAGATGCTAAATCACTGGTGGAACAGTCGCCGAGGCACTCCACAAGGCCTTACCACAAAAATATTTGACTCATTTTTACTACCTCCTTCATGTCATATTTTTTGCAATTATCACCCAAAATTCACATTATTATTCCTTTCCTCCCTATAACTGTAAGCTTTTACATGGTGTTTCCACTGATGTCACTTTAGATTTGGGTTGGTCGATTTATTGGATAACGATTGATTGTATACTCAGTAAGGGTATGGCAAACGACTTGCTCTTTTTTTGGACATCTCATCAATAGCCTTTTGTTGGCAAATGATGTTCATATTTATTAGAATGATCTAAAGGACAAACCTGGAAAGAAAATCACATACAACACTTTTCTTAATGGTAAGAAGAAGCTTGCGAAGACACCTACCCCATATCCTACAGTAGACAAAGTGGAAGAAGGTTCTCATCCATGAACTTGGTGTTGAAACTTCTCAGCCATGACGTACGACCACACCACCCTCACACTCCACTAGCATTCACATTCCTAATGACGGACGGGGTCATGCAGATATCTGATAGGGTTGCTGATTTATTGTGTCCACACATTTCTCCCTTGTTTGCCTCATTTCAGGAGAGTCAGACTGTGTTTCAGACTTCGGTCTTCACTCAGTTAGATTCCATGCGACGAGATGTTGTTGATTTTCCGTTAGAGATACATGTACTCCGTTATTATCAAGAAGACTCTTATAATGATGGTGATGATGCATAAGTGGTCGTGGTTTCTGCAGGTGGTACCTTTCATGATGGTGGTTGGTGATGGTTGCTACTACTTTTCTTTAATTTTATTATTTTTTCAAACAATGTAGTTTAGTTGGTACATTTTTTTTTGTGGTTTTTGGATATTTTCACTGTTGGTTTGATGACTTTGTTGTGTCCTTATGGATATTATGATTGTGTTGATAGTACTCAACAGGTGGGAGAACAAATTTTGAAAGCTTTTATAAGCTTATTTGGATATTTTGATGGTACGGGCTATGATTAATCACTTCTCTATCATGATTATTTATTTTGTGATTCTTAGCTCATCGTATCATATGTTTTTAACTCTTTTACTTTATTTCCTATCACTCCACATTATATACTTATTAACATGCACATGTAATTCACTATTATTCCTTGTGGTGCACCCCATTAGTAATTAATGATCTAGCCTCGTTATGTTGTCTAGTGGAATTTTTACTCCATTACTTAAATTTTGTATACTATCTTTATTTAATTTTTCTTGAAATAACTCATTATATGATCCTTGTTAGCACGATTGCTTAATTTGGTACTTTTTTACCTTTGTCAATTCCATGACAAAACACGGAGAAAGATTAGATTAAGGGGGAGTTCTAATAATGAACATATATTGGTATGTTTCATGATAAACTAAAATAAGATAATGTATATATTCAAAAAATGAAGTACATTTCTCAATATTGTTTATAGCGGTAGAATATCTCCATGTTAAAACTTGAATACACTCTCTTTGAATGATGAATCACTTCTATATCTTATTCATCACATATTTTTTTGTTTAAACTATTCATCACATTGGTATTCTCATATCTTTTTTTAAGAATATAAGACATCATAAGAATTGCAAGATATATTATAAACTCTTACACTCGAAGATTTGTAGTATATTATTGTCTTTTACCTTTGGCCAGGCTTATGTCATTTGTGTCCTAGGTATTTATACTCTTTTTTAAAACTTGTAATCTTCCTTTCAGTACATTTTGTCATGGAATAGATAAAGGGGGAGATTGTAAGAATATGCATTATACGCATGTTCCCCAATGTGACTAGATTGTCTTATTCCGTTGACCAAAATATACTTTAAGTCTTATTCTTAAGGTCGTTCCGACAATGCTACATTAAAATCATTTAACATACATCCTCATCTTCAATGCATATCCTTTTATACTACTATTAGGAAGGTAAACAGACATGTAAACTCATGTACATTTTTCTCACACTAGTTCATTTTTATAAAATACTTTTCATGTGTATTTATGTGTTTGATATGACTCTTTTGACTTTAATATGAAATGCAGAGGAGATGATTTTGAAACATATCTTATAGAATGCATTTTATATTGGCTGCTGTGTCTATCGCAAGACTTTCGCCACATCGATATTTTTCGTCGATGCAGCGATAATTTCTCGCTGGCCGTGATAAGTTCCAACGATTTCTCTTCAGTTTTGCTTTGTATTGTTGCCGAAGGTTTTCCCTGGTGAGGAAAATCCTTGCTACATCAAAGCTCCAACGAGAAGTGTCAATATGGCACAAAAAGTTACTTTTTGCACTAAATTGTCATCTTCCTTGGTACTCATGCAAACTAAAGATTTGATCACATCTTTTATACTTTTTACACTTAGTCACTTCATGTAAGTCTACTTACTTACTTTTGTTCCCACCGATTTTCTCTTTCAAGTTTATGTGTTATATGTAGTTGGGTTAGACTTCATTTTTACAAGTGAGTGTGTGAAGTGTGATTTTTGTGATCTCTTTGTGGACAAGATATTTTTGCTAAATATTTCTTGCCCCAAGAATCATTTTAGGAGAGAAAAATCGTTGTGAGATGAAAACTTCTTTTTGTGTTGAATCTTGTATTATTCCAAGTTTAAAATATTATTTTTGACTCCAATAGATTCTTGAGATATTTTAAGTTTAAGTACTTATGAAATCTAAAAATATTTTGAATCTTGACCGAGCTTTTTTCCCATAGTGGGTTTTTCCTCGTACATCTTGGTGTTGTGCTATATTATTTATCTTTTTGCACTTACATTAAGTCACCTTATTATTAAAGATACAATTTGGTATAATCTACTTGGTAAACAATTTGTCATATAAACCTTAGGCCTTGTATTTGTTGCCCTTATTTGAACTCATAAAGAAAAGCTTGTCAAATCTTGACAAGAGATTTTAATTAGGTACCTTTTGTCTATATCGGTATTGATCACACGCACTCTCGAAAAGGAAGAGATATAATTTCACAATGAATTTAAAAAAAATGAAACTTCAATTGCAACATACCAACGATCCAAACTTAAATTGTTCAATTTAACAAATGTTCTAGATAGTATTTTATTAAATTATGTTCAATTGAAACATAACAATTATGGAATGGGGTTTGAAGAAGCAAAGTTTCTAGTTCAAAAGTGAAAGTTTAGAGTTATATTCTTGAAAATAAGGACAAGGAACGAACTCCATTATTGAAAAATA
Source organism: Sambucus nigra (assembly GCA_949130495.1). Lineage (NCBI taxonomy): Eukaryota > Viridiplantae > Streptophyta > Magnoliopsida > Dipsacales > Adoxaceae > Sambucus > Sambucus nigra. Next base: position 224,243,125 of record OX422218.1, read on the forward strand.
AAGAGGTTGATCCTAAATTCGATTTTTTTTTTAAAAATAGAGATGGATGTTAATTTTGTGGTAAAATGAATCATGTTGTTCATTTTTGCTTCAAGAAGAAGAAACTTTAAAGAGTTGGTTTGAAAGCTCAAGTTGAGAAGATGATAAGGAATGCGAGAAATGTTGTGAGAAGGAATCTTGCCTTTTGCACATTTTGCAAAGTACAAGGACACACGAAGTAATCATGTAAATGCCTGAGACAACGAAACCATAAGTTCATTGAAAAAAGGAGAAATTTTTTTCGGAGAAATCCAATTAATGATCTTAGAGGTCAAGTTAGTGATTTGATAATAAGAATGTCATTCCTAGTGAAAAATAGAGGTGAGGCAAGACGTGAGTTTCCTACACCTAGACCTAGACCTAGACACTACACAAAAATTTTGAGAACTAGGAATAAGAATCTTAGGAGGAATGAGAGTTGGATTCTAAAAGTGGGTAGTGGATTGCCTAGGAATTCACCAAGAAAGAGGATTGATCCTGATGTTTCTCTAATGAAATTCATGAAGAAAGAAAGTGTTTTTGTTCCTCCCATTGATTCAAAAAATGGAACACCCATCGTTATCGAGGTTGATTGTTTGCTAGGATGCCTAGGATCTTGTTGGTTGATATGTTTCCTCCTAGGTCATTCTTGATTTGTGGGGATATATATATTGTAGGTGAGAGTTTATCATTTGGTACCACTTTTCATGTTTTGGTCAGGATTCTTTGCATATGTGCATCTTCATGTATTTCTTTTCTATGCTTTACTCCTTACATAACATTTTTGTAAATACATGCATCATTCTTTACAACAAAAATCCAAAAAGATTTTATGTTTGTTTCTTTTTGTGAATATTTGGTTAAGTCGTTAATTTATGAGATTTGATGTTAGACTTAACTTTAATGATGACTAAAAGTGAATTTATAACCATTTTATTGATTTAATTATTATGTTGAGATTCATTTGAAAAATCATGATTGCCAAAATTTTTGAAGTCTTTGGTATTGATTTCACATGCATAAGAGCATGCATATCACTTGATGTGCATGACTATACTTATGCGATTCTTTCTTTTTATACTTGACTTAATCAAGATGAAATTCCGAGATCTCTTGTTGGTTTTGAAAGTTTACATGGTCCATTTGTGAGATTTTGTGTGTTTTATACATTTGGAAGAGTTAAAAAAGGCTACATTGATAAGGGATACCATTAGAGTTATTACACCCGATTTTGAATTTAAGTATCGTTGGATAGGTGCCATCTAAGTGTTTGAAAAGTCAATTAATGACCAAACCCAATATGTTGGAATGAGACACATGCCAAGAATTTAATCGGCATAAAAAATAAGATAGGGCATAGCTTTTTAATAATGAAAATTACTCTTTAATTGACATTTAAAAGATTTTGATCAATGTATGATTGAAGGAGAAAAAATGTTAGAAATTACCATTTACTTGAGATCTTGAAAGGATATTGGTGTAATGATAAATTTAAGCATCATTTGTAATTGTCTTAGGATTTGGTTATGCGTATGCTTTTGGATTTTGTATCTATATTTTTCACACAAATCATGCCTTGATTAAAATACTAAGTTATAAGAAATTGATTTCATAAGAATTTTATACCTTGTATGTTGAATTGATTGAGATTTGGATTAAATGTGTTCCTAATTCTTATTTTAATCAAGATTGAAAGGAAAACTATATGCCAAATCAAATTTATCGTAAGTGCCTAAGCACAATCACACTTTACACTTTTTTGTTTGTATTTGTATATATGTTTATGCGAGTTGTTGATTTTTATGTATTTCTTTACATTTATCTCAAAATTTGTGCACTTAATGTCAAATGAATGTTTTTCACGCATTGTATACATATCATTATGTTTTATGAGAGTTTGGGGATTTCTGGTTCCTTTATTTACTCTTTTTTGGATTTTTTTATCACTGACTATGTTTTCTTAGGGAGTTCGTTCACACGGCTTAAAATATCACCATTCGCATGAAAGTTAGGTTCGTTCGCACGATTGTAGGGATGATAAAAAGAGTTTTAGTTGTTCATTTTCTCATTTTAAAACCATTTCACTTCCAGAGCATAATCCCTATCCAAATTCGGCCCAAGATCATTTTTTCTGGTTGCATGTCATTTTAGAAGGTATTTGAGAACATATTTGGTGCTTGTTGATAAAAAGCCTTAGATTTCAGTTTAGCCTCATTTGATTTGATTTTAGTTTAGCCCTAGATAATGTAAACACCCCATCCTAGTACCCTTCAAACATCTCCTTAGATCCCTTTCACCCTCGGACTCTAAGTCCTACCTTAAAACCTGACCCAGAGGCCACCGAGTGCTTCGAGCTCAATTTGAATTTGGTTATCTCTCAAACCTAGGAGTAGCTTAATCTACTTTTGTAGGTCTCTAAGTATAATTTTCAATGGTCTATACAATGCGCGAATCGGCCTTACGCTTCGCACATACTTGCCCTTTAACTCTAAAAACCCTGTCCTAAAGGCCATCGGGCACTTTCGAGCTCCGTTTGACTTTGGTCAAATATCGTAATCGGGAGTCTCTCGACGAACTTTTATAGGGATATGAATATCCTTTCTAACGGTCTAAGCCGTGCGTGATCTGGAATTCCGATTTTTTATTTTATGCCCTTTTTTAAAAAAAAGTTCTTTTTGGACTGCCTAGAGGCACCCCTGATCCTCTGCCTCTTGGCAGAGGGGTACTTTACTTCTCCAGCAAGATAGGGGTATGCCGCTAGGTATACCCCCTAATAATATATTTTTACTATTTAAGGAGGCCATGACCTCATTTCCAAGGACCCCTTTTTGGAGATCTAAAGAGCCTTTGCCTCCAAATTAGTGCATTGTCTTTCCAAAAACATCATTTTCCAAACATTCTCTCCACCTTTCCTTACATCACTTTCACCCCACCTTTTTTCGTCCATTTTACCATCACTTCAACACCACTCCACCACCATAAAAATCAGTCCACTTCACCTAAAAAATTAGTAGCAAAGTTTCATAGAGTGTTTACTTTTATACTTTGAAAGCTAATTTAATTAGTGCCATTTTTCACACTTTCTATATTCTTATCAATTTTTTTCTTTATTATCACTTTCTCACTCTAAATAATCTCTTTTTATTACTTATATACACAAAATATAATATTCATAAATCTAAAAACGTCAAAAAGAGGGTTTAATCTTTAAATCCCAAAATATAATTTTCCTCCCATTTTCCATACTTTGTACACTTGTACATGTTTTCCAACAAACTAAAGGAAATTATTGTTTTGGGTTCATGGGTTAAATCCCACCCTTTCATTTTATCAAACTACGTGAACTTTGATGTCATTTGCGGATACGTAGGCATCTCGATTCTTTATCGAGATTCGAGTCCTATTTTCTTATTTCGTCATTTTATTTATTTTCACATTTGTTAGTATTGTATATATATATATATATATATATATATATATATATATATATATATATATATATATATATATATATATATATATATATATATACATATATTAGTTTATATGTTCTTAGCAACTCCGTCAGACAAACATATTCACTTCCTCATAGTGAATCATGATTCGGTGGTTGCTCACATTACATTATATATCCATATTTTTTATTCTCTTTCCTTTTTGCAATCCCGTCAGACATGCATATCCACTTTCTCATAGTGGGCTATAATCCGACATATTGCGTATAGCGTAGCCTTTCAACCTTATTTTTAGTGACCCCATCAGACATGTGTATTCCATTCTTTACGATGGGTTATGATATGGTGCGTTACTCACATTTCGACTACCTTTTAGATTATTATTTTTTTATTTTATACTCCTCATAATGACTCATCTCCGTCTTTTCTATTACGTGAGCATAGTGATTTATTTTCACCTCCATTTCACTTTGCACACATTATGCACACGAACCATTCATGGGTCTCTTTTGCCTATCCACACGGTTGAGCTTTGATTTCAATACTGCCTAAAATCATGCGCATGATAAAACTCAATCGTGCACATGGCGAACCCGAATTTAAAAAAAACATCCTATAAATCCCTCTTATTTCATTGAAATTGAAAACCTCACAATTAAAAATATTCTCTGAGTTTATTTCCGAGGTTGATAGCTATCCTTGCTTCTCTTTTTCCCAAATTCCCTCTAAAGTTTTCAAAATTAGATCAATGTCTTGATCTTTAATTTTATGAGTGAATTGAGAGTATTTTTGGTTCAGATCTACACTAACCTATTCAATTAAATTGACTACTTTTTAAATTTCATGATCTATCACTCCTAGATCTAAAATTAGAGTTTCTTTGATTCATTTGACTAATTGGAGCATAGCGTGATTCTAAGGAGAAGAGTGGAGTTTCTCATTCGATTCATGCAGCTCGGAGTGGATTTCTATTCATATATGGGGAAAAGTTCAAAGTCCATAGGAAACTACTCGCGAGGGAATGATTGAGAGGAACGTTCTTGATTTGTATAAAACTCTTTCAAAGTATAAATAGAAATTGGAGTGTGTTGAGATTTTTTACCCCTTGGTTGGGGGGTGGGTCCTCATAAATATGTCTTGTGGATATTTTTTAATCGAACACTTTGATCACACAATAGAAATAGATCACATATAGATCTAGTGTAATTGGTTAAAATTGGAATTAGGTGTTGTTTTCTAGTTATTCTCTCTAGATCTACCTACTTAATTTTGTTTGTAGTTAATTCAAGACATACATCATATCACTTAGTTAATTTATGTGTAGGGTAATTGAATTTGCTCGCAATCTCATTTTAGATAGAAAATTGACCATGTTATGCGATCAAACCTATTCACCCCTTTTAGGTTTGTTTTAGGTTGAACACTTGTGACATAAACACACATCATTGAGGCTTTCACGTGATTTCCATTGACTCGAGATTTTGGGATCACCATAGACTAACTACAATGTAACAAGCCACATATTATGATATTTTGGCTGATCAAGTCCAAGTACTAGGATATGCACGTCGTTTTAATTGAAACACCATTCTCAACACGTGACATAAATATGAGACAATTTTAAAAAATTCCAATAATAAGATGAGATGATATAAATAACAAAAATAAAGATCCATCCACCATAATAAAAATCCATCACCATAATAAAATCCCATAATGATATAATCTCCAATGATGAAATATCATCAACAATATTCTTTAATAAAACTCTAAATAATTGTGGAATCAACTAACCCATCAAATCCAAATAAATGTCTTATAAATAAAAAAGACCGAAAGGAAAACTAAACTAATGCATAAAAGTAAACTCTAGTTGCAACTCCCGCTACTCCAAATCCCAGTAATTGCAACTACCTAACCTTAGATGTTAGTCCACAATGATGGCTCAAGCCCACCGCAAGAATACCAGCTACGTGATCCCAAATAAGGCTACATGAACCCAATTAGAACTCTCAGATGAAGTAAATATCAGAATAAAATCTTTTAAATAATAATAAGCAATTAAATTAAGAATAAGTAAAATTTTTAATTTCATAACTCATCTATTTAAATTATCTTTTAATTATCAATTATATCTTTGGTGCACCACTATAGTCAACCAATATCCTATGCAACCCCGCACACTACATAAAAATGATTTATTGGGACTGATGTATTAGGAACAACTATAATTGGCCATCACTAAAAATACTTATTTAAGAAGATTGTTATACCCGTCCTATATAGATATATATTAGGAACAACTTGGGCCACCCATCCCAAATAATACATAAAAAAATATATTATATAGGATGGCTCAGGTCATCCATCTCAAATAATACATAATAAACACTACACTAAAATAGGTGGATAGTCACGACAGCCTGGTCACTATTTTGGTCTGTAACCAGCTGGTCATGGCTTAAAGCTGTGACCACAGTGAAAAAACACATGACCAGTTCCATGATCATTGACTGCCGTGACCTTAACTGGAGCTAGTCACGACTATGAGCCGTGACCATGGTGGGTCACAATCATAATCCGTGACCAAAACGTGACCATCAGGGCAAAAAAATTACGCCAATTTTTTTTCCAACTGTGGTCATGGATTATGTCCATGACCACATCCATGATTACGACCCAAATTACCTCCAATGGGGTCATGACTTCGGGCCGTGATCATTTTGAATTGGTCATAAAAATTGGTCACGGTTCAGGGCCGTGACGAGTCCTATTATAGTGGGATGGTCACTGATGATGACGTGGAAAAAAGGGGGTCACGACAGTTGGTCGCAGCCTAAAGCCGTGACCAGCCTCTTTATTTTTAAACCCCCATACCCTTTCAGCCATTTTCACGCAGACTCTCTCTCTTTCTCAAACCCCCAAATCCTTTCACTTTCACTGTCTCTTTCTCTCTTTTCGGCTTCCTCTCTCTCATTCTCTTAGGTAACATTCTCTCTCTCTCTCTCTCTCTATATATATATATATATATATATATATATATATGTGTGTGTGTGTGTGTGTGTGTGTGTGTGCACGTGTGTGCGTGTGTATATATATATTGTGTGTGTGTGTATATATGTATGTGTATATATATACATGTATATATATGTATGCATATATGCAGTATGTGTGTGTATGTTAATCTGTGTTTATTTTAACCCTACTTAAAATTTTCCATAAACCCGATTTAGTGAGAAACCTTAATTTTCAATTCTTAAACCCTAATTTTCAATTCTTAAACTCTATTTAAAAATTTTTAATTCTTAAACCCTAATTAGTGGAAAATTTGCCCATTTAAAAAAAAAAAAAATTGGTCAAAAATTAACCTATTTACTAAATCATATTTTAAAACTAATTTAGTGCGAAAATACCCTAAAACCTATTTACTAGACCCTAAGTTAGTGAGAAACTACCCTAAACCCTAATTTAATGAGAAACTACCCTACTTTAGTGAGATATTGTGATTATTGGTATATGCTTTATCATAATTGACATATACTGTCAAACTCTATCATAATAAACTGTAACAACATGTGTCTTAACACTTACGACGGGTTCTTGTTTGGATTTCACCTTGGTGAGATCCAACACACATGGATTTCCCCCCATGGTTGTGCATGAAGCAACCTAACCTAATTTTATTAACTCTTATTGATAAGTTAAAAGGCTCGGTGATAAAATTGATGTGTTTATGGAACCATTGATCGACGTGTTGAAAAAGTTATGGGCTGAAGGGCTATCCACTTATGATGCATCGAGTAAATAATTTCTTTAGTTGCATACATCATTGTTGTGGACAATTATTGATTTCCCTGAATATGCCATGCTATTTGGATAGAGCAAAAAAGGGGAATTCACATGTCCGAATTATAACAAGGATCATCAAGCGACGCAATTGAAAAATGTTGGTAAGTTTTATTATTGGGGTCACCATTGGTTCGTGCCTCAATGAAATAGGTTTTGAAAAGAAAAATAAGCATTTATGGGAAGGTTAATATGAGGCTTCCACCTTGTAAGTTATTAAGATCACAAGCTTTTGTAATAATTAAATGACCTTGGCATTGAAACTGAATATATGAAGGAAGACGTGCTCAGAGAGAGGTAAAAAAAACAAATGGAGAAGGAGGGTGCTAAATCAATAAAATGTAAAGTACCAAAAACAAGACTAAATTGGAAGAAAAAGATTATATTTTTTGAATTTTTGTTTTGGGAGAATAATTTAATTCGCCACAATCTTGATGTTATGAATATTGAAAAGAATGTGTGCGATAATGTATTGTTTACACTCTTAGGCATAAAAGGTAAAACAAAAGACAACTTGAAATCAAGGAAAGACTTACAAGTAATGAAAATTAGAACAAATCTACATCCTCAACCACGAGGAGCAAATCTAGAGTATATGGCTCCGACTGAGTTTATGATGTACACCAAAGAGAAATATATTTTTTTGAGAGCTTTGCGAGATGTCAGAATTTTGGATGATTATTCATCTAATATCTCACGATCTGTGCACCTTCAAGAGAGAATCATATGGGGATTAAAGAGCTATGGCAACTACATTTTAATGCAACTTCTTCTTATAGCTATATGAAGGGTCTTGCCAAAACATGTTGTCAAAACCATAATCGAATTAAGAAATTGCTTCTCAATATTATGCTCAAGTGTGAATACTCTTACTTATATAAAAAAATTTAAGGATCGTATGGCTCGTACTCTTTGTAGTCTTGAGAAGATATTTACACCAAGATTCTTTGATGTAATGGAGCACTTACCAATTCATTTGGCAGATGAACTATTGATTGGTGTCTCATTGCTCTATCAATGGATGTACGCCATTGAACGATACCTTCATACACTATAACTCTTTGTGTGTAATCGTGCTCATCCTGATGCCTTAATTACTAAATCAGTTATTATAGAAGAAGGTATGACTTTTTGTTCAAGGTAAGTAGATGAAAATGTGGAGACTAAGTCTAGTCGGTCGATAAGGAATGATGATAGAGGTAATGACTCTAGTTGTGCCGTGGGAAAAAAACTCAATTGATACTTGATCCCAAGATGTATATACAGGCCATTGCTATATTCTTTCCAACAGTGATGGAGTTGCACCGTACATTGAGTAAGTTAATTATGAACAACAATGAAATTATTTAGAACATCACATTGCAATTGATATACAATTGTACATTTTTACAAAAACACCTTGCTGAACTTTTAAGTAAACATCCTCAAGTTTCATAAAAACATCATGTCCGTCGTCTTCATATAGAACACTTCCACATATGATTTAAGGATCATGTGGGTATTTGTTAAACCTCTAATTATATTATTAGTTTTATTCATTGTTAATTAATTTTCCTTTTGTTTTCAAATAATATTAGGTGAATGAACCGATAAAAATGTCAAACTCTCTAGAGAAATTTGATATTTGGTCTTACGTCCAATCAAAGATGCTTTATGATTCCATTCTTATGTTATTCGAGGTTTTCGATTCCAAATAAAGAAGGTTGATATTTATGGGAAAACCCACAATATTGGTGTTATTCTAAAAGCAATGCAAATCAGTTATGTTAGTCATCGAGACACAAATCAAGTTTCAGAGGACATTACTTTTATGGAGAGTTGATAGACATCATTGATGTTCAATACCTTAATGGTATGAAGTTTGTGTTATTCAAATGTAATTGGGTTGATAATGGCGTGGGCAAAAAGTTGAATGAGTTTAACTCAACACTAGTGAACTCCAACCACTTTTTATACAAAGATAATCGAGTTGGTGATGAACCTTTCATCCTAGCATCCTAACTTGAACATGTATGGTATGTGCAAGATCCTTTATAACCAAATTGGCATGTTGTTGTTCGAATGACACCAAAAGACCGATTTGGTCGGTATTCAACCATTGAAGACGACTTAGAAGTCTCTCGAGTCAAACCATTTAGCATGCCAGAGTTGGATGAAACTCAACGTGTTTCTTGGGTGAGGCAAGACATGGATGCCTCAGTAATTGACATAATTATTCCTGATATCAATGAATACGATGATGACATGGATGATGAATGAGGATGTGAATTGAAAATTTATTACATTTTGTCTATTAGGATGGTTATAATGTGTATTGGAATTTTTTTTTGTTATAGTTCTTTAACTAGTTTTTTTATATGGATACATGTCTTGTACTTCATTGATATATGTATTGGATCTTTTTATATTTGAATATTTATAATCTTAGCATTTTCCATTATATTATGACGTGTGTTGAGAATTTTCATATTTTTGAAGATTCATGTCACTTCATTTTATATTTGTTAAGATTCATGTTGCTTTTTTGCACATATTTATTTTTAACAAATCCATTATGGATACCTTAGGGAGTAGGGGAATAACATTACGAATTACAGTCTCAAGAGATTATACAATTGGGGGGAAGGGGGGGGGGGGGTCAAGGATGGAGAAAGGTTCCACCTCTAGCACAAGAGTTTCATTAACATGCACACCACACTCTACAAATGGGGAGGAACATGAATCATGTCCAATCTCTCATGAAGGTAAATAAATACGTAAATATACTCCATATAATGTTCAGGACGATCTATGTGCATATTATATATACAAATAGCAGCAGACAAATGTCTCACATCTGCACATAATATCGAAATAACCATCTAGAATGATTCTAAGTTAACTGTTATACTTGCAGTAAGGTCACTGTTAGAATTATTTAGAATGATTCTAAGATCACCATTCAACATTAGAATGATTTTTAATGAATTTATTTCTTATTTAAGGTCACTGTTATGTTTGTAGTAAGTACCGATGCTGAGCATCTAGAATGATTCTAAGTTCGTTGTTATGTTTGGAGTAAGGTCACTATTATAATCATCTAGAATGATTCTAAGGTCATCGCTAAACATCTAGAATGATTCTAAGCTCACCATTCAACATATACATTGCTTTTCTTATTGGTGTTATTGAGTGTACTATCAGAAAAACTTTATATTGTTTGGATAACAAACAATGAAAAGGAAAAGGAAAAAGAAAGTTCTCTTATTTATTCCTTTAACACACAATCAAATGGATAATTATATATCCTATGGATAGATTTTTTTTTGATCTTGGTTTGTTTGGTTTTCTTATTGGTGTTATTAAGTGTACTGTTAGAAAAACTTCTATTGTTCGGATAACAAACAGTGAAGGGGAATAACCATGATTTCCACTAATTTCCAGTGAGTCTTTTTAATTTTGCATTTGAGAATATCAATAATGAACTTAGAGTCATATTCCACATGTATGTTGTATATGTCTTTGGCAATTCAATAATGAACTTGGGTATGTCTTTAGCATAAAACTTTCTTTCATATCTATCAATTTAATATTTATGTCTTGGTGGCTAAGAAAATCCAAATTGGACTATATGTAGAGGATCTAAAGTTTCACATGAATTGCCACAACATTTGCATATGGAAACCAAATTGATCCCCACCTTCAAAGTAATCTCATCTATTGGGACTATACTCAACTTTATAAATAAACTTAAAAAGACCTATAGGTCTGAAATCATACAATAAGCCACGTTATTTGATTTGGGAATCAACATAATATTTGTGTTAGTTTAGATTTGGGCAATTCACCTCTAGCAAAAAAAAAAAAAAAACACACACTAAATTTCATTAATCTCTAAAGTTATCTAGACCAGAGAAACTCTTTGAACTAATCTCGGAACAAAAAAAATACCAGTTACCAATTTGCATTAATATCTGAACAAAAATACCAAATATGTCTCACACATAGCAATGTAGCCAATTAACACTAAACCCCGCACATGCAATAACCACCTGCAAAATCACCAAACTGGAACAAGTATTATCTATAATGTATTAATCTAAAAACATCATGTTATCCTGTATGAATGTGTTCATTATTTATTTCTCTTGCCATTTAACTCATGGAAGAACATTCCATCCACCTCCCAAACCTAGAGATCACACTTTACACACGTTTTCCCTAGTCCCATACCTAGGACATTTCTAATAGAAAAATATAATATTCTCTAATCTCATACTTAGATAAGAAAAACATGTACAAAGAAATTATAAGCTTGTAACTCCAGACCCGAGTTTGGGTCATCTATTTGGACTAACTCATACCGGCATCGAGGTGTATGTTTAAATTGAAAATGCATCCAAGTATTGTTTGTGAAAGTCATGATCACTTGCATATTATTTAGTGGTTCAATTAAATTATTAAAGAAAATATTTTAGAGAATGTTACTAAATAATAGAAAATCATCAATTTAATATAATTATTACAAACTTTATTGTGTAAAGTCATGAAGTCCAATTAATACATAAATAGAAATACAATAATTTGTGACTGGAAGACCACATTGTGGTATGGAGTGATACTGAAATATTTTCTAAGGTCCACTTCTCTTCTCCATCACTTTGTTGTTGTCCTTATCCAATGTAACGAGGGGGGGGGGGGGGGGGATTAGCAAAAGAGGGGAATCAGCAAAATCCTAGTACAGATATATAATAGCAGACTAGTGTAATATACATATACCATGCATTTTAATTATGAATTCATTTAATTTGATTTAGTCTTTCAAATGGAACTATGACACATGGAAATATCATACTTGGCTATGTGCTAAATACACATTTTAATTATTTTAAACCGACTCCTACCCGAGTCCTAGTGTTTTACCTGTTTAGTTAATCCTTTATCATTTTTGAACACCAAGCTCTTTATTTTATCTTTTATCTCATTTATGGAGTTTTCCAATCCCATTTATTTTCGCAGTCTTACATCATCCCTAATAAATGTGGCGACGATTGCTTTACTGGCAATTTTTTTTAGGTCTAAGACGAATCTGCATCCTAGGGTTCTAGGCCCTTCTTAAATTTCTTGGTAGCTTTAAGTATCTTTCTTTTACACTTTAGTAATGTCTTTACACATTTCCACATTTTTAACCGCGACCGATGAGGTCAAACCATCCAAGGTAATTTCTACCTTGTACATGATTTGATCATCAGTTACACACTTTGAACATATATTTTCAGTTTAAGGGTCCTTATATTCAAATTGTTTCACAAGACTTAGAGTTTCCTTTCATCTCCGAAAGTTTAGACTACTTTGTTATTCTTTCTAAAATTAAGTTCAAATCCATAATATTCAAGTTTGAGGACCATTAGTAACATTAATAATTTCTCTTAAGTTTATTCTACAAAATGTGTAATTTTATGAGTTTTTTTGTAAAATTTATAATTTTAAGGAGAAATATAGAATTTCCATAACTTCAGGGGTTGTTCGTAATATTTGATATTTTAGGGACTATTTTTCAATATTTATAACTTTAGGGTTATTTTGAAATATTTGCAAGTTTATACCAAATAATTACAGTTTCTCACTTAAACTTATACATTATGTATTTTCTCATTCATAATATTTGGTGATTTTACCCAACCCATCATAATTGTTATACAACATTTATTCTCATTTTTTTATATATATAAGGGTTTAACTAGTCTTAAAAATGCAACACAATCTAAAAATATCTTAACGATATTTTCTTAAAACATGAATTTTTAAAAGCATACATGCTATCCAAAACACTATATATATGTGTGCATTTTTCCGAAATAGATAATATAAACACTTACCTCAAAATGAAAAAAAATCTTTTTCATAGGGTTTTAAGTCCTTGAACGATATTCCTAAGCCCTTGGATTTCATCTAAAATAATCCAAGAATAAAAACCTTCTTGCAAGTAGATAACACTCAAAGTTTACTCTCTCACAATTTGATAATTTTTTAGGGTGTAAGTGCTAAGGAAACAATGTTCACAAGGGTGCAAATTTATAGCAGCAGGAGGTTGGTTTGTCTTTATGTTGAAGTGAAATAGGCAGATGGTTTATGAGAGGGGAACAATGTTTATAAGGGATAAATAGAGGAGGAGTACTACTATGTTGACAACACAAATGGGTTCATATAAATAATCTGAAAAGAGGGCAATGGTGCTGGGTGGAAGATCCTAATTATGTGGCCAAAGTACCAAGTGGGGTTGGAAATATCCACCCAAAGCTTTACTACGCAATGCTGTAGCCTAAAATAAATAACCTGAATTAAAGTCATGATTGTGCCCTTATCCTGCGCTACCATAACTTTATTCCAAGCCATTACCGCGGTTCAGCACGCGACCCTCTCTTTCTCAATCAACCTCCATAGCTGTTTGGTTAACCACAAGTGCAGTCTAGGGGAAATAGAGGCCCACCCATGACCCCCAACCTTCCTGTTATTCTAATTCCTTCAATAATGATTTATCTCAACTTAATTCCTCTTTAGTCCACGTACTTAGTTCTCCATATAAATTAATTTCCCTTTTCAATGTTACTCATAATAGTTACCTCATATTATCAAATTTCTACCTTAATATCATTCTCAAAATTTTTAACATAATTTTAATAATCACTTTAATCTATCCATGATAATTAAACATTCACAGTAATACTAAAATAATTAGCCAAATTAAATGCTACAAATGCACAAAAATAACAAGACTTTATTATAGTATCATGTTATTTAATTATTAAATATCCGGTTATTACACAAGCTATGTGCCCAATTCCCATGTATGTAACCCACCCATATAAGTATAACCTAATTCTAACTCGTATAACTTGATAAGTTTGACAATATTAATATTTAATTATTCCAACAACAACACGTTTGATTTCCTATTTCAATGTCATCTTCTTTTATTTTATATTCATTTAAGACAGTTATACATAAATTTCGTAATCCAATTCACAATTCTAACATCATATTTCAACAGTTCAGAGTATGAACTTACTCTGTTCATATGAGATTTCATCAATCGATAGCATATATCAAGGTAATCATGCGAATAAAAATCCTATAGAGCATATTTAAATTCTCTAACCATTATTCATCTCTTTACAATTTCATGAGCATTAATATATTTTTGGTGTCCACACCTAGTTATCGTATTTAATTCATGATTTATAACATTACTAAAATTCCACAACATAACCCAATTCCAAAAAATCAAGAAAAGTTACAAGTATTGGACCAAAATTTCCAAAGTATTTATAAAAATAAAATTATTATGTTCCTCTTTCCCTAATTAAGTTCCTAATCAATTTGAAAAATAACATATGATTAGGGTTTAGGAAACATTTAATTCATATTTAATTTAAGGAGAAAAGTAGAGTATTCTTGCCTTATATGAGATTCTGGAAAATTGATTTTGAAAACTTGACCTTCCTCTAAAAAGCTTTAATCAATCCTATTTATGTTTCTTCAAACTCCAAGTGCAAGTGCAAGTGCAAGTGCTTCCAATTTTAGGTTAAAAGTTGATTTAATAGAGGTTTATAAAGTTAGGTATGAAGAAATAAGAGTAGTATAACTTTTGTTTTGAGAGAAAAGTGTGAAAACATATGAAATTTCGTGTAAAATGCCCCTTTAAATATCCCATTCGTAATCTAATATTTAAATTTCTAGCTTCTCGAAGCTCCTCTCTCGAAGCCACTCACATTGATCTTTCACTCTCTTTGAATTCTAAACCCCCTGACTCTCTTTTTGCTAAAAATCCATGGGCAAAATCTTTTGCTAGCGTGGTATCCTCAAACTCATTCAAAGAACCATCATTGAAGCTTGCCACTTCCTTCAAAGGTGACGACATTCAAGCCCTTACATATACTTTTAAACGTGCAGTTATTGGTAAATTTTCTCATGGCCATCCCTCTATGGATGTTATAATAAAAACCCTACTTATGTTCTCCTGAAGGACACCTATACAGTTGGTCTATTTAATCCGAAACATATTCTAATTTGACTCAACTGTGAGGAAGACTTTACAAGATTATGGTTGCATGATCGATGGTTCGTTGGTAATTATCTAATGAGAGTTTTCAAATGGTCATATGATTTCTAGATAGATGAGCAAAACCCTATTGCACATATTTGGATCAATTTTTCAAACCTCAAAAATTCATTTTTTTTAATAACTATGCCTTCTATTCCATTGCACAATTGGTTGGTAACCACTTAAATGGATTCATCAACTGTCACCACAAATATACCTATTATTGCAAGAGTTTGTGTCAAAATTCATTTGATTCTTGAAAGACCAAGTAGGGTTTGAATAGGTTGTGGGGACAATGGATTTTTCAAGATTTTTTGTATGAAGATATCCCAAAGTTCATCACTTACAGCAAGAAGAAAGGCCATGCTATTGACTCAAGTTTCCTCAAAAGACAAAGGAATATAGAGTTGCATTGAATCAAGCTATAGAGGTAATGGAATCACAACCCTCCACCAATGTGTTAAAAGTGCATGTTAAAGATCCTCCTCCAAAGGTTGCAAAAGATACCTCCCTACCTATAATTGAAGCTGATACTAGACCTCATAAATCAATCCCTAACAACAAGAAAGATCCCAAAATTTAAGTTACCAAGGAGAAGAATTCCACCTCTAATAACTCAATCAGAGACTTTGAAGTGCCTTATAGCAGTAATAAGGAGTATGCAGATAATATGGCCCATATAGCCTCCAAAGAAGCAATTTGTACTCATATTGAAATGATTAAGCATATGATATTAGTGAAGAGAGATTCATGATAGTTGACCACTGTAACTTATCCCCTAGAACCACTGACTTGCCAGATTATGAAAGAAATCAAGAGTCAGTTAAGTTATATTCCTCAGACTCTGAATTAAAACAGAAGATTAGAGTGCCTACTCAAGAAGAACTGAAGATATTTGCCTCTTGTATTGATGATAAAATCAAGAGGTATAGAGAGGCTAAAGAGAAGGACAACAAAAACATGTCACATCACTGTGTGGGGAATTCAATATCAATCCTGGAAGGAGCCAAAAAGAAACCCATCGACCCCATTTTCAAAAGGATCGCTAGGTCTGAATTAAAGTCCATCTATAATTTTTCTTCTCAAAAGTTTTGATGATTATTTTCATTTGCTGGAATCCAAGGGGTGTAGCTAATAAGCCATCTAAAAGAAGAGTTAAAAAATTATGGAAAAGTCACAAGCTTCCTAATAGAGCTTTGCTGGAACCAAAAATGTATGTTGATAAGATTAATAATGTGAAGATGAGGTTGAATTATGAAGGTTGCATTCATAATATTTCTAATAAAATTTATTTTTTGGAGATTTGTCTTGAAAGTTGAGTGGTTCGTGATTCTAACTAGTTGTTAGGTATCAAAATTCAGCATATCCTTTTGAAGAATAAGATTATATATTCTTTGGTGTATGCAAAGTGAACAAAATATGATAGAATCCCTTTATGGTTTGATTTGGAGAAGTTGTCTACTAGTAGTGTTCGTATGCTGGTTATAGGAAATTTTATTGTTGTGGCTCGTCAAGAAGAGAAGATTGGAAGTAATGAAGGGGATTGTAATGATGTTCAAGATTTCAATAAAGCTTTGACGAATTGTGGTTTGGTTTAAATAAGTTATAGTGGTTCAAAGTTGACATGGTGTAACAATAGACATTCTGATGGGATCATTTTCTCAAGGCTTGATAGAGGACTTTCTAATGTTTTTTGGTATAATGACTTTCCTTCCTCATCTATCACTCATTTAAATATAAATTGCTCAGATCATTCCCACTTCTTCTTTCTATAAAAAAAATACCCATGATGATTGCCTAAAGCCATTTAAATTTCAAAACATGTGGTGTTCTCACCCAGATATAAAAGAAATTATCAAGAACAGTTGGGATCTCCCAATTTTGTCCTTTCTAATGAATTATTTTGCCAATAAACTATAGAGACTTAAAGAATACCTTAGAGAATGGAACAAAGCCTATTTTAAAGATGTTTTCCAATCTGTTGAGAGACCTTGAAGATGAACTACCACTACACCAAATACTAAATTGTCACCTTTGAGACGGCCAGACTTGTCACGGTCATTGACCGTAACAATTTTAAAGGGTTGTCATGGTCAAAGACCTTGACAAGTCCGTGACAACTCTTCTCATTAAATCCTTAGGTGCCTCTTTTTTTCCCACCATTTCCTTTCCCATTATTTTCTCTCTACTGCTCGAGCGATGGTTCTCTTTCTCTCTACATTTCAGGTCACTTTTTCTCCTCTCTCTCTCTCTCTCTCTCTCTCTCTCTCTCTCTTCCTTTGTATATATGTGTGTGTAGGTGTTTGCATGTGTGTGTGTGTGTAGGTGTGTGTGGGGAGGGTGGGGGTGGACAGCGTGGGTGGGGGTAAGGGTGGGGCAGGGTGGGGGGTGGGTGGGCAGTGGTGGGGCAGGGCAGGGCGGGGGCCGTGTTTATTGGTTTGTAGGGGTTTGTGTGAGTGTGTATGAATTAGTGTGTGTGATATTGAATTAGCCGATTTGATGTGCCCCAGCCTTATAACATGAATTTCATTAGTATTGATATTGAATTTGAATTGAATTGAATTGAAATTGAATAAAATTGAAATTGAATTTGACATTGAAATTGAAATTCAATTTCAACTGAATTGAATTGGTATAAATTGAAATTGAATTTGAAATGGTATTGATATTGGTGTAAATTGGTATAAATTGAAGTTGAATTTGAATTAAATGAAACATACTTTAAATTAAATGAAACACACTTTAAATTATATATAGTGCGCATAGATACTAGCCTTCTAGTTCTTATGCATACGAATTCAGTAGCCCTTAGACCTGTTCGAGAGTCATTACCCCTGTAATGAGATCTCTCGAATTGTCTCGTTTGGATCGTTTGGGACTGCATAGTTTTCGTATAATAATATTCTTAGTGGCTTAAACTTGTTACTTTGGGGGGAAGTTCTGCACTCGTATCTTAATGTTCTCTGGGTACATACTAGATGATGCGATGTTAAGTGTTATTTGAATTGATAAATTGAAATAACACTCACACTTGCGAATCTATGTCGTGTACTTGGAGAACTATGGGGATATGTTGTCGAATTTTCCTCAAATTGGAACAATGTGCATGAGCTGTTAAGTATATTATAGTATTATACGGTCTTGAATGGGATAGGACCACCCACCCTTTAGAGGAGATGGTGGAAATAGGAATTTGAATGCACGAATAAATTTACATTAAGTCAACTTCTTATATAACCCTTGCTTCGGGGGGTGCATGCCTGAATGTATTCTCATTTGAATGAACGATATTTATAACTAATTTAAATTACATATAGCGCGCACTGATACTAGCCTTCTAGTTCTTATGCGTATGCATTCAATTGGTGAGTGTTTATACTAATGGGAACTAAATGTTTACACTTTTGTTTATACTAATCCATGAATATAAGCTTTTTACCCATAATAGGTGATTGACTATAGTAGCTGTGATGGGATATCCTAAATACAAAGAGTGGATGGGTGAAACAAATAGATTAGAGGAAGTGTTTCGCAGAGGTGCTAATGAATTTGTGAAATACGCAAAGAGATGTCATGATAATGAAGAGTTTTCGTCTCCGTGTGCTAGGTGTAAGAATGGTAAGGTGTTTGAGCGGAAAATAATTGAACTAAATTTGTTAAGATGGGGTATGCAAAATAGTTTTTGAATTTGGGTTTTTCACGGGGAATCGAAAGTTCCTTTTGTCCCCGAGCAACCTTCATAACAACCTTCAACAAGTAGGATAGATGTACTAGGGGAGGATGACAATGTAGATCATAATATGCTAGAGAATTTAGTTGATGACGCATATGGAGTTCACGAAGTGGAAGAGAATGAGGTCACAGATGATGTATAAGGTTCAAGTGGTCATGAAGATATTGTGATAAACCTTGACGATGACTACCAAAGTTTAAAATTTAAGGCGACCTAACCGTTATACTCTGTCTATGAGAAAGATCAGACAACTTTACATGCTATGGTTGGTTTGCATAGTTTGAAGACCCAATATGGTTGTCTGGCAATAGTGTGACAAGAATTTTGAATTGGGTGAAGGGATTTCTACCCAAATAGAATACGCTTCCAAACAACTATCCTAATGTGAAAACATTTTGAAAGGTTTGGGAATGAAGTATAAATCAATTCATGCTTGTGTGTATGACTACATACTGTACCGAAAGGAGTATGAAAATTTCGATCGGTGTGCGGTATCCGATGAACCTAGATATATCCAATCTACTCGCAAGGAAGGCACAAGCTCAAAAGTGCCTCAAAAAGTGTTAAAATATTTTTTCGTTGGGCCTAGATTAATTTTTCTCAGTACCATGGATATCTGAGGCAATTATTTGGTATGCTAGGGAAGAAGCAGGGGATAATCTAATGCGTCATCCTATTAATTCTACATCTTGGAAGATATTGAGTATTGAGTATCCCAATTTAATTGAGAATAGCATAACATTAGTTTGGAAATATCAACAAATGATTTCAATCCATTTGGAAATCTAAGCACCAATCAGAGTGTATGGCCAGTGATCCTAGCCACACTCAACCTCCCTCATTCACAGTGTATGAGACTTGAATTTTCGATGTTGTCTTTGTTAATACCTGGTCCAAAAGCATCAAGTGAGGACATCGATGTCTACCTGGCTCCTTTGATAGAAGAATTAAATGAGTTGTGAGAAAATGGTGTGCAAGTATTTGACTCTTTTAGAAAAGAAGAGTTTACGCTGAAAGCTATGTTGATGTGGACAATTTATGATTTTTCAGCTTATGGGACATTATCCGGTTGTGTAGTATATGGTCATTTGGGGTGTCGTGTTTATGGAGAGGAGACTAAATCTATTCATCTCCCCGCTAGCTAAAAAATGTATACCGTTTCCATAGGAGGTTTTTACCCCTGCTCATAGTTTTATATTTGAGAAAGGTTCCAATTTTTTACAGGGCAGGGTTGAACATACGCTACCACCGAGAAAACTTTCAGGATCAGAAATTAAAAGTAAATCTTCTGATTGTGGCCTTAAATATGCCAGGTAAGAATCCTAAATTTAAGAATGTCAAACATAAGAAGATCCCAACTGGGAATGAAACTAAGACATGAAAAGCATGGTCTAGGAGGTCAATTTTATTTGATTTGCCTTATTGGAAGAATAACCCCGTGCGCTATTGGATGTGATGCAGGTAGAGAAGAGTATCGCTGAACATATTGTGGGCACATGCCTTGGGGGAGTCATTCGAAGGATGGAGAAGATATACGAAAAGACCTTAAATGGTTGAAACTTAAGCCACAACTATGGTTGAAAGAAGATAGTAGGGGAGGGACAATAATTCCCCCTGGTACGTTTACTTTGATGAGTGAGGAAAGGAAGGTGCTTTTAGACACAATATATAATTTAAAGGTTCCTTATAATTTTTTGTCCAACTTGCAAAGTATTATGAATTATGCTAGCCATGATTTACATAAGTGTAAATCCCACGATTGACATGTGATCATGCAATTGGTCCCTCTATTGTTTAAGCACTGTTTCTCCAAGCACAAGGATTTGCGAAGGGTTATTATGCAAATTAGTATCTGCTTCTCACTTTTATGTGAAAAGGTATTCAATCGAGATCACATAGTGGCCGCAAAATTGGCGGTGACCGATGCAATTTTTGTGTTGAAAAAGTACTTTTCCCCATCATTATTTGACATAAGTGTTCACTTGTTAGTACACCTATACGATGAGGCACTTCTTTACGGCCCAGTTAGATATCGGTGCATCTATCCGCTTGGAAGATTGATGAAAGTTTTCAAAGATTACATCAAGAATACACAATACATTGAAGGATCAATTGTAGAGGAATACATCATCGTGGAGTCATAAATCTACACTCGGGAATATATGCTTGACCTGGGCAGTGTGGATGATAGTGATAAGTTCGTCGCTGAGGTGGTCTTATGATGGGAAAATGAGTGAAATTAAAGAGTTTGCAACATGAGCAAGTAGCTCGTTATCTATTTTACACAAATAAAGATGTCGAAGAATGGAAAAAGTAAGTTTAAATGATTTTAACTTTTACATTATTTTATATCTATACATGGTCAATTTTGTAATACGTTCTTCATGATCTATGCAGAAAATATGAAGCGTGTGAGAACAATAAAAGACGAAAAATAATGGCACAATCAGAAAGCGAATTTAGGCTGTGGTTGTCACATGAGGTAATTATAATGAAAATGTCTATTATTAAATTTCACATTATAAGAAAGGTTTACAACTAACTGAATTAATTTATCTATATTCTCAACTCTCAAATACGGGTGATGCGACATTAAGGCTTGCTCATTTAGCCACTAGACCCTGGACCCTTGTTCATGGCACAAGAGTAAAAAAAATATGGATTGAATGGTTACGTACTCAGTGCAAGGGTGTATGAGGAAAATGCAAATGTATAGAACTCGGGCATTTCATACAAGGCTCTTACTTTCTTTCAAGCGAGCGTGAAAGATAAAAAACCTCGTTGAAGCTGAAATGACTTACTATGGTGTAATTCGAAATATATTTGAATTGGACTATGTAAGATTAAAACAGGTAGTATTTTACTGTGATTGGGTAGAAGTTGAGGATATAAATACTTGTAAAGTTAAACTTGCCACCAATTTGATCCTGGTTGACTTGTCCAAGTTGAAGAGTAACGAACAAGTGAGCGATGAACCACTTATTTGTGCTTTTCAAAATGTCAAGCAAGTGTTTTACTCGGAGTATATCAACAATGAGCCATGGTCAATCGTCCTACATGCGCCAAAGCGTCTAAACAGTAGTGTGGATGACTTGGTTGCTCTTACCGAATATCAATCCATTTTTGATAATAACCCGAATTTGAAACAATTTTTTGATTTGTAATAAGTATTCAAATTATATGTAATGACCAGTGGTTGTATTATTCTAGTGCTTTATTATTATCGGACGAAAATTTAATGCCTTTTATTCATTTGTACTTGATCATTTTAATGCTTGTAATAACCAAGTGTATATGTTAATTATGATTTTAATCAATTTAAGCATCAATTCAAAGTCCATGACCCGGGAGAGTGTGTGTGTGTGGGGTGGGGTGGGGGGCAGGCAGTGTGCGTGTGTGTAAATTGAATTTGGTATTAGGTATTAGTATTGGTATAAATTGAAATTGATAAAAATTGGTATTGATATTGGTATAAATTGAAATTGATATTGTATGTATTGTTATTATCGGATTTGATCATTAATTCAAAGTCCATGTACATGTTTGTACTAATAATAACAATTTTTTTACAGAAAATGACTTCATCCCAGCGCTGTAGCAGAGGCGACGAGGGCTCCTCGACCAGTAGGCCCCCAAAATGGGGAAAATTGGGGTCTGTCATTGAGAATAAGATAACAGTGTTAGCTAGATCGCTAGAGTTGCTGAAGGTGATCATTGGCCGGGGGTACACTGATTAGAGGGTCGTGCCTAATGACCTCCAGATGAACATCCGGGGGGTACTACAGGTAGTGTATTTATATTTATATTTATATTTATAAGCAACTAAAACTTACTTTATTTTTGGTTTGTATTTGTTTGACAGGAACAATTTGGCCTGCCCCTATATCTCCGCGACTCCACATTGGAATAGTTAAGGGATCAATATAATACGTGGAAGAAGAGTATGCTGGCACAACAATTTGGTAAGACTCAGGAGTCCATTTTGACCGTACGTGAGACCGTCCTCTCGTAAGAGCCGATCTCACTGGCAAAGGGGAAAAAGTTTGTCGACAATGAGATTGATGAGTGGAAATTGGCATCTGTTAACGAAAATGTATTTTATCCCTAATTAATTAATTTAGTTTAATTAATGTACATTTTAGTTTAACTTAATATATTGATTTTGATGATTCCAAACATATTTTTTATAAGGTTATTCTATAGATATTTATTATGGTATTATCCTGTCTATTCACGACTCAACATACCTCGACTTTACACAACGACATATCCGAATAAAGGTATTCACGTGTATTGCATATTTGCACTTGACACATTAGGCACACATGCATATTTCTTGATCTATTTTTTTAATTGTGTGTCTTATTAATTATGAGCCTAAACTTTTTCTAAAAGTAAAATTATATTTTTTTAAATAAGTTGACACTAAATATTTTTGAAGTTAAAAATATTTTTTGGAATGATATTGCATGTGCGTGTCATATTATATGTCTGATATTATATATATATGTGTTTGTGCGCATGATATTATTTTATATGTATTCATGCGTGTATGTTAGGAGATATATATATATATATATAGGTATATTTAATGGGTTGTTATCCTTTTGCTTTAGACAAACTATTGCCTTGCTGTAGAATTGATCGAATTGACCCATAATATCATGCTTTAGTTGTAGCCAAATATCTGATTGCATGTGTGATATTATTGTACTTTGTATATTAGTGGGTTAAAAGCCTTGCATGTACTCTTATGTCCTGCCGATTTGACCTACTAGCTTCAAGCTACCAATGAACTGCCCTTACCACCATGTACTATGCCTACTGCTACACGCCATCTCTGGCCGAATAAACAGTTGGATCTCTTTATAAATGTGTCGGAAATTGTTTATATATATATATATATATATATATATATATATATATATATATATATATATATATATAAATAATCTTTGACCCCTTGTACTTATCCTTGACCCCTTGTACTTCTGCTACATGCGTTGGAACTTGTTTGGCCACCCACTCACTCTGTCTAGAGTAAGGCTATGCCATCATTGGCCTGAAAAGTTAGAAATCTTTTATGTATCTGTTCAGAAATATTTTATTCGATATTTTTTTATATTTGTTCGGTATCAGTTCGAAATGTTTTATCAGTCAGAAATCTTTTGTATATCTGTTCGGAAATCTTATTTATATATATATCTGTCAGTCAAATATTATATATATATATATATATATATATATATATATATATATATATATATATATATATCAGTCAAATATTATATATATATATATATCAGTTTGAAATTTTATATATATATATATATATATATCAGTTTGAAATTTTTTATATATCAGTTCGTTTTTATATATATATATATATCAGTTCAAGAAATATATTTTTTTGGGGTACAATATATATATATATATATATATATCTTATATATATATATTTACCTGCAATCCTGTGACTGGGTTGTACATGTTCTTACTTTGTGCCATTTATTTTCTTGACAGAAAAATGTTCTTAACACACCAGTTATACTCTTTACACAATGGTTCCACATAAATACATCAGTTTTGTATTTTATCCCTTGGACTAACAATCTTCCTGCAGATGGGTTATCTATCAAGCAATCTTCATGTGTCATATACTCTCAGATGTCTATTTCTATACTAAACAGCTATATTTTTACTGAGAAGATAAAAAATGAACATCTGCATATCAGACTTGAAGATCATTTTGAAGCTACACTATCTCAGAATATCAGGAGCATTTAATGCTCAAAATGCATGTGTCTAACAGCTAGTTTTTGGAAGACACATTTAAAGCTTTGAAGAGCTGCATTTTAGATCAAGACTTGAATGAGAAAATGATAAAGACTTGAAATATTATTGAGAGCATTCATTTTACTACTCAGCTACACATTCAAGAGAGCAATAAATTTTATCATCTGCTCAATCATTGAAGAAGAAGACTTGTGCCTACTTCAACATCATTTATTGAAGTCTTATTAAAGAAGGAGAAACTCAGATTACAAATTGTATTTTAAGGAGTTTCAGTATTGTATCTTGTACTACAAAAATTCAGATTTGTTGTGAAGCTTTGTTGAAGCTTCGGTTTATACCGGTGATTGGTTCCTACCCGCAAGTGGGCCACGGGGTTTGAAGCTCGGAGTTAGCTTGCAAACAGTTGTACGCGGTGGTTTGATCCTACCCGCAAGTGGATCAGGTTTAGTGAAGCGCAAAGGAGACGGGGGCTCTAGGCCCGTGGACGTAGGCCGGGATTTGGCCGAACCACGTTAAATTTCGGTGTCATTTATTTTCCGCACTTTTATTTATTTATTTGCACATGCTTGCTTGAGTTAATATTTTCAGCACACTATCTTGCAAATAAATTAATTCCGAAATTTGACTAAATAAATTTTAAGGTTAAAATAATTATTTTTGAATTAAATAATTAATTTCAGAATATCACTTAATATTAAATACGAAAATTAATTTAATATTCCTAGAGTGTTAAAATATGTATTTCTAGTTGCTTAAATTAGTTGGTTGCATTTATTTGATTTTGTTAAATTTATTCTTTACAATTTTTATTAATCTGAAATTTGTCTAAGTGATTTAAATTTAATATTTTACTAAAATATTAATTTGACTTAAAGTTTGTAAAAACTCAATTCACCCCCCCTCTTGAGTATAATCTGGGCAACAGCATCTCGCCAATCGGGGAGGGACAATTGGGTGAAAAAGTTGGACAGGCACTACTTCGAGCGGAAGTCTTACGCCGAGGTGGAGCATTTGATGGTAAGTTTTTATGTTATTCTAATTTAGCATTACTTACTAATTTTGTATTATTTTATTTCAGGACACGGGGCTCGATGCCTATGTGGCAATTCAGACAAAAAAGGGAAAGGACAAGGAGGTGGTTCCGAGCGTCGCATCCACCATTGTAAGTTATAAATGTTTAATTTTTTTAATTACGTTATAATTTTTTTATTTACTTAATTAATTAATCGTGTACTTTTTGTATTATCAGGCAAAACTTAAGGAAGTGCATGCGTCACAGTCTGATGCTGACAAAGTATCTTTGGCTACGGACGCACTCAACCAAGTTCTCACAAGGGGAGGACTAGGGGGTGAGCTCACGGGTGGAGAAGTAGTGGATCATCAGAATGGAGACGAGCAATATTGGGTTGGCACATAAGGTGGACACGTATGACGATAAGCTATCAAGGTTGGAGGCTACGGTCCTAGATACGTACGCCTTCATGATGCATCAGCTGGGCAAGGTCAAGGTCAAGGGGAAGGGGAAGGGAAGGAGAAGGAAAAGGAGAAGGAGGTAGAGGTAAACGGGGACGAGGACGAGGACGTCACTTCTTCATCGCCGATACGCACGGACTCGACTCCATTTGATCCATTTTCCATCGTGACCCCCATCGAGCAGCCTATGTCAATAATCGATTGGCCAAGCATGTTTATACTCGATATATATTGTGGGGAGCTAATAAAGGGGGTTGAGGGACCCGGGCTTCCTCCCGGGTATGGTGGTTTATGGACGTAGCCTCCAAGACATTGGAGCAAAGGTGCTCATCACGCATGTGGTATCTGGAAAGGAGAACTCACATTTGTGGTTGCACGAATAATGAAGTTTAACACATATTGAGGGGTGTGTCAATGCATATGTCGTGTGGCCTTCCTTCCTCCTCCGACCTGCTCAATGCAAATGACATTATTTCTATCTATTTTATTTGGATATTGGATTGTATTTGTATTTTTTTAATTTGGTACATGCTGGTTTGGATATGGATATTTGTATTTCTATTTTATTTGGATATGAATTATATATGCCATGATTTGGTACATTATTTCTATTTTGTTTGAATATATGCTGTTTGGACAGGTACAATTTTGCTATAACAGGTACAATTATACTGCTGGGCAGTGGCAAGTGGCCAATCTGCCCAATATTTTTTTTTAAATTCTTCCCATAATTATTACAGTCAAAGACCATGACAAGTCCTTGACAAAGAATCTGGTCATGGACTTGTCACGGTCATTGATCATGACAATTTTTTTTATTTTTGTCACGGGCTTGTCATGGTCTTTGACCATGATAAAACTTGTTAAGGTCAAAGACCGTGACATGACCGTGATAAGTTTAATGAACTTATCACGGTCTTTGACTGTGACAAGTCCATGACAAAGGCAGTTGTCACCCCCAGACTTGTCATGGTCAAAGCCCTTGGCAAGTCGACTGTTTTGGTGTAGTGTACTTCAAAAGGAATTTTAGTTAAAGAAATGCTTTAGTATTGAGAATAGGAGTAAGTTATTTGAATATAAAGCAAGGTTTAATGCTTTTATGAAAAATGAAAAAGTTTTCTGCAATAAAAATCCAACATAAAATAGCTTAAAGAGGGATATTCTAATACATAATTATTTCATTCTACTGTCAAAGCTAGGGGAAAAAAACTGGATATTTTCCATATTAAGTATAAAGATTGGCATCTTATATAAGAGGAAAATATGATTCAAGAAGCTTTCGTTGATCACTTCGAGTCTCATCTTCAGATAAACCTATTGTTGATTGCTCTAATCTTATTGAAGTAATCCCCAAAACTATTTAGTGTCTCCATAATTAAAGATTGACTTCTTTTCTTGGTGAATAGGAGATTTTTAATGTTATATCTGATGTGAATAACAATAGTGCTGTGGTCTAGGTGGTTATGCAGGGGTTTTATACTTTAAGTTTTGGAAGATTATCAAAAAGGACCTCATTAGATCAATTTATTCATTTTTTGCAGGTGCATCCATCCCTACCAGTTGGTCTAGCACTACTATAGTGCTTATTTTAAAAACCAGTAAGCCTAGTCAATGATCCAACTTCAAGCCGATCAGTCTTTATAATTTCTCATTCAAAATCATTTCAAGGATCAATTCTTCACGACTTTTATCTATCATCTCACACATCATTTCTAAGAATCGTTGTGGCTTTATCAAAGGAAATAGTTTATTTGACAACATTCTATTGGTTCAAGAGTTAGTTAATGATCAGGGAAAGAAGGTTTATGGTAATAATGGGATTAATAAGTTGGATATTGAAAAATCATATGATAGAGTGTCTTAGCTCTTTTACATCAAAGTTGTAAGGGAATTTAGGTTCTCCAAAGGTTTTATAGACATGGTCTAGTGGTCTAGAGGTCCTTTCCAACAACTTATTCTCTATCTTTGTAAATTGCAAATTGGTAGGCTTCTTTGTTTCCACTAGGGGTCTAAACCAAGGATACCTACTTTCCCCAAGTATTTTTATAATTGTTACAAAAGTTTGGAGTAGAGGTTTGGATAGGATCATTAGGCAAAAAAAGGTGATTCCTTATTCAGTTACTAGTGGTTGTATGCTTATTTCTCATCTTGGATTTACTGATGATTTGATTTTATTCTCTAATGGAGAGAAAAGGAGTATAAAAAAGTTGATGGAGTTTTTGAATCAGTATGAAACAGCTTGAGTTCAATTTATAAGCAAATCCAAAAATCCCTTCACAATGGATTTTAAGATTTATGTAGCTTTAAATAGTTGATAGGTAATTTCTCCAGCATATCCTTTAAACTCCACCCGATTAAATATCTAGTGATGATGCTAGAATTAGCACCACCAGGTAAGGTGTTTTCAAGCTCAATCTAAGAACAACAATGGCAGCATAGTTACGTAAAAGGTAGGATAATGAGATGAGGAGAAGAGGAAAGAGCACCAGAATATAAGTGGTTCAGCCTAAATTGGCCTACGTCCACTGTGTGTGAATAACCTCACTGTAATAAGGCACTGATGGCCATGGATACAATACACATAAGCTCACTTTCTCTCTCTACTGTGTGTATAAGATAGAGTTTCAGCTAGGGTTACCAATTTCGGATCCTTTGCAAGGTAGAGGATGACCTCTATATATAGTACCTAGGGGGTGTAATATACCCCCCATGCATGTAATGTGCATGTGTGTGTTTTGATCGAGTGGAAAACCGAGCGTCCGTGTAAATACGCTAGTCGTTGTTATCGGCTTCCAACCACAATATAAAAAAACCTAAACTTTAACTACACTCTTGCGGAGTATAGTGGCGAGTCTGGGTATCGAATCCACAGGGAAAAAGGGACAACGAAGTTGTGATGACGGGAAAAGACAGAGGAATCCTAACTTTGACTCTAAAAAGAAAGGGAAAATGATTTGATTTTGGGAATGATTATAACTAAATGCAAATATAAAATTATAAAAAAAAATTGCAACTACACTAACCTACCTAAATTATGAATGAAGGATGATTTGAAACTTTTTATTTTAAATGATGAGAAAAATAGGACGGGACTACAATCCCCCAACCCTAGTGTAGTGATGGTATAAAACTAATCGTAAATTTAACTGATTAATTTGACCCAGAATTTAGTACTCCCAAGCATTACGTATACGAGGATCAAGCCCGCGTCATACTTAATCTGAGGATGAGTAAATCAGTATCGCGATAGTAGCACTCGAATTGCACTCTAAATCATCACGAGTACCCAGAGGCAAACGAGATATAAAGATCTACAATTGTTGTGTAACTACGCAATACGGTCATAACCAATCACTAAATTCAGCGGATTAATTTTATACGCACGCACTAACACATCAGGCTGCGTTCATGCATCCCAACCTTTAAAAACCTAGCCTAACATGGTGAATAATAATAAAAGTGCTGGAAATTAAAGTTACCACGATTGAAGAATAAGAACATGTAAGAAGAAATCAAAGATTGAAGAAAAACTAGAAAAGCTTTTGAATTAATGTTGCAAAATATGTGAATCTTTCTCCTAGATGTTCCTACTTGTTATGGAGCTTTTACATCAATGAAATCTTTATAAAAAGAGTCCTAATGACTAAATATACAGGCTAGAGGTCCTTTAGAAGAGTCCCTAAAACATAAAACTCTTTTGGCTAAAAGATAAGCACAAAATAAAAATCCCGTATCTGCCAATTTGTCACACTTAGAAAGCGTGACTAATTTTGTAACGGATCTGGAGCGTGATTAATTTCATAACGGATCTGGTGCGTGACAAATGGGCGGACCGGTTCTTTTTTCTCAGCTTCGGTTCGGTTCGGGTCTGACAGCTTTTTTCTTGGATTTCTTCTCAACTTCAAATTGGCATAACTTCTTCACCGTAGCTCGGATTGAGGTGCCGTTTTTTCCAGTGTTCTTGTAATTAAAAGCTCTTCAACTTTCCAATTGTCCCCACCTCCAGATTAAGACTGAAAAATTATGAAAATGCCCTTCAACTCCCCGATTCTTGGTTTCTTTCACTATTTTGAGTTCTCTTTTCCATCTTTCTTGCATGAAATATCTGTAAAACACATAAGAGATACCCAAAATACAAAATACTTACCAAAAAGGGTTAGTATAATAGATATGAGATAAAACCAAGCTATTTACACCGCACGGGATCATAAAAATACCGAAATTAAGGGGATAAATGTGAAGAATTTATGCCTAATCATGTTTGCCTCACCAATATGGAAAAGCCATCTGTCACTGTCACAAGTAGAGAATGATGATGAAATATTCTCCCCGCGTGTGGGGAATAATATTGTTATACTGATATGTGTCCACGTGCCCTTATCCAAATGTCAACAGATGCTCGGCTATCGTGCTTGGTGTATGACCTCGGCCTCGGAGTGGCCGAGGTTGGTAAGTCTAGATGCTCGTTCAGTCCGAGGTGACCATGGAGGTCTCGGCTTAATCCCAGCCGAGACAATGGACAAGATCGGCCTGAGTCGAGGTTGAGCTGGTGTGTTTGGAGCATCGACTAATGTGTTGATGAGGTTGCCAATGGCTTTTTGCGAGCTCGGCCTATATCTAGCCGAGGTTGCCATTCCAAGGTATACGAGAATGCTACTGATCCTTGTGATGCATGCGGTCCCTTAGAGAGGCTGGTGGTAGTGTCGGCCTGGGCCGACCTTGCTATGTCCAAGTGCTGATGCCGCATGCCCAAGGCTTGTCCAATGTCGGCCACGATCTCGGCCGAGGTTGGTGTCTCCGAGCCGAGGTCACACTTGGGGCATATCAATTACCCCCAACCCTTAGTTACATGTGAAAGCAGGTGACTATGGGGTCTACAACTCCGAGGTCCTATTGCTCTGTACCAATATTCTTTTTCTGACACTTGTCAATTACTGAAGTGGCACGCGTGTCTGACAAGGGTAATTATGCTGGCTGTCTGTTGGTCTCCCAAGGCAATGATGGGCCTTGGGGAGTGTGCATTCATATTTAAGGATAAAAGTCCTATTTTCTCTTCTGTCTTCTTCATTTCTCTCCTTCTCCGAACTTAGCCATTTCTGCAACTCTCTCTCTCTCTCTCTCTCTCTAGAAGAACTCGTGATTGGAAGTACATTTGGGGGATTCTTTACTGGGATTCCTTCCTCGATTTTCCTCACCTTTCTTCAGGTACCCCTCGTTATCTCTTCCTCTCCATTTTGCTGTCTGTCTTGCTCTTTGCATTTTCCGGCTGGTTCATGCATTTTTCGGTGATCTCATGCATTTTCTGGTTAGCTTATGAGTTTTCCGGTTGATTGTTCATACACTGTTCTTGCTCAAAAACCTAGCTTTGATCTTTAGCCAAATCACCAGCGTTGTTTGTTACTTAGGAGAGTTGGGTAAGTGTATAGTTCGCCTCGTATGCTCAGACCCCTTTACCAACTTCTTGAGGAGTTCGCCTCCCTTAGGGAGAAGACTTTAGTAAAAATCAGACAAATAGAAAGAGCCCAGGAGGAGGCTCGTAGGTCACAAGAATTCCCTATTAGACCCATCTTTCCACCACCCCTGACGGTGATATATCATGATCCCTCAGAGTCTTTCAATCAGGCAGAGGTTCCTGTCGATCCTATATCAATGTCTGAGTCTGAGTCTTCCACCTCAGAACCCATGTCCGTGGATTTCTTCCAGGAGGCCATGGACTTCTCAATTCGGGAAGATCAGGCCGAGGTCTCCAGCCGGGCCTCATCTTATAACAATTCAAGCACCTCAGTCTCTTTCTCAGAGGTTGAGATCGTCGAGCCGAGTTTGGCCATTCCACCACCACTTGACACCATTCCTCTTTCGGCCTTCACCGGTGACGAGTTTGCTCAGAGGTTCCCGGGTAACCCATCAACATCTACTCCGGCCGACGTTGAGCTAGATGATGATGACGTTGAAAGTGATGTCGACGTCTCTGAGGCGGCCGAGATCGAGAGTACTGTAACTGAGGTAGACCTCCTTTGCTTCAGATATCTGTATTCCATTAGTCCCTCCATAAAGCTAAGAAGACCTCTGAGGGAAGAGAGGGCTTTTCACGACCGAGACGGGGAAATCTGCTTATACGAGCAGATGTTCAAGTTGGGGTTTCGTCTGCCCATCCATCCCATTATCAAATCTATCCTTTACTATATCAATTTGGCCCCCTCTCAACTATCCCCTAATGCCTGGAGGGTCATAATAGGGGCCATAGCCTTATGGAAGGCTATCCACCACTCAGACCTCCCAGTTCAGGTCTTTGTAGGTTGCTATGTCCCTTCCTTAGCCAAAAATCATCCGAGCTACTATCATTTTGTAGCTCGGAAGCCTGAAAAAAAGATGCTTCAAATAACTCAGACTTCAACCACAACTGGAAGCCACGATACTTTTTTGCTTCTGGACCATGGGAATTTGGCCCATGTGCTCCCTCATCCATTCTAGAGCCGAGGATGCCCCTGAGGTGGGGTAAGGTCACAATGTTTGCGAGGGCTGACCCTGGCCTGAGCCCACAAAATCTTCAGAAGGTGAAAGACCTTCAAGATCAGGGGGTACATGATCTATTCGTTAGGTTCGAACACTTGATGACCCCCCACTACCTCTCTGAGACAGATCTGGGTGGAAGTCCTCTTTCCGAGCTTGGTAAGCGCTTTCTTTTTATAGTTGAACCTCTGAGTTTATTTATGTCTGATTTTCTAACTCAGATCTATTAATTTTGTAGAGCGTCCAAAGGATATCTCAGACAAACTCTGGGAAATGGCTGCTCCTAGCTTGACGAGACTTGCAAAGAAAGCAGGCCTTAATGCTCCTCCCCTAGCTCCCTCTGACTCAAATCCCCAAGCCACAAAGAAGAGGGCTTCTACTGAACATGCCCCTGAGGATGAGAGGCAGAAGAAAAAGAGTGCCGATACTGCCATCCCCATCTCTTCAGCAGACGCCTTGTCGACTCGTCTAGAGTAGTTGAATATTACTGACAGCATAGTTGGCCATAGTCTGCAGGCCCTAGATGCCTGCGGCTCTACAATGATAGAGGCTAACAAGTGCTTCTTCCGGTCACTTGACACTCCCTTGTTGGTTGAGTTCGGCATCCACAGATCCATCCAGGTATGACCTAATATTTCTTTGTAATTTCTAAGTGTAACCTCTGATTTGTCTTTGACTCATTTCTGATCGCAAAATATGCAGGGCCTGGCAGCGATGCACCACCTCTCCAATTGGACTCTGAGGAAGTTGCCCCTCATCCAGAAGGGTCAAGAGGCCGAGAAGGTCCAAAGTTCTTTGAACGCAGAAATTGACCGGCTGAAGTCTGAGTTGGGTGAGTCCGATAAAAAGGTGAAGGGGATGGAGAAGGAGGTCTCTCGGCTTAACAAGGACCATGCTGCAACTCTGAAGGCCAAGGACGATGTTCTGCAGCAGAAGGTCAGCTCGACCGTGAAGGCAACCCTTGATGATGCCTCAGAGGGGATAATATCCGAGTACAAAAGTTCTGATGAGTTTATGGGCTTTGGCTTTGAATACCTCGAGAGAGGTATCAAGGCTACTACCAAGTGGGCGGCTGTCAAGGAGAAGGAGGCTGGCACTTTTAAAGCCTATGACTTTATAGGCCTTGGCTTTGCTAATCCTCAGCTTGCCCAGGCCCTTCAGGAGGTTGAGGAGGAAGCTGCCGCGCCTACCGAGACTGCTACGTTGGACGGCACAGAGGTTGGAGGGGCAGACTACCATGATGACGTTGCCGAGGTGACCAACGTCGTCGAACTTAATCAAATCGAAGGCACCAGCATTCCTCTCTCAAACCCTTAAAGAGAATCTCTGAATTTTTTTGTAGCCCCTGAAATTGTAATCCCTGCACATTTATAATTTCTGAATGAGAATGGCTCTTACTTTTCTATTCTTTGTAACCTCTGAATATTTATAATCTCTGAATGTGTTATTCTCTGAATGTGTTATTATCTGAAGAGGACCATCTTCTTTTGTTGTATGTATGTCGTGATGTTTTTTCTCTAAAGCTTATGCAATGGTGTTTGCTTAAACCAAATTAGTAGTCTGAGCTCAGACCTCATCACCATTAAATGGTGTTATGAAGGTCTGAGGTTGCCACCTAAGGTGTTATCCTCGCTATTAATCTCACCAAATTAATGATGTTAAGGGTCTGAGGTCATCCCATTATGGTGTCTGAGCTCAGACCTCTTCACCACTGAATGGTGTTATGAAGGTCTGAGGTCATCACCTAAGGTGTTATCCCCATTAATGAATCTCACCAAATTAATGATGTTAAGGGTCTGAGGTCATCCCATTATGGTGTCTGAGCTGAGACCTCGTCACCACTGAATGATGTTATGAAGGCCTGAGGTCATCACCTAAGGTGTTATCCTCATTAATGAATCTCACCAAATTAATGATGTTAAGGGTCTGAGGTCATCCCATTATGGTGTCTGAGCTCAGACCTCGTCACCACTGAATGGTGTTATGAAGGCCTGAGGTCATCACCTAAGGTGTTATCCCCATTAATGAATCTCACCAAATTAATGATGTTAAGGGTCTGAGGTCATCCCATTATGGTGTCTGAGCTCAGACCTCGTCACCACTGAATGGTGTTATGAAGGTCTGAGGTCATCACCTAAGATGTTAGCCCCATTAATGAATCTCACCAAATTAATGATGTTAAGGGTCTGAGGTCATCCCATTATGGTGTCTGAGCTCAGACCTCGTCACCATTGAATGGTGTTATGAAGGTCTGAGGTCACCACCTAAGATGTTAGCCCCATTAATAAATCTCACCAAATTAATGATGTTAAGGGTCTGAGGTCATCCCATTATGGTGTCTGAGCTCAGACCCCGTCACCACTGAATGGTGTTATGAAGGTCTGAGGTCATCACCTAAGATGTTAGCCCCATTAATGAATCTCACCAAATTAATGATGTTAAGGGTCTGAGGTCATCCCATTATGGTGTCTAAGCTCAGACCTCGTCACCATTGGATGGTGTTATGAAGGTCTGAGGTCAGCACTTAAGATGTTATCCCCATTAATGAATCTCATCAAATTAATGATGTTAAGGGTCTGAGGTCATCCCATTATGGTGTCTGAGCTCAAACCTCGTCACCACTGAATGGTGTTATGAAGGTCTGAGGTCATCACCTAAGATGTTAGCCTCATTAATTTCTGATATAAGTGCAAAATGAAGCAAGGACCATCATGGGAACTGATCTTTTATTAATAACCTCTTCATGACAAGATGGTACATTTACACAACTTCATGCAACATTATATGTAATACTTCTTTAGGTGATCAACATTCCATGGATTAGCAAAAGGTTCTCCTTCTAGATTTTCTAGCCTGTAAGTGCCAGGCACAACCTCTTCTGTCACTTTGTAGGGACCGTGCCAGTTTGGGTGGAGTTTGTTTGCTTTCTGTAAGGTCTTATTTAGCACTAGGTCTCCCACTGCAATGGGTCTTGACTTCACCCTCTAGTTGTAGAATTTCGCTGCCTTTTGTTGGTAGGCTGCTTATCTAACCTCTGCGTCCTCTCTTCTTTCTTCGATAAGATTTAGGTCTAGCCTCCTCTCTTCCCTATTATTATCAGGGTCATAGGTCTGAATCCTATGAGTTGGGAGCCCTACTTCTGTTGGTATGACGACCTCTGAGCCATGTGCCAACATGAACGGGGTTTCTCCTGTCGGTGTCCTTGCCGTGGTTTTGTAGGCCCATAACATAGCGTAGACCTCTTCAGTCCATCTTCTATTCTCATCTTCTAACCTCTTCTTGATTCCATCGAGAATTGTTCTGTTTGTGACCTCGGTCTGACCATTTGCCTGAGTTCGGCCAGGAGATCAGAAGAACTGCTTTATTCCTACTCTTAGGCAATACTTTTCTAAAGAGGAATTCTTGAACTGGGTCCCATTGTCCGAGATGAGAGTGTTTGGGAGGCCATATCTACATATGATATTCCTCCAAATAAATTGGAAGGTCTTTTGCTCTGTGATCGTTATCAACGGCTCTGCCTCCACCCACTTTGAAAAATAGTCGATGGCAACTATCAAGAATCTATAATTGCTGGCAGCTCATGGCAGGGGCCCTACTAAGTCAATTTCCCATACTGCAAATGGCCATGGAGAAGTGATTGACGTCATAGGATAATGAGGTTGATGAGGGACGGCGGCGAACCTTTGGCATTTATCACATTTCCTCACGTAGGCTGCAGCGTCCTTGGACAGGGTTGGCCACCAGTACCCCTGGGTGATGATTCTTTTGGCCAAGGGTCTTCCCCCTATGTGGCTAGAGCAAGAACCCTCATGGACCTCGTGTAAGACCCGGGGAAATTTTGTGAGGTGCACACATCTGAGGAGAGGTAGCAGGAATCCTTTCTTGTACAGGACGTCTCCCACTACTGAGAACTTGGCAGCCTTATATCTCAATTTCTGCCTTTCTAGCTTAGATTCAGGTAGCTCTCCCTCTCTGATATATCGGAAGATGGGGTCCATCCATGAGTTTCGTAAGTTCAAATTGTGACAAGGATTATATACCTCTTCTTGTTCAATAGTTGCCTTCCCCAAGACCTCGATCGGAATGTTCCTTCTTACATCTGTCTTCGTTGTCGAGGCCAACCTCGCCAATGCATCTGCGTGGCTGTTACTTTGTCGAGGCACTCTCTTCAGCCTTGCCTCTTCAAAATGTTCTAACATTGTTCTCACCCTTTTCAGATATTTGGCCATCCTTTCATCTCTGGCCTCATAGATTCCCAATACTTGATTGACAACTAACCTTGAGTCGCTGTGGAGTAGGAGTCGCTTTACGCGAAGAGTCTTTGCCAATGAGAGACCTGCTATCATGGCCTCATACTCGGACTCATTGTTAGAAGCTCGAATGTTGAATCTCAAAACGTATTCAATGTTGGCACCATCTGAAGCTGAGAGTATCAACCCCGTACCGCTTCCATTATCGCAGGAAAAGCCATCAACGAAGAGGCTCCAAATATCTGTACCTGATGAGAATACCCCTTCTATCATGACTCCTTTTTTAAAGAGGTACCGATCTTCCTCGTTCTCCTCAACTTGGTTCAAGGCCCCGTTGGATGCGATCTCATCCTGATCTTGGAAGATGTTTGGTGTCGTCTCTTCCGAATTTTGGAAGACACCACGGTTTTCAACACCCTCTAGACCATTCTCTGCCTCGGCCTCTTCCCATGTAAACTCAGCGAAAAAGTCTGCGAGGGCTTGCCCCTTGATGGCCATCCTAGGTTGGTAGGTAAGATCATACTCCCCCAAATCAATGGACCATGTCATTAATCGCCCAGACTTCTCAGGTTTATGTAGGACTTGTCTTAGTGGGGAGTCAGTGAGGACAACCATAGAGTGGGCCTGGAAGTAAGGCTTCATCTTTCTCGAGGCATGTATCAAGGCGTAATCTAGCTTTTCCATGCGAGGGTAATTTTGTTCGGCCCCTTGAAGGGCCTTACTGTTGAAATATACAGGCCTTTGGATTCCCGCGTCTTCCCGTATTATGGCTGCGCTAATGGCTAATTCGGAGACTGCCAGATACACGTACAGTTTCTCCTTTGCCACAGGCCGAGACAGCAATAAGGGAGACCCTAAATAAGACTTGAGCTGGTTGAAGGATTTTTCGCACTCTTCGTCCCATTGGAAGGTCTTTCTCAACACCTTAAAGAATGGAAGGCACTTGTCTGTTGCCCTAGAAACAAACCTGTTAAGGGCAGCCACTCTCCCCGTAAGTCTTTGAACATCTTTGATACTCCTCGGTGTCTTCATGTCAAGTAAAACCTTGATTTTTTCAGGGTTCGCTTCAATCCCTCTCTAGTTGACGATAAATCCTAGGAACTTCCCAGCTCCTACTCCGAAGACACACTTCGCGGGTTGAGTTTCATTCTGTATGAGTCCATAATGTCGAAGGTCTTTTCGAGATCCGTTACATAAGTGCAGGCCTTCAAGCTCTTTGTTAGCATATCATATACATACACCTCCATAGTCTTACCTATTTGCTCTTTGAATATCTTATTAACAAGACGTTGGTATGTTGCCCCTGCATTTTTCAGGCCGAAGGGCATCACTTTGTAGCAGTACGTCCCTTTGTCGGTAATGAAGGCCGTCTTCTCCGAGTCTTCTGCATCCATAAAGATATGGTTGTAGCCTGAATACGCGTCCATGAAGCTCATGAGCTCATGTCCCGCCGTAGCATCCACCATCTGATCTATCCGAGGTAAGGGATAGTTGTCTTTTGGACAAGATCTGTTCAGGTCAGTGAAATCAATACACATTCTCCACTTCCCATTGGCATTGGGCACGATGACTGCATTTGATAACCATTCTGGATATGTAATTTCTCTTATAAACTCAGCCTCTTCCATTTTTTGACCTCTTTTCGGATGATGTCGTACTTCTCCCTGGAATAGACTCTTCGTCTGTGTTGGATTGTCCTGGCATCTTTGGTCACGTTGAGCCTGTGACTCATAACTTCAGGGTCGATGCCGGGCAAGTCTGTGTGACTCCATACGAAGACACTCTGTCTCCTCCTGAGGAAGTTTATCAGCTCTTTCTTAATTTCTGCCTTTAGGGCTTTACCGACCTGGATGGTTTTTTTCGGCTCGTCCTTATTGAGGACGATGGATTCTACCTCTTCCGCAGCCTCTCCCTTCTTCAACTTTGTCTCATCTCTTGGGTCAAGCGTATCAATGCTATAAGTGGTGGTTTCCCTCTTATGGGCCTCCCTCTCTTCGGCGGAGTTGAAGTAACATTCTCGCGTTGTGGTCTGGTCACCTTGCACTTCCCCTACCCCATAAGGAGTCGAGAATTTTAGCATCTGATGGACCGTCGACGGCACAACTTCAAACTCTTTAAGGGCCACCCTTCCTATGATAAGGTTATAGGCCGAAAACACGTTCTCGTCCATGACGAAAAAATTTATCTTCTTGGTCAGCCTCTTAGGCCACTCATCACCCATCCGTATGTCCATCTCATACATGCCCAATGGGTGGACCTCTTCGCCACTGAAGCCTATCAATGGGTGATGATAGGGTACCAGCCTTGCTCTGCTAAGACCTAGGCTCTTGAAGCAAGGCGAAAACATCACGTCCGCCGAGCTCCCCCCGTCTACGAGGATCCTCTGCACCTCACACCCATGCACCCTTATTGTTATGACCAGGGGGTCATCATGGGGGGCTAAGATACCCTTGAAGTCAAGTCTGGAGAACCCAACTACGAGGGTGTCCATGTCTACTTTCTTCCTCTTCTGCACTGTATCGGAAGACGTTAGATTTATAACTTCAAGCTTGGCCACTGACCTGGCCTCTGCTACGTGAGCCTTCCTATCAGCTACTTCAGAGCCACCTCCTACAAATCCTCCGCATATGGTGTCAACACCAAACGAGATCATACCAACCCTCTTCACCGGGGTGTTGTCATCTTTCGACGGAAGATCGGGATCGTCTTCATCATCACCTTCTAAATCATCGTCTCTTCCGGCCAGGACATTGTCACGGCATCTGTCATTTCTCCTTTTCTTAGGGTTATCTCTTCAACCCTTGGGAGCCTTACCGTCTATATACTTCCTCAACTTTCCAGATTTTAGCATCTTTTCAATCTCATCCTTCAAGGCGAAGCATCTGTCCCTGACATGGCCATGATCCTGGTGGAACTCGCACCATAGGTTTTTGTTCCTCTTATGTGGTGGGGCTTTCAGTTTCTCTGGCCATCTCAGAGTCCTATCATTCTTAATCTCGTTGAGGATGTGCTCGCAGCTTACAGTCAGAGGAGTATAGTGAGCGAACTTGTCATCACCCGACCTCTTCTTCCCATCTTTCTTGTTTTGGTACTTTCCACTGCCACCGCGGTTCTCATCCTCATACTTGGTGGCCATTGCCTCTTCCGCATTCATTACTTTCCCTGCGGTTTCCAGGAGCTCTGCCATAGACCTAGGGGGTCTTCCGCAAGTTTCCACAACAGCTTCCCTTTCTGTAGACCCCCATGAGGGCGGTCATAGCTATGTTCTCTTCATAATCTTCGACCTCCAACTTCTCTTTGTTGAATCTCACTATGTAGTCTCTTAGGCTCTCATCCTTACCCTGCTTGACATACAACAGGTGAGTAGTCTTCTTTTGAGGTCTCACCCCAAAGCAGAAGTTGTGGATGAATCGTTCAACCAAGCCTTTGAAGTTCTCAATTGAGTTCTTCGGAAGGGAGGTGAACCAACTGTGCGCTGCCCCTATTAAGGTCCCAGAGAAGGACCTACACTTCATCTCATCGAGTATCGAGTAGATGTCTGCTGCCGACTGGTACATCTCGATGTGATGTACAGGGTTTGTGCTGCCATCATACTTGGGAGATACTATAGGAGGCTTGAAATTAGCTGGGGTTGGGAAGCCCACTATCCTAGCCACAAATGGAGAGCCCTCTGAGTAACCCCTTTGTAATGGGTCCCTGCTTTTAATGAGGTCTCCTATCTTATCCTCAAGGTGCTGGATAGAGTCATTCCACGATCTTCTGCCATCGACCTGGCCGAGGTTATCCCCAGCCACCTCCATGGGATGGACCGAGGGTTCTCCTGCCGCGGCACGTCGGCTGTTGACCTCTTCCTGTTCCCTGCCTCTTCTTTCACAGTGTCGGCCTTAATCTGGCTGACCCTGCCTGTTCCCTCTCTGAGATCCTGCTGCGCTCCTTGATCTCGACAATCTCTGTCTTAGGTCATTCACTGGGCCTAATCTCTCAAAGGCTGACCCTCTGCTCAACCTATCAAAGGTTGACCTTATTTGTTGAGCCTCTTCACCTCTTCGGCCGACACAACCTTGACTTTGCCGAAGAGGTCGTACAGTGTTATTTGACACCTCATACGGCTCCCAACAGTCTTCCGGGGCTTCTTCCGCCTCTAGATCGTTATACCTGTCCTCTGGGCAAGGGTTTCCTTGCCTCCCCAGGCGTAAGCGCCTAGGGTCAGCAACGTCCCTTCTCCGCTGGGGTGCAGGCTGGTCCTTCATTGGTGCCTGGGGTGGTCCCCTGGTGTCAGGATGAGGCTGAACAGCCGCCGAAGTGATCATATTCGGTGAGACTCCAGGTGGCCTCATCATAGTTTGGCCGAGCTGTGCAAATTGTTCCTGCATAGCTTGTTGTGTTGCAGCTAAAGACCTCAAGGCTGCAGCTACCTATGCCATTTCGGACTGGGGCGACGCCTGACTGGAACTGGGCCCTCCACATCCAGGTGGCGAAAGAGGCGGTGGTAATTTTGGTGCCATATGTTAACACTATAGAGCTTGAGTAAAAGATGAGCTTAGTACCTCAAAGGACCTCTTTCAATGGTGAAGAAGCTCCACGCAAGGGGTGGTGCCTGGTTCACCACCAGAGTCTCCGGTGAGGTTAAGCTGAAGAAGAGGAAGAGATATCTTCTCTCTGTTCCCATAGATGGCGCCAAAATGATGATGCTAGAATTAGCACCACCAGGTATGGTGTTTTCAAGCTCAATCTAAGAACAACAATGGCAGCATAGTTACATAAAAGGTAGGAGAATGAGATGAGGAGAAGAGGATAGAGCACCAGAATATAAGTGGTTCAGCCTAAATTGGCCTACGTCCACGGTGTGTGAATAACATCACTGTAATAAGGCACTGATGGCCATGGATACAATACACATAAGCTCACTTTCTCTTTCTATTGTGTGTATAAGACAGAGTTTCAGCTAGGGTTACCAATTTCGGATCCTTTGCAAGGTAGAGGATGACCTCTATATATAGTACCTAGGGGGTGTAATATACCCCCCATGCATGTAATGTGCATGTGTGTGTTTGCCTCACCAATATGGGAAAGCCATCTGTCACTATCACAAATAGAGAATGATGATGAAATATTCTCCCCGCGTGTGGGGAATAATCTTGTTATACTGATATGTGTCCACGTGCCCTTATCCAAATGTCAGCAGATGCTCGGCTATCGTGCTTGGTGTATGACCTCGGCCTGGGAGAGGCCGAGGTTGGTAAGTCTAGATGCTCGTTCAGTCCGAGGTGACCATGGAGGCCTCGACTTAATCCTAGCCGAGACAATGGACAAGGTCAGCCTGAGCCGAGGTTGAGCTGGTGTGTTTGGAGCATCGACTAATGTCTTGATGAGGTTGCTGGTGGCTTCTTGCGAGCTCGGCCTATATCTGGCCGAGGTTGCCATTCCAAGGTATACGAGAATGTTGTTGATCCTTGTGATGCATATGGTCCCTTCGAGAGGCTGGTGGTAGTGTCGGTCTGGGCCGACCTTGCTATGGCCGAGTGCTGATGCCGCATGCCCAAGGCTTGTCCAATATCGACCACGATCTCGGCCGAGGTTGGTGTCTCCGAGCCGAGTTTAATTTATAAACAAATCCAAAAATCCCTTCACAATGGATTTTAAGATTTATGTAGATTTAAATAGTTGATAGCTAATTTCTCCAGCATATCCTTTAAACTCCACTCGATTAAATATCTAGGGTGCTTTATCTTTTATGGAAGAAGAAAGAATTCATACTTTTCTGTGCTGACAGACAAAATTAGGGACATACTCCAAAGAGAGAACTCTAAATTTTTATCTAAAAGTGGTAAATTAATTCTCATCAAACATGTTTTGTCTTTTTTCCAATATTCACCTTGGCAACCTTCACTCTTCCAAAACAAGTTATGAATAGTATATATAGTAAGGCCATTCGG
The DNA here is from genome assembly GCA_949130495.1 of Sambucus nigra. Taxonomy (NCBI): domain Eukaryota; kingdom Viridiplantae; phylum Streptophyta; class Magnoliopsida; order Dipsacales; family Adoxaceae; genus Sambucus; species Sambucus nigra. The sequence continues at coordinate 224,286,225 of OX422218.1, forward strand.
GTCGAATTCCTCTAGCCCATACTATCCCCAAAATCGAGACGGGAGGGAAAATCGGAGAAGTCCCTCTCTCCCTTGCACATGCGGATGATTCAAGGTTATGGGAGTCTTTTTTCCTCCACTTGTGCTGATAAATTGGTAGGCTACCTTGGATATAAATCGATCATCGTCAAAAGGGGATAAACACGCAAAAATGGAGTCGCCGACCTATTTTGCTCAAAACAGGCAAAGAAATGTAGCCGTCTCGAGAGAATGACCTCAAGGTCATAATGATGCATACGAAACCAAATGAGTTAAGGGTCCGGGGATTAGGTTATAGAGTAGGAAGGTATTAGGCACCCATACCTCCCTTTACGTCTCTCATGGTTTATGTTAATATTCTCCTTTTCTCCAAAGTGTGATGTGAGTGTACATATGTGTGGTGTGAATAACGGGAGAAAGAAATCGTCCAACTCACATCATGGTAAAGACGGAATGAAATGATCATAAGAAGTGTACCTAAAAATGACATAAAAATAAATATAATGTGCGTGTCTGTCGAATCACAAATCATTATGAATAAGTTAATGTGTATGTCGAGCGGGATTTTTGAGGAGAATAGGCTGATTTATGGTGTTGAAGTAGGGGGAGGTAAGTGGATAAAGGTGGTATGAAAGTGAGGTAAGGGAAATGGAAGGAATGTTGGAAAATTGGATTTTTTGGGAATGACAACGCTTTGATTTTGATAGAATGTTTGTGATTTAAAAAACAAGTTCCTTGGAATTGAGGTCATGGCCTCCTTAAATAATACCAAATTAGGGTTTAGGGTGGTGCAGATTGACATGGCCCTTGTCTTGCCTATTGGAATAGCACTTGACTTTCTGGCCAAGGAAAGTACACCCTGCCAATAGGAAGGGAGTCTCGGGTGCATTTAGGCCATCCGAAACAAACATTTTTTTTTAAAAAAGGACATAAAATGCAAACCGTAAATCCAAATAGTGCACAACAAGGACCATTGGAAAGGGTATTCAGATCCTTACAAGAATCCATTGAGCCACTCCCGGTTCAAGATTTGACTAAGTAAAATGGGGCTTGGAAGCACCCAATGGTCTCTAAACGGGGGGTTTTGGAGTAAAAAGGGTCGCTCGTGCGAACCGTGAGGCCAATTCGCACACGGTATGGACGGTTGGAAAGGGGATTCAGATCCCTATAAGATTTCATCGAGCTTCATTTGGTTTAGATAGCTGACTGGGGTTAAATGGGGCTCGAGAGATCCCGATGGCCTTTCGAAGTAAAAAGGCATGTACGTGCAAACCGTGAGGCCGATTCGTGCAGGGTATGGACCTTTGGAAAGGGGATTCAGAGAAATACGAGGTTTCATTAATCTTTTCTCAGGTTAAAGAGTTGACCAACGTCAAATGGGGCTTGGAAGTGCCTAAAGGCCTTTAGATCAGTACTTGGAGTAGGACCTAGGGTCTACGGAGGGAGGAGAAGTATTAGGGAACTAATGGGGTACTTAGGGGGTGTTAGGATGGGATGTCTCTAGAGCCTCTGGATGAGTAAGCTTAGAATACGAGAAGGTCATCAAAAGATAGACACCTCATCGATGTTTGAGGATCGAAGATCCCACTGGGAGGTAAAAGATGGTTAGTTAAAGGTTTCAGGTCAATTCTGTTGACCTAGGGGGCAAAGATGATTTATTTAGTGGGTCGAGGTCGATTATGCAGACCTAGGGAGTGAAATGACCAATTCAGTGGGTCTAGATCAGTTTCATGGACCTAAGGATTTGAAATGATCAATTCAGCGGGTCGAGGTTGGTTTGACGGACTTAAGGATTTGAAATGATCGATTGAGCGGGTCAAGGTCGATTTTTAGGACCTAAGGAGTTAAAATGATCGATTTTGCAAGTCGAGGTCATATCTACGGACCTAAATATTAAAAGGACCGATTCAGTGGGTCGAGGTCAATTCTGCAAACCTTAAGGTTAAAATGGCCGATTCAATGGGTCGAGGTCGATTCTACAGTCCTAAGGATTGAAAGGATAAATTCAGAGGGTCGAGGTATATTATACAGAACTAAAGTTTGAAATGACCGATTCAGTGGGTTAAGGTTTATTATGTGGACCTAAGGATTAAAAGGATCGATTCAGAGTGTCGAGGTCAATTCTGCGAACCTACGGAGTTAAATGATCGATTCAGTGAGTTGAGGTCGATTCTGTGGACCTAATGATCGAAAGGACTAATTTAGAGGGTTGAGGTTAATTATACAAACCTAAGGACAATTTTCTACTTGGAGTACTTTTCTAATTTTGACCTCCATCAGGGAAGGTGTGTATTATCGTGGGTAAAGGCGCACTTTGGATTTCAATTCCACTGAGGAGTCTGCTGGTGATGAGAGTGTGTGACAATGCATATTCTTATGATCCTACTAGGGATTAACAAGGACTTTGCAAATGTTTTGGTGGCCTTAAATGGTTTTGCTCGAAGTAATGAAATTCTTAACTTCGCGGGGACTTTTTGTGAATTTTTATGAATTTTTTGGGCAATTTTTGGATTTTTCTTGAATTTTTGTAACAAAATTTTGAGGGGGCTGGCGATAAGCAGGGTTGGGGAGGTGCCTATTGATATAGGGCATGGACTCCTGGTCTTCTTGATGGAGGGGAAAGTTCATCGCAAATTGGCTGGTTTAAAGGACTATCGATCGACATACCCCTTTGCATTATATAAAAAGGGGGAAACCCTCTTCATTTTTTCAGTCCTTTAAGTGATTGAATCTCTTGCTTTCTCTCCCTTAAAGTCAATTTCGAGCCTATTTTCTTCGCTAGAACTCATGGAGAGTACTTTTAGAAACAATAATGACTGTATGATTGGGAGGGCTTAAAATGACGGGCTACTATGCCACTGACATTGGGCAACAAAAATGTGTATGACAACTTTGAGACCATACTGGATGAGAGGGTTCTACTGTGGGAGCTGGCACATCACTATTCTATGAGGGTAAAGAAAGTTAATGGCTATGTAAGTGCTTATCTTTTTGGTTTCCCTCCTTCTTATTTTTCTTTTTATCCTTGGGATACTAAAGGGTTCTCTTAATTTTTGTGTAGGTAGACATATCCTCTTCAAGCATTCGGTCTCGTATTGATCGGGATGGTGGAGGTTTGGAGCATTTTCTTGAGGCGGTTTGGTGGTTGTTGGGGTCTATTAGGTTTAGCCCATTGGCAGGGGCAATGGATGGGATGCCGCGCTTTTCAGAAGTATTAAGTGTGTTGGGCGAGAGATGGTGAGACACGACCCACACATTTCATTTGGGAGTCTGAGAGATGACGGTCACTCCTTTGGATGTTTAGCATCTGACGTGGTTGGAGTGCGCAGGTTAGCAGATTATGGCGGATCGCACTTTACGAGTTACGGAGGTGGTGGTGCGGACTGCTTTGGGGGATATAGGAAGAATTAGGTCAAGAATTTTTATCCAGATATCCATTTTGAAGGAGACCTTTCAATCTAGGTAGATTGACGAGACTAATGGGTGGCAAGTGAGGCAGGCAACCCGTTTATTCATTTTACTTATATTGGGGAGATTCGTGGTGGTGATGAGCGGAGAGGTCATCCATCATTGGTTTTTGACCTTTTTAAGAATAATTTCGGAGATCCATTTATAAAATTAAGGGAGCTTTACATTAACATCCCTTTATGCTTCTTTAGATGCTTTTAATCGGTGCTGCTAAGAGACTTTTATAGGACCTACAATTCTTTTAGAGGTAATATTTCCCTTTATTTTTTGGTTATGTTTTCATCTTCTTTCCTTTGTCTTTTGGTGTTGCCTTTTGTAAATGTTCTTTTATGAGGTGATAGGGCACAACGTGGGGTTGATATCCTTGAAGGTGAGCGAGCTGAGATACTTTTGCAGGATGTACATATGGAGGAAGTCGAATAGGCAATTAAATCAATCCCTCTCTCTGAAGGATCTGCAGGTGCTGTTGAACGCATTAACGAGTAATTAGGTTAGGCTCTTTATACTTATCATTGTATTTTCTGAGGTTTCATAACTTTTCTTTTGGGTAGACTACTGATTTTTTACTGTGAAAACAGGTGGCCTTCTACCCTTGGTGCCTATCCGCAGGGGTTACGGGTATGCACACGCAAATGAGGAGACTATTGGCACATGAGTTTGGTCACGTATGGTACCTTGGAGAGTGTGTGGTGTGACATATTAGGGATGGGTATCTAGAGGTCCCACCATCGGTGTCCCCTGAGTATATGAGGTAAGTAAAAGAGATGATAGATGAGGCTAGGCGGCAGTGATGGAGGGAGAGACCTGTATGCATTACACAAATATGACGGTGAGGTACGACTACCCGGATTTTGCGACCATATGATTGATGCCATCGTGCATATATGATTTAGAGAATATGCCTCCACATGCAGTGGGATCGAGGAGAGGTACTAGTGTACCAGCAACATCAGCTCATAGCACAAGGGAGGCGCAATAGCGACAACGGATGAGGTTCCGTTTCCTCATATTTCTACCTCTTCCTATCACATTCCAGTGCACAGTGGGGATGTGATATCGGTGTCTCATCGCCCTCATGAGGCGATAAATGGGTTTGCGGTTCTTCCTGAGGAGGCTCTCTGGGGAGAAGTATGACCATCTTTTTCTTTTCCCTTTTTCCTATTTTCTTCTTCTCTCTATTGATTTTCTTTGACTTTGGTTCTTTTAGTTTCTTTTGTATTCTGTTCGGGTGTCGACAACCTGGTTGCATGATATCCGAGCTTAGATGGCATCGATGTAGGACTACGTGAGGAAGTCGATCACTGTTATCGACATCATTTGAGGAAAGATCCAATTTTGGGAGTAGGGGGTCCACTGTTCATCGCCTGGGGAAGTGCATTCGCTGAGGTGGTTGAAGGAGGGGGTTTTGAAAGAGGTTTTGGTGGGATCCGAACTGCGTGCCGATATATCTTTTTTCTTTTTCTTCTTGTATCTATAGGAAAATGTATTTATTCTAAACAAGTTAATTATAAGAAAAGCATTTTTTGTGTTATCTTGATTTAATGGCTTACTCTACATATGCAGAATTGCACATCCTGCATATTTTTAGTTTTTATAGATTTTTTTTTAGGATTTTAGTTATTTTAATTTTCATTTTTTTAGGGTAAAAAATATAACACACACCCACACCATATCAACCATACACCACACCTACACATAAACTCCTCCTCACACACTAACCTACCTACAGCCTCACCACACCCAACCAATTCCTTACTCTATATTCAACCTCCAACACACCCCTTTCTCTCTCTTTTCTCTTTCTACCATTAAACCCACTACCATTCAAACCATAACACCTCTCACCTTCTTTCTCTTCTCTCTCACACCCACCTCCATTAAAACTAGGGCAGTGTTTCAGCCGAATCGGATCGGAAAATGATCTTTCGGAAAAAATTCCAATTTTTTCGGAGATAAAATATTTGTTCCAATTTCCTATCCAATTTTTTCAGAAAATCAAAAAAGTTTCCGAATTCGGAAAAATCGGAAAATCAGAAAAAAATCGGAAAAATTCGGAAATTCAAAACATATACTAAAAATTCAAAAATTTTGGAAATTCCAAAATTTCAAACAAATTAATATAGGATTTTCGATTACTCGAAATTCTCATTTTAAAGAAATCGAAAAAAAGATTTAACCCAACATGTAAATATGTAAGGATTTAACCATTTTTTTCATTTGTGTAAAGTATAGAGGGATATTCTCCTTTTATATAAGACTTTTTTGGACCTCTTTTCCTCTCCTAGCCAATGTGGGACACATGAGAATGTTTAAAAAAATTAGAAAATTGGAAATCGGAAAATATTTCGGAAAAAATCGGATCGGCATGGTTTCGGAAAAATCGGATCGGAAAAATCAAAAATTCGGAAATTCAGAATTATTTCCAATTTTCGATCCGATTTTTTTCGGAAAAATCGGAAATCGAAAAATCAGAAATCGGAAACCTTATATACGTTCCAAAATCGGAAAATATCGGATCGAATATCGGAAAAATCGAAATGTTCGGAAAAAAAACACAACCCTAATTAAAACTGAAGACCACCTCCACAAAACTCAAAACTGGACCCCTATTTTGGCCAGTCAACCCGTCGCCTGAATCCGACCGGATACCTCACCTCACACTAAGCCTGCCTATTTTCGACCTTAACCATAATCCGGCCGAACTGAAAACCATAACCCATAACCTTCAACCCTTTAACCGCTGCTCTATCATGATCCAACATAAGAATATTCGAACCCATTTCCTCGCCGACCATCTCCGGCGTGACCTCCCTCCGGCGAAAATGCCGAACCTCCTTATCCCGCGGGCAACCACCCAAATCCGCCAACAACCACCCATTACCCAAAACTTATTATAACCCCAACATACCTCGGTTCAAACCGGGGAAAACCCGACCCCCATTCCCTTAATCTGAACTCGACCCGCAACCAGCGCGACCCAAGCAGCAAGCATCAACCCCCTACCAAACCTTCAATACCCATTTCATCCCAAGGAAAAAATCATTTTCGCACCTGCCAATGCAAAGTCAAACAAACCAAGACTAAAACATTAAACCCATGAGTTACCTCTTTACCCCTTATACCCATTTTACCCCCAAATACATTTTTTACCCATTAACCTTTGACCAAAACCCTCCTTTCCCATTTCATGCAACACCCATTATCTACAACACCCAACATTATGTCATTTCCCAAAATAAAAATCACTTGTTTTATTTCCCTCCATTATACCTCCCATACATGTTACAAAAGTAGGGGACTCTCACCCATTAGAAAGAAGTGAAGAGGGGATCCAACAGTGCATAATAGACATAGGGTAGAGAGTAGAGTTTATTTTGGAGCTCCATTTTTTGGAGCTCATTTTTTGTGTAGTATTGTACAAATTTTGTATTTCTTCTTTTATATATTTTTTAGAGTGACTTGAGTGAGACAGATTATATTTGTGAGACACAAATTGTGAGTTGAGTGATGTTTTTATGTATTGTAAAACTCAGATTTGTGGGTTACTATTCATATGAAGCTTGGGATTGCAATGAAAATTTAAGGAGACTTTGATTTCATTTTTTTTCTCTTGGCTTATTTATTTAATGCCTCTTATTATGTCATTATTACATTTTATATGTAGTAATACCAAAATGAGAGGCTAAATACCCCATTTAAGGGGTGAGATGGAACCCTTAACTTAATTATTTTTAATTTTTTTGGTTTGTTTATTTATTATGCCCCTTTGAATATTAATATCAAAATTTTGCAATTTATATTTACGCCTCGAAAGAGGGTGGATTATTTTCGAGAGAAAATTGTAAATTCATATTATAATATTTATTCATTAATTAAACTAGAGATAGGCAATTTTTGAATGGTATTATAGTTTGGATTTCTCTACTCTAGCAATGCAATTTTTTTATGATTTGAAATATTTTTAGTGGATTTTCCCTTGCGGGTGATTTATTAGAAACTGTTTAAATCTAATTTTTGCGAGTATGTGAAATTTAAATATTAATCTTCTAAAAAGGCTATATGTAAATTTACATTTGCAACGAGAGTTGATTTGTGACTTTATATATGTTTTGGGGTATTTCAAATAGACAAACTAATTAATAAAAATAAATAGGTTAAGTGGTGAAGTTTAATCCTTTGAATTATCTCATAATTGTTTTCTCCTCACATTTAGCTCACTTTATCATTTTCTTTATTTATTAGTGTAGTTTTAATTTTAGTTCATAATTAGTAGTATAAATATCCCTTCATAATTGTTTTTAAAAATCATGCTTGTTTTCATTTCGCTCTTGTCCACATTAGAGAGCGCGAATTGACCCTTTACTTGCCAATATACATTTTTAGTGTGTTTGTAGGTACAAAAGGGATTTTTGATTGATCGTCTTTACCCCACAACGACATATACCAAAAAGACTAGTTATCAGGCATCTTGAATGGTTTATCCTTTGTGTATTTTTATAGTACAAAAAGAGGCCTATGGGGATGGTTTGCATCACTACATCCCACTTTCTCTTCTTTGTAACTTTCGTCTTCTTCTACTATGCCACTTTTAATATCCGAGGCCTTTTCATCTTACCTCGAGGTTTATAGTCCACATGCCTCTATAATGTTAACTACAAAGCTTTCGGTCTGTGCCATTTCTCCTTATGGCGTAATTGTCCCATAGACTAGAATATCTTAGAAACAAGGGTACTTTTCTCGTATTTCAGTTTGGCTTAGATGAGGTGTGTCCTACTTATGAGTAATTTTCTATAATGCTAGTTCTCAGTCCTAGCATAGCAATAACTATGTTGGATTTGTCCTGTTCTCCCAGAGTGCCATTAGATAAAATTCCTTAAAATCTCCCCTTCGGCCACCCGACCGTTATTTCACGGAGGAAATATTGTGCTCTTAGTAATTATGAATTCTGTATCTAGGAGGACTTTTACTGATAACGACTTTACCAGTGTTGTAGCCCAGGGCTTCACTACCAGGATTTTGTTGGTGATGGGTGATCTGACGAATGATCCTCAAGTATACACAATAGTGTTGTGGATGTCCTACCCTTATAGTCCTGCTGCGGTGGTATTAGGGGAGACTTATAATTGCCTAAATGCCTAGAAGGAGGGTCAAGTAGGCTTCTTACGTGGGATCCCTATCATGCTATTTATGTGGTTATTCGAGAGACTGCGATTAGTGATCCCTCTTGAGTACCCTCTATCGGGCGTTCCCGACTTCTTTTTTGGGCCCCTTTTTAGCCTCGATCCGTCGATGAAAAACTGGATTAACTAGCTTGTGAAGCACGGGGCCCAATGCCTTCGCTGGTCTGTACTGTGGTGGGGGAACTTGCAGCCTATTTTGTAATTAGGGGACTACCCGTATGTGCGATTGGTGGATCTTCATAAGACTTTTTTCTACTTTCCATGACGACTTATGTGCCAAGTAAGATGTAAGAAAATTATAACTCCCCACATAACCAATGTATTTTCGATGAGATATTTGACCAAGCCTTTGAGGATAATAACGGGGCCCTTATTGAAGTATTGTCGACTATCTACCCATTAGTCATAATCTATTAGGGAGGCTGAGTTCATGTTAAGAGACTACTTGAAATGGTTATGGAAACTGGTGGTGGAGAAGATTTTGGTGGAGGAGACTAGGAAGAGATGGCTCGTAATGTTCGAAAATTTATAAGAGGGTGTTGTGGTTTCATCAAAGCTCATTAAGGCCTATCGTCACATGGAGCGCATCCGAAGCCATAACCAAGAGTGGGATTCTTAGTGACCTCCAAGCCAGGTAATAATGATGAGGCAAGCCCATCAGGTAGTTGAAGGCTAGGTCTGTAAGAACATAATTCTTATCATGTTCTTTTGTTTTGATTGGCATAACTCCAGACAAAATAAATTAAGTCTAGGCGAGTTTTATTATGGAGTTTAATTGAAGCCTATGACAAAGTTCAAGTCCAAGAATGTGCAAATTAATGCTTTGAAGAAGATTTCAAGTCAAGAGGTGTTGTATATGTTTAAGATCACTCAGGTATGAATACTTATGAGCATTTGAGTAATTTTGTATATTGATTAAATGCTGGGTGATTTAAATAATTGGGAATTAAATCTTTTTATGTTTTAAAAATATTTTTGAGTTGCAACAAGTTTAAAGAAAATTCGAGGATTTATTTAAAAGAAAAAAAAATTCATTTAACACTGTAGCTCGCTCGAATGAAACAGTGGCTCGTTCAAATGACATCTCTATGTCGTGCGAACGAGATCCACTTCTCGCTCGAACGACCTGCCGCCTCGATTTTCATGTTTTCATTTTCTTGGACTCTGTGCTACTCAGTTATAAATAAAAAACGTATTTGCAAAAATTTCACAACGCATAATAGTTTCAAAAACTTATTCCCATACAGTGTTTCATTCATCCGGTGTTTATTTAAGATCGTATTACTCAATTCCAAAGTTAGTGATCTTGAATGCGTTTACCAAAAGATAATTCATTCACTACACCGTGTTGCACTTTGTGAGGAGAACTCTAGAACCGAAGAGTTACGCGCTATTGTGGAGGGAGTTCTTATAAAGTAACTTGTGGAGAATCCGTCTTCTTCTCTACTGCTACCCACCTGGAGTTAGTGTGGGAGATTTCAGCCGAGACATCGAAATCGACACCTGCGAGTATTTCGTATGTCACCCTATTTCATTGAAATCTGTGTAAGTTGTGTCTTACAAATTATAGTGAAATAAAAAGGTTTTGCCCTTCGGGGATTTTTCCTGAAATTGTTTCTTTTACCGCATGCTTTATTCATGGAAGGGATTTAATCAATTAGATGCATGTTTAGGGTTTAAGAGGTTAAAATTGGTTTTAAACTAAAAAATTGGAACAAAGTTTTTTTACCTAAAGTACACACTAAAGGGCCTTTTCAAATTGGTATCAGAGCTTGTTGAACTATCTTATTGTTTTTGTGATCCTGTGTCTTTAGGTATGCCTTTCGGTGGTTTTGATGATTTTGGAATTCACTTGTTTGAATCATCTAATTGGAAATCTCACATGAAAACTGCTCTTAAAAAACTGGTTAATAAGGGTGATTGTGAAAAGTGTCTTTGTTGCGAAGGTTTTGGTCACAGGATAGATGAGCGTCCCACTAAACTTAGGGAAAATTTTAATAAACCGATAAATCGTGTTTCTACCCTTAGTGATAGTGACCCAGAAGAAGAAATTTTTTTTGCTAGTAAGCGTGAACTTTCCACCTTTGTGTCTAGTCATGCAAGTGATAAAGACTTACCTTTTCATGATTCTTCCGCAACCACAGAAGTTGATACACCTGAGAGTGAGGGTGAGGTGAGTGAGGATGAGAGCAAAGACGAGAGAGATTTGCAAACTACTTTCAAAGAATTGTATGGAGAAACATTAAAAGTAAAGAAAGCAAACGTGAAATTAGGAGCAATGTTGAAAGAACGTGCCATAGAAATAAATAATTCCAATGCTTTAATTGAGGATCTTAGGGCACAAGAAAAGAAAATTCGAGAGAAGCTAGAATATGTCGAGGGTGAGAGAGATATTCTTCGGGGGTTGATGGAGACCATGAAAAAGGAAATTCTAGAGATTGAAAATTCTACGCGTTTACTTGAGTCCAGGATAGGTGAGCTTGAGGAAAAACTGAGAGATTCGAGTAAAGTTAAGTTTGATTTGGAGGCTAGGTCTGAAAAGTTAGACAAAATCTTAGGCACCGTCAAAATCAAAGATAATCGGCATGGTATTGGCTTCGATAATCATGTCTCACCTGCTCCCAAAGCCAAAATTGTGCAAACAAGAGAGCCACTTAGGAACTTTAGGAGAGAGCCACCTAGGAATGTGAGGTATAACCAACCTATAGGACACGCTCCTCACCGTATCTACACTTGTACTCATTGTGTTAGGAGAGGTCATTAGACGATTTTGCTACGATCTTAAGAATTCTCCTAGAAAGTCTAAAGCCATTCCATTTCCCAATGCCCCTACTCGTCAGTTCACACCTACTTGGGTTAGGAAGTCGGATTTACAAGCGTTAGGTATTAGACTTGGTGATTCTCGGATCATTGCTTGTGGTTCTCCTCATCTTTCATCTTTCGATTGAGGTTATTCGTTGGTTTGTCATACACTAGTATTTACATCTTGCGTTATATTTGGCTAGTGTTATGGCATGTTTCTACTTTTTGTTATTTATTTGAGTCTTTTCAAAAAATACAAAAAGATTTTTCTTTTTATAAAAACTTTTGAAAATACAAAAAGATTTTTCTCTTTATAAATACTTTTGAAAATACAAAAAGATTTTTGGTTTTTGAGTCGTGAGGTTACATGGTTGATGTGGGATATTGGTGTGCTTAATTCCCCCCTTCTTTCATTATTCATGTGGCTAGGACATTTGGTCATTATTATTGATGCCTAGAATGATCTTAACCTTTGCACTATGGGGTTGTTTCGAAGTTGATATGATTTTGATTTGACTTTGCTTATATGCCATCCTTGCACACATGCACGAGTTTATATGAATGTTTGACTTCTCTTGCATATTTAAGTTTGGTGAGACATTCTTATCTCAATTTTATCATCTATGTGTAAGTAAACTTAAGGAGGAGGTGTGCTTGTAAGAACCGTTTTTCGTGAGAATTGATATTGAAAAAATGATGAGTGTTCACGGGAAAGGGATGCGAGAGTATAAATTTGACTCATCGTGAAAGCCATCGTTTAAAAGAGCCCAAAAGAGAATTAAGGCAATAAAAATTCATATGCCAATAATTGGGACCAATAGGACTTTCTCTAAGTTGAGATTGATATATTTTTCTAAAGATATTGAAAAAATTCATATATATGAGGGAGTTTGGTTGGAAATTAATCTAAACAGGTTTGGACCATGAATCCTATGTTAAAACATCGTATCATGACACTATTGTTTTTAGAATCATTAATAATCCGAACTTGTATGCATGTTGATTAAGTTTAGTTCATCAAACTCACACTTATTTTGTCATAAATGGCTTTGATGAAGTTTAATGATGTCTTGCTATCAATTAGAACTTTTGATCGATTCGACGTATTGCAATGATGACTCATTTATTGTCATTCACTCCCATATAATCCACATTCATGATTGGGCACATTAGTACCATGTAATTCCCGTTGGTTGTTTTTAACACTGTTTTCTGTTTTGAGTCTGTTTTAAGTCTGTTTCTGTGTTCTAGGTATTGTTTTGGGATAATTTTTTCACTAGGAAAATCCATACTAGTTTGGAGGTATTTATGGAATTTTCACTTTCTCGTTCGAACGACATCACATGTCACGCGAACATGTCGTCGAAGCGATATCCTATATCGTTAGAGCGACAAACTCAAGTCGTTCGAGTGACATCAAGCGAGATCAGGGCTTCTTTTAACATCAGTCGTTCTCTCTTCTCATTTCCTCAAATCTCATTCCCTGTTCAAAAAAGGAGTCTGCATCATTTTGTTAAACAAACCTCCATTGACAAGGTTTTTGAAGCTTTATATTTCTGGGATTTCATCTTTTCTTGGGTGCGTTGTTCTATCCCTATCATCCATTGTCGACGGTTGTTTTCTGAGTTGTTTCTCCAGTGTGTTATTTTCTGAGTATGATCATTACTGCTTATTGGGCCTACACATTCGATTTGTTATCTCGGAGAGGGTGTTTCGATATTTTGAGTTTTAGGGGTTAGGCATTCATCACTGGTTGTCTGATAGGGGATGGGATTATATGTTTGAGGCTCGTGGGGTTGTCTATCCGGATATTGTCCAAGAGTTTTTCTTTTGCTCTCTTCCCCACGCCGAGGGGATCTTTTCTACTGTACACGACATTCCTGTTCTCGTCACAGCAGATCTCATAGCTATTTTTTTCACCTTTCCCTTGTCCTTGATGCTATGTTCCATCGTTATACAGATGATGGACCTACATATGATGATATTCTGCGTCATTTCTTCTGGGAGATTCCCCAGGCAGGTACTACTATGTACCATCGCCAGCTTTTTCTTACCTTCCTTGTACTTAATAGGTTTGTGTCAGCATCCATGTATCCTAGGATAAATCGTACTCAGATTGGATCTGACATTGTCTATTTCATGTATCACGTCTCTCAGAGGTGGGATATCGATCTACCGACGGTCATGCTTCGTGTTATATCGTCTATTACCGTCAGTGGTACCATCCCAGTCCGCCCTGCTCTTCCGTATGGGATTCTCATCTCCATCATGTGCACTACTGCTGGGGTTCTTATTTTATAGGGTGATCAGCGTCTCCCTTCGCCTGTCGTTATTAATCATAATACTTTCACTCGTTCTGAGAGTCATTTGCCACAGGCAGCGAGAGCTAGTGCTCCACCCCCTGAGAGAGCCTTCTCCGATGCTGATCCCTGTCAGCCCAGTGATCACACCATTTCGAGCATCTCCGAGTTTTCTCAGCCACCACCCCCCACTCCTGCTCCCACTCGTCCTATTGAGGATGAGGTTTCTACCTTACAGGAACATGTAGCTGCTCAGTCTAGGATGTATGACTCTATCATGGCCAGATTTAATGCTGAGGTCGAAGCATGTGTTCATGCTAAATCCAGGATGACAACATTTTTTAATGAGATGAGTCAGAGAGAGCAACTGAGAGGCGCAGGATCTTCTGGACTAGGTCATATTTTATCTACATACACTGATGATGCTGTTGTTGATGATGATGCTCCTGTCGATGCTTAGCTGTATTTGTTTTATTGTATCTGAGACATTGAGATTCCTGATGTATTTATTTATTCTCAGATATGATGTACTTTTATGGATATCTGTATCACTCTTGGTTTATATGTTAGATACTGCTATATTTTTCTATCCATTGTCATACTGATATTGTTTCTCTAGCCATGGTCTTCATTCTCATATATTCACGCTAGATTTGGTGTGTTTGTCCCACCTTTTGTCTATTCCAGGCAAAAAGGGGGAGAGATATGTGATGTAGGGGGAGTAGTTATTATGATATTATATTGGTTTTTTTCCTCCATACTTCACTTGGTTATCTGTTTGTGTCTCGTGTGCATAGGTATTGTTTTCAGAGATTCAGATATTTATACATCAGATTCAGAGACAGATTCAGATGATTGCCATTCAGAGACAGAATCAGAGGCTTGCCATTTATTCAGTTTCACTATGTCCTGTATTTTTATATTTCTGAGTTTTGGGATAGGACATGTATTTGTGTTATGGCATATAGCATCTCTGTTTAGTTTTGTCTCGGAATAGCCAAAGGGGGAGATTTGTAAGAACATAATTCTTATCATGTACTTTTGTTTTAATTGGCTTAATTTCGGACAAAATAAATTAAGTCTAGGCGAGTTTTATTATGGAGTTTAATTGAAACCTATGACAAAGTTCAAGTCCAAGAATGTGAAAGTTAAAGCTTTGAAGAAGATTTCAAGTCAAGAGGTGTTGCATATGTTTAAGATGACTCAAGTATGAATACTTATAAGCATTTGAGTAATTTTGTATATTGATTAAATGCTGGGTGATTTAAATAATTGGGAATTAAATCTTTTTATGTTTTAAAAATATTTTTGAGTTGCAAAAAGTTTAAAGAAAATTCGAGGATTTATTTAAAAGAAAAAAAAATCAATTTAATACTGTAGCTCGCTCGAACGAAATAGTGGCTCGTTCAAATGACATCTCTATGTCACGCGAACGAGATCCACTTCTCGCTCGAACGACCTGCCGCCTCGATTTTTGTGTTTTCATTTTCTTGGACCCTGTACTAGTCAATTATAAATAAAAAACGTATATGCAAAAGTTTCACAAGGCAGAACAGTTTCGAAAACTTATTCCCATACAGTGTCTCATTCATCCGGTGTTTATTCAAGATCGTATTATTCAATTCCAAAGTTAGTGATCTTGAACGTGTTTACCGGAAGATAATTCATTCACTATACCGTGTTGCACTTTGTGAGGAGAACTCTACAACCGAAGAGCTGCGCGCCATTGTGGAAGGAGTTCTTATGAAGTAACTTGTGGAGAAGCCGTCTTCTTCTCTACTGCTCCCCACCTGGAGTTCCTACGGGAGATTTCAGCCGAGACATCAAAACCGACACCTGCGGGTATTTCGTATGTCACCCTATTTCATTGTAATCCGTGTAAGTTGTGTCTTAGAAATTATAGTGAAATAAAAAGGTTTTTCCCTTCGGGGATCTTTCTTGAAATTGTTTCTTTTACCGCATGCTTTATTCATGGAATGGATTTAATCACTTAGATGTATGTTTAGGGTTTAATAAGTTAAAATTTGTTTTAAACTAAAAAATTGGAACAAAGTTATTTTTACCTAAAGTACACACTAAAGGGCCTTTTCAAATTGGTATCAGAAGTTGGTGTAGGTTTTAGGAATTTTGTGTGAAGGTTATGTTTGGTTTATGTAGGTGTTTGGATATTTTGTGAAGTTGTTGATGGTTTGGGGTTTCTATGTTATATGAGGGTTTGGAGGGGAGTAGGTTGTTTAACTCCCATCATTAATACTGCATATAATAATTATATTCATTACTTAAAAAAAAGAATAGTGATTTTGACATATTTTGTTGTGTCTTTAATAAATTTCATATTTGAACTGTCTCTACCAATTACTAAGGCATACATAATGCTTTTATTCATTTAAATAATGAGAGAGACCGTTGTTCTTGGAGGGATAATACAATATCATTTTGTGAGAGAGAAATAATCGCACCCATGTATGTCTTATGGGCTGCCTATGTACCTCTATGGGTTTGAAAATTTGTGAGCTTCTTCTTTTAAAAGGGTTGATTTAAGAGGACCAGGCCCCATGTAGTTCTGAGTAAAAAGGGAGAGAAGATATTTTTTAGAATAGAAGGGGGTGAGAAGATTCATAGCATGATGAGAATTCGTAATAAGGGTAAAAGGTTTTTAAATTGTCTAAGTTATTTTGATGTGCCATTTCTTCTCTGTCGAGGTTGGTGAGCATAACGGTGCCACCGAAAAAGATTTTCTTCACAATGTAGGGTTCACTCCAATTAGTTTTGAACTTTCATCTCGGATCCTAAACGGGTTTTACAATTTCCTTGAGGTCAAGGTGCCGTTCTTGGATATCACGATCTTTGACTTTTTTGTTTAACGATCGTTTAATCTGATGATGGTATCCTTGTATATGGTAGATAGCTTTCAATCTCTTTTTATTTAGGTGTGAGAGTTCATCATAGCGAATTTTATACCAATATTCTTCACTGACCTTACTTTCGAGCATAACACGCAAAAGTGTCACTTCCAGTTCGATGGGGAGAACCATCTCCATACCGTATATGAGATAATAGGGAGTAGCCCCAATGGGTGTCCTGATAGAGGTACGGTAGCTCCCGAGGGCGTATGGGATATAGTCGACCAAGTCTTTGTAGCTTTTAGTCATCGTGCTGATGTTGGTCTTGAGGCTCTTATTGGCGGCTTCGACAATGCTAATGGTTTGCAACCGATAGGGAGAAGACTTGTGTCTTTGAATTCCACATTCGTCGATTAACTTCTTGACCTCAGCCTCAAAGTGCTGTCCATTGTCTGACACCGATTCATAAGTAACTCCGTAGAGGGAGATGATGTTCTTTATGATGAACTTGGTTACTTTTTTCTCATTCAGTATCGTGTATAACTCAGCTTCGACCCATTTCGTGAAGTAGTCAATAGTGAACAAGATAAATCCATTCCCATTGGAATCTTTGGGAGTGGCCTTACCTATGATGTCTATGCCATCGGTATAGAAGGGTTAGGGAGAGGTCATGTTGTACAACTCTCGAGGAGGCAAGTACTGAAGGTTGGCAAACTGTTGGCATTTTAGGCATCTTCGAACATAGGCAGTGTAGTCTTGGACCATGGTGGTCCAATAGTACCCTTGATGGATAATTGTTTGGTAAGTATGTGACCGTTCATGTGGGGTCCACATTCCCCACTGTGGATTTTTTACTTCATATCTTCCATCCTAGACCCTGCTGTGCTATGCAAATGAGTTCCATAGAAGTTTCTCTTAAAAAACTCTTTATCATAGATGATGTATAGGGTAACAAACTTGTGAAAAGTTGCATGATATTTCTTATCCACATTTTAGGGATACCTATCATGTTTGAGAAGGTGCCAAATGTCATAATACTATAATCCTGCCATATTTGCATCTTCTTCTATAACAAGCTCGAAGTGGTAGAAATAAGTGGGTGCAACTTTTTCTGGACTAGAAAGGGTGACATTGTTATCCCTTCAGGCATGTTGACCATGGAGGCTAAGGTTGATAGTTTGTCGGCTAGGCTATTCTTTGAGCGAGGAAGGTAATGGAAGGCGTCATCTTTGAATTGGGAGGCAAGCTCTTCTAGGTGGGCATGGAAGGGTATGAGCTTCTTGTCTTTGACTTTCCATTTCCTAAGGAATTGCCTAACAATGAGGGTTGAGTCTTTGTTGATGTCCATGTGTTTGATTCCTTTCTCAAGGGTGATTTTAAGTATTACCCTGCATGCCTCAGATTCTTTCATGTTGTTGGTGAAAGGGAAGTCGAACTTAATGGCAATGGGGGTGTGAGAGTCATTAGAAGAGATCAGGATTATCGCAATACCTTACCCTTTTTTGTTAGAATATACATCGAAGAATATCTACGAACTGAGGTCCTCTTGAAAGGTGCAGAGGATGTCTTTGTCTAGGAAATCAAAAATTCAGACTTCAGTTCCCTCCATGGAGTGATCGACAAGATAATCGAAAGTGGATCTCCCTTTCATAGATTTTCGCGTGACATATGTAATGTCAAACTTGGTCAGTAACATCAATTAATGCGACAACGGATTGACAAAGTGGGCTTCTATAGTAAGTATTCAAGACATCAGTCTGATGGGGAATGTAAGTATGTAGTGCCGTAGTTTTTGTGTCATCCAGACTTGAGAGATTCATGCCTTCTCTAATGCGGTGTAGTTGACTTCGTACCTATCTAGTTTTTATTAGTGTAGTTTATTATTCTCTCCTCATGAGACTGCTCAATGTATTGGGTCAGCACTGTTGCACTATCGATGCTAGTCAAGTACAGGAGGAGGGGAAAATCTTACTGTGGAGGCATGAGAATCGGTTCTTGGATGAGTTATCATTTGATCTATTCTAAGGCTTCTTGGCACGCCTCGTTCCAAACTTTGATTGAGTCCTTTCGGAGAAGTTTTAAAATGGGTTCGCAGATTGAGGTCAGTTGGCTGATGAACTGACTGATATATTGAATTTTACCCATAAATCCACACATTTCTTTCTCCGTCCGAGGTGGTGCCATCTCGAGTACGGATTTTAATTTTGGCTGGGTCTACCTCAATCCTTTTTTCACTGACCATGAACCCAAGGAGTTTTCCTTTGATGATGCTAAAGACATGTTTTTGTTGGTCGATTTACATTTGGTATTATTGCAGTCGCTCGAATAATTTCCTTAGGGCTGGAATGTGACCTTCTTGAGTCTTGGAATTGATAATCATGTCATCGACATAGACTTCGACTTCTTTCTGCACAAGGTCGTGAAGGATGGTTGTAGAAGCCCTTTCATAGGTAACCCCTACATTCTTGAGACTTAATGGCATGAATGTTTAACAAGAGGTTCCTTATGGGGTGATGAAGGCAGTTTTCTCCTGGTGGTCAGATGCATTTTAATTTGGTTGTACCTAAAAAACCATCAATAAATGACTTTAGAGCATAAATGACCGTATTGTCTATGATCATGTCGATATTGGGTAGAGGGTAATGATCTTTTAGGGATGCCTTATTCAGATCTTGATAGTCGGTGCACATGCGGACTTGACCTCTTGATTTTGTGACGGGGACGATGTTTACAAGCCATGTAAGGTATTCGACTAGGCGAATGAAGCCTATGTTATTGTTTCACCACTTTTTCTTTGACCTTGAGGGATCATTTTGTTCGAATCTTCCTTAGTTTCTGCTTGATGGGATTGCCCTTTGGGAATGTGGGGATCTCATGATGAGCTATTTTTGGATTAATACTGGGCATGTCATCATAGGACCATATAAAGATGTCAAAAACTCTTTTTGAAGTTCTTAAAACTACGACCACTCATGCTTGTTGAGGGTGGACCCTATCCTAATCTCGCGCAAATGTCTGTTACAATCAAGATTAATAACAATAGTTTCATCATCATTAGTTTGAGTGCGGTTATGTTGTTTATTTTTCTTTCCTTATTGAGACAAGTTAAGAATTGTTCATTATTAAGTCACCGTCATCAAAAGTTTGATTAGAATCAATACAATTAATGTGAGGCATAGAAAATTACTCAAAATCTTCATTTATTTCATTAAAGGAGTTTGCAGGAAATACAACAGTAAGGACCTCATCAAAGGAGGCCTCGTTTACAATGATATCAAAGACAAGAGAAAAAAGTAGTGGGCTTAGGCATCTCTTGAAGAGAGTAGATAGCAGGGTTTAGGTTGGCTTGATCAGGTTGAACTGGAATGGCATGCCAGTTGAGGGGAGGTGTTTTAATAGCGATGATTTTCTCAGATAAGTCAAATAGCACTGCTTCCTGGCGGATCATGCAGAGGTTCAGTCCCAATGTGTGCATGTCGAATGACTTATCGATGTCACTGTCCCTAGACTTTTCAGTGCTTTTTATGTACTTGTCCGTTGGAGGCTCCACCTCATATTTTTGCCTTTCGTCCCAAGAGATATCATCTTCAAAGAAGATTTCTAGCCTCGGTTTTATCTTTTTGTCAACAGGGTCATACTACAATTCAGGGAATCCACGGAAGGGGAAATCTTCGCCCTCTAATTTGTCGTTTGAATTATTAAATTACACCCCAACCGGTGGTAACGATATCACCCTGCCAAGAGTAGTAACCTCACTCAACCACTTCTATAGCTTCGTCATACAATTCCTCCCACTCAGCGGGGAATTGAAGGAATGAAAGGACCAGACACCTCTGAAGCTTCATGACTGTAAGTAACTCGAAGGCATTTCATATCTCCCTCTTCTGAAGGAAAAAAATTGACATGACTTGTACGATGTCATCTAGGGTGAATTCGTCTGCGGACATAACCCATACATCCTACTTTTAGGCCCACTTTTGGGCTTCCATGAATAAACCGATTAACGTTTTGCAGTCAATAGTAAATTCAGTGGGAAATTTTATCTCGAACTTTCAAAGTTAGTCTAGAACTATTAGTAATTCCATACCTCCCCCTTCTGAGTGGGTACGAAGGACAATGTAGTCTCGGGTGAGGAGTGATAGAGCTTGATCGGTGAACCTTGTTAGGTGTAGAAGAAAGGAAGGACAAACCTGTAACACCCCGCTTAATTAAATACGGCCAGTCCCATACCAAATTAAAACATAATATACAGTTGGCTCATTCTTAGAATCACTGTCGAAAACATTTATAACTCACCCAATACCCAATTAAGCTGGTGTTAAAAACTTTCCAAATTTTAATTTCAACAAAAACCATTTTTAGTTTATGAATAACACTACACACATTATTCTACAACATAGATAACCGAACAGATAACACAAAAGAATTTAAGTGCATTTGGAATAAACATTCCCAAATAATAATCCAATACAGTAATCCCAACAATAATAAATGTATTAAAATGACACGAGTACAAGACTTTTTGACTCAGATAGAAAAGAGATGACTGAATTCCTTAGGGCGACATGCCCTAAATAAAAGAACAGTGTGAACCAAATGAAGATAGGCATCTAAGCAATACTCCATAGCTCCATAGCTCGTCATAATCCTCTAAGGTTGGCATCCTTGCTGCAGGACACCTGATATAGAAGGTACAATAGAAAAGAGAATATGCAAAGAAACGGGTCAGAGCCCGATGTAAAATGATTTTAAAAACAACAAGTATTTAACAAGTCCAATAAATAATTTATTATGTACATGTTAGTATCAGACTCTCACTTGATATTCTCACCTCTCATCTAGAGTGCACACTTAACGTTTCCTATTAACCTCCTAATTAATGGTTCCTCCTCACTAGTTTCCATAATATGATTCTATCCCACATCATAACCCCGTATGTCCCATACCATACGTCATATAACCATTCATATACGTTTCTCATTAATATGAATTAAGCTCTTCAAATCTATAAGAATAAATATTCATTAACATAATTCAATTCTCTTTCTCTATTCACCATTATCTACAATTATCACACAGTAGATTGATTTAACCACTATATACATTCATTTAATACATTATGCATATATACATATATAATACAGCACCCCGAGTCACAGCTGCGGTGCATGCATTAATCTGCTATCACGTCCCAATATCGTTAGTCGCCGAATAGGGGACAAAACGTTCGGTAAGTATTCCTCGAACCACAAACAAAAACACAGACATTTGGAGGCAAACATAGTTCTCATACCCATGGGTCACGCACATACCTATGTTCCCATAGTCAGCGGACTTATCAACTCCCCGATAAGTCTTTCATAGACCTATGTTCTCGAGCGACAAATAAAAAATCCCATGGATTCATCAGGATATGACTGCCCTCACGCGCAAACCTCCCATCGATAGCAAGTAAGCTAGGTATGTCATACACATAAATCATCAATCAATCAAATAGGCATTATTATCTACCTATAGATATAATATCAACAAGGTACTCACACTACCCTAAGATAATTCCCATACGTAGCATTATATCTCTTTAAAGCCTACGTATTAAATTATTATGACTTTACTTCTCTAATTTTATAACTCAGAGTCTCACTCATTACTAAAGGTTTAAATAATTTTCTCCTCATTATATTTATTAAGTAAGAAATCACTAATATCCTACTGGTCCATATCATCTTATCTCCCGAATTACTACGAATTAAACTATCCCTTAATTAGGATTATAACCGATAGTTTCTAATCTCTTATAAACACATCATCTATCACCTAGGATTAAACCCTTTTGTAAACCTAAGGCTGCCCTGGTAGATTATTAAATCCCCCCTACTGGACCTATCCTTAATCCTCATGCATATAAATTAGAATCCAACACATGAATCTAGCAACCGAAATTTCGTTCAATTTAATTATCATAATTCTAATCAATTAAATCCCAATCAAATTAATTCGATTCTTATCTAGGGCTTACCGAACCTTCCTAAGTCCCATTATATCCAATTAATAATCACCAAAGATTTAGAAAAGGTTTGGGATAAAAACAAGCATTAAAATAAATAACCTCATAAATTCTGGGGAGGTGGATTGATCGAAGGCAGGGGGTCAATCGATCGATCGCCCAGATAACAACCCAGTTTTCTGCATTTCTTCTACTAAGGGTACTATCACTTTTGATCATTCAAATCTTCATATTAACGACCCAAATTACTTATAAACCTTACTACATGATATAGCAACATATGTAAATGATTTCTAATGCTCTAAACATCCTAGAATCATCAAGAGTTTGGATTAAAAGCATATATTTATCCTCTTTTTTCCAGAAAATTATATACATGATATCTTCAAGAACACACCATTGATTCTCAGAATTTCTTCAACAGATTTATGATTATTTTGTGGATTCCTATCTACCTACAACATGAGTTTGATTCCTATATATTTCCATATTTCCAGAAATCCATTAAAAACTCCATCTTTATCTTCCAAATATGAAAAATATCATCTTTTTAAAACTATCCTAACATGGACAGTATACAAACTTAGATTGCAATCATCAAATACTTGCCTCTAAAGAAGGTCTGATCCTTTAAAGTTGTATATCAGAGGTGGTTCTCCCCTTCTCCGATCACTTCCGGTGGTGGTGACCTTTGGTTCTTTGGTTCTCCTCCTTTCCAAGCAAGCTTCTCTTCTCCCAAGCAACCTTTCACTCTCTCTCACAAGGTGACTTCTCAATTTTGTGTAGAAGAGATGAATGAACCCACGTACAACTAGTCTCCAAATATTTATAATAAGACAAAATCTGAAATCACTATTCATCCCCCTTGTAAAAACGACCAAAATGCCCTTTTGGATTGTCTTTTCATTTCCAAATGACCCGAGACCCAAAACCAACATCCAAATAGACTTTTATGACTATTTCAACCCTTACGGACGCAACGACGCACTCAAAATGACTATAAGGTTGATGTAAAAATATGTTTCCTTTTTAATTTAACAAATTAGTCCCGACACGTCCCATACCGCGTCCGACTAAAAATTCAAATTACTGAATTTATATCACACAGCCATATCAATAACATCACATTTATATATTACCTAAATGTCTTTAAGTAATATTCAGAATCATTCATTTTAATATCCACAATTCGGATAAAACTCAAAATGAATTAATTTATAATAAAATCCAATTAATCCATTAATTTAAAATATAACACATTTTAAAAATCATTAAAATTACGGGGTATTACATACTTCCCCCCTTATAATAGAATTTCGTCCCGAAATTCGGAAAGATAAATCATATTGGTAAGGTCAACGCCGAGTAAAAATCTCACATCGCAATTAATTTATGTCGTACCGCCCATACAGTACTTTATCAAAAATCCCCATTGATGTTACACCAAGTCTCACCATATAGTTTCAACTTAATCGAATTTAAACTTTACCCAATCTTCCCTATACCATCCTAGTAACAAAGTTTCAAAAAATGATCCTTAATCATTAAGTAAATAAATCCTGAAGTCACAACTATTTACTTTTTTTTTCCATAATTATGAAAACTACTACAATCCAACAATTCAGGGCGCCCATGCACCCTATCGTGCATCTTTCATTATAAAATGGATATGATTACCCACATAATACTCTGATTTACAGCAAAGGTTATAAACCCATATCCTAAAGACCTAACTTATTTCGACTCCCAACGTTTATTAGTTTCATGTGTGGGGTGTCTCGCAAGCGAAATCCAAACAAGGTACCCCCCTGATACACTACTACCTAAAGTAGTCGGTCATCGAAACTCCTCAGGTCCTTAGTCAATAGTATATAACCTCTCTATAGGTTTTATCGATTGCAAATAAAAGTTTACTCATCTACCCTCTTGTTAAAGACAAGATGCTGGTTATAGTACGCTCTCATGTACCACAAGTCAATCCATGCCGATAGTCACATCATGTTCGGACATGCCTAAAGTAAGTAATTTCGTGATAAAAGTCGGACCCACGTGATGACATGTAAAATATAGGTGTCCCACAACCCCTCGGTGAGTCTACGTAAATAACAGTGCTATAGGCTAAGTTTAGTAAGCCTTTTGCCCATACAATATAAATTGCTATTAAAATCAGTATGCGCCTCATAACTCCTTAGATAGAAAACATACCCTCATTCGCAGGTGGGGGTTATTGAATCGCTAGCTGATGGAGGTTATATACACGTCCATACTGACCCTGTTGCACGGGAGCTACTGGAATGGGAGGTAGTGCTAGCACCGGAGCTGGAGCTGGAAGAGCAGCTGGTGGAAACACTGGTATCTGTGGCTCCTATCAAGCATTTCGTTGTTGAGGAAGTTTGTCTTTATCAGGACAATCTTGTCATTTGTGTCCATACTTTCCGCACGCGAAACATTTTCCCGCAAACTTCCCACCATTTTGTCCCTATTGACCCTGACCCTGCTGGCCATTACCTCCTTCCCCTTGGCCCTGATGAGCTTGCCTCTGGCCCTGATGGCCCTGCAGTCCTTGCCCATTACCTCTATCCTCAAATCGAGAATCTCCAGATCGTAAATGCTTAGCATAATCCCCTCTCTGGGAACCCTGATCATTCTGACGCTGATGACTTTGTCTTGGCTGAGTCCCACTAGAACTTCCCCCATTCGTCTTGCCTTGCAGGCTTGACCTAAACCCCCGCTTGACACCCTGAGCATGTAAGCGGTTATCCTGGCAGTGAAGCATTCTAACATTAAGAACATCTGCATAAGTACGTAGTCAAAGATTTCCCAATAAATGCTGACGAATCTTATAGTTAAACCCATCAGTGAACATTAGAATTCTCCTCTCCTCAGTGGGTACCTCTGCTAGTACCAAATTAGTTAGTCGCGTAAATTCTTCCTCGTATTCCGCCACCATCTTCTCTCCTTTCTTCAAATCAAGAAATTTCTTCCTCATCTCTGTTTGGATGGCGGAAGGAAAGTAATTCCGATCAAACCATATCCAAAAGTCTTGGATAGTCATTGTGTCTCTCTCCTCGATAGTGGTCGTAGCCTCCCACCATTGCAAATTTGCCCCTACTAGCTTGAATGTAGATAGTATTTGACGTTGAACCTCAGTACATTCGAGCATTCTCAAGTGTCTTTGGATATCTTTCTTCCATTGGCTAGCAGTCACAACATCGGATCCTCCCTGAAACTCGGTGTGCCTTCTGAAAGGCATCCCTCGCTCGTTCCCATGCAGTAGGAAACACTTGCCCTTGCGCGGGTGGCACAACTGGTGCCTGTGCTGGAGCCTGTTGAATAGCAGCTAAAGCTACATTGACTGCCTGACCGACAATTGCAGCAACTTCGGCCGCAGTCATTGTACCCTGAGCTGGGGCGGGCTGAGGTGCATGTCGAGGAGGCATCTGAAACGAGAGTATACTATCAGTATTTGATATAACAAAATAGCCAAAGAACGTAGGCATAAATAAAAAATAAATAATCCTACTCATAGGGCTCTACATCAAAGAACGCTAAGTTGAAAACACAGTAAGCCGTACAGACGCTAAAGGACACTAGAACCTGATGCTCTGACACCACCAGTAACACCCCGCCTAATTAAATACCGGGTGGCCAGTCCCATACCAAATTAAAACAGAATATACAGTTGTCTCATTCTTAGCATCACTGTCGAAAACATTTACAACTCACCCAATACCCAATTAAGCTGGTGTTAAAAACTTTCCAAATTTTAATTTCAACCAAAACCATTTTTAGTTTATGAATAACACTACACACATTATTCTACAACACAGATAACCGAACAGATAACACAAAAAGTGCATTTGGAATAAACATTCCCAAATAATAATCCAATACAGTAATCCCAACAATAATAAATGTATTAAAATGACACGAGTACAAGACTTTTTGACTCAGATAGAAAAGAGATGATTGAATTCCTTTGGGCGACATGCCCTAAATAAAAGATCACTGTGAATCAAATGAAGATAGGCGTCTAAGCAATACTCCATAGCTCCATAGCTCGTCATAATCCTCTAAGGTTGGCATCCTTGCTGCAGGACACCTAATATAGAAGGTACAATAGAAAATAGAATATGCAAGGAAACGGGTCAGAGCCCGATGTAACATGATTTTAAAAACAGCAAGTATTTAGCAAGTGCAATAAAGCATTTATTATTTACATGTTAGTATCAGACTCTCACTTGATATTCTCACCTCTCATTTAGAGTGCACACTTAACGTTTCCTATTAACCTCCTAGTTAATTGTTCCTCCTCACTAGTTTTCATAATATGATTCTATCCCAAATCATAACCCCGTATGTCCCATACCATACGTCGTATAATCATTCATATACGTTTCTCATTAATATGAATTAAGCTCTTCAAATCTATAAGAATAAATATTCATTAACTTAATTCAATTCTCTTTCTCTATTCACCGTTATCTACAATTATCACACAGTAGATTGATTTAGCTATAATATACATTCATTTAATTCATTATACATATATTAATATATTATACGGCACCCCGAGTCACAACTGCGGTGCATGCATTACTCTCCTATCACGTCCCAATATCGCTGGTCGCCGAATAGGGGACTAAAGGGGTTCGGTAAGTATTCCTCGAACCACAAACATCAACACAAACATTTGGAGGCGAACATAGTTCTCATACCCACGAGTCACGCACATACCTACATTCCCATAGTTAGCGGACTTATCAACTTCCCAATAAGTCTTTCATAGACCTATGTTCTCGAGCGATAAATCAAAAATCCCATGGATTCATCAGGATATGACTGCCCTCACGCACAAACCTCCCATCGATAGCAAGTAAGCTAGGTATGTCATACACATAAATCATCAATCAATCAAATAGGCATTATCATCTATCTATAGATATAATATCAACAAGGTACTCACATTACCCTAAGATAATTCCCATACGTAGCATTATATCTCTTTAAATCCTACGTATTAAATTATTATGACTTTACTTCTCTAATTTTATAACTCAGAGTCTCACTCATTACTCAAGGTTTAAATAATTTTCTCCTCACTATATTTATTCAGTAAGAAATCACTAATATCCTACTGGTCCATATCATCTTATCTCCCGAATTATTACGAATTAAACTCTCCCTTAATTAGGGTTATAACCGATTGTTTCCAATCTATTATAAACACATCATCTATCACCTAGGATTAAACCCTCTTGTAAACCAAAGGCTGCCCAGGTAGGTTATTAAATCACCCTACTGAACCTATCCTTAATCCTCATGCATATAAATTATAATCCAACACATGAATCTTGCAACCGAAATTTTTTTCAATTTAATTATCATAATTCTAATCAATTAAATCCCAATCAAGTTAATTCGATTCTTATCTAGGGCTTACTGAACCTTCCTAAGTCCCATTATATCCAATTAATAATCACCAAAGATTTAGAAAAGGTTTGGGATAAAAACAAGCATTAAAAGAAACAACTTCACAAATTCTAGGGAGGTCAATCGATCGAAGGCAGGGGGTCGATCGATCGATCGCCCAGATAACAACCCAGTTTTCTGCATTTCTTCTACTAAGGGTTTCATCACTTTTAATCATTCAAACCTTCATATTAACGACCCAAATTCCTTATAAACCTTACTACATGATATATAAACATATGTAAATGATTTCTAATTCTCCAAACATCCTAGAATCATCAAGAGTTTGGATTAAAATCATATATTTATCCTCTTTTTCCAGAAAATTATATACATGATATCTTCAGGAACACACTATTGATTCTCAGAATTTCTTCAACATATTTATGATTATTTCACGGATTCCTATCTACCTACAACATGAGTTTGATTCCTATATATTTCCATATTTCCAGAAATCCATTAATAACTCCATCTTTATCTTCCAAACATGAAAAATCTCATCTTTTTATAACTATCCTAATGTGGACAATATACAAACTTAGATTGCAATCATCAAATACTTGCCTCTAATGAAGGTCTGATCCTTTAGGGTTGTATATCACAGGTGGTTCTCCCCTTCTCCGATCACTTCCGGTGGTGGTTGGTGGTGGTGACCTTTGGTTCTCCTCCTTTCCAAGCAAGCTTCTCTTCTCCCAAGCAACCTTTCACTCTCTCTCACAAGGTGACTTCTCAATTTTGTGTAGAAGAGATGAATGGACCCACGTACAACTAATCTCCAAATATTTATAATAAGACAAAAATCCGAAATCACTATTCATCCCCTTGTAAAAATTACCAAAATGCCCTTTTGGGTTGTCTTTTCATTTCCAAATGACCCGAGACCCCAAACCAACATCCAAATAGACTTTTCTGACTATTTTAACCCTTTCGGACGCAACGACGCACTCGAAATGACTATAAGGTTGATGTAAAAATATGTTTCCTTTTTAATTTAACAAATTAGTCCCAACACGTCCCATACCGCGTCCGACTAAAAATTCAAATTACTAAATTTATATCACACAGCCATATCAATAACATCACATTCATATATTACCTAAATATCTTTAAGTAATATTCAGAATCATTCATTTTAATATCCACAGTTCGGATAAAACCCAAATGAATTAATTTATAATAAAATCCAATTAATCCATTAATTTAAAATATAACACATTTTAAAAGTCATTAAAATTACGGGGTATTACATACTTCCCCCCTTATAATAGAATTTCATCCCAAAATTCGGAAAGATAAATCATATTGGTAAGGTCAACGCTGAGTAAAAATCTCACATCGCAATTAATCTATGTCGTACCGCCCATACAGTACTTTATCAAAAATCCCCATTTTAAAAGTCATTAAAATTACGGGTTATTACAAAACCTTGAGGGGTATTGATGATTTTTTAGGCACGTTGGGTGTTTTGATGGGCTTGATTTGGGTAGAAGGTTCAAAATCTGGGTTTTCATTTGGGAAGATAACATTCACCCCACTTCCATATGTTGGGTGAGGGTTATGAGTGGTGGGGCGATGATTCCCCGGTCTATGAAACTTGGGATCACATTTTTGAGGTGAAAGAATTGATAGTGGTGTGCTCTGCGATCTAGTAAAAATCACAGTGAGCGTCACGTCTGAAATTCTTGGGAAGAGGATTTTGCAACAGTCGGGGTTCTAATGGTTTGTTGAGATTTCGGGCAAGCAGGGCTTAATACACTTTTCATAGGGGAGTGTGGAGTTCGGTATACTATTTTCTAGTAGGGTTGGGGTGGATTTTAGGTTTCCAAGAAGTTGCGGGTTGGGATATGTTATTGATTGTTGAGACTAGGGTGCTGGCCATCTTGTCATACTTCTATAGAGAAAATTTTCCTATCATCCTTTTCGATTCAGATTCAACTTTGTGACTAGAAATATATTCTTTAATATCTACACTCGCCTTCTGGAGGGCTCTAAAATGAGGGTAGTACTGACCTCCTATTGAATCTCGGATATAGGGAAATAATTTTTTCTTTACTATGCTCACTTGCTCTTTTTCTAATGATTTGTAGCCATTGTACCAGGTTTTTCTCTCCACCTTCTGATAAAACTACTGACTGACTCCCCTGGATTATGCTTGAGTATCTCTAGGTGTCTGTGTGTAACTTCCAATTTCTCATTGTACTTACATTGTGTTATGAATTCTTTAGCTACATCCTCCTAACTGTTAATTCTAGATTTCTCGAGGGACAAGACCCATTTGAGGGAACTTTATTTTAGGGGTTGATAAAACATTTGAACCATTATCTCCTCTGACACCCCAAGGAGAGTCATGGCTCGATGATACCTATGTAGGTGCACAATTGGAGGTTCACTGCCTCCGAACTTCTCAATGTCTGGCATCTTGAATTTATCTGGTAGTTTATCTTTGGGATAGGGAGACATGTGAGTGTAGTCCATGTAATTTCTTGAGATCCTGACTTGGTTGAACTTATTTTTATAGAAACTAAAGGTCATCCTTAACCTTGTTTTGTTCTACCTCTTTAGGATCCACTGGTACCGGTAGATTGGCCCCTAAATGGATAAGATTTGGGATCGGTAATTGAGATGGTGGTGGCTTATCGGGGCATGTTGATATTTTTCTAGGATCTAAACTGGTTCAGGAGTAGGTGGACCCATGGTATAGGGAAATAGGATTTGGGTTCATGAGCCTCAGGAGTTTGGACCCTGTGTTGTTGCATCTCATAGACTTTATCCTGGAGGTTGTCAATCTATCACTGAGCTAGGTTAGGATAGTCATCAGATCTGGTTGAATATTCGGATCATGGTCTATGTTCTCGATGAATAACGTTGAAAGGGATATCTCGAACTCGGTGGAAGTATTTGTGACACTCCGCCTAATTAATCCCGGGTGATCAGTCCTAAATCAAGTTAGAAAAGGTTTCTCAGTTGTTCCATTCTTAGCATCACTGTCGTCTTTTTAATTACTAACCACCTAAGTGAGAAAAGTAGACTGGTGCTAATTTTTATCTTTCAATTTATTAAATAAAAACTTATGCGGAATAAAAATAGAACACATTCACAGTTAACTAAAATGACCATCCACAATTTAAGATACCTAAACGAATAAACCATTGGTCCAATTATCCAATACAAATAAAGATAATAAGAAAATATCAACAAGTCTGATACTGATAAATGAACTGTGAGCGACAAGCTCAAATAACTACTAGAGATTCTCTACACGAATGAAAGAAGGAGGCGTCTATCAAAGACCCGCAACATCCATAGGTGCTGCAGCATCGGATACCTGGAATAGAGTCAAGCCTGGCGCCCTTGTGGTTGGACACCTAAAAGGTTTTTAAAAAAATTTATAGCAAGGGTTAGTACCCAAAAACATTTGAAAATATTTAACAAATGATTAACTTGCAGTAATAAATAAACATGCATGCTCTTCATATTTTAGTTAGTGCCGCACTCTCTTGAGGATTTCCTTACCCCTCCTCTAAGGTGCACTATTAACGCTTTTATTTAATTTACTAGGTTCTACGCTCCTAACCCAATACTTATTTTAACCCTTGAAATTTACCTACCCTAACCGAGTATACTTTGATTCATGATTTTTAAGTTATTATAAATGATAACTTAATTAAATCATTACCCTTTTATTTTCATATAGCATTCACACCTGTTATGCACGTAATACATTTTACACTATGTATTAATCATCTCATATATAATTATTTACCTAATTATATATTTAATCATATTACCGCATTCACGAACATACTGAAATAACATTTAATACAAATTTACGATCGAGTAGCAATACTCACAAAATATAAGTTTTTTTTCCAAGTGCTATCCCACTAGGTGTATTCACATAACCTAGTTATCCAAGTTAGATTCGCTCACTAACTTAGTTTAACATACGAATTTGGAGGCGGTCATATTCCTTCCATGAAAGTGAGATGCCCCTCACCCATATAACGGACGCTATGACCTGGGATTATACTCGCCCTACTCCTCAAGCTAGGGGATTCATCCACTACGCGCAACCTCCCCCTATAGCACTAGAGTATATACTAATAATATTCAATCACTGATATTAATGCACACACGCTATATATATATACTGTCACACCCCGTACATATATATAAATATAAAATGTCCCGGCTACACCATGTACACAATCCGTAACATAAGCCTATTTAATTTATTAAGAGTTTATGGTCCAACTCTAATCATTAATTAATTAGCACATTAATTAATTAAGTCACCTTTGGTGTTGCCCCCACCATAAAATTGGACTTACTCTCGTAGTTCGAATCAACCTCACCCGAGTCTAAATTCCCAACTCCCAAATTATTTAGCCTTTACCTAAATAAGATTTATCTCTCGGTATTCCTCAACCATTATCCCCAGACTTATTCTCTAACTATATTTAATCCTTTCGAACCCTTCCCAAAAATTCAACCTTAGTGTATCACACCTAATTTCTCCAAAACCCAACAAATTTAAATTATGATGTCACCTTAAGTCGTCTCCAAATTCTAATTAATCTTATTCACCATTAATTAGATTTAAAACCCATGTATAAATTTATCACCAAATTAATTCATGGAAAAAGATTAAATTAAATTTTCTTCATATAAAAGAAAACTGGGAGAACTGTCAAAATCTGCTGACCTTTGATCGATCGACCCCAGACCTTCGATCGATCGCTCGAACAGGTCTTAGTCTTCTTCGCAAAGACAGATTCTGCCATGGACGAGTTTCATAAAACCCCAACTCCTTTTATCAACAATCTCGAGCCTTTTTAACAATAATACAAGTTAGGAACCTTATTAGGGACCTCCGGAATGTCCTCCAACGTTATCAATTCGTCCATTAACTACAATTTATGGATTTGGGAAATTATTCATCTTTAATTTCTTACCCATTTACATCCCAAATTCCTTCACCAAATTCGTTTCTAAATATCCAGATATCATCCTACCAGATTCGTATCAATTTATAATATCAGATTTCTACAAGGATTCTCATTCAAATTCGTAAATCAGATTATTATTTTCAAAACCTCATGTTTATGACATGAACACCCAAAACGAATTTTGATCAAACACATCACATGAATATGAATTGAAATACATATTCAATACTACTGCAAGTTATCCACTTGCCTTAGGTTTCGTAGTGTCTGATTCAGAGATGAATTCCAAGGTTGAAGATGATCCTTATTGGCTCTCTAGTGATCCCAAAACTGCCTTTAACTGCTATTAGGGTTCCTTAATACACTTAGCCTTTCTCTAAAACTCTATCAGCCGTTTTCTTATTCCTTATAATTCCTTAATTTACCTAAATCCCGTTTTTTGCCTAATGGGACAATTCCAAGTGACCCAAATGCCCCCGTGTGGGCTCGACTATGTCTAAAAACGCCCCCTGACCCGTTTACTACCCCCGGGTACACTTTTCTGACTATCTCGGCCCATCCAAACTCAACCGTACACTCATAATTGGCATCCGAATTAATTTATAAAAAATACTTATCCCCCCACCCCTTTAGTCTATACCGACTCCCGGTTGAGATAAGTGCATACCCTGTCATTAATACTCGAAATGACTTAAATAAACAATTAGTATTCACTTAGTAAATAAATTCCCGTAAATATTAACCATTTACTCCCTGATTAATATTTAAATAAATTTCCCTAATTAATTCAATTAAAATTACGACTCACAAGTAATTTTAAATTCCCGAATTAATTACATATTTAATGCATGAAAAATGCGGGGTGTTACAATATCAAAGGAAGCAGTACAGCTTCAAGGTGATTTGACGAAAGATTAGAGCTAATAGGGAGCCAGGCCAAAAATTAGGGTACACGATCACACTTGAGAGGAAAATATGATTTTGGTTTATTTTTAAGCAAAGAGGAATATTTTTGGTGTTTTGTTTCTCTTTTAAAACAGGGGAACATGTTTTGGGTATTTTTTTGAAAAGGGGGAGAAAAGAAAATCCTCAGAATGATTATTATTAGGTTCCATTTGTATTATGTGTACCTAGGATGCAAGAAAAATTCTAGACATGACCCGAGTCTGGGGAAAAGATAATGTACATGATATAAGACACAGTTTGACTTGTTTCCAGACTCACAGACAGGGTCCTAGTTTAAAAATGGGCAAATAGAACAAAAATTCGGGTGGCCGGGTGACCCGAAATTTCGACAGAGTTTCATATTGTAATCGAAAAACTAAGCATGTGTGTCCTAGGGTAGACGCCTATATGAGCTTTATGCATTTGGTGGGTTAGTGGAAGCATTCCACACTTTGGCATGACTTCTACGATATACCTCTTGCCTATAAGGGCAATCATTCATCGGTACGTGTGGACAAGCCATTTGATATACTTGAGTGTACATGAATTGCCTCCTGATATACATTGTGGGGATGGTACGTGTAAGAGCAAATTCGATATACTCGATGTATTTGAATGAGTTCCCTTCCATATACCTCATGTCATTACTTCAGTTCATAAGTATGATGCAGGTGTGGGGGGGGGGGGGGGGGGGGGAGAACCTTTCGATATACATCGAAGGTATGAGGCCAATGGAAGGTGGGAATCATATCGCTTAGGTTAGCCGTGCCCCATAGGACCGGCACCCATCAAGAAGTGAGTTCTTAGTACGTGATTAAATTTTGGTTAATAATGTCGTGCTCAGGTGATGTAGTGGGCAAGAATGAATGAGTATTAATTAGTATCTTATGGAGAGTTTCTTGTACGCTAAATAAGGGAAATACTACCACTATGAGGGAGAGTGTACATGCAACATGGGAAAAAGGCGGATAATCATGGGGAACAAAGCTAACAACTATATACATGGAGCATAGAAACTATACAAGGCATGGTGATAGCTACAAAGTGTGAAGCATGTGAATATACAAGTGAATGAAAAATATGTGCAATGTGAGAGGGTGATATGGAAATAGTGTGAGTAAAAAAAATCATGTGAATATATAAGTGAGAGAAACGTGAATTTGGCTGCTAGTGAGACTAAGCATGGATAATCTAAAAGTAGTGTGTGAAACATGTGTAAGTGATCATGGAGATATATACAAGAGAGAAAAAGTGAGGGCGTGTGTTAGTAAAGCTAAGCATGGATAACCTACAAGTAGTGCGTGAAACATGTAAGTAAGAGTGAGATTATATACAAGTGTGAGTGTGTGAAACGAACATGGTAAATATATACAAGTGAGCATAGGGTGAAACATGGTGAGCATATACAAATGAGTAAAAAGTGAAACAAGTGATATATACATGTGGAGAGAAAAGAGAATGGTAAAAATAAACATCATGATAAGAAAGATATATATATACACAAGATGTAAGCATAGGAATAAGGAGAACATATAAATGGAGGCGTATGTACACATATAGAAAATTAGGAGAGCAAAGAAATAATGACCATGTGAAAATAAAGTCTAGTCCTCTAAAAACCTTTCGTAACGGAGTCGCCACTATGGCCATTAGGGTCAGATTCCTTCGGCATGGGCCGTCCCCAAAATCGGAACTGGAGGGAAAATCAGAGAAGTCCCTCTCCCCTGCGCATGTGGGTGATTCGAGGATATGGGAATCCTCTTTTTTTCCACTCACTTTGATATCTTCACGGGTAGCCTCAGATATAAATAGGCCATAATCACAAGGGGATAAACACAAAGAAATGGAGTTTCCAATCTATTGTGCTCAAAACAAGGAAAATAAATGTATCCATTTTGAGAGAACGAAATCAAGGTCGACGCATACGACATCAATGTAGCCATTTAGACGCTCATCTCGCGCTTTATATCTATCATGTGCTATGTTAACATTCTCCTTTTCTCCAAAGTGTGATGTGAATGCACATGTGTATGGTGTGAACAACAGGAGAAAGAAATCATCCAACTCACTTCATGGGCCAAAAATGACATAAAAATAAATATAATGTGCGTGTTCATTGAATCACAAATCACTATGAATAAGTGAATGTGTATGTCGAGCGAGGCAAAAAATATATTGGAGCTCATGACTCACAAATACTAATAAATATAAGAAATCATAAAATGGGAGAATAGGACTAAAATCCCAGGATTGGCACGAGATGCCTACGTAGCCCATGGGAAATCAAAGTCCACGTAGTTCAATGTGTTGTAAGGGTGATGCTTAACCCATAAAACCAAATTTAAGACTTATCTTTAATTTCTTTTCAAGATAACGTGATCAAGTGTAAATGTGTGAAAATGTTAGGAAATATTACTTTCAAAGCTTACATGTAAACCTTATTTTTTGCCTTTTGGATTTTAAGAAAATATGTTATGTGAATACGAATGATAAAATATGATATTAGTTGATGTAAGATAAGGAAGTGAGACTAAAAAATATCAAAATGGAAATAAAGTGAGTGAATAATACTAAATAGATAAGCTAGAAAGGAGTAGGATTACACCTCTTAGAAGACTTTGCTACTGATTTTGAGGAGAGTATGATGATTTTATGGTGGTGTAATGATGGTGAAGTAGGGTGAGGTAAGTGACCAAAGGTGGTAAGAAAGTGAGGTAAGGTAAGTGGAAGGAATGTTGGAAAATTGGATTTTTTGGGAATGACGATGCTCTGATTTTGATAGAATCTTTTTGATTCTCAAAAAGGGTCCTTAGGAATGAGGTCATGAGCTCCTTAAATAGTGCCAAATTAGGGTTTAAGGGGTGCATATCGGCATGGACCCTGGCTTGCCTATTGGCATAGCTCCTACCTTGTTGGCCGAGGAAAATACACACTACTTATAGGCAGGGAGACTGGGGTGCCTATAGCTAGTTCGAAACATAATTTTTTGAAAAAGAAATTATAAAATGCAAATCGTAAGTCCGAATAGTGCATGGATAAGACTGTAAGAAAGGGTATTTTGAAACCTATAAGAATCCATGAGCCACTCTAGGGTTTGAGAGTTGACCACAGTCAAACAAGACTCAAAAGCACCTGATGGTATGTGTATAGAGGTTTTCAGAGTAAAATAGGTCGTTCGTGCAAATTGTGAGGCCAATTCATGAACGGTATGGACCATTGGAAAGAGTATTCATAGCCTTATGAGATTTCATTTATCTTCACTCAGTTTGGATAGTTGATTGGGGTCAAACGGGGCTTGGGAGTGCTCATGGACCTTTCAGAGTAAAAGGCACGTTCATGTAACAACCCGCGTAATTTTGGGCTATTTTAATTAATTTTTGGAAAATTGAGGAAAATAACGTTTTTGATAAAATTATTTTTATTGCTCAAATACGTTGGTTATTATTTTTAATGGAGAGAATTTCAAACGGTTTCGAAAACGTAGTTAAAACGGATTTTAAAATGATTTTAAAATGTTTTTAACTCTTGGAGTTGTTTTGACTTCCAACTCTTCATTTCTTTGCCTTATTTAAAGGAGTCTTTTGGATTCCAACTCTTCATTTCTTTGCATTATAAAAGGAAGTCGTGGGCAACCCTTTTAACCTACTTTTGGCACAAATTTTGGCAGCAAATATATTTTATATTACTCTTCTTTTTATATACACATTGACCCTTGAGATTTGTGAGTTCCAACCTTAGATTAGAGGTGCTCTTAGGGCTATTTTGTTGGAGGAGCTTTTGTAGATCTTTTGTGTTGATCTTGAGGATGTGATCGTTGGGTTCTCATCATGGTTTGAGGTATGGAGTTTTACACAATATGCTCCTAAATCTCGCGAGTGTTTATTCCGTTGAATTCCTGTTAATTGAACTCATATTTGAATTGTTAAATTCATTGAAATCTGGAAAATAATTGTTGAAATTATTTTGATTCATGTGGTATCATTATATTGTTGATGAGCACGTTGTCATGAGATTTTAATATGGCACGGAGGTTGGGCACCCGCCAAAATTCCTGTTTCCCGGGCTATGGCTTGATAAAGCATATACGGATGTGGTGAGGCCTGGTGACCCGGTTAAAGTGTTGTTGAGAAATTATATTGATAAATGCTTTGAGATTCGTATTTGATTTGAATATTCGTACTCGTGTTGTTACGCTTTATTCATTGTTAATATATTTGTTGAGCATCTTTCTTGTCGTATTGTGTACTTCCCCATATTTTCTTTTAGTGGCAGGTTAGCGCGGATTTTGGGGCGCTATGGAGATTGATTTTAGCGAGGATTGTTTGGGAAAGATTTGTATTATTTTGATGTATAGAGCTTTGGAGATTTGTGTAAGGACATTTTTGTCCATTATCAATTTGTATGTCGTACGCCGTTACACCGTTGAAGAAACTCAAGATCGCATCTACATCAACGGATCCGAATATCAAAGCATCTTCAACATCATAGCCTCTGCGAGAATGAACTTGGTAAAATTTTGTTTTTACGTTCCTTAAAGTCCATATTTAGTATTGGGAAATTTTTATAAAATGTTTTTTATAAAAATAAGAAGTAAGTTTTTTCAAGCAAAATGAGGCTTTTAAAAGGATTTTATTTTTCTGGGAAAACCGGACCGGTCCGCCTCCCTTCCGGACCGATCCGCCACAGGACCGGTCCGCCCTCTACCCGGATCGATCCGCCTTGCTCGAGGTCCAGTATACCACGGATCGAATGCGAACCAATAAAGGCAATTTTTAAAAGAACCGATCCGAGGTCGGACCGATCCGCCCCCAAGCCGGACCGGTCCGCCTGGGATAAACTCGAGCAGTTCCGTCAGATTTTTATCCACCATCTTATATTTCCTATATATATAACTATTCCGATGGTGTATTTCTTCAAGTCTTTGAGAAAACGTTTTTAAGAGTACAAACACAACAAGACTTCAATTTTTGATGTGCCAAACATCTTTTTGATTCACACACAAAAATCCCAATTACTTTTGTGAATCTTTTGGAACCCTAGAACACAAACTTTGTCGTTGTTCATCTTTGTGGAGAGATCTTTGCAACCGAAGGTTGCGTGTCATTACTGAGGGAGTCTCTACAAAGTTTTATGGCTGCGTGTCATTGAGGAGAGCTGCGGTTCTTCCTTCGTTGTTTGGGCTGCGAGTCCTTGGAGGGTGCTGCGTGTATTCTCTTGCTGAGTTGAAGACTGCGTGTCTTTGTGGGTTGGCTGCGCGTTGATCCATTACAGATTTCTCTATGTAATTGTAAGTTGCGGCTTGTATATTCATAGTGAAATAAAGGTTTTACCCGAAAGGGGTTTTTTCCTGAATTCTGTGTCTCAGCATATTTTTGTGTCACATGCTTTATTTATTTATGGGTTGACACACGCACCTTAGATGCATGCTTAGGGGCTGAAATTAAATAAGTGTGTTATATTAGAAATTTGCGAAGTTAATCAATTATCACATAGTCTTGTCTTCTCAATTTGTATTTTATTTTTCGAGTTAGATGTTGTATTTATTCGGGAGACTTATTGTATTTGAAGAGATTGAGATTAGCGGATTTATATTATTGTGGGTTTATTTAGATGCTCTATACCTTGTCACTTGTGGATTTGAATTTATTTTATAGCATTAGCGCTCCGTTCGCTCTCCCCGGGTGGACGGGGTGTTACAGTTCATGCGAACCGTGAGGCCGATTCATGCACGGTATGGACCGTTGGAAAGTGGATTCAGAGTTCTATGAGATTTCATTGAGATGTTCCCAGTTT
This sequence comes from Sambucus nigra, assembly GCA_949130495.1. Taxonomy (NCBI): domain Eukaryota; kingdom Viridiplantae; phylum Streptophyta; class Magnoliopsida; order Dipsacales; family Adoxaceae; genus Sambucus; species Sambucus nigra. Next base: position 224,326,005 of record OX422218.1, read on the forward strand.
GAAGTTGAAAGAGTCTTAGAAGCACCCAGTGGCCTCTAGACCAGTACTTAGAGTAAGACCTAGGGTCTATGGAGAGAGAAGTGTTTGGGACCGAAGGAGGTACGTGGGGGGGGGGGGGGGGGTATTAGGATGGGGTGTCTATAGATAGATTATTTGTAAAATTGTTTTCTAAAGGTCCTAATTTACAAGAAGAGAACTATCAATGTCTTAAATGTGAGATCACTTGCTTGCCTACAGTTGAGGGGGCCTTAATAATTATCTATGTTTGACATTATCTCAGCAAGAAGCTTTAGACTTACGTGGAATTTAATCAATAAGGATAGCTTGTGGTCTACTTTTATGAAACATAATTACAAGAGGAACCTCGTTACTGGTTCCTCAGGTTCAAACATTATCAAAAGAATTAGAGGAGTTAGAGACATTTCAGAGAAGGTTATCACCATTCATCAAGGCACAATCATTTGGAAACCTTCTTCCTCTGGTGATAAAACTTTTAAGTCTACTATTGATGTGTGTAAACGATAGAATCTATGATCCATTAGATGGAAATTCATTTGAATCTCGTTTCGCCCTTTGAAAATTAATATATTTTCTTAGGAGATTCTTTATGCAGTTGTTTTAGTTAAAGCGAACATTCAAAAAATTAGCATAAGACTAGACTCTAGATGTTAATGTTGTTTGAATTATATTGAGACAATCCATCATAACTTTTTAGCCATCCATTGTGCCTCGAAAGTATATAGATACTTTGTCTTTAAATGGGAATCAATCTCAATTTCAGCACATATTTATCTATGATAATTTCTTAGTGTTTGCAATCTCCAAAGCCAGACTACATGAGGTTCCTCTTTTCTAATATTCCTCTTATAATATTTTGCAGTTATGGAAAGCAAGGAATATGAGACTTTTTGAAGGGCAACCTAAGATAGCTGAGAACATTATATAAAATGTCAGGGTTCTTATCTCAAACATCGATTATTCTATGACTTTCATAGATAAAGCTAAAGAAAAATTCTCTTTTCTTATCTTCGATTATCATCTTAGATTTAAGAGGATTCATTACGAATTTAGAGTAATTTAATGGCTTTTTAATACAATAGGATCTTTAAACTTAATGTAGATGATGCTTCTAAAAGGAATATTGGAAATATCGGGGCAAGAGGTGTTATAAAATATTCAAATGGGGATGTTTTTACAGCTTTCTCTATTGTTCTGGGTCATCAAAATAATTTATATGCTGAAGTTGTTACAACGTAAATTGGCTATAATCTCTGTCACGCAATGGACATTAATGTCATCGAGTAGAATCTAATTATAAGTAAGGCATATACTATGTTATTAGCAAAAGTAAACCTCTATGGAAGATAGATGATCCTATTTCTATATCCAAGTCTAAGGTGGAGTTTTTAAAGATGAATCGTAGGCATAGTTTGAGACAAGCAAATTAAGTGGCTGATGGCTAGCTTTATACGCTGCCTCAAATGGTACCTCATCCTATTCTTGGTCCTATTCTTCTCTCCCATGCTTATATCTAGTCTTCTAAAGATTGATAAGGCTCTACTTCCCTCTTTTAGAATTTTATCCTTGTAATGGGCCTAATTATAAAGACCCTAAATGTAATTATTATTCTTCGTCTATTGTAATGGGAATTCTTATAAATCACCACATTTATATCCTTCATAAGTCAACTTTATGGGTTGAGCAGTTGGCTAGTTTTCTTTATTTTGACCTCGTTTTTTCCACTTTGGAGTGTTTTTTCTCCATTAATAAAAAATATTTCTAGGGTTTGCGTCCCACTTACAAAAATGGCCCCTTTAAATAAAACCAACCAGAGCATATCCCAGCTGGGCCGCGAGCCACAAAGGCCACAATCGCATAAACAACCCCTGTGTCCATGGGGCTAAGGCCATAACCGCGCTTTAGTTTTTTTGCAATAGTGGGTCTCCACATGTGTAGTATCTCTATCTCTTTGAGTTTTAGTTAGTTTCCGTTCCTTTCACAACTTTTTATATACACACATATTCAATACAAGTTTCCAAAGAATTGTCAAATGACTTAAATGTTCATAGGGTTTTCACCCAAACCCCAAAATACCGCCTCATTAAACAAATGTTCGTTTTATCCATTTAATTAGAAAAATCATTTAAATTAAAATTTTCTCCTTTAATTTAATTTCCAATATACCAATTCTTAATTAATAATATGCTAAAGATAATTTAATTAATTTCTCAAAATTATGGAGTATTACAATAATGTTTCATTAGAGTGTTCTAATAACATCAACACTCTTACAATGACTTTTCACCTTAATGAGTAAATAACCATATTATATCATAAATCAATCTCCTTCTTTGAGTTTGAGATGGTTTATCTCCTAATAGAAATATTATGAAATTAGTGGAACTTTCTCTCTCAAGAATTGTATCACTTCTATCAATCACAAAAACTTAGCTTAAGTGTGTATTACATTTAGATCTTGGCACAAGTGTGATTTTTGTTTAAATTTTTACCTAGGTGAGACTTAGGTTTGAACATCTAAGCTCAAGTTAGATTTTGGTTTTCTTGGTTCAAGATAGATTGTTTAAATCTCACGGAAGCTTGAATGGGGTTTTATTTTGGAACTCAGTTAAAATGAATTTTTAGGTTGTAACTTCCACATTTGAAATGGGTATTAATTTCTCTTTGTAAAAATTTCAATGGTTTGAGTTTTTGTTTTAAATCTCGTCACAAATGTAATATGGGTCTTAGATATTGGTTTAAGAATGGATAGAGATTTTGGGTTTGAAATCTCATTTTAGGAAATGAGCCTTTATTTATCTTACCAGAAATCTCAAGAAGTGAATGACATAATAACTAAGTGAGCTTGTCAATTTGGAATTGGCTTGAGAAAAAACTAGATGATGAAGGGTAGTTTGTTAAATTCTAGAGCTTTATTTTTTTTTTTTAATTTTGAAAAAATATCACGAGAATAGTGACTTGGGAGCTTTTAGTCAACTAAAACTAGTCTTAATCGATTAAAACTCTTAGATTCTTGTTTTAGAAACTTTTAAAATGTTAAAAAATGAGTCAATCCTAAAAGGCATGTTTTAGTTGATTAAACTTGTATTGTCGGTTTAAATTGTTTTTCTAGGATGGGTTATCTATTTGAGGTAAGGTTAGATGGATTGTTTTGCCAATACTTGATCATAAAAGATATTTTACTTCTATACATTCATTCCCTATCTACTCAAGATTTTCTAATGAACCTATGGAGATTTGTTTAGTTGTATTGATTAGAGACTGCGCGTATGGTGCTTTGAACATGCTTGTGATAGCTTATGAAATTCATGAGTTTGACAATATTGATTTTATTTGTTGATTAGATAAGTTCATTTTATCTAGAAAATGAGATGCTTACTTAGATATCCATTGGCTAAGTTGGGTAGTCATGTATTTTGAACTTCTGATTGAGTTAACGGGTTTAGTTTACGAAACTCCAAATGAAGTTGATTGGATTGCTTGGATATGTATTGATCGAGTTGATTGGCTGAGTTGTCATGCATTAAGAGTTTTTAGTTCACGTCATTATCTTGGTTCATGTATTATTGACAGAGTTTGACTTGCTTGCTTGGATATAAATTTGTCATTGTGTTTATGAACAAGTCATAGGAATATCTTGTTTTCTTGGATTATGAAATTAATTTGTACACATGGATATGAACTTTTCTGTGAACTTTCGCATTGTGAGTTATGAACTTCTCATAGATAGGATTATTTTGGTACATGATTCTTTTGCTTGGTCTAATTTATGAATTTATGATTTGGATAGAGTACTTGATTGATTATGAGATCTTCTTATTGAGTTGATTGCTTTATTAATATTGAGATACCTTAATTGTTTGCTTCATGATATTGGAACAATGAGTCGTGATCGCTTTATTTTATTAAGGTTGAGATAGGTCTTGACTGTTATTGATGTAATGGTTCTCCTTGTAAACTTTCATTGTTACACTTGAGAAACCAAAATAATTGCAACGGGTGATTTTTATCCAAACAAAGATTTCATTACCAATTTTAAATGCGTAAGAAAACTTTAAATTGATTTTATTATTTTATCCTACGCATGAATCTATGGTTATAAAATAAATAAATCAAACCATGCAAATAACTTAGGATAAGTTTCAGGAAAAGATCCCTTTTGGGTAAAACTTTTATTCACTTAAAAATTTACAAGAGAGTCGACTTAAAAACTACTTGAGTTCCCCTACAATCATAATGCGTTATTCTTTAAAAATATCTAATGACTAACTATGATCCTCACCAGAATCACATGACCACAGTCCTACATCAGCCTCAACCTTCGTCTTCAGCAATGAATCCCCGCAGGTATCACAAGTCAGCAATGGACTGCCTCTGCACAAAAGGTGTATGCAAAAGATACAAAACTTTCAAGGGTTCTAAACTAATTCACAAGAACAATATTCAAGGATGATTTGTTGTGAATTAAAATTGTGTTTTAACACACACAACTTGAAGAAATTTTTCCGCAGAATCATGTTGGCAAAATTCTTAAAGAAACTGATTCACGAAATAGGTTTATATAAAAAACTTGAGTCGGCGGGGTCGTTCGAACGACTTCTTTATGTCGTTTGAACGACAAGAGCATGTCGTTTGAATGAATTTCAATGTCGTTTGAACGAAAATGGAATGTCGTTTGAACAATTGTATAATGTCATTTGAACGACATAAACAAAACTTTGAGATTTTAAAAACTCCGCCTACAAGTCTTCCAAAAACATATTTTCTCAAAGTAAAAGCCCTGTTCGTCTTTTGATAAAAATTAAACATCCTTAATATGATTCTATGAACTAATTCAAATTTTAAATCATTTTATACCTTTTGGGATGACGGGAAGTCTTCAAACTTGGAGATGCTTGAGTTCGGTTCGTCTTAACGGTGCGTGACGATTTGTAAGGGATATACCAAACTAGCCTAAAACTATGCTATGAATAATGACAAAAAAATTATTCTTACAAATCTCCTCCTTTGTCTATTCCGGTACAAAACAAACAAATAGATCGAACACCAAATTAAAATTAAAATCTCCTATAAAAAATATATTAATATCCTTCCCAACCCTAGAACGGAACAACATATGATTCTTTGTCTTCAAACTTCAATTTCTTCCCTTTAAAACTTGTCTTCATCCGTGTGTCTTTAAATTCCACATTAAGTAACTACACACATGAGACAAAAATATATACCCTCGTGACACATCGAGTTTGAAACAAAATATAATTCATATAAATAAATACTCTCCCATAATTAAAACTCATAAAAACTCCATTTTAATTTGCTTTCCCCCTTTATTTTTATCCAAAATAGACAAATAGACTAAGAAGTAGAAACAATAAACATTAATTTCGAAGAATCATGATGAAGAGAAGATATCATAACAAAAGATGTAAATCAAGCATGTGTAATGATCATCTCAAAGGCAAAAAATACAACCAACTATTTTTACAATTTTTCCAAAAAATGCAAATTTCACAAATACAACAAGCATACCATATATAATATATGCAAAATATATCAAAGAAAATATGGCACACATATAGGTTGTAAACGAAAATGTTATTTATCCCTAATTAATTAAATTAGTTTAATTTATATACATTTTAGTTTAACTTAATATATTGATTTTGATGATTCCAAACACATTTTTATTAAGTTATTCTATAGATATTTTTTATTGTATAATCTTGCCTCAACTCTACTCAACGACGTATTCGAGTAAAGGTATTCTCATGTGTTGCACATTTGCACTTGACACCTTAGGCACACATGCATATTTCTTGATCTAAGATTTTTATTGTGTGACTAATGAATTGTGAGCCTAACTTTTCCTAAAAGAAATTATATTAATTTTACTGAAAATAATTTTTTAGTAAAATTGGTGTAATTTTCATTTAATATAAATTTCTTAATTTTGAAATCATTTTCGGAATTTATAAACATCACACCTAAAGATTTATTTGTACACGATTTTGACCTTAGTAGGTATAGTAGCTGTCATAGCCTTTTATATTATTTTAACCATTAGAATACTCTTAAGGTTTTCCCAATGGTCCTGACCGAATTTGTACCTCTACTACTTACCATTGTACTCTAGAAAATGGCTTGAAAAGTCTATACCTGTTAAGACTGCCACTACGCTATCGTTGGGCGAAAACTTCTATAAAGAAGATTTAACTCTACAACTTAATATATTATATATACATAGCTCAGACTTGTGTGTCCTATAAATCTAATACCTGTTCACTATTGATGGCTCCATTAATTATCTTTCGTCCCTTACCTGTCACTTTTAGTAAGGTAGAGTTTTGACCAGTTTTCGGGTTTAATTTTTTCTTTAAAAAAAAATCGTTTTGAGTTGTGATGCATTTGTCAGATTTCTTGGGACGTGATGTCCCTGTTTCTTCCTTGAGCCGCGCGTTTTCCCTTCACTGCTTTGCTTTTGTAGTTGAAGATATTATTATATCTATAATGCCTAATTAACAAGCTGACTTGGTTAGCTTTTCTTCATTTTTGCATGACAGCTCCGTTTCTTGTCCAAAAGTGGACTCTCTCCTAGAGCAATAGTTCTATCACCACTCTCATATTACGAGAACATATTTCCTTGGATAAAAAGCTGGAAGTTTTTTTTTATACTATCTAAGCACTTTCGGCCCCCCCCCCCCCCCCCCACACACACTCACACAGTTCTGACCAGCGTTATGTTGCGTCATCTTTGGCAGTGAATGGGTTCAACTGTTGCACCATTATTGGCCGAAAAATGAGTTCAAATCTTTTATACATGTTCTGTATTAGTTTGAAAGGTTCCATCGTCAGAATTTTTTTTTATATGTCTGTATCAGTTCGGAATTTCTATCAAGTCAGAAATCTTTTATATCTGTTACGAAATCTTATATATAAATATATCTGTGCGTCAAAATTTTATATATATATCTCTGTGCGTAAAAAATTATATATATATATATATATATATATATATATATATATATATATATATATATCAGTTCGGAAATTGTTTTATATATACCTTATATATATATTTACATATATATTACCCTGCAAATCTGTGACTGAGATGTACATATATTTACTGTGTCCCATTTACTCTCTTGACAGAAAAATGTACTTTAATCTATATATCCTTTACACATTAGATATTTCTATTTGCATGTGGACTAATATTTTTGCAGATCCAAATATACACAAATGAGGATACTGAGTGATATACCTTTTAGACTCCACATTTTCAGATGTCTATTTCCATGCTACAACAACTATATTTTTATGGAGAAAATAAAGATGAAGATCTGCATATCAGATTTGGAAATGATTTTGAAGCTACACCATCTCAGAAAATCAGGAGCATTTAATGCTCAAAATGCATGTGTCTAACAACTAGTTTTTGAAGACACATTTAAAAGCTGTGAGAGCTGCATTGAAGTCAGAAAGCAGACTTGAACGAAAATATGAGAAATACTTATTGAGATAATTTATTTTACTACTCAGCTACACATTCAAGAGAGCAATTAATTTTATCATCTGCTCAATCATTGAAGAAGAAGACTTGTGCCTACTTCAACATCATTTATTGAAGTCTGATTCAAGAAGGAGAAACTCAGATTACAAATTGTATTTTAAGGAGTTTCAGTATTTTACCTTGTACTACAAAAATTCAGATTTGTTGTGAAGCTTTGTTGAAGCTTCGGCTTGTACCGGTAATTGGTTCCTACCCGTAAGTGGGCCACGGGGTTTGAAGCTCGGAGTTAGCTTGCAAACAGTTGTACGCGGTGGTTTGATCCTACCCGCAAGTGGATCAGGTTTAGTGAAGCGCAAAGGAGACAGGGACTCTAGGCGCGTGGACGTAGGCCGGGATTTGGCCGAACCACGTTAAATTTCGGTGTCATTTATTTTCCGCACTTATATTTATTTATTTGCATATGCTTGCTTGAGTTAATATTTTTCAGCACACTATCTTGCAAATAAATTAATTCCGAAATTTGACTAAATTAATTTTGAGATTAAAATAATTATTTTTTGAACTAAATAATTAATTTCAGAATATCACTTAATATTAAATACGAAAATTAATTTAATATTTCTAGAATGTTAAAATATGCATCTCTAGTTGTTTAAATTAGTTAGTTGCATTTATTTGATATTGTTGGATTTATTCTTTATAGTTTTATTAATCTGAAATTTGTCTAAGTGATTTAAAATTAATATTTTTCTAAAATCTTAATTTGACTTAAAGTTTGTAAAAACTCAATTCACCCCCCCTCTTGAGTATAATCTGGGCAAGAATTGGTATCAGTGCTAGTGCTCTTCTTACTTTTTAGATCTAACAATCTTAGAGTTAAAGATCATGACAAACTTTTCTGTATTTATTTTAAATGTTGCACTCTACATTTTTATTATTTGTATGCTAAAATGTTTGATGTCTTGTAGTTATTCATTGTTTCATTTGTGAGAAGAAAATGGATACATACTCAACCTTGCATTTCAAGCTTTATTTTAAAGGAAGAATTCAATCCTTGCTTATATGCTAATATTGATGAATCAAGCAGTGAGGTGACAAATGCTACTTGTCTCATGGCAAATGATAATGAGGAGGTATTTTCTTATCATAACTCTAGCGATAGTGATGATGGTAGTGTTGATGACTATGAGGTATTACAAAATGTTTTTGATGAATTATGTGAAAGTTTTGAAGAACTTAAAAAGAAATATATTGATCTTAAGAAGTCTCATTCATTACTTTCAACTAACTATGATTCTATGTCAAATGATTTTGATGATTTGAAATTAGAAAATGAATCATTGAAAAATGAGATTAAAACTTTTAAAAAGGATAAATCTGTAAATGTTACTCACCCTCTTGAAATTGAAAATAATGAATTAAAAAGAGAGATTGATTATTTAAAGAAATCTGTAGATACTTTTACTAAAGGAAATGAATATTTTTATAAAATTGTAGAAAATCAAAGAATTCGTTTTAATAATAATGGTATAGGATATGATGAACAAAATGAGAAAAAGAGTTATTCTAGTGTATTTAAAAATGAAGCCTCATCTAGTCATTCTAACTCTTTATGTTCATATTGTGGTAGACATACACATTATTCCAAATTTTGTAAATTTAGAAAAAGAAAGTATAACACTAAATTAACTTGGATTCCAAAAGAAACAATCATGTATGCTAACCCTAATTTACCACACTCTTTTTGGGTTCCAAAAGATAAAGTTTTTAGGAGCAAAACCGGTATTGGAACATGAACACAATTTTTTTGAAAATAAAATTAGTATTATTTTTTATTGTTGAATATTGTGATATATTATTTTCATATCTTAAATGCTCATTAATGATTAATAATCTAATTTTTTTTTCTATGTGATTATTGTCATGTCTATATGCTTATTTGAAATAGACACCATTCATTACTTGAAAATATTTTTGTTGTGATTAATGACTTATAATTTGATTTATTTCATATTAATCTCAAATGGTTGAAAATGTGAATATTTTTATTAAGTCAAAAATTACTATGGCTGATAAATTTCTTTGTATATGGATTAATGAAAATTTTATTTTAGTACATGATAAAATTGTCATTGATGATTATTATTTGTTATGTACATTCTAGTTTATCATAAGTTGCGTATCGTCATTACTCTTGATGATTATCTCTTATTATGACTACGCTTGAATTTTTGATAAGAAAAAGATTTCTGAAATTTTCTATTTAATATTGCTTTATGGACCTAACACATTCTTGGATGGAAAAGAGAAAATCTTTAAAGTTGTGTAGGTTGCATTTTGAGAAGGAATGTGGATTTTCAAGGCATATGAATTGGTATCATTACAGATTTCAAAGTATAATTGCCTAATGTTGAAAATGGCACACTTGGAGAAATCTTCATGGAAATATCATTGGTATTGGTAAGGTGGTAAGGAACACTATTCATGAATTCAAAATCATATATTTGTTGATAATCTATTTTATGATATATTTCCATGCATAGAATATTTGTTATATCATATGAGCTTGTTGATAATTTAGTATTCACATGTAAATTTGTATATTTATTATTCTTGATGATTTTATGTTATATGACACATACACCTGATTTTGATGATAATTTTTTTTTAAGTGAAAATTCATAATCTTTTGAATTACATCTTGACATATTTTTGTGAATAATATGATTGGATTAATTCATAAATTTATTGTATATTAATTTGAAACGAAAATGTCATTTGAGTACATTCTAGTATATTAGTTATATGTGATACATGTTGATGTTGTAACATTCACTCATTGATTTTGATGATATGATCAACAATTGGTATCATTTGTGAGACTCGTTAAAAATGATTTTATGAAGTCAATTATTTTTAATAATATTTTATCTCATGAAATAGATGCACCATATTTGTTATATGCATATTTGCCTTAATTGGTATCCCTTAGGGGGAGATAAAAGTTTATTGAAATTTGTTTGATTACTTTGAAAAATGCTTGATCATAACTTTGATATATTATTATGGATTTTGCAATTCAGTTAATTATTCCGAGAATTTTATCTCGTATCTTGAAAACGGCAAAGTTTGAGCAAAATGCTATATATTTTTTTTTGCTATTTCTAACTCATGTTATGTGCTTATTTCAAATTAATTGAAAACATCGAGTTATGAAGTGTTTCATGTTGTGCGCTTAAAAGTTTACATCATGATGATTTATACAACAATTGATATTGCGCCTACTGAAAATTTATACATTGCAATTTTATTACATTAGTTAGAGAGTTAATTATGCACATTGATATATCTCTCATAATTGCATTATTTGAGAACATTGAGTTGTGATTCCTATTTTATGCGTAAAAAGTTGTTTCGAGAAATCATTGTGTGCAACGCACGATTTGTGTGCGATTACAACAATTGGTATCATTTATGATTTTTGTGACTTATGCATTATTTGATGATATTATTGTCTATCTACACATTCAAATACATGCTATGAAAATTTATGATGACTTGTGTGCGTATTGAAAATTTTCATGTCATTTATATGTCACTTGAGATTTATGGTTATATCCCATGCACGAAGTATTTTTGATAGGGGGAGCTTCGTATTTTACCCGTGACACTGAATTTATATGAAAAATCTTTTTGATAATGTCAAAGGGGGGGAAATATTTCTGATTCACTATGCGTGCTTAATCTATATTTTTTATGGATCATTGTGAATCATTGTTTGTCATCATCAAAAAGGGGGAGATTGTTAACAAAAATGTTATTTATCCCTAATTAATTAAATTAGTTTAATTTATAGACATTTTAGTTTAACTTAATATATTGATTTTGATGATTCCAAACACATTTTTATTAAGTTATTCTATAGATATTTTTTATTGTATAATCTTGCATCAACTCTACTCAACGACGTATTCGAGTAAAGGTATTCTCATGTGTTGCACATTTGCACTTGACACCTTAGGCACACATGCATATTTCTTGATCTAAGATTTTTATTGTGTGACTAATGAATTGTGAGACTAAACTTTTTCTAAAAGAAATTATATTAATTTTACTGAAAATAATTTTTTAGTAAAATTGGTGTAATTTTGATTTAATATAAATTTCTTAATTTTGATATTATTTTCGGAATTTATAAACATCACACGTAAAGATTTATTTGTACACGATTTTGACCTTAGTAGGTATAGTAGCTGTCATAGCCTTTTATATTATTTTAACCATTAGAATACTCTTAAGGTTTGCCCAATGGTCCTGACCGAATTTGTACCTCTACTACTTACCATTGTACTCTAGAAAATGGCTTGAAAAGTCTATACCTGTTAAGACTGCCACTACGCTAACGTTGGGCGAAAACTTCTATAAAGAAGATTTAGCTCTACAACTTAATATATTATATATACATAGCTCAGACTTGTGTGTTCTATAAATCTAATACCTGTTCACTATTGATGGCTCCATTAATTATCTTTCATCCCTTACCTGTCACTTTTAGTAAGGTAGAGTTTTGACCAGTTTTCGGGTTTAATTTTTTCTTTAAAAAAAATTGTTTTGAGTTGTGATGAATTTGTCAGATTTCTTGGGACGTGATGTCCCTGTTTCTTCCTTGAGCCGTGCGTTTTCCCTTCACTGCTTTGCTTTTGCAGTTGAAGATATTATTATATCTATAATGCCTGATTGACAAGCTGACTTGGTTAGCTTTTCTTCATTTTTGCATGACAGCTCTGTTTCTTGTCCAAAAGTGGACTCTCTCCTAGAGCAGTAGTTCTATCACCACTCTCATATTACAAGAACATATTTCCTTGGATAAAAAGCTGGAAGTTTTTTTTATACTGTCTAAGCACTTTCGGCCCCACACACACACACACTCATATAGTTCTGACCAGCGTTATGTTGCGTCATCTTTGGCAGTAAATGGGTTCAACTGTTGCACCATTATTGGCCGAAAAATGAGTTCAAATCTTTTATACATGTTCTGTATTAGTTTGAAAGGTTCCATCTGTCAGAATGTTTTTTTTATATGTCTGTATCAGTTCGGAATTTCTATCAAGTCAGAAATCTTTTATATCTGTTACGAAATCTTATATATAAATATATCTGTGCGTCAAAATTTTATATATATATATATATATATATATATATATATATATATATATATATATATTAGACAAATATTTATATATATATATATGAGTTCGGAAATTGTTTTATATATACCTTATATATATATTTACATATATATTACCCTGCAAATCTGTGACTGAGATGTACATATATTTACTGTGTCCCATTTACTCTCTTGATAGAAAAATGTACTTTAATCTATATATCCTTTACACATTAGATATTTCTATTTGCATGTGGACTAATATTTTTGCAGATCCAATTATACACAAATGAGGATACTGAGTGATATACCTTTTAGACTCCACATTTTCAGATGTCTATTTCCATGCTACAACAACTATATTTTTATGGAGAAAATAAAGATGAAGATCTGCATATCAGATTTGGAAATGATTTTGAAGCTACACCATCTCAGAAAATCAGGAGCATTTAATGCTCAAAATGCATGTGTCTAACAGCTAGTTTTTGAAGACACATTTAAAAGCTGTGAGAGCTGCATTGAAGTCAGAAAGCAGACTTGAACGAAAATATGAGAAAGACTTATTGAGATAATTTATTTTACTACTCAGCTACACATTCAAGAGAGCAATTAATTTTATCATCTGCTCAATCATTGAAGAAGAAGACTTGTGCTTACTTCAACATCATTTATTGAAGTCTGATTCAAGAAGGAGAAACTCAGATTACAAATTGTATTTTAAGGAGTTTCAGTATTTTACCTTGTACTAAAAAAATTCAGATTTGTTGTGAAGCTTTGTTGAAGCTTCGGTTTGTACCGGTAATTGGTTCCTACCCGTAAGTGGGCCACGGGGTTTGAAGCTCGGAGTTAGCTTGCAAACAGTTGTACGCGGTGGTTTGATCCTACCCGCAAGTGGATCAGGTTTAGTGAAGCGCAAAGGAGACAGGGGCTCTAGGCGCGTGGACGTAGGCCGGGATTTGGCCGAACCACGTTAAATTTCGGTGTCATTTATTTTCCGCACTTATATTTATTTATTTGCATATGCTTGCTTGAGTTAATATTTTTCAGCACACTATCTTGCAAATAAATTAATTTCGAAATTTGACTAAATTAATTTTGAGATTAAAATAATTATTTTTTGAACTAAATAATTAATTTCAGAATATCACTTAATATTAAATACGAAAATTAATTTAATATTTCTAGAGTGTTAAAATCTTCATCTCTAGTTGTTTAAATTAGTTAGTTGCATTTATTTGATATTGTTGGATTTATTCTTTATAGTTTTATTAATCTGAAATTTGTCTAAGTGATTTAAAATTAATATTTTTCTAAAATCTTAATTTGACTTAAAGTTTGTAAAAACTCAATTCACCCCCCCTCTTGAGTATAATCTGGGCAACATAGGTATAAACAACCACAAAACACAACACAAAATACATATGCTTCATACACTAGCATAGTATCGATGTGTCCAAACATGTGGACTGAAATCATTGGTTGTTAACTAGAAACAAAAGAATTATAACCCAAACACTCGAATATGTTCACGAAGTTCTAATTGACAACAAAACTTTATTAATCTACGCTTTATCCTTAAGTGACAAATAAAGTTGAACTTCATGAACAAAACAAGCACAATGCACACAAGTCTAGAATATTAATAATTTTACAAATCAATAGCGTCATGACGAAAAAAGCTTAACTAGGATACATTGTCATTGTGCAAACCCATTGATATTTCCATCCAAACTCCCTCAAAATATTTTTTTTTCTTTACTTTTAAATGAATATATCAATATAAAAAAATGTGGGCCCTAGTTGGAATATTATTCTTTTTATTGCCTTAATTTTTTCCCCGGCCCTTTTAAACGGTGGCTTTCACAGTGGGATTATTATTCTCTCGCAGTCCTTTCCCATGCACTCATCATTTTTTCAATATTAAATAAATCCTCACGGGCAACTGTTCTAACATATAGAAATCCTCCATAGTCAAATAACTATATAGATAACAAGATTGATAGGATAACATCTCACCAAGCTCAAGTATACATGTGAAGTCAAAATCCAACAAGCTCGTGCATGTGTGTGTATAGGCATATACAAATCAAATTCATTAAGCAAATCAAGTTCGAAACAACTCCATAAACATGGTTAAGATCAATCTAAGCATCTAAAGTCATAACCAAATGTTCCCGCCACATGAAAATTGCGTAAACACACCAATATGCCACACCAAATGTGTAAAACTAAAATACACAAAAAATCGAAAATCTTTTTGAATTTTTAAATAACAAAATCTTTTTGTATTTTTCAAATATGACTGAATAAAAGAAAAATACAATTAAAAGGATATAAAAACCATAACACTAGCAAGAATATATCATGAAGCCTAACTAGAGTATGACAAACAAATCATGCAAGAAATCA
This sequence comes from Sambucus nigra, assembly GCA_949130495.1. Classification (NCBI taxonomy): domain Eukaryota; kingdom Viridiplantae; phylum Streptophyta; class Magnoliopsida; order Dipsacales; family Adoxaceae; genus Sambucus; species Sambucus nigra. The sequence continues at coordinate 224,341,112 of OX422218.1, forward strand.
TCCATAAGAAATAATATGTGACGCATTATGTGTAAGCATGTGAGAATCAACTAATCTAACATTTAGCGTCTCCAAATTGGATTTTCAAACCTAAACATGTGTATGTCTAACTGGAGGGCTTATGGGAACCGATGAGACACTATCCTTGAATTTCTGTGGACCACTTCTAAGATCATAACAAAAACACCTAAGGTGACCTTTCTTACCACAATGTTAACATGTGTAAACAGATGGAACGATACCTATGGGTTGACCTTTTCTAACGTCCTTGGTTTTGGTTGAACCTTTAAAATAGACAATGGTTTTGGATTTAACATTCGAAGCACGAGAACAAAGCGAGCCATTACCACCACTAATCTGTGACACCCCGCCTAATAAAATACTGGGTGATCATTCCTATACCAAATTAAAACAGGAATCCCAGTTGATTCATCCTTACCATCACTGTCGAAAACTTTTTAAAATTTACTAACCACCTAGTATTCCAAAAGCTGGTGCCAAATTTTAACTTTTTAATTTAAAAACCAGTACATGCAGAATTAAATATAAACCATTCACACAACTGAATTTAAGTCAACTGAACAAAAATAAAATGACATGCCGAATAAACCATCGGCCACCAAAGTAAATAGTCTAATACAAACATCCAAAAACTGAATAAAATAAATCTGAAAACTGTACTGAGAAGTCTGGGCGACAAGTCCTAAATAAAACTGAAACTGATACATGATTCCTACTCTAGGAATAAATAAACGATGCGTCTAATCCAAACTCCTTCTAGCATCCACAAATGCTACAGCTCCGTGTCCCTGAAATAGAATATCAATCCTGGCATCCTTGTGGCTGGACACCTAAAATATTTTGAAAATAGTTTTATAGCAAGGGTTAGAACCCAAAATATTTTGAAAATATTTAGCAAGTTAAATAACTGCAGTAATTAAAATGTATGAATGCGCTTTATATTTAAGTTAGTGTCGCACTCCCTTGTGGACATTCTCACTCCTCCACTATTCTGCACACCTAACGGTTACCTTAACCTCACTTAGTTGTACTACCCCGTCCAACTAGTCCTGGTATAACCTTCCCTTGACATACTACTCTAACCCGAGTATAATTTTCATGAATTATAAGTTGTTTCACCAATTAACTTAATTAATTCCTTCTTAAATAATGGCATATAACCATGTCACAATTTATATAAAGTAAATACATCACACACTGTATTATTACCGCATATAATATTTAATACCATTATATACGTACCTTTAATAAAATATCCACACATTTATCATACGTATATCCATCCCTCCAAGTATACCCTCGCCGGATGATTCCCTCTAAAGTGCTATCTCACTAGGTGTGCTCACATAACCTAGTTTCCCAAGTTGAACTCGCTCACCAACCTGGCTTGAAACATAAACGAAGTGGTGGCAGTCATATTCCTTTCCTGAAAGTGAGATAAGCCCGTCACCCATATACCGGACGCTATGAGCTGGGAATATACTCACCTTACTCCTCAAGCTAGGGGATTCACCCACATCGCACAACCTCCCTTGATAGCACTAGAGTATATAATTAAATAAATATCTAATCACTGATATTTAATAGCTCACACAATATATACACCTATATATATACTATCACTACACCGTGTATATATAATATAAACCCCGGCCTTACCGTGTACTTAAAGATTCGCAACACTAGCCTAAAACTTTCTGAGTCTCTGTCCCGACTCACTTAATTAATTTACTCACTTAATAAATTATCATCTTCCCGAGTCTATGGTCCGACTCAAATATATTTAATTCACACCTCGATTAAATTAATATTTTTCCCCGAGTCTATGGTCCGACTCTAATATAAATACTTTACACACTAATTTATATGATATTTACCCGAATCTATGATTCGACTCTTACATAATTAATTTACACATTAATTAATACTCAGCCGAGTCTGTGGTCCGACTCTCATTTAATTAATTTATACATTAATTAATTAATACCAATCCGAGTCTGTGGTCTGACTCTTATTTAATTAATTTACACATTAATTAATTAATACCCTTCCCGAGTCTACAATCCGACTCTAATTTAATTAATTGCAACATCAATTAATTTAATACTTTTCCGAGACTACCTTCCGACTCTACTTTCATTAATTAACACATCCATTAATTTAATAACTTGGTGTCGTCCAACCATTATCCCCGGGCTCGCTCCCTTAGCCCATAACTTAATATTTTCCGAGTCGATGTTCCTACTCCAAATTAATTTACTCTCTCAATAATTAATTTAATACTTTGGTGTCACTTAACCAACATACCCGGACTCGCTCACTTGGTCCATTTTTACATCTCAGAATTCCATTCCCTCAAATTCTTCCACAATGTGTCACACATTCATCTCCATCAAGTTTCCCAATTATATTTACCTATAATTACCAACATACCCAGACTCGCTCACTTGGCCTGTAACTTAATATTTATGAATTATTTCCCCAAATTCGTTCATCTCATGACATACCGTTCACACCCTCCTAAACCCAATTATATCACCCTATAATTGTTAAGAAAATATGTGCCACAGATGAATTTATCACTAAATAAAAGTATGGGGTCAAATCTTAAATAAATTTCTCTTTATTTACAAAACTGGCGAAACTGCCAAAATATCTGTAGCATCGATCGATCGAACCCCCTGGGTCGATCGATCGATCGTTCCAGTACACGTCTTCTCCATCCCACATCGATCGAACCCCCTGGGTCGATCGATCGATCGTTCCAGTACACGTCTTCTCCATCCCACTGTTGGCCATGGACGAACCCTAAAGCTTTGATTCTAAATCTAAACCTTTACCCAAATACAATTAACATATCCTCCATATAAGAAAAGGGTCTAAACATCCTAAAGACCTTAATTCATCATCAATTTCCATTAATTCCAACGTTTTCCTGATTTGGGTATTATCCGGGTTTCAAATCTCCAATACGAATTTCATTCATATTAACAGCAATTTGACCATTGATTCTTACTGGTTTTAACATAAGATTCATTCCTCCACATTCTAGAATCATAAACACAATAAACCTCACCCTTAATCCCAGTAAGGTATATCAATTTCCAAAAATCTAAATTTAATTTTGGTTACACACCCAAAATGAATTTTCATATACACACACTATGATATGAATTGATTATCATCAATTTAGGAATCACAATAGTTAACCACTTGCCTGGAATTTTTCGTAGGGTCTGATCCGTTGGTGTAGTCCCTTAATTTGGCTCCAATAATCCCCAATTGGCTCTTGATTTGCTTTCTCCCAATTTCCCTCTCAAGCCCTAGGCTTAGAATTTATGTTTTCTGCTGTTTAACACTTCCCCAAATCAGGTTAAAACCTTTAATCCCATTTTTGGCCATATGGGCCTCATTAAAATAGACCAAATCACCCCGTGTGGGCCCGACTATTCCCAAAAATACCCCGAGACCCAATTACTACCCCGGGCGCTCTTTTCTGACTATCTCGACCCATCCGGACTCAATCGCGCACTCAGAATTGTCATCCGAAATATTTTTTGACATTTCCAAATTTCAACCTCAAAATGCGACACGCATCAATTTGAACAATTAAACTTAAAATCGCCAATTATAAATAATTCTTCCACTCAAATAAATTCTCCAAATCATAAATTTAAGTTTCTCCAATTTAAATATTTTTATATCTCCCAAAAATAACTAAATATTAAATCCTCAAAATTACGGGGTGTTACATACTTCCCCCCTTACATGGGAATTTCGTCCTCAAAATTAAGATAAGCGTAATGTTCCAAGCTTCGCATACCACTCTCTAGCCCTGTGCCTCTAAGCTTGCTACATCTATCTCTCCCACTTCTAACTATAAGTTACGCAAATATGCATTTTAATTAATCGGGGCGCCCATACACCCCATACCCGTGCTTAACCGCACAAATTTTTTCCTTAATTAACCCGGGTGCCCATACACCCTATCCCCGTGCTTTACCACACGCAAGTTACCCGACTATGCTAGTCGTAACCCGTAATATAACTTCGAACCCGCAGTCATATCACACACACACACACACACACACACACACACACACACACACACACACACATATATATATATATATATATATATATATATATATATATACTGCCCGGGTACCCAACCCATGGACTAACGACCAAACATCTCCCCACTTTCCAACGTTGGGCTAAGTTTCATGCGTGGGACGTCTCGCAAAGCGAAATCCAAACAAGGAACCCCCCCCCAATACACTACTACCTAACATTGTCGATCGTTGAGATCCGTTAGACCCTTAGTCCATAGCACGTACCCCAAAATACTTGTTTTTTAACACAAAAGTATATATGCCTACCCTCATGCTATCAAAGACAACCTAAAATACCGCGCCCTTACTATCACTAGTCCTTGCGCAAAATAAACCCCGAGCTATCTCTCTTTTCTCGAACATAAATCTAACCACCTTGATTTACTTTAGTAAACTCCCCTACTTACCGGGATAAAATGTGAGAACACAAGACCTCACTATGTGTCTATCACACCACACAAATACAACATATATACACACATATATAGTCTAGACGCCCTCTCTGGTGATACCTAGTACCAGTCATACCCTGGTGTCGCGAACACCTACTTACCCTCACTATTCATAATAATTTAAAATCCGCTGCTATCCAGTCTATACTTGGGTAAATCATCAACCCTACTCCTAAAATTCTCGAAAGTAGTAACCCATCGCATAATTCAAACCTTCTCTCAGTGTACACCCCCCACTCTCTCGTGGATAACACCAAAGAACTCTGCTACCCCACGAAAAATATATACATATATATAATATGGTTGCTATAGCCAGCGCACCCACTAAATTCGACTTACCCGCGAACTCTAGTTAAAATAATTCTTATATTGTGACACCCTCACTGTCATATAAAGTATACCCCATTACCATAGGATAAAAAGATAGTTACCTCCATATTCTAGCAACAATGGCTGATCCTCGGGTTCCTGAGCAGCTTCCCCCTGCCCGAATGCACCCATGACTTGTTGTAGTGGCTGCACATCCAGGACCTCGTCCTGTAGTTGACCCCCTCCTCGCTGAGGATAATCTCTATTCACGTGTCCCGCTTCCCCACAAACGAAACATCTCCTAATAAATTCACCCTGCCACTGATCTCTTCCTTGTTGGCCTTGTCGACAGTCTTGGCCATCCTATCGATAGCCTCCAGAGCTAAATCGCTTGGTCTGATTCCTCTGTGGGGAATCCTGCCCCTGATGTCCCCCTGTCTGCTGTTGGGATACCCCACTGGTATTATTCCCTCCTGCTTTACTCGACTGACTGGGTTCCACTCCCCTCTTGCTTCCTCTCATGTGGAAGCGATATTCCTAGCAGTGCAGGAGTGCTGCATTAATGGCATCCGTATAAGCTACTAAAGCGGGATTTCCAATCAAATGTTGTTTGATCCTCCAGACTAACCCATCCATGAACTTTGACTTCTTTCTTTCTACATCGCGTACCTCATCCGGTACAAAATTTTCCAAACGAGTGAATTCTTCCTCATAATCTGCCACTGAATGGTCCCCCTGTGTCACTTCACTGAATTTTCTCCTCATTTTAGCCTCGGCTGTCGATGGGAAATACTTACGGTCGAACCGCACCCAAAACTCTGCAATAGTTACTGTATCCCTTTTCTCAACTGTGGTGATCGACTCCCACCACTATAGAGCCGCTCCCACTAACTTAAAAGTGGTTAGCATTTGCTTTTGTACTTTGTTGCAATCTACCATGCGTAGGTGACGCTGGATATCTCTTTTCCACTGACATGCTAGCACCACATCTGAACCCCCTCGAAACTCTGGTGGATGTCCCTTTTAAAAGATCTCTCGTACTTGCTGCCACCCTGATGGCCCCGGGTGGGCCTGAACATCCGATGCCACTAACACTTGTGGCTGATCTCATGGAAAGTACCATGCCATAGCGATAATCGTTTCTTCAACTGCCTGCGCCACTAATTCAGCTACTTGTGCTGTCGAAATCATCTTTGGCAGTTGTTGTGGTAACTCTTGCTCCTGATGAGCCTCTCTAGTCTCATCTCCCCCTGCTGCCCTAGCTGCTCTCTCTCTCCTGGGCGAAATCTGAAATGAGAATCGAATCATTTGAGTTCACCCTCAAATAAAATAAATGACAGAAGAACGTAAATGCGCATACGTATAAGAATACAACAATCCTATGATATGACTCTATATCAAAGATTGCTAAGCCGAAACGTGAAAATCCGCACAGATCCTAAGGACACTAGAACCTGATGCTCTGATACCATCTGTGACACCCCGCCTAATAAAATACAGGGTGATCAGTCCTATACCAAATTAAAACAGAAATCCCAGTTGGTTCATCCTTAGCATCACTATTGAAAGTTTTTTAAAACTTACTAACCACCAAGTATTCCAAAAGCTGGTGCCAAATTTTAACTTTTTAATTTACAAACCAGTACATGCGGAATTAAATATAAACCATTCACACAACTGAATTTAAGTCAACTGAACAAAAATAAAATGACATGCTGAATAAACCATCGACCACCAAAGTAAATAGTCCAATACAAACATCCAAAAATTGAATAAAATAAATCTGAAAACTGTACTGAGAAGTCTTGGCGACAAGCCCTAAGTAAAACTGAAACTAATACATGATTGCTACTCTAGGAATAAATGAATGATGCGTCTAATCCAAACTCCTTCTAACATCCACAAATACTGCAACTCCGTGTCCCTGGAATAGAATATCAATCCTGGCGTCCCTGGGGCTGGACACCTACAAGGTTTTGAAAATCGTTTTATAGCAAGGGTTAGAACCCAAAACATTTTGAAAATATTTATCAAGTGAATTAACTGCAGTAATTAAAATGTATGAATGCGCTTCATATTTAAGTTAGTGTCGCACTCCCTTGTGGACATTCTCACCCCTCCACTATTGTGCACACCTAATGGTTACCATAACCTCACCTAGTTGTACTACCCCGTCTAACTAGTCCTGGTATAACCTTCCCTTGCCAAACTACTCTAACCCGAGTATAATTTTTCATGAATTATAAGTTGTCTCACCAATTAACTTAATTAATTCCTTCTTAAATAATAGCATATAAATGTGTCACAAGTTATATAAAGTAAACACACCACACACTGTATTATTACCGCATATAATATATAATACCATTATATACGTACCTTTACTAAAACATCCACACATATATCATACGTATATCCATCCCTCCAAGTATACCCTCACCGGATGATTCCCTCTAAAGTGGTATCTCACTAGGTGTGCTCACATAACCTAGTTTTCCAAGTTGGAATCGCTCACCAACATGGTCTGAAACATAAACGAAGTGGAGGCGGTCATATTCCTTCCCTGAAAGTGAGATAAGCCCCTCCCCATATACCGTACGCTATGACATGGGGATATACTCACCCTACTCCTCAAGCTAGGGGATTCACCCACATCGCGCAACCTCCCTTGATAGCACTAGAGTATATAATTAAATAAACATCTAATCACTGATATTTAATAGCGCACACAATATGTACACCTATATATACACTATCATTACACCATATATATATAATATAAACCCCGACTTTACCGTGTACTTAAAGATCCGTAACACTAGCCTGAAACTTTCCGAGTCTCTGTCCCGAATCACTTAATTAATTTACTCACTTAATAATTTATTATCTTCCCGAGTCTATGGTCCGACTCTAATATATTTAATTCACACTTTAATTAAATTAATATTTTTCCCCGAGTATATGGTCCTACTCTAATATAAATACTTTACACACTAATTTATATGATATTTACCCGAGTATATGATCCGACTCTTACATAATTAATTTACACATTAATTTATTAATACTCAGCCGAGTCTGTGGTTCGACTCTCATTTAATTAATTTACACATTAATTAATTAATACATATCCGAGTCTGTGGTCCGACTCTTATTTAATTAATTTACACATTAATTAATTAATACCCTTCCTGAGTCTACAATCCGACTCTAATTTAATTAATTACAACATCAATTAATTTAATACTTTTCCGAGTCTACTTTCATTAATTAACACATCCATTAATTTAATAACTTGGTGTCGTCCAACCATTATCCCCAGACTCGCTCACTTAGCCCATAACTTAATATTTTCTGAGTCTATGTTCCGACTCCAAATTAATTTACTCTCTCAATAATTAATTTAATACTTTGGTGTCACTTAACCAACATACCCGGACTCGCTCACTTGGTCCATTTTTACATCTCAGAATTCCATTCCCTCATATTCGTCCACAATGTGTTACATATTTATCTCCATCAAGTTTTCCAATTATATTTACCTATAATTACCAACATACCCGGACTCGCTCACTTGGCCCGTAACTTAATATTTAGGAATTATTTCCCCAAATTTGTTCATCTCATGACATACCATTCACACCCTCCTAAACCCAATTATATCACCCTATAATTGTTAAGAAAATTGTGCCACAGATGAATTTATCACTAAATAAAAGTAAGGGGTCAAATCTTAAATAAATTTCTCTTTATTTACAAAACTGGCGAAACTGCCAAAATATCTGTAGCATCGATCGAACCCCCTGGGTCGATCGATCGATCGTTCCAATACACGTCTTCTCCTGCCCACTGTTGGCCATGGACGAACCCTAAAGCTTTGATTCTCAATCTAAACCTTTACCCAAATACAATTAACATATCCTCCATATAAGAAAAGGGTCTAAACATCCTAAAGACCTTAATTCATCATCAATTTCCATTAATTCCAACGTTTTCCCGATTTGGGTATTATCCGGGTTTCAAATCTCCAATACGAATTTCATTCATATTAAAATCAATTTGATCATTGATTCTTACTGGTTTTAACATACGATTCATTCCTCTACATTCTAGAATCATAAACACAATAAATCTCACCCTTAATCCCATTAAAGTATATCAATTTCCAAAAACCCAAATTTAATTTTGGTTACACACCCAAAACGAATTTTCATATACACACACTATGATATGAATTGATTATCATCAATTTAGGAATCACAACAGTTAACCACTTGCCTGGAATTTTTCGTAGGGTCTGATCCGTTGGTGTAGTCCCTTAATTTGGATCAAATAATCCCCAATTGGCTCTTGATTTTCTTTCCACCAATTTTGCTCTCAAGCCCTAGGCTTAGAATTTGTGTTTTTTGTCGTTTAACACTTCCCCAAATTAGGTTAAAACACTTAATCCCGTTTTTGGCCATATGGGTCTAATTAAAATAGACCAAATCACCCCGTGTGGGCTCGACTATGCCCAAAAATACCCCGAGACCCAATTACTACCCCCGAGCACTCTTTTCTGACTATCTTGACCCATCCGAACTTAATCGCGCACTCAGAATTGTCATTTGAAATATTTTTTGACATTTCCAAATTTTAACCTCAAAATGCGACATGCATTAATTCGGATAATTAAACTTAAAGTCGCCAATTATAAATAATTCTTCCACTCAAATAAATTTTCCAAATCATAAATTTAAGTTTCTCCAATTTAAATATTTTTATATCTCCCAAAAATAACTAAATATTAAATCCTCAAAATTACAGGGTGTTACATAATCAAACTACTCGAGTATTTTAAATCAACTTTTGACTTCAAAATTTTAGACTCAAGCAAAGAATTAGACTCTTCCAATTTTAGGGACACCTTTTTCAACAATTCATAAAAGGTTATCGTGCTCACCTTCAATAAAATCAAACTTTTTCCTAAGAGTCTTCTCACGTGCCAAAAAATTATTACTCAAAATATTTTTGTCCTTTTTGACAAAAACACAAACCCCAGAATTTTTCAAGTCTTCCAAAGATTTTTTCAAAAATAGGACTCTATAATCACTCTCCTTTTTGGACACTTTTAAAGATTGAAAGTCATCATATAAAGCGCCAAACTTCTCACAAATGATATATCTTTGATTTTGAACAATTTGCAAACTTTCCAAAACATTTTTAAGACGTGAATTCTATTTTTCAAGAATTTCAATTCTTTTAGAAAACTTCAAGTTAAAACGATTTAAGTCATCAAAACACTGAGAATCCATCAATATTAGAGAAACAAAACAAAAACACCCAAAAATAGTTAGTAAACAAGATCAAACACAATAACTTAGTGCAACCCGCTCTGATACCAATTTGAGAATGCAAAATAATTACAACGGGTGATTTTTATCCAAACAAAGATTGAAAAACAAATTTTAAATGTGGAAGGGAATTTTAAATTGATTTTATCTTTTTATTATACGCATGCATCTATGGTGATAAACTAGATAAGTTAAACCTCGCAAATAACTTAGGCTAAGTTTTAGAAAAAAATCCCTTTCGCGTAAAACCTTTATTCACTTAAAAATTTACAAGATATCCGACTTAGAAACTACTTGAGTTCCCTTACAAGCATAATGCGCCATTCTTTGAAAATCTCTAATGAACAACTATGATCCTCACAAGAATCAAATGAACGTAGTCCTCCGTCAGCCTCAACCTTCGTCTTTAGTAGTGAATCCCCGCATGTATCATAAGTCAGCAATGGAGTGCCTCTCTACAAAAGGTGTATGCATAAGATACAAAACTTTCTAGGGTTATAAACTAGTTCACAAGAACAATATTAAAGGATGCTTTGTTGTGAATTAAAATAGTGTTTTGACAACAAAATTTGAAGAAATTTTTCCACTGATATGCAGAAATATGTTGGCAAAATTCTTAAACAAACTGATTCACGAAATAGGTTTATATAAAAAACTTGAGTCGGCGGGGTTGTTCGAACAACTTTTTTATGTCGTTTGAATGACAAGAGGATGCCGTTTTAATGATTTCAATGTCAATTGAACGACAATGGAATGTCATTTGAATGACTGTGTAATGTCGTTTGAACGATAAAAATAAAACTTTGAGATTTTAAAAACTTCGCCTACAGGTCTTTTAAAAATATATTTTCGCAAAGTAAAAGTTATGTTCATCTTTTTGATAAAAATTATACATCCCCAATATGATTCTATGAATTAATTCAAACTCTAAATTGTTTTATAACTTTTGAGATGACGGTAAGTCTTCAAACTTAGAGAGGCTTGAGTTCGATTCGTCTTGATGGTGCGTGACGATTTGTAAGGGGATACGCCAAACTAGCCTAAAGCTATGATGTGACCAAATACAGAAAAATTGTTCTTGAAAATCTCTCCTTTTGGCTATTCCGGTACAAAACAAAAAAATAAACCGAACACCAAATTAAAATAAAAATCTCCTATTATAAAGATACTAATACCCTTCCTAACCCTAGAACGGAATGTCATACGATTCTTTATCTTCAAACTTCAACTTCTTCCCTTTCAAACTTGTCATAATCCACGTGTCTTCAAATTCTGCATTAAGTACCTACACATATAAGACAAAAATAAATACCCTCCTGACGTATCGAGTTTGAAACACAATATAATTCATATTGATAAATACTCTCCCATAATTCAAACTCATAAAAAATCCATTTTAATTTGCTCCCCCTTAATTTTTATCCGTAACAGACAAATATACCAAGAAGTAGAAACAATAAACATTAAGTGCAAAGCATCATGACAAAGAAAAGATATCATCATAAAAGATGTAAATGAAGCATGTGTAATAATCATCTCAAAGTCCAAACACAACCAACTATTTTTGAAAAAATTTCTGTTTTTCCAAAAAAATGCAAATTTCACATCTATAACAAACATACCATATATAATATATCAAAATATATCAAAGAAAATTCGGCACACATATATAGGTATAAACCACCAAACAATATGACACAAAACACATAATCTTTATACACAAGCATAGTATCAAAGTGTCCAAACATGTGGAATGAAATGAATGGGTGTGAACTAGAAACAAAAGAATTATAACCCAAACACTCAAATATGCTCAAGAAGTTCTAATTGACCGCACAACTTTATCAATATAAGGTTTAGCCTTAAGTGAACAATAAAGTTGAACTTAATGAACAAAACAAGCACAATGCACACAAGCCTAGAATATTAATGATTCTACAAAGAAATATCGTCATGACAAAACAAGCTTAACTAGGATACATTATCATTGTGCAAACCCGTTGATATTTCTGTCCAAACTCCCTCAAAATATTTATTTTCTTTACTTTTGAATGAATATATCAATCTAAACAATTTTGGCCCATATTTGGCGTATTGTTCTTTTTATTGCCTTAATTTTTTTATCGGGCACTTTTAAACGACGACTTTCACAATGAGATTATTATTCTCTCACGTCCCTTTCCCATGCACTCATCATTTTTCCAATATTAAATAAATCCTCACGGGCAACGGTTCTTACATGCATAAATTCTCTATAGTCAAATAAACATGTAGAGGACAAGATTCATGGGAGAAGATATCACCAAGCTCAAATATACATACGCAGTGAAAATTCAACAAGCTCATGCATGTGTGTATAGGAATATACAAAGTCAAATCCATTAAGCAAATCAAGTTTGAAACAACTCCATAAACATTGTTAAGATCAATCTAAGCATCTAAAGTCATAACCAAATGTCCTAGCCACATGAAAATTGTGTAAACACACCAATATGCCACACCAAATGTATAAAACTAAAATAAACAAAAAATCAGAAATCTTTTTGAATTTTTAAAAAATAAAATCTTTTTTGTATTTTTCAAATATGACTTAATAAAAGAAAAATATAATGCAAAATATATACATGTCATAACACTAGCAAGAATATATCATGAAGAATAACTAGAGTATGACAAATAAATCATGCAAGCAATCATCCATAAGAAATAGGATGTGATGCATCATATGCAAGCATGTGAGAATCAACCAATCTAACATTTAGCATCTCCAAAACGGGTTTCCTAACCCAAAAACATGTATGTCTAACTAGAGGGGTTATAGGAACCGACGGGGAACTATCCTTAGATTTCCTAGGACCTCTTCTAAGATCATAACAAAAATGCCTAAGGTGATATTTCCTACCACAATGTGAACATGTTTAAACAGGTGGAATGATACCTATGGGTTCACCTTTTTAGCGTCCTTGGTTTTTATTGAACCTCTAAAACAAATAATGGTGTTGGCTTTAATATTCGAAGCATGAGAACAATACTAGCCATTACCATTACTACTCAAACTACTCGAGTCTTTGAAATCAACTTTTAACATCAAAATTTTAGAATCAAGCAAAGAATTAGACCCTTCCAATATTAGGGATGCCTTTTTCAAATTTTCAACAATTCCTAAAAGGTTATCGCACCCACCTTCAATAAAAACAAACTTTTCCCGTAGTGTCTTCTCGCGTGCCAAAAAATCATTAATTAAAATATTTTTGTCCTCTTTGGCATAAACAAAAATCGTAGAATTTTTCAAAACATCCAAATATTTTTTCAAAAATTGGACTCTATCATCACTCTTCATTTTGGACACTTTTAAAGATTGAAAGCCATCATATAAAGTGCGAAACTTCTCACAAATGAAATCTCTTTGATTTTGAACAATTTGCAAAATTTTCAAAACATTTTTAAAACGTGAATTCTCTTTTTCAAGAATTTCAATTCTTTTATCAAACTTCAAGTTCAAACGATTTAAGTCGTCAAAACTATGAGAATCCATCGAGAGTAGATAAAATAAATAAAAATACCAAAAAATAGTGAGTAAACAAATCCAAATACAATAACTTAGCGCAACCCGCTCTGATACCAATTTGAGAATGAAAATAATTGCAACGGGTGATTTTCATCCAAACAAATATTGAAACACCAATTTTAAATGCGGAAGTGAATTTTAAATTGATTTTATCTTTTTTCCTACGCATGAATCTATGGTGATAAAACTGATAAATCAAACCACACAAATAACTTAGGCCAAGTTTTAGGAAAAGACCCTTTTCGAGAAAAACCTTTATTCACATAGAAATTTATAAGAGAGTTTACTTACAAACTACTTGTAATCCCTTACAATCATAACGCAATATTCTAATGAAAAACTATGATCCTTACAAGAATCACATAATCGTAGTCCTTCGTCATCCTCAACCTTCATCTTCAGTAGTGAATCCCCATAGGTATCACAAGTCAACAATGGAGTGCCTCTCCACAAAAGGTGTATGCAAAAGATATAAAACTTTCTAGGGTTATAAACTAATTCATAAGAACAATATTCAAGGATGATTTGTTGTGAATTAAAAATGTTTTTTGACACAAAAAACTTGAAGAAATTTTTCTGCTAATATGCAGAAATGTGTTGGAAAATTCTTAAACAAACTGATTCACAAAACAGGTTTATATAAAAGACTTGAGTCGATGGGGTCATTCGAACGACTTCTGTATGTCATTTAAACGACAAGAGCATGTCATTTGAATGACTTTCAATCTTGTTTGAACGACAATGGAATGTCATTTGAACGATTGTGTAATGTGTTTAAAAGACATAAACAAAACTTTGAGATTTTAAAAACTTCACCCACAGGTCTTCCGAAAACATATTTTTGCAAAGTAAAATCCCCATTCGTCTTTTTAATAAAACTTAGACATCCATAATATGATTCTATGAATTAATTCAAACTTTAAATCGTTTTATACCTTTTGGGATGACAAGAAGTCTTCAAACTTTGAGATTCTTGAGTTCGATTCGTCTTGATGGTGCCTGACGATTTGTAGCGGGATACGCCAAACTATCCTTAAGCTATGCTATGAATAATGACAGAAAAATTGTTCTTACAACACTTTCTTGGTAATTTGTTTGATGCTTTTGAACTTAAATAATTAGTGTTTATTGGACTTGGAAGCTTATACATACTTTGAAGAAATAGTTAGTGACATACACGACATTAATTGACATTGTTATCATAAAAAATCAGGAAGTAATAATTTTATTACCTTTTAGACTCACTGATTAGGCATAAATTCTTCCCAATTTATCCCTTTAATTTAGTTACTTTTAGCACCTCGAACAACGTAATCGATTTGATTTTATCTCATAATCTTTCTACTGACTTATTCTAATGAGTACACCGAGTTTCTGGTATTTCGTACTGATTTTACAGGTATTTGATGCCAATAAAGAAAGAAAGAAATCAGAAGAATCGAGAAAGAAAAAAAGGAAGGTCAAAAAGGGCAAAATCATAATTTTTACTCAGAATTCGGATGAGACATCTAAATAAAAACTGAAGATATCAAGTTCACGAGTACGTAGGAAGAAACGTCACCTCAATCAGAGTCCCGGTGTGAATGTTATGTGCAGTCAAAGATTGAAGAAAAAGTTGAAGGAAATTCGGACCGATCCGAAATGCCAATTTCTAGAGAACCCCGGACCGAAGACGAATCGAAGATGAAGGAAGATAAATGAACCGATCCGTATCGGATCGATCCGGTCAAGAAATAAACGAACCGATCCGAATTCCAGCCAAACCGAACCGAAGGAGGACCGGACCGGTCCGACTGTCGAATTTTTATTTTTTACTCCTCCTCTAATGGAGAGTCCTAGTTCAGCTAAAACTCTTGGAGCTTTGTAGGGTATTTAAACCCGATTCAGTATCATTTTAGTGATGGATAATTTATCTAATTTTCCATTCTTTTCAGAAAAACCCTAGTTTGAAGATTGGTTATAAATTTAATTCCAAGATTGAAGATTGTTCAGATTTCTGTGATTACAAGTATTTTTAATTGATTCTTTTACTGATTTGGTAAGATTAGTGGTTAATTTCTTCTGTTTAATCTTCTTTCTACATCATTCTATAATTCTTCCTTAGTTTAATCATGATTTCCTGCAATTCAAAAATCGTTTTTATTAGTTTCAGCATGTTAGGCTAGATCTTTTAAGGTCGGGATACATGAACTTAACCTGATGTGGTAGTTGCATGTATATAAAATTAATCCTCTAAATTTAATGATTTGATTACGACCGTATTGCATAGGAATGGGACAATTATAGATCTTTGGATCTCGTTTGCTTCAGGGTAATCGGGATGCTTCAGAATGCAATTCGAGTGTAACTATTGCAATACCGATTTACTCGTCCTCTGATTAAGTATGGTGCGAGTTTGAACCTCATATACGTAATGCTTGGGAGTACTACATTCTGGGTCTAATTAATCATATAAATTTATGATTAGTTTTATATCAGCAATACACTAGGGTTGAGGGATTGTATTCCCGTCCTGTTTTCTTCATCATATAGTTCAAGTTTTAGTTTAATCATCATCAGTAAGTTAGGTAATTTAGAGTACTTGCATTCCATTTATTCATTAGTCCATTAGTTAAATATTTTCCAAATTACATTTAGTTGTAGCCAATTCCCAAAACAAATCATCTTTTCTTTTCTTCTTAGAGTCAAGTTAGGATTTCTTCGTCTATCCAACGTCGTTAAAACTCCGTTGTCCTATTTCCCTGTGGATACGATCCCGACTTACCGGGTTTATTACTAACGCGACGGGCTTGCACTTGAGCCTAGAGAGTATGAACTTCTGAGACACATTCTTAGCCGCGTTACTCACAATTGATTTTTAAGAGTTATGAACCTCCAACTTTTCAACACACCACCAATTTTAAATATTTATTTGAAAACCTTAAACCTTTCCACAACTTATATGGTCAAATGGACAGCAACCCCCCTAACAAGTTGTGGTATAATCCTGAACTTATCAACATATAATTCATCATATCTTTTAATGTTCAGTTTTTGTGTTTAGAAATACCATTAGATTGTAGTGAATATGGAGAAAATGAATAATTACATGTTTAGAACATTAGTTTTCAAAAGGGAATCATATTCACCACATTTGTCACTTATTGACCCATTAATTATTTTTCGTATGTTGATTCTTAACTTCATTCTTATATTTATACACACACACACACACACACACACACACACACACACACACACACACAGAGAGAGAGAGAGAGAGAGAGAGAGAGAGAGGAAGGCTATCCTACATCACACTCTATAGATTGCACCATACATCACACCCAGTTCTACGACCTAAGAGTTTTCAATTTTTTTTATTTTTCTATTGAATTAACCTTTCAATCAACACATGCTCAAAAAATTAGGTCAAAATACATTTTTTTTATCTATTTTTAAAAAAAATTACAAAAATCCACTAGCGCAAACCCTTATAAATAAGGTATTTTCAGCAATTTTTTGTTGAATTTTTAAAAATAGCTAAAAATTGTATTTTAACCTAATTTTTTGAATATGTGCTGATTGGAAGGTAAACTTCATTGGTAAAATAACAAAATTGAAAAAAGAGTTTTTTAGGTCTTAGAACAAGGTGTGATGTATGGGTGACGTAGGAAGCACAACGTATAGGAGCCTTACTCTCTCTCTCTCTCTCTCTCTCTCTCTCTCTCTCTCTCTCTCTCTCTCTCTCTCTCTCTCTCTCTCTCTCTCTCTCTTTATATATATATATAAACTTACATTTCTTTATCTTTACATTAAAGGAAATACATTTAAGAAAATCTTGTGCCGTAATCAATAAAATTAATATAATACTTATTGTCACCTTTAGTTGACATGAACTTTAAATTACATATATCACTGTGAATTAAGTATTGTTAATTTAGATTTCACAAACTTTTCACACTTACAGAATCAATAAATATTAAATTTTGGATTACTTTAAATTAATTAATCCCCACAAAGTATCATAATAGACGTAACCTAATGTACCATGCCATTCACATGACTCAATCAAATAAGAAGAAGTTATATCATTTGTAATAAAAATAGGCATCATAATTATTACATTCATATTTAAAGATCTCATCGCTCAAATACCCTTTACCCACATACATACCATTTTTAGTAAGTACAAAGTTATCATATTCAACCACCAACTTTAATCCCTTTTTTTCTTCTAAGAAAGCATCCAAAAACTAGGTTCTTGAGAATGTTTAGAACATTCAAGACATCATTGATAGTGATTTCTTTCCTTGAGGTCATATTGATTAGAATTTTTTATATTCCTCCAACCTTCGAACTCAAAGAGTTTTCCATGGAAACTTATTCCTTATGATCACTTTGTTCGTAAGAAAAGAACACATTATTTTAATAGCCTATGTGACGAGTAACCTTAGTTTATATCCACATTTCTTTGGTATTTCTAATCAAGTTCACTTTAGACACTTGGAAGATTTATTTTGATTACATTGTTGGAAATATTCTTCACTTCACCCACATTCTCTTGACTAGACTACCTCTTCTTATTATCTTCTCCTTTGTGTATACGATAATACTTGGCACGACAATCTATCTTGTCATATATAAAACACTCGCCATTGAACATATTAAAGTCTCCTCCTTCGGAGCCTTTGATGTAATGTAGTAATTCCCTATAATTTTTCATTTTACTTCAAGATTTTTATGAAATCAAATGAGAATAGCATTGCAATAATGAAATTTTGTAATTTCACACAATTAATGTTTTTAACTACCTATTATATATATATTTTTTCTCCAGTCATATGGAATTTCAATCGAACAAAAAAACTAGAAACATTCTTTATTTTCATTTGTGATTAGAAGGAATAACCTCTTTTTATGGCTCAATATCGATTTTGGTTGATATGTTATTGAAACAAAGAACCAGTTTTATTTGTTGTTGATGTTGATATCCTATGGTTTTGTTGATTTCATTTAATTTGTAACTTTTCTCAAGTGGGTGGTAAGAACCTTTGAATTCATCATGATTATTGCATGTAGAGGATTTGTGTTGGGGTGAATTTAATATTTGTGCAAGGTAAAAATAACGATTAATATGAGTAAGGACTAAACATGGCTCGATGTGAAGGTGTGGACTAATACTGTAATAATTTTTGTATTAGGGACTATGTAACATCCCTTATATTATGATATTTAGGATGATTAAGTCTAAATATTATATATACACATTTATTAAAAAAATTTAAATATCATCCTCAACATGTAAAGAAATAATATAATAATGATGTAATAAATCAAAGAATACGACATGGCTCGAGTCCTCCCGAGGTTGCCCCACATGAGCTCCTAGTGGTGAATAAATCCTTGGTTAAACCAGTGATGGTGCTAAATCCCCGGTGCTAAAAGTCCTTAGCCCTGCTGGCCATGAGTCTTAGGATAACTCGTAGCCCGATGCCTTATATATCCACAAGTATAAAAAAGTACCCTTAAAAGGTCCATGCTTTTTACCCGACGCACACTCTCCCTATTGTCTCTATCCCCGAGGGGCCTGCGAGACACCACTACCCTACTGAAGAGCCTGCTGATCTTACCCCACTTGAGGCTTCTTCCATGGTTCATCATTTCGACCCTTGTGCTCTCCACCTGCCTTGGCTCCATTCGAACCACCCAGATCATTACTTTTACCAAACTTCTTTTGATAATTTACCTTTTTTGTCATAACATTAATGAGATATCCACCACCTAAGAATAGGTGGTGTATGTTGGATTCCCTAAAACTACTTACTTGATAGACCAAGTCAATCCCGATATAAAACATTCTTTCTTATTCTCTCTAGTGTTCACCTCCTTAGATGCAAACACAGATAAATTAGTGAACTCCTGCTCATACCTAACAAAAATCCTCGAACCCTGCTCCAAATTAATAAAATAATTCTTGTGCATACTCTTAATAGAATAAGGAAAATATTTATCATTAAATTTCACCATAAAATCATCATAGTTCAAACGATCCCTATCCTTTGGTGTGGTGACACTCTACCAACACTATAAAGCATATCCAATCAACTTAAAAGTAGCAAAAATCTGTTTCTGCACATCCTTATAGTTCACCATTTTCAAATTCCTCCTCATACCACACCTCTATTGGTGAGCGACCGTTGGGTCAGGTTCCTCAATAAAAGTGGGCATATTTCAGTTGATAAAGTTGGACCCTGCTGAAGTGGGTGCACCCTACTTCTATGACCCTTGGGCTCCCCACCTATGTTTAACTTACCTCAATACCCACTATTGTGGCCTCACAAATAATAATAGCAAACTCCTTAACTCCCTAAAGAAACTACCCCTACCTAGCCTGAACCGAGGAACCAAAAACTAAATCCTCTCTCCTAACTCCAAAGCTCCTAGTGTTCGCCATCTAAAAAGATAGGAACAAACGAATGTTAGACTCAAAATCTTAAAGTGTAAAAATCAACAAAAGGAATTAGAGATCAGCAACACAAAAGACTATAATGGACTCATAAACCTCAATACCTAAGACCATGCTCTGATATCAATTGTAACACCCCATATATTTTGCCATTGAGGATGATCAGGCCCTGATGCCAAGATATGACGAATATTAAAAGTGAAATACCATTCTTAACATGTGACATGAATATGAGACATTTAATTTTTTTTCCACAAGATATATATTGAGATAATCCAAAAATAATAAACCATTCACCACAATAAGATCTATCACCGTGCTAAAATTCTAATAACATAAAACTCAAATGATGTAAAGTCAACTATATAAATCTCTCTAACTAAAAATCATAAATTAACCGTGGTAGCTAATGACCCACTAAATTCAATACAAATTTTTCTTGAATAAAATGACTTGGGTGGAAAACTAAACTATGAAATAAACATAAATCTATAATTTTAACCCCTCTAAACACCAACAATATGGAGCTACTCAACAACGTGAAGGGTTAGGCAGTAATAATGGGTCAAGTCTTACCATAAAAATGCCAGCCACTCTTCCCAAATAGGATCCATGAATCCAGTCATAAGTTATAAGAAATAAATATCATAATAGAATATTTTAATGAACGAGTAATATAATAGCAATGCGAGTAATGTAAATCTATACCAACTACCCACATAAAGTAAACAAAGTCAATTACCCAAGTCCAATTATGTTTCTTTCAATATTAATTAAATTACTTATTTTTAACTTACTCAATTTCAACGTCTTTATTAATAATATTATAATATTATCGAAGTAACACCATTATAGACAATTTTTCTTTCTTATGGCCTTGCACATACTCACGATTCACCTAATATCTCATCACATTAATATATTATTGAATAAACACCATTATAGCTACTTACATTTTTATTGGCCCTGCACACACTCATTATGAGCCTAACATCTTATCACATCAAAACCACACACATCACTATGACCATCAGCCCAAATGGTTAGTCCACACATGTCGTGATGTTCCCTACACAAGACACATCACAATAGTCAGCTAGGCTAGGTATCACACACACCGTAATGGTCAGTCAACCCAAGATACTACACATACCATGATTCCAACATAAAATCATTAGTATATTTTGTTTGCCTAGGTCCCACACACTTTATAATGGCGAGTCAATAGTAAACCCTACATATAGTGTAAAGCTCACACAATCCATCTCCAACACCCACTCATTATCTTATGTATTAATTATATTTTCATTAATTACAACTATTACTCGAACTATTGTAATAACCCTCGCTCATGAGAACCTGTTTTATATCTACTTACTATGTGAGGTAATCATGTATAACATGTTGAATTCTGGAGTAAGTATTAACTTAATGAAGAAAAGTAAATATTTACTAACTTGTTGTATATTTACTGTATGAGCATGTAAATATCCTCATGATGAGCTTTATTGTGTCATAAGAATTTAAAATGACATTGTGATTTAAAATGGAAGCAAAACTTAAAATGGATTATAAATTATCCAAATGATAATTTGGAGGTCGTAGTTGATTTCGGAACGTGCGAGATAGTCAAATTATGTGCCATATTGTATTTTGAGGTTTTGGGCACTTTTGACTGATTATACCTTAAATATGCAGTTGCGTGTTATTTTATCGCGGTATTGGTCATTTAAGTTGGGATTGTTGACTAAAGGCACGGTTTAGTCTTGTTAAGTCTTCTATTTTCCCTAATTTCATTCCTAAACCTAGAGAGAACTAGAGAGAGGAAGAGAACGAGTAGAGAAAAGAGAAGAGATTGAAGATTGATGAGGAATTCTTGCTTCTACACAAGGAAAATCTGCATTTGCTAGATTGAGGCAAGTTTTCTACTTGCTATATGTGGTTTAAGATAAATGACTAGTTATGATAATGATGTATTGATCATGGTTTAATTTGTTTAGGGTTTTTATGTATTTGTGGGACTTGAATCATTAAAGAGTGATTTGGATGATTATTGATGGTTGTAGTAGTAGTTGGTAGTATTTATGGTGTATTGGTGGGAATAAATGATTTTGGTTTGAAAGGTTTTGAGTTGGGGGAAAAATTGGAGTCCAAGACTCCATAGCCATTCTTGGCACTTTCGTAGGACCGAATCGATTCGGCCCTAGGGGCGAATCGATTCGCCTAGGTCCAATTTCCAGGTCTGCCTGGACCGAATCGATTCGGGAGTTTACAAAATGTTAGTTTACCTTGTCCGAATCGATTCGCTTTTAGGGCGAATTGATTCGTTTTCCTGCTGTTTTGAGTTATTTTTGAAATTCAATTCTAACTCATTTTCTTTAGTGTTTAGGCCTAGGAACCTTCTTGTATGAAGTAAACTTAGAGTCCTAGAGTTCTAGGTGAGTTAGTTTACTACCCTAGACTAGAATTGGGTTACTTAGGGATTATTTCGAGGGCGTGCGAAGTGATGTTCAGGCATTACTTTCTTTCTTTAATTAGTAGGAGTCTAGGAGGTTACTAAGTCGTATTTGGAGACTTTAGAAATTGATTTTAGGTATGATGGTTTATATAAAGTCTAAAAAGGAGACTTTGGAAAATAACTTGGGAGGTTGAATATTCTTCGAGGTTATTATAATGATGTGAGGTATGTATAGTTTCGGATAACCTTAACTCATTTGATAAAATGTAAATGGATAAAGTAAATGATAATTTACTAAATCATGAAATGGAAATTAATGAAATGGTTTAAACACACCTCTCTAAATGACATCATAAGGCAAGTTCATGCGTAAGGTGAAGCCCCCTGACTAATGAATGCAGGGTGGATATAGTCCTAGGCCATATGAGCGCTTGTTTTATATTTTCTGCGATGGGTAGGAGATTTCGGGTGTGGTCTTGACTTTCCCGCGGGCATATGGCCGCTTCCCAACGTTTCGTTAGGATCCCAGGTTATCTTATGATAGGCCCTGGAAGATGATGGTTATTTAGGGGCGCGTACAGTGGGGAAACCCGGACGGGCGGTCTTAGAATCGTTATATATATATATATATATATATATATATATATACTTATAACTATTCTAATGATCAAGTTGGACTCGATGGATATTAATTCCATAAGGAGCATAGTACATGCCACAAAGAGCATATAATTGAGATACGTGCCACAAAGAGCCCATGATAAAATTTGTATTCCTAATAAGGAATGAAAAGATGAAAAATGAAAACGGTGAAAGATGAAAAAGGCTTATAATTATTCTTATTTTCTTATATAATTGAATTTCACTTTATAATCCTTTAATTGTCTTGATTCATTATAGGATGCTATCATGCTAGAATGTCATCTTTATCATCCATGCTTAACTGTTCATTATTGTCATACTTGTCATTTATCTGGTGATCACATAAAACCGGGCCCTGACCCGTTCTTCTTTCTTGTTGTGCATATATATTATGTAACCGCTCAGGTGCTCCACCGCAAGGACGCCCGTAATGACTTCCATATTCCAGTGTCTTTTCAGGATCCGTGACATTTTGCTGATATCACGGGATATTTTGTGTAGACGCCTTCATTATTGTTTTCTAGTTATGTTCGAGTCTTTATTCGGGCGTGTGGCCCAACTGTTGTAATTTTATAATGGATGTAATATGTAACTCATGGAACTTATTGTAAATTGTATGAATTTTGTTGACCGATACTTCATTCAGTCCTTCTATTATATAATTGTTGTTATTATATATATACTCTTGGGGTTTCCACCTTCTTTTCTGTTATGGGTTGTTGATAATGCTTTCTTTAAATTATAAAACAAAATTTTTGACAACCTGTTTTCTGAGACATTGTGTGGTTATCCCGTATACTCTTTAATGTTGTTACAATGCTAAGAATGATTCCATCCATGATTCCTGGATTATTGGAGTATTGGGCTAGCCAGCCCTTATTTCGGATACCGGGTTGTCACAGATGGTATCAGAGCATCAGGTTCTAGAGTCTTTACGATCTATGCGAACTTGTCACGTTCTACCATAGCATTCTTTGATATAGAGCCTAATGTTAGGACTTCTTTGTTGCTTATGTTTGCGATCTTCTGCAAGATAGATTGTTTTATATAGTATCCTGACTCTATTGTTTCTCCATCTCAAATGCCTCCTAATAGAGGATGTCCCACTTGACATAATAGAGTTATGGAAGAGGTTGTTGGTCCTCCACCGCCACCACCGGGGAGTATTAATGCTGCTGATGTGGCAAACATAGTGGCCCAAGCAGTCAATGCAGCGGTGACTGCCGTGGTACAACAAATGCCACAAGCTCAACCACGGGGGCAAGAGGCACAAGCTCCTACGGGACCTTCTCCATGGGAAAGAGTTAGGGAGTCTTTTCTAAAGGGCTATCCCCCGGAATTCGATGGAGGCTCGGATATTATAAGGGCAAATCAGTGGAAGAAAGACATGCAACACCATCTTCGAATGGTAGAATGTAGTGAGGATAAAAAGCAAATCCTTGTTACTTTTAAGCTTATGAGATCGACATTACATTGGTGGGAGTCGATGACTACATCGGAGCAAAGGGATACGATGTCAATCACTAATTTTTGGGCCTTATTTGACGGAAAGTACTTCCCTCCCGCAGTCAAAAGGGAGATGCAAAGGAAGCTTCAAGATTTAGTACAGGGAGAGAGATCTGTTGCAGAGTACGAAGAGGATTTCACCCGGTTGGCAAGTTTTGTACCGGAGGAAGTGACTCCAGAAGAGAAGAGAATCTCCAAGTTTGTGGGTGGTTTACAATGGCGGATAAAACAACATTTGTTGGGAAATTCCTCTTAACAAACCTTTAGGGATGTGATGAATGCGGCACTACTTCATTGCCAAGAGCATAGATTATTTGTGCAAAACAACAAGAAGGTTACTGCGATGGGGCAGGTGGGAAAACCTGGAGGTCATGGGATCGGGGGAGGAACATCTCCTTCATCCCAATCTTCGGGGAGTAAGCAAAGAGTGAGCAATCCCCAGCAAGGGGATTTGTCTAAAAGCCAACGCTTTGGTGGATTTAATGTGGGTAGTAACAGTAATAGGCCGGGTTAAGGTGGACCGCCGTAACAACAAGCAGGTAGAGGTGGGAATGGTAGTAGAGGCCAGCAGGGCCAAGGTTCGGGGTAGTTTCGAAATAATCAAGGGAGGAATCAGGAGAATGTGGCGAAAAATGTTTTCAGTGCGGAGAGTTTGGCCATTATAAGAGGTCGTGTCCTTAGTTGATTGGAGGGAATCTTCCTAGGGCTCCACAACAACCATATGTTCAGTTTCTGCCACAGGCACCTAATCCGGTTGTTCCTCCACAGCAGGGGAAACTGTAGTATGGACGGGTCTATCATATTCAGGAGGCTATGCTTCCTCCAACCCCTCCGGCACCGCCAGCGATTGAGGGTAAGTTTCTCATCCAAGGTCATATGGGTCGAGTGTTATTTGATACGGGTGCGACACACTCTTTCATTTCTAGGAGTTTCACTCAGACCACAGAGTTGATAAAATTTGCTGAGAGCACTTTCACTAGCGTTTAATCCTCTATGGGTGATGGTTCATTGATTTTCTTTGTTTGTAAAAACATAGGGATTAATCTTGGCAATTTGTGCTTTGAGGCTGATTTTCTCGTCCTTGACATGGTCGGGTATGATGTGATTTTGGGTATGGATTGGTTAGTGAAATATCACGTGATAGTGAATTGTTATGGGAAGAGTATAGTCTTCACAGTTCCGGGATAAGAAATGTTCTTGGTTATTATGCCTTGTATGGAAGGAGGTACGAGTACCTATTTATATTGTATTGCGGAGAATACTTCTCGGGATGTAGTTGTTCCCTTGGATTCTCTTTCGATTCTTAGAGATTTTTAAGATGTCTTTCGGGAAATACCGGGTTTACCTTCGAGTCGAGAAATTGAGTTTGTGATTGATTTAGCGCTGGGAACTCGACCTATTGCGAAAGCTACATATCGCATGGATCCTGTGGAAATGAGGGAGTTGAGAGATCAAATTTAGCAGTTGTTGGAGCGGGGATTTATTAGGCGTAGTACGTCGCCATGGGGTGCTCCGGTATTGTTTGTAAAGAAAAGAGACGGTTCTCTTCGGTTATGTGTGGACTATAGAGAGTTGAACAAAGTCACCATCCGGAATAAATACCCTTTGCCTCGCATTGATGGTCTATTTGACCAACTTAGGGGAGCGTCATACTTCTCTAAGATCGATTTGAGGAAGGAGTATCATCAATTGAGGATACGGGAAGAGGATGTATCCAAGACTGCATTTCTGACCCGATATGGATCCTATGAATTCTTGGTTATGGCCTTTGGACTAAACAATGCCCCCGCTATATTTATGGATCTCATGAATAGGGTATTTCGGGATTTCCTTGACCAATTTGTTATTGTCTTCATCGATGACATCCTAGTCTATTCTCAGATAGAATCTGACCATGCTACTCACTTACGGTTGGTCCTGCAAAGATTGAGGGATCACCAATTGTATGCGAAGTTCGAGAAGTGTGGCTTTAGGTTGAAGGAAGTTCAGTTTTTGGGTCATGTGGTGTCATCCCAAGGTATATCGGTGGATCCAAGCAAGGTGGTTGTGGTGAGGGAGTGGGGTGAGCCCACGACACTTACCGAAACTCGTAGTTTTCTGGGTTTGACGGGTTATTACCGTCGGCTTATCAAGGGTTTCTCTAAAATCGCAAGCCCTTTGATAAATTTGACCCGAAAAGGGGTGAGATTTGTTTGGGATAACTCTTTCCAGGTTTCTTTTGATGAGCTCAAAGATAGATTGACTTCGTCTCCAGTCCTCGCTTTACCAAAACCGGGTTGGAATATCTAGTCTTTACCGATGCATCTCTACAAGGATTCGGAGGTGTGCTTCAACAAGAGAGGTGGGCTATCGCTTATGCTTCTCGCAAGCTAAATCCCCACGAAAGGAATTATCCGGTGCATGACTTAGAACTCACCACGGTTGTTTTTTCTTTGATGATTTGGAGGCATTATCTCCTAGGGGAGAAATTCAGTCTCTTCACGGACCATAAATCGCTGCAATGTTTATTTTCACATAAGGATTTGAATATGCGTCAGCGCCGATGGTTGGAGTTCGTGAAAGATTATCAGTTTGATATCCATTATCATCCGGACAAGGCAAACTTAGTGGTGGATGCCTTGAGTAGGAGGCCTGAGGGAGAGTTAGCTGAAGTATGTAAAGATAAGTGGAAAGAGCTCAGTCAGGAGGATGAGGTGGTGAGAGAGTTCATGTCAGTGATGACCGTTACTCCTACCATTGTGGCAAGAATTGTGGAAGCCCAAGGAAGGGATAACGGCTATCAGGACCATATACACCGATTACTGTCTGAGGGAGCGGAATCCTACTCAATAAGTTCAGAGGGTAGACTACACTTCCATGGAAAACTCATTGTTCCAGAGGAGGGGGACATGAGACGGGCGGTGATGGCAGAATCTCACGGGTCAAAATTTACGGTACATCCTGGTGGGGACAAGATGTATCAAGACATACGCCACTAGTATTGGTGGCCCGACATAAAGCGGGATATTTCAGAGTTTGTATCTCAATGCACTACTTATCAGCTGGTCAAGATTGATCATCAACGACTGACAGGTTTGTTGCATCCGTTGGAGATTCCGGTATGGAAATGGGAAAGCATATCGATGGACTTTATTACGGGCTTACCAAGATCACAAAGGTGTTATGATTCGATTTGGGTGATTATCGACCGCTTGACTAAGTCGACACACTTCTTGCCCGTGCGTACGGATTTTGATACCACTCGCTATGCCCAATTGTTCATCGAGAAGGTCGTTAGACTTCATGGGGTACCTTTAATTATCGTTTCTGACCGAGATAAGATATTTGTTTCTCACTTCTGGCAAAGTTTCTAAGAGGCCATGGGAACCGAATTGAAGTTAAGCACTTCTTATCATCCTCAAACAGATGGTCAAACTGAAAGAGTAAACCAAATGTTAGAGGATATGCTCCGTATCTGCATGCTTGATTTCAAGGGCGGTTGGGAACAATACCTCCCATTGGTTGAGTTCGCTTATAACAACTCATACCAATTTACTATTGGAATGGTGCCCTATGAGATTCTTTATGGCTGACCATGTAGGTCGCCCTCTTGTTGGTTGGAAGTGGGTGATAACAAATTCCTTAGACCTGAAATGATCCAAGATACTTCATCAAAAATTAAACTCATTTGGAATCGCATTCGAATAGCCCAAGATCGCCAAAAGATCTATGCCGATGCGGGTAGAAGACACATGGAGTTGGAGATTGGGGACCAAGTCTTGGTGAGAGTGTCACCAATGAAGGGCATTAAGCGTTTCGGGAAGAAAGGAAAACTTGCGCCGCGTTTTTTTGGACCTTTTCCAATTATTACGAAAGTTGGTCCCATGGCGTATCAACTTGCCTTACCGGAGCCTTTGCAACAAATTCACGATGTGTTCCATGTTTCCTCTCTGAAGAAGTATAAGAGATGCGAAGGTGCCCTTTGGAATATCCCTTTCGAGGATATTGATTTACAACCCGACATTTCATATGAAGAACAACCGGTTGCTATTCTTGAGCATGGGGAGCGCAAGTTGAGGTCTCGTGTGGTGCCCTTAGTGAGAGTCCAATGGAGTCATCACAATGCTAAAGAATCGATGTGGTAACGTGAGGATGACATGCGGGAGAAGTATCCTCATCTCTTCTTACAAGGTACGCTTGAATTTTAGGGACAAAATTCCCTCATAAGGGGGGAGTATGTAATAACCCTCGCTTATGAGAACCTGTTTTATATCTACTTACTATGTGAGGTAATCATGTATAAAATGTTGAATTCTGGAGTAAGTATTAACTTAATGAAGAAAAGAAAATATTTACTAACTTGTTGTATATTTACTGTATGAGCATGTAAATATCCTCATGATGAGCTTTATTGTGTCATAAGAATTTAAAATGACATTGTGATTTAAAATGGAATCGGAACTTAAAATGGATTATAAATTATCCAAATGATAATTTGGAGGCCGTAGTTGATTCCGGAATGTGCAAGATAGTCAAATTATGTGCCATATTGTATTTTGAGGTTTTGGGCACTTTTGACTGATTATACCTTAAATATGCAGTTGCGTGTTATTTTATCGCGATATTGGTCATTTAAGTTGGGATTGTTGACTAAAGGCACGGTTTAGTCTTGTTAAGTCTTCTATTTTCCCTAATTTCATTCCTAAACCTAGAGAGAACTAGAGAGAGGAAGAGAACGAGTAGAGAAAAGAGAAGAGAAGAGATTGAAGATTGAGGAGGAATTCTTGCTTCTACACAAGGAAAATCTGCATTTGTTAGATTGAGGCAAGTTTTCTACTTGCTATATGTGGTTTAAGATAAATGATTAGTTGTGATAATGATGTATTGATCATGGTTTAATTAGTTTAGGGTCTTTGTGTATTTGTGGGTCTTGAATCATTAAACAATGATTTGGATGATAATTGATGGTTATAGTAGTAGTTGGTAGTATTTATGGTGTATTGGTGGGAATAAATGAGTTTGGTTTGAAAGGTTTTGAGTTGGGGGAAAAATTGGAGTCTAAGACTCCATAGCCATTCTTGGCACTTTCACAGGACCGAATCGATTCGGCCCTAGGGGCAAATCGATTCGCCTAGGTCCAATTTCCAGGTCTGCCTGGACGAATCGATTCGGCAATTTACAGAATGTTAGTTTCCCTTGTCCGAATCGATTCGCTTTTAGGGCAAATCGATTCGTTTTCCTACTGTTTTGAGTTATTTTTGAAATTCAGTTCTAACTCATTTTCTTTAGGGTTTAGGCCTAGGAACCTTCTTGTATGAAGTAAACTTAGAGTCCTAGAGTTCTAGGTGAGTTAGTTTACTACCCTAGACTAGAATTGGGTTACTTAAGGATTATTTCGAGGGTGTGCGAAGTGATGTTCAGGCATTACTTTCGTTCTTTAATTAGTAGGAGTCTAGGAGGTTACTAAGTCGTATTTGGAGACTTTAGAAATTGATTTGAGGTATGATGGTTTATATAAAGTCCAAAAAGGAGACTTTCGAAAATAACTTGGGAGGTTGAATATTCTTCGAGGTTATTATAATGATGTGAGGTATGTATAGTTCCGGATAACCGTAACACATTTGATAAAATGTAAATGGATAAAGTAAATGATAATTTACTAAATCATGAAATGGAAATTAATGAAATGGTTTAAACACACCTCTCTAAATGACTTTATAAGGGAAGTTAGTGCGTAAGGTGAAGCCCCCTGACTAATGAATGCAGGGTGGATTTAGTCCTAGGCCATATGAGCGCTTGTTTTATATTTTCTGCGATGGGTGATATGCCCATATATATCCTCGGCCAGGCCGAGGGCGCCTTCCAACCGGATGACCCCTCAGGGGGCCGACCCTTCATCAGGCTCCGGACGACCCCTCAGGGGGCCGACCCTTCATCAGGCTCCAGACCACCCCTCAGGGGGCCGACCTTTCATCAGGCTCAGTACGAGGCCCAAATTAGTCCAGACTCATTGCCGGAAGGAACTTTTCCCTCGGCCTCATATCAAAGGCCGAGGGTGACATCATCACAGTGCGTGGTTTGGGAGACGCGTGGAACAGTGCGCGTGAGGCTCACATGGCACGTGGGAGACCGTTATAACCAAATCACACCCTCATGTGAGGGAATATTATTTCATCATTTGGCATCTACAGGTGTCAATAGGAGACTGGATAAATGATCATTCACATGCACCATGTATACTTGGGGGGTACACTACACCCCCCAAGACCTATATATACTTATCACCTACAACCCAACAGGGGTGGGATCGATGGATAATTCTAACCCTAGAAAAAACTCTTCTTATACACAGTAGAAAGAGAAAGTGAGCTTATGTGCATTGTATCCAAGGCCATTAGTGCCCATACTTAGTGGAACACACACACTCACAGTGGATGTAGGCCAAATTGGCTGAACCACTATACATCATTGTCTTACTCCTCTTATACTCATCTCCTTCTACATACTTATACACTTACATCTCTATGGCTGCCATGGTTACTATAGTTTGAGCTTATCATCATTTATCTAGTGGTGCTAGATTTCAGCATCACCAGTTTGGCGCCGTCTGTGGGAACGAGAAGACGTCTCTTCCTTGAAGCCAGCGGATCATGAAGGAGAAATTCACAACTCTAAGCCAGAACATACTAAGACCACCAGGGGTCTCACCTGAGATAATTACTCTGGCAGTAGCTCTAGGACAGCATGACGCCAGGGGACCACCCCAGGCACCACGCAAAGACCTGCCACCCCCTCAGCGGCGTACGGATGTTGCTGACCCCCGGCGTCTACGCCTGGGGAAGCAAGGAAACCCTTGCTCTAAGGATAGTTATGATGATCTGGAGGGGGAGGAGGCCCCCATTAAATGCTGGGAACCGTATGAGGTCTCCAACAATATTGTACGACCTCTCCAGGAGAGCAGAGGGAAGTGTGGAAGGCAAAAACCTGACGATCTCCCAAGAGGCTCTGCTTTCGATCGCTTGAGCAGGGGGTCGGCCTTTAAAAGGCTGGGCCCAGTAAATGACCTATGGGAAAAATTTTCCAGGTCAAGGAGTGCCGCGACGTCCATAAGGGAGGCAAAAGATGACCGACCCCGCGGGGGCCGGCCCATAAAATGGGATGACGGCCAGGGGGAAGTAAACATCCGACACAGGCCAGCCGCGACAGGACCCTCCGGCCATATCAAAGAGGCGGCAGGGGATAACATCGTCCAGGCCGACCCTACGAGGCCATGGAACGACTCAATCCAGTGATTGGAGGATACGATTGGCGATATACTGAAAAGTTGAGACCCTCTTCAGAGGAGATACACCATGGGCTGACCCTTTGTGGCGAAGATAGTCAACTTCCCTACGCCATCAAAGTTCAAGCCACCTGTGGTCACACCAAGATATGACGGGAGCACCAACCCTGTCCACCATGTTGAGATGTATCAATCAGCAGGAGACATATGCTCTATCTCAGATGAGATGAGGTGTCGTGCCTTCTCTTGTACCCTGATTGGGGCTGCACATGTCTGGTACACGTCTCTCTAAAAAAACTCCATTGAAAACTTTAAGCAGTTGGCAGACCTGTTCATCCATAACTTTTTCTTTGGGATGAGGCTACAGAAGAAGACCACCCACCTGCTCTATGTTAAGCAGGGGAAGAATGAGAGTCTAAGAGACTACATAGCCAGATTCAACAAAGAAAAGTTGGAGGTGGAAGACTATGAGGAGAGCATAGCTATGACAATCCTGATCGGAGGACTCCAAAAGAGGAAGCTGTTATGGAAGCTTGCTGAAGACCCTTCGACGACGATGGCTGAATTGCTGTCAACAGCAGGAAAGGTGATGAACGCCGAAGAGGCGATGGCCGCAAAATACGAAGACGAAAAAGGAGGCGCTAGTGGGGGTAAATACCCTAAGAAGAACAAAGAGGGGAAGAAGAGGTCTACGGATGATAAGTTCGCTGATTACACCCCTATAACGGTCAGTTATGAACAGATTCTCAATGAGATAAAGAGTGACCGGTCTCTGAAGTGGCCTGAGAAGTTGAGGGAAGCCCCCAACAAGAGGAATAAAAACCTATGGTGCGAATTTCACCAAGACCATGGCCACATAACAGACAAATGTTTTGCTTTGAAAGATGAGATTGAGAAGATGCTGAAAGAAGGGAAGCTCAGAAAATACGTCGACAGAGGTGCCTTCAAGAGGGGTCGAGGGGACGACCCCAGAAAAAAGCGAGGTGATACATGTAAAGAAGGTCTTCAAAAAAGAGGGGACGACCCTTCTGATGATGAGGACGACCCTGACCTCCCGTCGAGAGACAATCAAGGCCTTGTTAAGAGGCTTAATATGATCTCGCTCGGAGTGGGAATGATCTCCGGGGGTCTAGCAGGAGGACGGTCAGAGGTCGCTGACAGGAAGGCCCATGTGGCTGAGGCCAAGGCAGTGACGAAGACGGTACACTCAATCTTTCTGGAGGCGAAGTCAGAAAAGAGGAAGAAGGTCGACATGGATACTCTGATAGTGGGATTCTCAAGAATGGACTTCAAAGGCCTCTTAGCCCCACATGATGACCCTCTCGTCATCACTTCCAGGGTGCACGGGTGCGAGGTGTCGAGGATCCTAGTAGATGGGGGCTCATCTACAAACGTGATGTTTTGGTTGTGCTTCAAAGCCTTAGGTCTCAGCCGTGCTAGAATCGTCCCATACCACCATCCATTGATTGGGTTCAGTGGGGAAAAGGTTCATCCCCTTGGAGTGTATGAGGTCGATGTCAGGATGGGGGACGAGTGGCCGAGATGGCTTACCAAGAAGGTCAGTTTCTTTGTGATTGATGAACATGTGTTTTCGAACTACAACATCATACTGGGGCTTGTGGCCCTCAAGGGGTTTGAAGCTGTGCCGTCTACGGTCCATCAGATGATTAAATTTCCTACCCCTTACAGGGTGGGGGAAGTTCAGGGAGACCAGACGATAGCGCGAGAATGTTACTACAACTCCGCTGAAGAAAGAGAGGCACACAAGAGGGCTACAAACACTTACAATATTGATACCCTAGACCCCAGGGATGAGACAAAGCTAAAGAAAGGAGAGGCCGCGGAAGAGGTAGAATCCATCATCCTCGATGAGGATGACCCAGAAAAAACCATCCAAGTCGGCAAGTCTCTAAAGCCCAATATCAAGGAAGACCTCATTAAGCTGTTGAGGAGAAGACAAAGCGTCTTTGCGTGGAGTCATGTAGATATGCCGGGGATCGACCCTGAAATCATGTTCCACAAGCTCAATGTGGCAGAGGGAGCAAAGCCGGTAAAGCAGAAGAGGAGAATTTACTCTAGAGAAAAGTATGAGGTCATAAGGGATGAGGTCAAAAAATTAGAAGACGCTGAATTTATCAGAGAGGTCATCTACCCTGTATGGATGTCCAATAAAGTCATTGTCTCAAAGGCCAACGGGAAGTGGAGAATGTGTGTGGACTGCACCGACCTCAACAAACACTGTCCCAAAGACAGCTTCCCTCTCCCCCGCATTGACCAGATGGTAGACGCTATCACAAGCCATGAGCTCATGAGCTTTATGGATGCCTATTAAGGGTACAACCAGATCTTCATGAACCCTGAAGGCTCGGAGAAGACAACCTTCATTACTGACAAGGGGACATACTGTTATAGGGTCATGCCCTTTGGCCTAAAAAATGCGGGGGCGACGTACCTACGGCTTATAAATAAAATTTTTGAAGACCAAATTGGGAAGTCTATGGAGGTGTATGTAGATGACATGTTGACTAAGAGTTTGAAGGCAGAGGATCATGTGGCAGACCTAGAAAGGACCTTTAATACGATGGATAAATACCAGATAAAGCTCAACCCGGCCAAGTGTGTCTTTGGGGACGGAGCAGGGAAGTTCTTGGGGTTCATTGTCAACCAAAGAGGCATCGAGGCCAATCTTGAAAAGATAACGGCCCTTGTTGAGATGAAGACCCCCAAGTCCATTAAAGACGTTCAGAGACTCACAGGGAGAGTTGCTGCCTTAAATAGGTTCGTGTCTAGGGCCACAGACAGGTGTCTACCATTCTTCAAAATTCTCAGAAAAGCCTTCGAATGGAGTGAAGAGTGTGATGAGGCTTTCAAGGAGTTAAAATCATACCTGGGGTCTCCCTTGCTGTTGTCACGGCCCGTGCAGGGTGAACGACTTTATGTGTACCTCGCCGTCTCAGAGTCAGCCATCAGTGCAGCCATTGTGAGAGACGAAGATGGGGTACAGAAGCCCGTGTATTTTAATAGCAAGGCACTCCGGGGGAAGAGCAAAGATATCCAAGGATGGAGAAGTTGGCCTATGCCTTGATCCATGCATCGAGAAAGATGAACCCATACTTCCAATCCCATACAATGGTCATCCTCACTGACTCTCCCCTTATGCAGGTTTTGCACAAGCCTGAAAAATCAGGGACGCTAGAGCTGGGGGAGTTTGACATAGTGTATCAGCCTAGGAAGGCCATCAAGGGGCAAGCATTGGCAGATTTCGTGGCTAAATTTACTTGGGAAGATAATGAAGTTGAAGACGAGAGCCTCGAGAAGACAGATACCCTATAGGGAAGGCTCTCCGACACCCCCGCAGATAAGGCTGAGACCAGCACCGCTAGAAGAAAAGTGGCCGAAAATGAAGGGGGAAGATATCTCTTCAGACAGGGGACCCTCACCGAGGGAAGTTTCTCAGAAGAGCAGACTGTGTGGAGCCTCTTCATTAACGTGTCCTCCTGCGATAGCGGAAGTGGGACTGGACTGATAGTATCAGCACCCGATGGCACAGACATTGAGTACGCCCTGAGGTTCAACTTCAAAGCCTCCAACAATGAATCCAAATATGAGGCCCTGATAGCAGGACTCTCCTTGGCCAAGTCCCTTAGTGTCGGCCAGATTTTGGTCCATAGTGATTCAAGGCTATTAGTGAATCAGATACTAGGAGCCTACGAGGCTAAGGATGAGCGGATGGTCAAGTACCTCGAGAAGGTGAGATCATTGCTGAAGAGCTTCAGAGAAGTGAAATTAAAGAGGATACCTAGGCTCGACAATGGCCATGCTGATGCCCTTGCTAGGTTGGCCTCGGCGACTAGGACAGACATCAGGAGGACAGTCCCAGTGGAAATTTTTCTTCGATTGACTATTAAAGAGGCTGCGGGAACACTTGGCACTTGCCTGAATATTTATAAGGAAGCTTCATGGATGGACCCTCTGATCAGATACATTAAAAAGGGGGAGATGCCAGAAGCAAGGCAAGAAAGGAAGAAGTTAAGATACAGGGCTGCAAGTTCACTGTCATTGGGGACACCTTGTACAAAAAGGGATTTTTACTCCCCTTACTTAGGTGTGTGCACCCATCTGAAGTCCCATATATTTTGCAAGACGTGCACGAAGGATCATGTTCAAGCCACATTGGGGGCAGGTCCTTAGCGAAGAGGGTGATCACCCAAGGGTACTGGTGGCCGACCTTGGGGAAAGATGCCGCAGCATATGTAAAAAAGTGTGACAAATGCCAAAGATTTGCCACCATCCCTCACCAACCCCATCAGCCTCTTACTTCCATTACATCCCCGTGGCCATTTGCAGTATGGGGGATTGACCTAATAGGACCCTTACCCAGGGCCATCAATAACTATCGGTTGCTCAACGTGGTCATTGACTATTTTTCAAAATGGGTGGAGGCGGAGCCGATGGTAACGATCACAGACCAGAAGACCTTCCAGTTTATATGTAAAAACATTATATGCAGATATGGTCTCCCAAACACCCTCATCTCGGATAATGGGACTCAATTCAAGGATACATCTCTACATAAGTACTGTGAAAGGGTGAGTATCAAACAATTCTTCTCTACCCCAGGCCGACCTCAGGCTAATGGGCAAACGGAAGTCACAAACAGGACGATCCTAGACGGGATCAAGAAGAGACTTGAGGAGGCAAAAGGAAGATGGGCTGAAGAATTATATGCCGTGCTGTGGGCCTACAGGACGACAGCGAGGACCTCTACCGAAGAGACCCCATTCATGCTAGATTATGGCTCAGAAGCTGTCATCCCCACCGAGATTGGGTTTCCTACTCATAGGGTCCAAATGTATGACCCCCCAGAGAAATACAGAAGAGAGGAGACTCGACTTAGAACTTATTGAGGAAAGGAGGGAGGATGCTGAGATAAGGCAGGCCGCCTACCAGCAGAGGACTGCAAGGTTTTACAATCAGATGGTGAAACAAAGACCAATTACAGTGGGGGACTTGGTCCTCAAAAAGACTTGGCAGAAGCCCAACAAGCTCCATCCTAATTGGCATGGCCCATATAGGGTCATCGATGAAGTCGTCCCTGGGACCTATAGACTAGAAAACCTAGAGGGGGAGCCCTTTTCCAACAACTGGAATGCAAATCATTTGAAGAAATACTATCAGTACTTTTGTAATGTCCTATCGAACGACAGTTGTAATAGGTGTTGCTCCGATAGAACACTTAGAAAATTAATGAGAAATATCAGTGTTTCCTCTAATCTTGTGTTTATCAGTTCTAGTAC
Source organism: Sambucus nigra (assembly GCA_949130495.1). NCBI lineage: Eukaryota > Viridiplantae > Streptophyta > Magnoliopsida > Dipsacales > Adoxaceae > Sambucus > Sambucus nigra. The sequence continues at coordinate 224,378,519 of OX422218.1, forward strand.
GCTTGGAAACATCTTCAGAGGATGACCCTCGGCCTATAATGAGGGCCGATGGAGGGGCGACCCCACCATTATCCTCAAGAAAGACGAGGGAAGACTTTGTTAAAAACCATTAATTTGGTAATTATAACCCTCAGCCTATAATGAGGGTCAATGGAGGGGACGACCCAACCATTGTCCTCAAGAAAGATGAGGGGAGACTTTGTTAAAAACCATTAATTTGGTAATTATAACCCTCGGCCTATAGTGAGGGTCAATGGAGGGGACGACCCCACCATTGTCCTCAAGAAAGACAAGGGGAGACTTTGTTAAAAACTATTAATTTGGTAATTATAACCCTCGGCCTATAATGAGGGTCAATGGAGGGGACGACCCCACCATTGGCCTCAAGAAAGATGAGGGGAGACTTTGTTAAAAACCATTAATTTGGTAATTATAACCCTCGGCCTATAATGAGGATCAATGTAGGGGACGACCCCACCATTGTCCTCAAGAAAGACGAGGGAAGACTTTGTTAAAAACCATTAATTTGGTAATTATAACACTCGGCCTATAGTGAGGGCCAATGGAGGGGACGACCCCACCATTGTCCTCAAGAAAGACGAGGAAAGACTTTGTTAAAAACCATTAATTTGGTAATTATAACCCTCGGCCTATAGTGAGGGCCAAAGGAGGGGACGACCCCACCATTGTCCTCAAGAAAGACGAGGGAAGACTTTGTTAAAAACCATTAATTTGGTAATTATAACCCTCGGCCTATAATGAGGGCCAATGGAGGGGATGACCCCACCATTGTCCTCAAGAAAGATGAGGGGAGACTTTGTTAAAAACCATTAATTTGGTAATTATAACCCTCGGCCTATAATAAGGGTTAATGTAGGGGACGACCCCACCATTGCCCTCAAGAAAGACGAGGGAGGGGTCAGTGATATTGTTAAAAACATCATAATAAAAGTCATACGAGAGACAAAAACAAAAGACAGAGAGGCATTATATTACATTACAAAATGAAGATGTTCGTCTGATAAAGAGTACAAAAATATGAATTACACGAAGAGGGTATGGGCTACAGACAACCACCCTATTGAGAAATATCAGAGGGCAAGGCCTCAACATCTATTGGGGATTCTTCTATGACCATGATAGGTCGAGCCTCAGACGTACCCGTGCCTTCGACATGTTGAGATTCCACTCGGGCTAGGGCTTTAGTAATAAGTGGATCGTCCAGTTGAACTGCCTTAAGAGAGGGGCGGACGGACGATACTGCTTCAGCAAACTTAAGGACGACCCACCTACAGGCCGTCCTAATCTCCCTCTCTAAGTACTCAAGACCGAAGCCTTAGAACTCGTCTGAGAGTTTGTAGGCCTCCACAGCATCGGCCTCTGCCTTCTTCACTACCTCAGATAGTTCAATCTTGTGCTGTGCCCCCATGTTGGTCAAGGCCTCGTCCCTCTCCTTAATAAGCAAGTACTTGGCCGCCATGTCTGCATCATGCTGCCTCGTCAGCTCGTCCAGAACCCTTGCGTGTTCAATTCTGTCACTCTCTAGCTCAGCCCTTACAACCTCCATCTCCGTATGCAAATCGGCCTCGTGCTGGATGGCTCTCTCGGCTTCATGGAATTTATGTTGGTTCTCAGCCATCCATTTAGTAGCCGAGGTAAAGGCGCATACAGATTGCACAGAAATAATAAACAGTTGTCAAGAGGTCGAGAAAACAGTTAGTGAAAGAATGAAATGCAACTAAGGGAATGAACGGAGAACAAATACCTGAGCTAGGGCATGCAGACCATATTAATATACTTTTGCTGGAGGCATCTTTGACAGGAATTCATAATTAGCAGCCGAGGGGGCTGAAAACATGGACTCCTTGGCTGCCCTCTGGTTCGCAATGAGGGAGGATGGCTCGGCCTTCAGAAGCGCCAAGTTCTAGGACCAGAAGGCCCCCATGTTGGAAGAGGAACCAGCCCCCTCAGACGACTCTACCCTCGTCCTCGTCCTCGTCCTTGAGTCTGGACGAGGGTTAGTAGGAGCTTCAGGCTCTTTCCTTTTGTGACTGTCAGCAGTCGACTCAACAGCTGTCGGCCCCATGGCCCTCGTCTTCCTCGAAGCTTGCTGAGGCTCTTTGCCTTTCTTTTTACCTAGACCTGATAGTAAACTGGGAGCAGTCATTTCCTAAAGTTGATCTGATATACCAGAGGGACGACCTGAAAGGAGGACGACACGTCGGAAAAATGCAGAGGCAAAGATGAAACACTTGAAGAAAGTAAAGAATGGAAAAAATAAATATAACTCACATAGTTCTGTCAAGGGGCCGACCCTCAGACCAGCTTCCTTGAGGAACCGAGGGGTCATCAGATCTTCAAACTTTGCAAGTTCACCCCCTCTCCCTCAGCCTCTTAGATATTCAACTATGTCTTTCTCTTCCAGACTAAGTCCGGGGTCTGATCTGGCCTTCATTGAAGCGTTAGACCATCTTCTGAGGACCCTCAAACCATCGGCTACAGGTTGCGCCTCGACGGAGAACTCCCATTCTCCAGAGACAAAGAAGAATCTCTTCTTCCAATCGTGATTGGAAGTTTGTGCCACTTGGAGAAGTTTTTTGTCAGACCTCCTCGCCCCCAGGTGATAGTACCTAGGCTGTTTAGACGAGGAGGTGATATTGTAACAGGCCAAAAATACGTCGTCCGAGGGCTCATCAGTGAAAGAATTCTTCCATAAGGAAATGTAGCCCAGGATCGTCCTCCAGGAGTTGGGAGGAAGCTGGGAGGCGGCAACACCGAGGGCTGACAAGATATCTACGATAACAGGATGCAGAGGGAATCTGACACCAACCTTGAACATTTGTTCGTATATTGCAACCTCTCCCTCTTCACCCTCGAAGACCCTCTCAGACTCAGAGGGAACCCTTATAGTTATGTCGGGGGACACTCCATAGGCATGCCTCCACAACAAGAGGTCACGATCCCTAATTGAGGAGTTATAGGACGAGGCATGGGAGGTGTCAACCTGGTCGACATCTGAGTCCTCACCCTCGTCCTCTGTCCCCTCTCCCTCGGCCTCATCACCTATCAGAGAACTCTGGGGAAAAGCCACCTGGAAGGAATATGGAGATAGAGTAGTCACAGGGATAGCCTCGGAAGCAACCATACCCTCGGCCTGTCGGCCTGGGCTTAGTTCAGACGCCTCGCCTCTCCCAGAAGGTCCAGTGCCAGTTGGCGACGACGCTCTCTCATCCATCTCTCCTGAATAACTCTCGGCTGGACGACAGGACGGCCCACAAGACTCAGACGACTCAAATGGCTTTATTGTGGCAAGAGGAATGGGGAAGATGGGTCGTACCCAATTAGGGTCGGCCCCTCGTCTTCTCTCCTCCTCTTCCTCTACTCGTCTAATCTCTATGAAAAGCTTCTCTCGCAAGGATGGGAACTCTTCGGCTAAATTATAAAGCCTTATAAGCATTAGGGGGGAGACCCTACACTTAGAAGAACTTGGGTAACCTAACTACAAACAAATATCACAATTGACCAGGGTGGAGTTTTCGATCAAAACCAAGGAATTGAAGGGTTTCCTATCAAGAACAATTCAAGAACAACTTATCGGAGGTCACACCGGAAAATCTATGGAACAACCTAAGAAGAATCTAACCCTATGAGCTTAAAACGGGAAAACAAACAGAAATGAAGATAAGGCACTAGGGTCGAGGTGTTACTTGAGGAGAAATGGCGAAGCTTCTAAGCTTGAAGGTTTGAAAATTGTAGAAATGGCAAGAAGGCTGGGAGCTAGAGAGAGAGGGTTTAGGATCGAAGAAGAAGAAGAAAGAGAAACTTCAAAAAATTATTTAAATACCTTGCCAATGAGTGGGCCCACTAACCAATGCAGAGCACAGCCCACGAGGAGGGCATCGTTAGGGCACAAAGCCCCAGGCAAAGTGTGCAGCCGCCACGCCTTGGAAACTAAATTGACAATGAGTACCTGCCTAGGTGTCATATCAGCTTAACAGGTGTCACTCACCTAACTGATCATACACCCATCTCAATTACAACACTATCCCTCAGCCATCTCAACAACATCCATGGCTAAGGGCTAGGGGGTGATTGATATGCCCATATATATCCTCGGCCAGGCTGAGGGCACCCTCCAACCGGACGACCCCTCAGGGGGACGACCCTTCATCAGGCTTCGGATGACCCCTCAGGGGGACGACCCTTCATCAGGCTCCGGATGACCCCTCAGGGGGACGACCCTTCATCAGGAACTGGACGACCCCTCAGGGGGCTGACCCTTTATCATGCTCCGGACGACCCCTCAGGGGGCCGACCATTCATCAGGCTCCAGACCACCCTCCGAGGGTATGACAGTACGAGGCCCAAATTAGGCCAGACTCATTGCTGGAAGGAACTTTGCCCTCGGCCTCATATCAAAGGCCGAGGGTGACATCATCACAGCGCGTGGTTTGGGAGACGCGTGGAACAGTGCGCATGAGGCTCACATGGCACATGGGAGACCGTTATAACCAAATCACACCCTCACGTGAGGGAATATTATGTCATCATTTGGCATCTACAGGTGTCAATAGAAGACTGACTAAATGATCATTCACATGCACCATGTATACTTAGGTGGTACACCCCCCCAAGACCTATATATACTTATCACCTACAACCCAACAGGGGGAGGATCTATGGATAATTCTAACCCTAGCAAAAACTCTGCTTATACACAGTAGAAAGAGAAAGTGAGCTTATGTGCATTGTATCTAAGGCCATTAGTGCCCATACTTAGTGGAACACACACACTCACAGTGGATGTAGGCCAAATTGGTTGAACCACTATACATCATTGTCTTATTCCTCTTATACTCATCTCCTTCTACATACTTATACACTTACATCTCTATGGCTGCCATGGTTACTATAGTTTGAGCTTATCATCACTTATCTAGTGGTGCTAGATTTCAGCATCACCAATGGGTAGGAGATTTCGGGCGTGGTCTTGACTATCCCGCAGGCATATGGCCGCTTTCCGACGTTTCGTTAGGATCCCAGGTTATCTTATGATAGGCCCTGGAAGATGATGGTCATTTAGGGGCGCGCATAGTGGGGACACCCGGACGGGAGGTCTTAGAATCGTTATATATATATACTTATAACTATTCTAATCATCAAGTTGGACTCGATGGATATTAATGCCATAAAGAGCATAGTACATGCCACAAAGAGGATACAATTGAGATACGTGACACAAAGAGCACATGATAAAATTTGTATTCCTGATAAGGAATGAAAAGATGAAAAATGAAAACGGTGAAAGATGAAAAAGGCTTATAATTATTCTTATTTTCTTATATAATTGAATTTCACTTTATAATCCTTTAATTGTCTTGATTCATTATAGGATGTTGTCATGCTAGAATGTCATCATTATCATCCATGCTTAACTGTTCATTATTGTCATACTTGTCATTTATCTGGTGATCACATAAAACCGTGCCCTGACCCGTTCTTCTTTCTTGTTGTGCATATATATTATGTAACCGCTCAGGTGCTCCACCGCAAGGACGCCCGTAATGACTTCCCTATTCCAGTGTCTTTTGAGGAGCCGTGACATTTTGCGGATATCACGGGATATTTTATGTAGATGCCTTCATTATTGTTTTCTAGTTATGTTCGGGTCTTTATTCGGGCGGGTGGCCCAACTGTTATAATTGTATAATGGATGTAATATGTAACTCATGGAACTTATTGTAAACTGTATGAATTTTGTTAACCGATACTTCATTCGGTCCTTCTACACTGAACCCTCGATCTGACCATGGAAAACTATATGCCTCGGTGGTCGACAAGACCTGGAATGAGCTTTCTGGACGATGCCAGATGCCCGGACGGTAACCCCCAAGGCATGACCCTAGAACAAAAATTCATTTATTTGCATCAAGCTTTCGAGGGGCTCATTCAAGACTTACTCGAACAATTACTCAATAGAAAATAAGAGCTTTGGTTTCAGCTCATCGGGATAGGAATAGGCGAAAGAGAAATTTTCGAGATTCTTTCGTTTCCTTCCTTATCAGAGAGGGGCCCCTTAGGGAGCGGGGCTTCTTTTTTTTTAAAGGGTGGAGATCCGGACTTCTCTTCAAAAATGATGATCAGATGCTCGAGCGTGAGGCTCTACCGCATTCCGACCCCGGGGCCTTCAATTGGTCCTTTCGTGTTGTTATATATATACTCTTGGGGTTTCCACCTTCTTTTCTATTATGGGTTGTTGATAATGCTTTCAATAAATTATAAAACAAAATTTTTGACAACCCGTTTTCTGAGACATTGTGTGGTTATCCCGTATACTCTTTAATGTTGTTACAATGCTGAGAATGATTCCATCCATGATTCCTGGATTATTGGAGTATCGGGCTGGCCACCCCTTATTTCGGATACCGGGTTGTCACAACTATACGAGCATCACAACTAAGTACATCCCTATTCCGATAAATAGAGATCACCAAAACAATAAGTATCAATTAATCCCTCACCTAAGAAAGAAAACTAAGACCATAACCATTCCTTAATCCCACACCTAGGATAAAACAATATACACATATCGCCTAGTCCTATACCTAAGAAATACCCAAACGTACAAGTGAACACTCCTTTGTCCCATACCTAGAAAGTATCAACAATAATTAATATGCCTACTCATTTGTCTCATACCTAGAAAGTATTGTACTAATAACAAGAGTGAAAATACAACTAACTTATGTAAATCCCAACATCTCGACCATGTCATTTTATTAATATGAGTGATTTCTAAAAAAATTACATTCTTTAGTCTAATGTCAATTTCCTTTATTTCACAATTATACAAGTCCGATTTCATATGCATTATATAAATCGAATCACGCGATTATGAAAGTTTCACAAAATATCCCAACAAGTTGTCCAAATTCAATATTTCGATACAAAAATTTAAATCATGCATCGAATCAAACATGAGTATTAACAATTTTCAGCAACATATCATCATATTCTACATCATACTAATCTTCTTCGTGATTTCACAAAATATAACATCACCTCTATATCAAGACTCACCAGTAGTAACAACATGGACACACCAGTCGCATAAGGAGCAACACATGAACCATCCCCCATCAAGTCCAGTCCTAAACACAATTTAGGGCTACCATCACGAGGTACATAAAAATAAGGTGTTCTCTCTTGGAACACCCCAATAAATATACTAATATTCCACATTATGAATTATCTTTTAAGCATTCTCTCCATATGGTTTTCTATTGTCTTGTTACACCGCTATACCGTTATAATATTCACGTTTTCTCATATTGATAAATACTTATGATTTATTTTCCAAACCTTTACACTCTCATCTATTAAATTGGATTACCGGAGAATAAGTATTTCCCTTTTTCTTTATTTAGTCACATGTTCTTACAGACATCACTAACAATTCATATTACTAGATTTTAATCCACGTTTAACGATTGAAGCATACTATTCCCAAAATAATTTGTTGAAATTAATGATTCTAAAAATTTCGACACTATTTGCACCAATAAGGAACAATCCCATTCAAACTTGTTAATGGTGACGATTGCTTGGTCATCGTACATTATTTAATTTGTTTATCTCTATACAATGTGATGTCCCACATTATTTATTATTCTTATAAACATCCTCCCTTACAAGATTCACAATTATCAATCGATCACAAGTTTCATAAATAGCTCATTACTCTTACGATATAGTCATACTATACTAAACTTACCCCATCGGATGGATGTAACCAATTAAAATCCCAAGTATATCATTTAATTTAGCCGAATACCTTATGAACAAACCATTACTACCTATATATGCATAACTTTTTTTATAGGGATTTGCAACATCTAACAATATTTTGAATCTAAATAATTAATCCTAACAAAATAGATATTCTACTTTCACCTGATGGGATTTCACACAATATCTTCCACCAATGAGAAGGCATCAACAACAGAAGCACGCATCATAATCGCCACCGATTTTGGTCGCAACCAATGTCTTCTTCAAGCCATTATTAACAAACTTCCTTTTTAAGTGGAAGAAGAAGTTTTTGTTCCAAATCTTAGAAGAAGGCTCAGAAGGCACCAATGCGTGTAGTACAACTTTCTAGGTGTGTGAAGAACCTAAAGTGAAAGTGTTTTTAAAAATATTGACTTAAATCATAAATATATGTATTAGATAAGTAAAATCTAAAAATAACACAAGAAAACATTATAAAGAGATTTGAAGGTATAAAAATATTTTAAAGAAAACAAATATGATTCAAAATAATCTTAAATTTCATAAGTACTTAAACTTAAAACATGTCAATAATACTTTGAAGCTAAAAACAAGACTAAAACTTGTAAGAATGTAAGATTCAACACAAAAGAAGTGTTTATCTTACAAATATTTTCTCTCCTAAAAATGATTCTTGTGGCAAGAAAAACTTATAAAAGATATTTTTTCCACAAAAGAAATCACCAAAATCACACTTCGTTCACTTGTTAAACAAATGAAGTTCCAACTTACTTACATATGCACACAATCTTGCAAGAGAAAATTGGGAGAGGGGTGAGCAAGTAGGTAAGTTATAGTCGTACAAATGAAGTGACAAGATGCAAAAGGTAAAAATATATGGTTAGATCTTAGAGTTGCATGAGTACCGAGGAAGATGTGCATAATATTTTACAAAAAGGATCTTTTTTCACCCGACTAACACCCTCTCCACTATTGCGTCGATACAACAAAGATATTCTTCATTGCGGGGAAGCTACAGCAAGGTCACAAGGCAAAACGGAGATATAATATCTTGACAAGGGCACGACCATTGAAAGACCATCGCTGTAGCAGAGTAAATGTTTACTGAGTCGCTGTTATGGCTACAGACAAATAGAAACCTTATATGTAAAAAATGTGAAATAGAGAATTTTTCAAAATATTTTCATTGCATTTCATATAAAGCTAGTCTAATAAAATCAAGCACAAAAACAAACACCAAGAAGATTTTACATAAAAAAACTAATGTTATAAAATGTGCATGAGTCTAAGTGTCCTTCTACCTTCTTAAGAGTGGTATAAACACATCAAGAAGGAGCATGTCCATTCAAATGATTTGCATGAAGATTTGCCAAAACAACCTCAAGGACAAGACTCAAAGTATATTTGGCTAACAGAATAAGACAAACTTGTCCTACCAGGGCACATGAGTACAATGTATACTCTTACAGTCCTTTTCATAATTAATTAATCCATTTCCACTCAAAATTTGTACAACTAGAGCTGTATAGATTAATCAATTTCCAACTCAACATGTTAATTAACAACCAATCCAACTACTACAAATACTCCCATAAACTAATAACTAATCCAACTACTAAGTTAATCCCAACAAATCATAACCAATCCAACTACTAAATTAATCCCAATAAATTAGAACTAATCCAACTACCAAGTGTAATACCATCAATTCATATCAAATCTAACATTCATTCAATCCCAAAGTTTCATAAGAACGTCCAAGGCTCTTAAATCATAACATTCTAGTTATGGTGTTAATTTCATTAACAAGAACATATCCCGGGTCAAACTCATAATATAACAACATATATAATTCCTTGGTCAAACCCACAATTTAACTTAACATGTTGATAATCTAAGTTACTACCTTCAGCTTCGTAACCATAAGGATTTCGATTAATTAAAACGTGTCATATGAATAAAAGGTTAATTACTTATCTTAATCTACAAGAATTAGAAATGTAATTCATGGATGTACAACATATGAAGGTAAGAGTACAAGTCTAGTATGCATTTTATATAAATTTCTAATTTACCTAGCTCTGACAAGGGGGTTTTCATAAATTATTATAACTCTAATGATATATAATACGAATTTCATTATTACACGCATCTAAGTTGAGAATTACTAGTAATTAACATTAATCCAATTATTAGCTATATCAATTAAAGACTAACTTATACTAATTATACAAATCCTAAGCCAATTTCATATACAAGAGATCTAGATAAGAAAGTGAAAAACCCTAGATATCTTTATTTGATTTTAAACTTAGATTGCCAATATATATATATATATATATATATATATATATATATATATATATATATATATATATATGTGTGTGTGTGTGTGTGTGTGTGTGTGTGTGTGCGTGTGTGAAAGGAGAGGAGTAGAACATTATCTTGCCTTTAATTTGAAGAAATCTAAAATTCATTTGATTGGGTTGATTTCTTTGTTAATTTATCTAAAAACCAACCTTGAATTTCCCTTGAATAATTTTGTTTTTCCCTTTGATCATCATCCAAATTCTTGCATTCTTGATTTGAGGTTTGTTAATGGAGTATTTGTTAATTTATGAACAAAGATGTAGAGGTTTCAGGGTTTCTAATGTTAGTGAGAAATGGGTTTACGAAATCTGATGCAAATTCTAAAAAAATTGATGCCCAACAAGTAAAATAAAAGAGCCCACCAGTCTAATCTGTGACCAGTTCACGAGTGGCCAACAACCTAACACCCGCAGTCTCCACCTAGTAAGGGCACAGTCGCGACCCAATTTCTACAATCTAGTTCAATTTAGTTTCTTATTTTCCCACGCGATTTAATCTTCCAAACTTTTGTCTTATTCACAAAGAAATGTATTAAATACCCCTTTACCCTTAGGGTTTTAACCTATTTCCCCTTATAGATTTTATAGAAGATCCCAAGAAAGAAAACCCACTGATCCAAATGAGTCCATTATTCATTTAAGGCTCAAATTTTTATAACAAGTTACCAATCTAAATTTACACAACTTTATTTTAATTCTAGCAATTACAAAACCAATTTTAATATCACATTATTAATATTTAAAACTTCATTTTCAAGTTAATTTAAAACTGCCAAATTCCATTTTAATTATTTACTAAGAGATTTAATTAATTTCTTAAAAAGACGGGGTATTACAACCTTCCCACCAAACAAAAAATAATTTAGTCCTTGAAACTCACACAAATATACATTCCTCAATAAATGCAGATGTTATATCTTATCATATCCTCACCTTCCCATGTGTAGTCGACCTCTCTACAGTGACTCCACTGAACAAAAACTAAAGGAATCTCCTTAGACCTCGACATCATTACTTCATGATATAAAATAAGCACAAGTCTCTCATTATACGAAACATCAGTTCCAGACTCAATATCTCCCAAATCTATGTATAACTTAAAATTTTCCACTCAGTTCGTAATCATGTAAGCGCCATTATATCTTGAGTCCAACTTCCCCTCCTTGTCGAAGAGCATCACCCCTTCATGGATAATACCTTGAGAAACACTTGATCTCCAACTGAAGTTCGTTACCCTTAAATTCCAAAATAAAGTGCTCACAACATGTCTTCCAAAATCTAGTTCACCCTCTCTGTCTGCTCCCCCCCATGAGGATGGTATGATGTACTAACGTAAAATTATCTTCCCATCACCAACTAAAAAAAACAAAAACTTGTGACATGAAAGTAATAACGTCCCTTTTCATACCTTCCCAACAATACTGTCTCAGCATGTCTTAATATATCTTATCCCCCCGGGGATGCACCATAAACTAAGGACCATGAGCCTCCTACATGACCTCCTTACGTATCTACTCATAGGAAATTATAACTAATCTATCCTTTATACCAAAAACCTAAATCTGATCCTATTGTCTAAAGAGGTACACTGGTAGCAATAAGCATCGCAACCTTTTCTTTGCATGTCGATTCCTCTGTTTGCGCCTTGACTACCCTCATACTGATGTCTGGAGTCACTCTGAGCCTACCCATAAAATCTTTCACCAAATCCCTAACCAAAAGTGTTAAACCCCACTCAATCATCTATAGGGAAGTGCAACTATCACTCGATCATTGACTCAAATCATCGGCTACTACATTGGCTTTCCTCGGGTGATATTGAATTTGTGAACTAATAGTTCTTAATAAACTTGAAACCCCTAAACTGCATCATGTTCAGATAATTTTGAGTTAAAAATATTTTAAACTCTTGTGGTCACTAAAAAAACTAAACTTTTCACCCCACAAATAATGCCTCCACACATGTAGTGCAAACACTATGACGTCTCCCTTTAACATTCGATTCTTGGGCTGTGTGATTTAAATTATGTGATTGTTCTAGGGCCGAGGAACGTGAGTAAAGTATCCAACTCCAAATACATTTTCTAAGAAAGAATTTATCACGAAGGACCATATTCTTAATTGGTTACACTAGATCTATCACGCCTCAATATTAGTCGAATAACATAAATCAACTTCCACACCTTCTTAAAACCCTAAAATTGACAACCACTAATACCAACTAATAATTTGACATCCTATCATCACGTTATCTCCCAACTCCTAAAGTTAACTATGCTCCATGCGTGGTACGTCACATAAATGACATTTAAATAATAAACCCCCTAATACATTTATATCTAGATCAAATAGTCGTCGAGATATAACAATTTCCAAAACCAAACCTCAATTACAGTAATAATGTCCCCTAATCTATTACCTTTTCATAGAGAACTAACACTATTTTACTCACCCTCATTCAAACTAAGGAAACTAACCTTAACATGACCTTAAACTCAATACTTTATACTTTATGATCATCTTAGGCATGTCCTCCTTAACGGGTGATATCCTAACCTCAAACCAAACCTTAAAAAAGAACGAACCCCGTTTTAATTAAGAAAATAAATCATCGATCCTCAACAACAAACACTTATACTTTATGATCACCTTATCCAACCCCTAGAAAATGGATAACTATAGAGATACTTCTCTCTCCTTCACAAAAATAACTGGAGGCGAGTGGTATTTATGGAACCTCCTCAAACTACTGAAGTATGAATATTGAATATAAAGGCATATTAATACCTTCTTAAGTATCTTTATTTATGAAATACAAACATGATGTGGCATATCGCTCTGGCCAAGGCATGGACAATATATACACCACTTCAGTCATTGTAGAAAACATCACTGCTCGTCTACTACAGTATATAATCCTCAAATGTCACTAACTAATCCATCCTTAATATCTCATCCCAATAATTTGTACAAAAAATCAACAAATTGTCTATGAACCGTAATCGACCAATATTTATACTCATCTCCTCATATAATCTCAAATGCGTATAAACACACTCAAAGGATAAGAAATCCATAAAGTCCTGTCACATAACCTCGGTGTCATACCAACAATAGAAAAACAAAAAGATATGAAGAGTGTGTGGCATCCTTAGAATCCGCTAATGCATAATCATAACAAAATAAATCACATCATCACTATTTCTCACTCACTCCTACTCATAAAATATGTAAATTGAGCCAATGTATTCCCATTGTAACCTAAAATAACACAACAAAGTGGACCAATAAAAAGGTAACACCTTTCGTCATACTCAATGGGCCCAAAAACATCAAACAAATGTGGTCGGCACCATTATATCTCTAGTCGGAATGATAGCCGACCAACCACAAGAATATTAATGGACATTAATGTGAATATACACACATGAGACTCTTATCAGTCACTATGAACATGCACGTGAAGAATATCTAACTAACTATTATAATGTAAAGATGTAAATACCTAATGTATAAAGGTATTCCATCTCTTCATATTCCTACTACTATAAATATCTCACTACCTTTCTCAGCTGAAGGCAACTGAAAATAATTTATATAAACCCTAGAGAGTTCTTGAGAGTCTTGTACTGAGCCCTAAAAAAACATTCTGACATTATACCCGTAGATGTAGGAACCTCATTGGACTAAACCATATAAATCTTTGTGTCTCGTTATTTGTCTTTCATCACTCTGTAGCTTATTTTTTTTATCTGTGGTTATAATTATTGGTTTCATTAAGCTAAGAATAATCCAAATCAACAAACCAAATTTAGACACCAATAAATTAGTGCCATTTGTGGTAAACGGCAAGATGCTGTTATTTTCTAAATATTATCATTAAATAACCATTCTTCAGTCAGTCACCAATAAATTCTTAAAAATGGTGGACAATCCAGAGGGTAGCCAAATCACTGGAAACACCTTGATCCCTTCTGCCCCTCCTGGTATAGGGGATCTATAAGGAATTATGATGAACATATCCAAGGGTCAAGAGGCTATGTAAGAGACCATGAGGCAACTCACTCAGACGCTCCAAACCAGGCCCGTAGTTAGCCTAGCCACCAGAGGAGAAATGTGCCTTTAGCTAAGGAGCAGATCTAGGTACTCCAGAACTACCAATGACTAGTCTTACCCTCCTGGCGCAACCTCGTCAATCAATTTTAGTTATTATTATGATCGACATTCACTCTCTCAAGAGAGGCCGAACACCTTTGATAGGCTAAGAAAGGTCTCAACCTTTGATCTCTTAATTCCCAGAGCTGCTAGGAGTTATAATCACAAAGATCCCTCCAAATCACGAGATCGCTGAGAAGGACTTGTCACGTCAAAAGTAGCATTTGAGGATCCGTGCGTGCCGAGCAGATTCTCAAAAAGAGAGCTCAGCAAAAACCCACGATCGGGCATCTAAGACTTCTTCAAATAAAACCCATTTAGACGAGCATCCATGGAAAGATTCCATTCAACGATTAGAAGATCGTTTGGGAGAAATGCCCAAATCTAAAAACCACTTGCACATGAGTTTTGTGAAGGGATCACCTTGTATCCTAGTGATTGTAAACTTCCCTACATCTTCCAAGTTCAAAACAATTGTGGTAAATCCTAAGTATAATGACAAAACTAATCTTATACTTCATGTGTAACAATATCATGTTGCTGCCAACATCTACTCAGTCCCAGATGAGATGAATTGAAGGGCATTTTTTAGAACTATTACTGGGTTAACACATATTTGGAATAATAACTTAGCATGAGGATAAATATGTAGCTTTCAATAGCTCATAGAGATGTTTATTAGTAACTTATACTTTAGAGCCAAACCAATCAAGATGGTAGCTCATTTATTGAGTGTTCATCAACGACCAGGAGAAACTACATGCAGATATATCACCCGCTTTAATAACAAAAATTAGAAGTTGTGGATTATGAGGAAAAGACAATAATCACTGCATTGATTAACGATTTACTTCCTGAGCATCTATATTATGCTTTAGCTAAATATCCCCCTAAGATCATAACTGAATTGATGGCCAAAGCAGGTAAAAATATGAATGCTGATAAGGCTATGGCTGAGAATTAATCTTATGACTCCAAGACTGATAATCGTAAAGGCTCCGAGAAGAAAGAGTAGAAACACAAGAAGTAGGATAAAACCAATAAGTATGATGACTATAATCCCCTCACTACTAGCGTACATCTCATTTTGGAGGAAATATGAGGAAGTAGGGACTCGAGATGGCCCGAGAAGCTGAAATCTCCCACAAATCGAAGAGATAAATCCAAGTATTATGAATTCAAGAAAGAGCATAACATAACATAAATAATTATATAGCCCTAAATAATGAAATAGAAAGTCTGATCCGAAGGGTCAAACTCTCCAAATTCATTGACAAAGAAGGAAGGTCAAAAGAGCGAGAAGCCTGGAGATGATTGGAGTTCCCTTATAACGGAGAAGATGATAAAAAAGAGGTAAATATGATGATGATGAGGACGATCTAGATTTATTGAAGATACCCAAGGATCCTATGCATAAGGTGAATGATTTCTTTTGGATGTCATTTCATTATAGGTGGTGACGTTGAAGGAGGTGATAAAATAGCCGAGATAAAAGCATACCTAAATTAAGCCAAAGCATGATCCTACATTCGATAAATCAATTTGTTCGGTGATGTTAGTAGTTGCCTATTGAAAGTTAACAAAGACAAGTCGGAGATATGATTCTCTAATAACAACCTCTCTAGGGTGCTTCATCCTCACGAGCTGGTGCATGAAGCAAGAGTTGCTTGAATATTGGTGGACAATAACATCTAAATCGACGTCATATTTATAAATGCTTTAAAGGACTAGGATTACGTGATCTCAAACTGGATCCGTATCACAGGCCCCTCATAGATTTCTGTAGAGAAAGAGTGAATGCCAAATTAGAAGTCATAAGGGAAGCTGAAATTTCCCCCAAAATAGAGAGATAAATCCAAGTATTATGAATTCCATAAAGACCATGGGCATAAAACATACAGTTGTATAGACCCGAAGAATGAAATAGAAAGTCTGATTCAAAGGGTAAACTCTCTAAATTCATTGACAGAGAAGGTAGGTCAGAAGAGCAAGAAGCCCGGAGATGATCAAAATTCCCTTATAGCAGAGGGGATGATTAAAAAGGCAGAGACATTGATGTTAAGGACAATCCAGATCTGCCTAAGAGACCTAAGGAGCTTGTACGCAAGCCACATTTTTTTCTTTTAGTTATCATTTTATGGTAGGTAGTTATTCTTATAGAGGCGATGAAATAGCTAAGAGAAAAGCATACCCTAATGAAGCCAAAGCGTGCTCCTACATTTGACAAATTAAGTTATCCAGTGATGTTGATAGTAGGCCAATAAAAGTGAACACAGATAGGCTGGTGGTAGGATTCTCCAAGGATGACCTCTCAGGGTTGCTTTATCCTCATGGTGATCCTTTGATTGTCACGATGATGGTTCATGAACCAAGAGTTGCCAGAATATTGGTGGACAATGGCAGCTCGGTCGATGTCATATTTTATAACTTCTTCAAAGGACTGGGATTATATGATAGAAAACTGGAGTTGTATCATAGGCCCCTATTAGGTTTATCTAGAATCCTTTGGGAACTATTAAATTAAAAGTCATAATTGGCATTTGTCCGGTCAGCCAAACTGATAAGGTTCAATTCTTTATTTTAGATAAGAACATCTAATTAGCTTACAACATCATCTTCGACAAGGTTGTCCTTAAAAAGTTTAAAGATGTACCATCCACTCTACACTAGTGCCTAAAAGTCCCTACACATTATGGGGTTAATGTTGTCATTAGGAACCAAGTTGAATTCATGGAGTGCTATTACACTTCAATTGAATAGGAAAAAGTGAAGAAACTTATAACTACCTACCAGATTGAGATCATAGATCCTCTTGAGGAGGCTGACTTGGTCAAAGGACAAATTATAAAGACAATGGAGACAATAGTCCTTAACGAAGAGCACCTAGAAAGGACCACAGAGATTGGAGCATCCATAGATCCAACCCTCAAGGAGTTAATAAAATTCCTCAAATAGCAAAAGAATGTGTTTGCTTAGAGCCACAAATATATGCCAGGAATTGACCTAGGGTTCATATGTCATGAACTAAACATTATCTATTATGCCAAGCCGATCAAATAAAAATGACGTGTATTCAACCTCGAGAAAAAGATGGCCATTCAGGAGAAGTGGAAAATCTATAGAAAGAGAGATTCATTAAAGATGTCAAATATCTTGAGTGGTTGGCCAATGTGGTTATGGTTAGGAAGAAAACAACAAGTGGCGCATGTGTGTTGACTTCACGGATCTCAACAAGGCTTGTCCAAAGGGCCATTTCCCCTTGCCAAGGATTGATTTTCTAATCGTACCCGTTACTCAGGGTACGATCAAATCAAAATGAAATCAGAAGACAAGGAGAAGACCTCATTCATCGCTAACCGAGGTACCTACTGCTACAACATTATGCCTTTTTTGCTCAAAAACACTAGAACAACATACCAAAGGCTAGTGAACAAAGTTTTAGAAGAGTAGGTTGGTAAAAATATGGAAGTATATGTGGATAACATGCTCACCAATTGGAGAAGACTTGGGTCAGACATTCGATTAATTGGAGAAGCACCAGATGAAGCTCAATCTGACTAAATGTGTGTTCAGCATATATGAAGGAATGTTCTTGGGATTTATAGTAAACCAGAGAGGCATTGAGGCTAATCCAGATAAAATTCAAGGCTGATAAACCTGTAGGCACCCATAAATAAGAAGGATGTACAAAAGTTTATTGAAAGAGTAGTAGCCCTTAAAAAAATTATCTCCCAAGATACTGACAGGTGCCTACCCTTGTTCACGGTGTTGAGGAAGACTTTTGAGCGAAATAAAAAGTGTGAGAATGACTTATTAGAGTTGAAAAAATATTAGGGATTTCCCCAATTGCTATCCCAACAGCTCATGCGAGAGAAACTAAACTTATATTTTTACATATCTGAGTCAACAGTTAGCTCGGTACTCATTCGTCTAGAGAATGGGGTACAAAAATCGACTTACTACACTAGCAAGGCCATTAGGGGAGCAAAAATTTATTACCCACAACTGGAAAATCTAGCTGTAACCTTTATTAAAGCCTAATAAAGAATGAAGTGATATTTCCAATCACACAATATTATGTTCTATACGGATTTGCCCTTGTGCCAAGAGATTCACAAACCAGAGAAGTCAGGGAGATTAATGGCTTGGGTTGTGGAGCTTGGATTGTATGATATACACTATGGACCTAGAATAACAGTTAAAGCAATAAATAATAGATTTCATAATGAATTTAACCAATGAAGAAAAACCTACAAAGAAGACTTTTATGAGAGAGAGCTCAGTAGTAAATCCATACGAGCAAACTTTTCGGGAAGAAAGCTCAAAAGTTCAAACACCCGAGCAAACTTCTCCAAAAGATAGCTCCATGGCTGATATAATCAACTAAGATAAAGAAATATCATAAACATCCACTAAGAGAGAAATTACTACACACTACCTAGAGCAGAGTTAAAAGATATTCCATTATGGAAAGCTTTCGAAGAAGAGCCACCTGTTTAGAAGATATCAGTGAATGGATCATCGTGCACCACTAGCAGCAATACTGGGCTAATAATTAACACCCTAGATGACCTAGACATGGAATATGTTCTTAGGTTCTAGTTCACAGCTTCCAATAATGAAGCAGAGTATGCAGAATTAATCATGAGAATGGAATTAACACTTTGTCTGGGCGCTGAGAAGGTACTATCTCATAGTGACTCCCAATTAATCATCAATCAAGTGTTGGAAGTATTCGGGGTCAAAAAAGAGTTTATAATGAGGTACTTGGCTAAAGGGAAAGATAGAATATCAAAGTTTTAGAAGGTCAAAATGGTTAGGATTCCAAGGTTTGACAATGCCCGAGCAGATGAACTCGCTCGGCTCGCTTCTGCGATAAGAGCTGAATTAAGGAGGACCATTCTCGTAGAAATCCTCATGAACAGAAGCATTGATGGAGAAACTATCAACTTGATTGTGCTATAGGTGGGTCCCTCATGAATGAATTTAATCAAGGAGTATATTAAAGAGGGCACCATGTCGACCGATCAAAAGAAAGAAAGGAAATTAAGGTATAAAGCAACCAACTATGTTATGGAATGAGGAATCTATATAAAATATGAATCATTATCGAACTGCTCAGATGTGTCCACCCCGTCAAAGTGAAAAATCTGATTATAGAAATATGTGAAGGTTCTTATGGATCCCATTCGGTAGGAAGATCATTCATGAGGTGAGTAGACACACAAGGGTATTTGTAGACACCCCATTCTAGCACCCCTTAATCTCTCCTTAGGTCCCTAGCACCTCCCTGCATCACTACAAACCTAAGTTATACCCCGGGTACTGACTTAGAGTCCATTGGGAACTCCTAGGCTCCATTTGACCAAAACTCAAACTATTTATCTTGACTGAGACTGAATGAATCTTCAAAGGTCACTGAAACCCCTTTCTAACGATCTACCCCGTGCGCAAATCTGACTTCCGGTGCGAATGAATGATCCATTTTTCCTCAAAACTCGATCAGGAGGTCACCGAACGCTCCCAGGCTCCATTTAACCAAAGTTAACTTTTCAACTCGATCGAGACCAAATGAATCTTCGAAGGGCACTAAAACCCGTTTCCAACGGTCCACTCCGTGCATGATTTGTAACTTACAGTACGAATGACCGATACCAAGTCAAACTCTTTGGAATGTCAAAGTACATCTCCTAGCCTTTCCAACGGTCCACCCCATGTGCGAATCCGATTTACCATGCGGACGAACGATCCATTTGCGTCCGATAATTCCCCGTCCAAAGGACCGATGAGCACTTCCAAGCCAAATTTGACCCAAAGTCAACTCCCGAACCCGGGAGAAGTTCAAGGACTTTTGAAGGTATCTAAAATACCTTTCTAACAATTTGCCCCGTGCATAATTCAGATCAACGGTTTGCGCTCTACGACCGATTTTTCGAGGGAACCTGAAAGGGACTGCCAAAGGGCAAGTTCCAGACCCTGCCTATCGGCAGTGTGCCCAAACACACCTTTCGATTGGCAGGACCACGGCTATGACGATCGGTAATGCATGGGCCAATAAAAAGGAGGGCCTGACCTTATTGAGAAGAACCCAAGATCTAAAATCCATCACTCTCAGCCAGCTCAGAAAACCCCTCTCAAAGTCAACGTGATTTCCACATCCAAATCCCTTTCCCACCTTCACTTTTCATCATCCTTTTCATCAAAATTGGTGAATTAAGTACCCTCCATCATCACCCAAGTGCAAGGGCTGCTCTGTAACATCCAAGATCAAGCTCAAGATCTTCAAGAAGGTCCAACTTTCTTAACTCCCTCTTCAAATTCTCCTAAATTTGCTTTCACTTATTTTATTACTTAGCACTTTTATTCTCTCATATCATATATCCTAATATACTTTTTATTTAGTATTATTGGACATCTCCTATTTTCATATAAATAACCCCCAAAAAAACAAGAAAATGAGGGTTTGCTCATAAATTCCAAACGGGAATTCTCACACTTTTCTCACATTTTTCTCACAACTAAAACACTTTTTACACACACACACATACAAGATAAGTCCACGGATGGATTTATGGGATAAACCCCACCCATCATTTTGCATACGAACTACGTGGACTTTAATGCCTCTATAGGCTACGTAGGCATCTCGGGGTAAAACCTGAGACTCGAGTCCTATTCCTACTTTTCTCCCATTATTTTTTTATTCTTCAACTTAATTCTCTTAAATTCTATATATTTACATATACATATATTTGTTCTTAGTGTTGTATTATTCCACACGCATTATCGTTCCATCATAATGATCAACGCGAGGATAATCACATAAATCCTATTTTCTAATATTATTTTTAGAACATTCCTATGGATGACTCACTTTTTCTCTTATAAGATATAAGTTGATGATTCCAATCTCCACTATATATACACATGCACACATATCATGGTGAAATAAAGGAAAATAACAGCAACCCATGAGAGACCGTAAGGGCGGAATGAGTGCCTAACACCTTCCTATTTTGTAACTTAGCCTCCGAACCCTTTTCGAATAATTTTGGTTTCGTATGTATAAGTATGTCTTTGGATGCTGTCCTTTGGGATGGCTCCCTTTTATTTCGTCTGTTTTGAGTAAAATAGACTGGCGACTCCATCTCTCTACATTTTTCACCTCATCACCGATGCCGGCCGAAGCGCTCCCTAGAGGGATGAGCGGAAATGAGATCCTCCCGAGAAGAAGAAGATCCCCCCTCTTCTTCGTCTCTCTCCCTCCGCGAGGATCGGAGGGGATGGCCACAGTGGCAACTCCGCTAGGGACTTTGTTTTGAGCACTAGACTCTATTTACATGGGTGTTATCTTTACTTATATATTCCCCTATTTTGCATGTTCCCCTTTAGTATTCATGTGTACCTCATGCCTATGCTTCTATTCACACACTTGTAGAAGATTCTCCATGTAAACTTTGCACCACGTGCACCTAGGATCACATATATCCCCATGCTGCACGCATCACCCATCCATACTTGGTATACCATTGGTACTCATACTTTCCTCCCTATTGGGCATGATCAAGAAAGATACTCTCATAAGATACTAATAAGAGAATCATGCATGATTCACACGACATCACCAAAGAGAATTATTATTGACTAAATTTTGTCCAGTAACTGGAGGGTCACTTCGTGATGGGTGCTGGTCCGGGAGGGCGCAGTTAGCCTAAGCAATATGACTCTCGCCTCCCATTGGCCAAGTACCTTCAACGTATATTGAACGGTTCCCCCGCATCATACCGCTTGACCGAAGTCATGACGGGAGGTATATCGCAAGGAACTCGTTCACGTATGCCTAGTATATCAAATTCTCTCTCACACGTAACATCCCCACGAGGTATATAGTGACGTAATTCACGTACACTCTGGTATATCACATGGCTTGTGCACACGTACCGATTGCTCTCAAAGGCAAGACGTATATCGGGGAAGCCACGCCAAAGAGGGGAACCCTTTTCGATTCACCTAACCAACTGCATACCTGCATATAGGTGTCAAGCCTAGGACACATCGACCCGCAGTCCAAATTTTTGGGCATTTTTAAAACGGGACCCTGCCCGTGAGCCTGGTTACAAGTCCAACCATAGCTTTGCATATGGTACAAACCCAACTTTTTCAGGCTTGGGTATCGTCCGTCATTTCATTTTGCATTTAGGAGAATTTAATACAAGTGAGAACATAATAATTGTAATAATCATGCTAAGACCCGTCTCCCAAAAATATTTCTCCCATCTTTATCAAAAATCCAAAAACATTTCTCCCTTCTTTATCAAAAATCCAAAAATATTTCTCTTTTCTTTATCAAAAATCCAAAAATAATTAGTCTTTCAATAAAAAAAATGTCAAAAATATTTTCACACTTTTTTGTCAAAATAAATCCCACTTTACGCCTTCTGAGGTCGATTACACGTGGCCTAGCTCCTTATTGGCTTCGGTCTTCAGGCAAATCACCCCGAAGTTTTGTATGTTCCCCTGCTACTTCTTCCGAGTTCGAAATCCATCCACTTTCCATGGAAAACATAGATTAAGTACCAGTAGTGCAGCTAAATCTGACGGTACTTTTAGCTCATCTCGTGTCCAAGATTGACAACCTCCAGACTGAGGTCTGAGAGATGCAGCGAAACCAGTTTCCTATTCCTCAAGAGCTCGAGGCCCTATTTTCTCACGCTATGGGTCCACCCGAGCCTATTTAGGTTCCCAAAGAGTATTAGCACGCTCCACGTGTCCCTCTTGTTAATAGGCCATCGCTTGCCCAGCTTCCTATGCCAAACCTTGCCCAGCCTGGGGCTAACTTACCTATGATCGTTGATCCGAAAGAGGAAGAATTGAACAAGGTCAAATAAGATCTCAAGATGCTGACTAAGAAGTTCGACTAATTTTGAATCTTTGGAAATTACATGGACTACACCCACATGTCTCCTTATCCTAAAGCAAGGTTACCAGAGAAGTTTAAGATGCCAAATATCGAGAAATTCGAAGGAAGTGGGCCCCCGATTATTCACCTTCGCAGTTATCACCATTCCATGACTCTCCTAGGGGCTTTCGAAGAAGTGATGGCCCAATTGTTTCAGCAAACTTTGAAGGATAGTGCCCTCCGATTGTTTTTGTCTCTCAAGGAGTCCAGAATCTGTAGCTGGGAGGATGTAGCCCGAGAATTCATATCGCAGTACAGATACAACGAAGAGCTTGAGGTCACCCGCCATGATTTAGAATTGCTCAAACAGAATTCTGGGGAATCAATCAATAACTTCATAGCCCGATAGAGGGAAAATGCAGCCACTATGACCAATCGGCCATCCGAGGAAGAACAAGTCAACATAGTGAAGAAGAATTTCTTACCCTATGTCCGAACAAAAATGGGAGGACAATACTATCCCCACTTTCGAGCTCTCAGAGAGGCTGGAGTAGAAATCGAGGAAGGTCTTGCTAAAACAGAAGTTGAACCAAAGAAAGTGTCTGGACAGTTCACTACCAGAAAATATGATAAGCCTGTCAGTGCTACAGTCTCAACCATTAACAACATCTCTCAACCAACCACCTTATGGGCGCCAGAAATCCTCCCTGTCCCAGTTCGAAAGTAATACACCAAGCTCTATGCTCCCCTCTCCAAAGTTTATCAAGCCCTGTTAAGCCAAAACCTTATCAAACCCTTGGACCCTTGTCCATTTCCAAACCCACTTCTAAGAAACTTCAAGGCAGATGCCCATTGCACCTTTCACCAAACTGCTAGCCATACTACTGACTAATGATTTCACCTCTGAAACATAATCCAAGGTCTAATTGACCGGGGTACCATTGCCCCACCAGCCAATCCTAAGTCAAATACTACTCACAACCCACTCACAAATCATACCAATGCTATCTTCCTAGAAATGGACCCAGAATTTGATCCCTCAACTCAAATTACACCCATACAGTCTCCCAAGCCTCTCCAAACTTGCCCACATTTCCTCGTACACCTTGTTAGCCTCGTTGATCAGACACTTCCACTCCATACCAGAGCATGCATCGCTGTCCATACCCATTCCGAAAATGGAAGTATGGAATTATCAGAAGTGTTAAACCAACTCCTAGAGTTCGGGATGAAATTGCCATCACAGATGATCATTGATTACAAGAAGTTCGTACGCTATTCTTGGAAGCACGAAAATGGGCCCGAGAGTCAGAAAACTGGGTGACACCAATCGATGAAGTTAGCTTATATGACATTGTCCAGATTATGGTACAATTATTCAGGGAAACCAATGATATTTGCAGTATGGCCGAGTTAGTTAATACTCTGAAGCTACAAGGACGCCTGGTCCCTTCACCCTTATATATCCCCACAGAATGGGAAGACATGTATGAAAAAGCCATTGAAGTTGTGAAATGCATTGACTTACATGGAAAGACAGAATTGTTTCCA
Source organism: Sambucus nigra (assembly GCA_949130495.1). NCBI lineage: Eukaryota > Viridiplantae > Streptophyta > Magnoliopsida > Dipsacales > Adoxaceae > Sambucus > Sambucus nigra. Next base: position 224,403,284 of record OX422218.1, read on the forward strand.
CCGGATGGGGGAAGAATTCAAAGATTCAAATAAAGGGCAAGCTTCAGAGAAAACTGGCCCGGCAGGCGACATGTGTGGGATGATATCGTTCGAGGAACTCCTCAGAGAAATAAAAAAGATGGCAGAACAACTCGAGATGGATGAAGAAATAGGGTTCATATTCTTCCCTTCTTCAGTAAATGACATAACCAGATCAGGGAGGCATTACCAGATTCCAAGCTCACTACCAACCAATGACAAAGGGAAGGGCGTTGAAAACCTTCATATGCCAAGAATGACCCTCGAGGATAGCAAAATCCTCGATCAACTGAAGAAAACTCAAGCTAACATCACTCTATGGGGGCTTTTCATGTCTTCCCAGTTACACAAAAATGCTTTGATCAAGTTCCTCACTAGAACCACAGTTCCTCCTTCCACCACACTAGAAGAAGACATAAATCTAGTCGGATCCCTGACCTATACCCGAATGCTATCCTTTTTCGAAGAAGAAGTCCCTAAAATCGGGCCAAACCACAATCATGCACTCAACATCTCTGTTGCAGTTATGGGGAAGATCGTACCACTCTCTCTTATCGATAATGGATCTGCCTAGAATGTCTGCCCATTAAGAACCTTCAAATGCTTAGGACTGAAAGAAAGTGACCTCACTCCAACCTCCGCTGTTGTACGTGCCTACTATAATACTCATCGAGAAGTGATGGGATCCATAAAACATGTAATAGGGGCTGGCCCTATAAACCCTGTCGTTAAATTCTAAGTTATCGACATCCCATCTTGTTTCAACCTGTTACTCAGACGATCTTGGCTCCACAGTATCAAGGGTGTGTCTTCCTCATTCCATCAAAAATTGAAGTTCTTCACCGATGGATGAGTAATAACCATTTTGGGTGATGATGATAATGCCGAGGGTATAGGCACCAATAATTCAGTCCTTGAGATACAACACGGGTCAAATGATATGCTCCTATTAGGATTTCGAGTTGAACCACTTCTACTCCCGATGGAGGATGATTTGAAAGAAAGGGTTTGCCCAGAATACGACCCTCATGGCAACATTAATGTGATTCAGATGTTCAAAAACATGCACTGCATGCCCGAACTGGGGCTAGGCCAAAGACATCAAGGGATAATTGAGCCCATTGAACTGAAAAAAGCTTTCCGTCCTTGTGGTTTGGGGTATCAACCATCAGAACAAGAGCTCAGAATGATCCGCCAGTCTCAACCAAAGAGAAGACTAGTCTGGATTCAGACGATCTCGGGTGACTCCTTAAATGGGTGATTCATCAAAGAGGGTTAAGACTTCCCCTTTTGTTGCTTTTCGGAACCATAGTATGACCATACAAACAAGAAGATGAAGCCTGGAATGGAGATCTTTTTCAAATATAGCTACTCATCAGTCGAAAATTCCCAACACCACGTACAACCAATCATCAAAGATACCACAAATTCTGAGGGAAGTGACTCTGATGATTTTTTTAACTTACAGACACTGGGGCTAACACTCTGTGTGGTTCATTCAAGCGCTACATCACTGGATCCATCCCACCTGATTAAAGCTACTGATACACCTCTCCTCAACTGGCATGTTGCGTCTGTTCTACCCGTTGAAATCCCACCTAGCCCCAATGTTTATCCAATCTCTTCTTCTGTTGTCTATCCTTTTTCAAATGCAATCGAGACCTCATTTGATGAGGTTCTCAATGCTATTTTTCCTATCAATGAAATAAACGAAGATTTTGAGTATCTTTATATGCCTTACATTAATTGTTTAGATTCCAATCAAACTTTTGATGACGATGATTTTGCAAATGAAAAATTCTTGACTGAACTAAATAAGGTTAATAACAAACAACATAACCGCGTTCAAGTTAATGAAGAAGAAACTATTATTTTTAACCTTGGTTATAGTAGCCAATTGCACGAGATTAGGATAGAGGCTACCCTTGACGAGTCTCAACTTGAAGAATTACTAAAGGAATTCATGGATGTCTTCACATGGTCCTGTGACAATATGCCCGACATTGATCTTGAAATAGCTCAACATGAGATCCCCACTCTTCCAGATTATAAGTCAGTTAAACAAAAGCTGAGAAAACTCCGCACCGAATGGTCGCCCAAGGTCAAAGAAGAAGTAATCAAATAGCTGAACGTGGGTTTCATTCGTGTGATCGAATACCCCACATGGCTAACCAACATAGTGCTTGTGCTGAAATTAGGAGGGAAAGTTCGGATGTTTGTAGACTATCAATACTTGAACAAAGCCTCTCCGAAGGATAATTACCCGCTACCCAATATCGACATGCACAACTAGTCATGCTCTCAAATCATTCGTCGATGGGTTTGCCGAATACAAACAAATTAAAATGCACCCAGATCATCAAGAAAAGACCTCATTCATCACCCCATGGGGAACCTTTTGCTACACTATTATTCCATTTAGTCTCAAGAATATCGGGGCTACCTACCAGAGGGCTGCCACAATCGTCCTGCATGATCTGATTCACAAGGAATTCGAGGTCTATGTGGATGATATGATTATCAAATCCAAAACTAGAGAAGGTCATGTACCCGCTCTCCGAAAGTTCTTCGAATGACTGCGACGGTATTAGATGAGACTCAATTCATAAAAATGTGTCTTCGACATTACACAGGGGAAACTCTTGAAATTCATGGACATTGAGAAGGGGATAGAAGCAGATCCTTCCAAACTGAAAGCCATACTTGAGATGCCACCTCTCTGAATGAAAAAAGAAGTCTGAGGTTTCCTAGGGAAATCGCAATACATCAGCCGGTTCATCAGCCAACTAACTTCCATTTGTGAACCTATTTTCAAACTCCTTCGAAAGGATTCAACCAAGGTTTGCAACGAGGCCTGAAAAAAAGCTTTTGACCGAATCAAATAATATCTAACCCAACCTCCGGTACTCATGCCACCACATCCTGGTCTCCCCTTACTTCTATACCTAACCATAACCTACACTACAGCTGGGGCTTTACTAGCCCAATACCTTGAGGATTACCGCAAAGAAAGAGCCATCTATTACGCCTGTCGCAAATTGGTCGGGTATGAAGTCAACTACACTGCTTTGGAAAAGGCACGTGTCACGCTTATTCGGGTAACCCAAAAGTTGTGACACTACATGCTTGCCTTCCCTATCAAACTTATATCCCTAATAGACCCCATTAAGTACCTTCTTGAGAAACCTGCCTTATCCAGCCGAATGGCTCAATAGTTGGTGCTCCTAGCCGCGTTTGACATCATATACGTCACGTAAAAATCCATGAAAGGAAGATCCATCTCTAACTACCTCGTTGACTACCCCATTGAGGAACCTGATGTTTGGATCTCCGAATTACCAGATGAAAACCTCCTCTACACCGCTCAAGATGACCTTCGATGGAAAATGTTCTTTGACGGCACTTCTAATAAAAAGGCATACGACATTGGGATACTTTTGATCGCCCCAGATGACTCCCACACTCCCATCGCCATCAAGTTGGATTTCCCCTGCACCAATAACATGACTGAATACTAGACATGTACGGTAGGCCTCAAAGTTGCTCTCAAGAAAGGTATTCAATGCCTATATGTTTATAGGGATTATGCCCTCATCATCGGTCAAGTGCTCAGAAAGTGGAAAGTCAAGGACGAGAAGATCCAACCCTTCCATGCCCAGTTAGAAGAACTATCCTCCCAATTACAAGATATCACCTTCCACTACCTACCTCGAGCAAAGAATAACCTAGCCGATGCCCTTTCTACCTTGGCCTCCATGGTCGAGATGCCCGAAGGAATAAAAATAGCCCCCTTCCTAGTTCAAAAGAAAGATAAACTAACCCATTGCTACCACATTGAGCTCATCGCCATAGAAGATCTCGAGCTAGCCAATTGCTAGGACTATAATATCTGGCACCTCCTCAAGCATGGTAGGTATCCCGAGGGTTCCAACAAGAAAGACTAAGCAATCCTCTGAAGACTAGCCACCCAGTACATCATCTATCACAAAGCACTATTCAAGAGAAACTTCGATGGAACCCATCTACACTGCATCGCAGGGGCTAACATTGAAAAGGTAATACAGATAATCCATAGTGGGGAATGCGGGGCCCTATATGAACGGTCACATGATTGCCAAGAAGATCATCCAATAAGGTTACTACTGGACCACCATGATCCAGGATTGCACTGCCTATGTTCAGAGATGCCTCAAATGCCAACAATTTTCCAACCTTCAGCACCTGCCTTCGCGAGAATTATACAACATGACTTCTCCCTGGACGTTCTCCACCTGGGGTATCAACATCATAGGGAAAGTTACACCCAAGGCTTCCAACGGGCATGAGTTTATCCTAGTTGCCATTGATTACTTCACTAAATGGGTCGAAGCATAGTCATACGCAGTTCTGAACGCCAATAAAGTGGCCAAATTCATCAGGAGGAACATCATCTATCGATATGGGGTCCCACAGGAGCTAGTGTCAGATAACGGGTTATATTTCGAGGCAGAAGTCACAAAAGTGGTCAACGAGTATGGGATTCAAAGACACAAATCTTCTCCCTATCGTCCTCAGACCAATGGTGCAGTCGAGGCCACCAATAAAAATCTCAAATCCATCATCAGTAAGATGACCGAAAACTGTCAAGATGGGGATGATTGAATCCCTTATTCCCTCTGGGGTTATGCCCTCTGGGGCTACCAAACCTCAATCTGAACCTCTACTGGGGCTACCCCTTACTCTCTAGTATATGGCAGGGAAGTATTCCTACCCGTGGAGCTATAAATTCCTTCCATTCATGTCATGCTTGAAAGCCAAGTCAGTGAGGAGGACTGGCATCAAGGCCGCCTCGACGAGCTGTCACTCTTGGATGAAAGGAGACTGAAGGCATTGTATCACATACAAGGGTACCATCGCCGCATAGCGCGATCATTCAATAAGACAGTTAGGGGCCGCGGTGTCCGAGAAGGGGATTTAGCCCTCAAGGAAATAGTAGAGCCCATCTGGGACCCCAGAGGGAAATTCAAGCCCGATTGGAGCGGCCCATACATTGTCAAGAAGATCTTGTCCAACGATGCCACCATGCTCACCGACTTATATAGAGAAGAAATGGCACGTCCAGTCAACCTGGACCGTCTCAAGAAGTTCTACCCCTAGTCTGAAATATCGGCGCGCTATGACTCTTCTCATCTCCCTTCTATTTAAAAAAAATCTCTTCATTTCCCTCTACCCAGAACTATATGGGCCTGATCCTCTGCAAAACCATTTTTAGAAAAATTAAAACTTTTCAAAACCCTAGAGGTACATAGGCATCTTAAGAATCTTACATGAGCACGTCCCTTTCTTTTTCACAAAAAACTATTCTTTTCTCATCTCCCAGAGCGACAGTTCATTCTAACATATACTTGAACAAAAGGATTATGCATGCATTAGCGATCAGTATAGATAATTCAAAAATACAAAATTCATCAAAAGGCACAGCTAGATGATCAAAAACTTGTTTATTTCACTAATAAGAGATTACAGTACAATTACATAAGAAAAGGAACGTATAACTCCCTTCCCCCTACCTTCCTAAAAAGCCAAATAAATTCCCAAATTTATTCCCCATTACAAAATAAACTCCCCCCAAGAGCCCTACCCACAGCTACCAGAGGAGCCCGCTCCATCATCGTAATTTAAACCCTTGGGTCCCAAGCTTCCCCTACCTGAATAGAGTGCCGCAAATGCTCCATAGATCGATAAGCTTGAACCAATCGCAGAAAAACTACCACTCCTCCCTCCATGGTATCAAATAAAATAAGACACCTTTGTCCAGTCTCCACTACCAACATCATACTGACCACTCTTCTCCACAACCACTTAATATAATCCCTAGGAATGTGACAAAATCTCCCAACAGACTGAGAGGGACAAAATCTCCCAACAGACTCTCCCACAAAGAGCCAAGATGCATGCGCAGACTCTCTGTTAAATCTTCTACTTGAAAGAAGTCTAGTGCCCGATGTGGCACGATCTGCTCCTAGCCAAATTGGCGCAAAAGCCGCCAAGGGAAATAGAAAGAGGTATGTCTGAGACCAACCCACCTAACGTACGAGTATTCCCTAATTCCAGAATAGGCAGCAGATGTCCCCACTGAGGCACTGACCAATGCATATTTAGAGCCCCATGCTCCACAAACCAGTTCTCCCAGCTCTTGATATCCAAACCAACGCTGATGAAATGGCGCAAAAAGAATTTGGGTACAACCGACAAAGGGTATTCCGGAGGAGTCACCAGGCAGAATCTTTCAGAAAACCACATGAACAACATCACAGGCTACCCCTCAAAAAGTCAGAACGACCTTCTCTCCAGGCATTCAGGCCATTCAGAGTCTCCACCAGTATAACCGTCGCAAGATTACGACGGTATGACATCCATGAAGTGATGGTTGCAAGTTGTGGGTCCACCAGTAGTTCCCCAGTCACTAGCAGTAATTTTGAAACCAAGACCAGAACGAGGACTTTGACATATCCAGCATTACCAGCCTCCTATAAATGTACAGACCACAGCACCGCCGGAAGGGAAATCATTCCTCCAAAAACTAGGGATCTACCCATCGAGGGCAAAATGCAGAGAAGTTCAGCCAACAACTCTCAGGGAGACTGAGAAAACTCAGGCATAGCAGCCGCTACAATAGGGTTTTTCCCTAGCATGGAAAAAGATTCCACATAAGTCGGACAAACTTCTTCCAAGCCAAAACGGAATACATGGTCTTCGGGGTACCAAAATTGTACCGCCGCCATCAGTATGTTCCACTCTATGGGTTGATTACGACATAAAGAGACACGAAGCATGTTGAAAGCATCATAGTCGATGTTGTAGGAGCACATCGCCTCCAAAGTCTCGAGGTAGTTGGAAAACTCAACACTACTAGGGAGATCCATCTCACAGAACGAGAGAGTAGGAATGTGAAGGTGTGATGAAAACACTCCACCATTACTCCTCTTTTATACTTGAAAACCCTCACAAAAGACATAACCCCTATAGAAATTGGAAGAAACCCTGCCCCATAAAGTACCAAAGGTTGAAGAGGGTACCAATCAAAGATTTAAAATGATGGGACTGGACTGACCTGCCGATAGGTAGGACAAGGGGCTTACCGATCGGTAACCTTCTATTTTTGGAAATTTACCTTTTTCCTCTTTTGTCAAAATCAGAAAACTCAATAAAAATAAATCGATATTCTCAACAAAATTTCAAGAATCCCCTTTCCATCTTTATATAATTTCTCATTATGAATAAAAATTTATTTCAAACATCCAAAAATATTTTACGGTCTCAGCAACAAAGTAAAAAGCGCATATGCATGCATTCATTCATTCATTACTAACAGAAGATAAATAAAAAACTCCATTGCATTGCATAGATATGTTTTTGGGTTACATCATTTTTGCAGGAAAATAAAGAAAAGAAAAAAATAACGGGACTCATCTCGAACCCACATTCTCTCTCTCTCTCTCTCACCTATCCTTACCCCTCTCTCTAAGAGCTTCTACCCCTGCGACGCACTCTCTTTCTCCTGGGCGAGATGACTTATCACTGATACCCGAACCAGACTACTCTCCGGACGAGGTAGATGGAACCAAGCAAGAAGGAATAGGAACCGCGTCCTGAATACGGGAAGTCACCGAAGATATCCAGTCCCTAATATCCTTCAGCCAAGTGGTAGACACCCGGACTTACTGCAAGAAAAGGCAAAATCAGTATCAAGCAGAGAAAACCAAAAAAAAGGAAAAGAGAAAAATAGAAAGGTTTACCAGAGGACGAAGGACCTCCTCTGTCAAGCCGAACTCCTCCGGGTCCATCGCATGAGGACGATGCAACATAGGCACCATCCCGCTGGATGTTGTATGAAGGTGCATGCAACCGCACAAAGGGGGCCTTCGAAGTCACCGTCGCCGCATATGTCGACGGACCGCCACCATTGTGGGAAGACCCCACTGGACGACTCGAACCCGCAGGAGGGAAAGGCAGTGCATCATATATGCTGGGCGCCATCTGCCTGCTCATCACAAATTCCATATAATCATACGATATAGCCGTATCGGTGTATAGAAAATAAGACTCGCCAATCATCACCGCGACCCTCGCATCCTCCGACAGCAGTCTCTCCCGCCTCATAGACATAGGGGGACTGGTAAAACCACTTCCTCCTCAGCAACTTGTCTAACCACCCTCTCCCCAAGATACCAGGAGTGGCCAAACTCATGCGCCCGAAAATGCCTCATATATGCATTCACTCTCGTCAACCCCATGTCCTGAACAGCTGTCCCCTAAGGGTAAAAGGTCACCTGAAAAATCCCCAGCAGATGTAAGTCAATACAGAATTAGAGCACACAAAGATTTGGACTGAACTAGAAAAAATCTTACCCTATCATTGGTCGGGCCATTCAAGACCTGACGCACCACCTCCAGAGAGACTTCCTCGACTACCGATTGGCCTTCTGCCGCCGATGCAAATGATAAAAATCCCCAATGGTGTCATCCTTCAAAGTATTCAGCTGGGTATTACACCGAATCACCTCATAGAACCATGTCTACCAAAGAAAAAAAATTCGCAATTAAAAACAAATGCATAAGGAAAATGTGAATGCATGAAAGAAAAATTCACAAATTAAAGAATACCTTAAGAAGATACATGGCTCTAGTAAAAGTCTACCGACAGCCCCGACTGAATGCATCCAGAGAAAAATAAAGGGTCGCCAAAGTCAGGATCCCCCAATCATAGAGAGGGATGTTCGAAAACATCCTCAGATATGGAAAAAACCATAAATGGACGACGTTGCAGCTCGACGCCACCAGAAATCCCCATAGCACCAGCAAAATGAACAACCGAGCCATCTGTCTCACCTGCAGTTCATCCTCCACATCAATCACCCTTCCCAATAAAACATCCTTTAGCAGTGATAAACGAATGGAGTCCCCAGACACTATCCTCCCCACATCACCAAGCACCATGCGCATCGCCTCCGGCCTCACCCGCAAAGAGCGATCCACCTCTATCTGCTCTCCATCAAAATCTAGCCCCAGCAGCTGCTGCACATCTATGGGGGTCACAGTCATCTCCCCGAAACCAAAATGAAAGGAATGGGTAGTGTCCCACCACCTCTCCCCCAGAGAGCATAAGACCGCTGTCGAACGAGGCATCTCATCCAGCACATACGCCAACCTCCCAAAGCCTGCTAAGGATACCACCCAATGAACCACAGGTGGAAGATGCTCCCAAACATCCTTAAGCCCCATCGTTCCACGGGCACGCATGGTTGACAAAGAAACATCAAACTACCAAAAGAGAAAAACCTTGTCAAAATCCAAGAAAAAATGGAAACTACAAAAAAGGATGACAAAAGTCATTTTACTTACATAACAGCAAGCGTTCACCACCCTCAAAGAGTGATGATGTGATGGCTCCTGTAGTAAAGTCCGCTCATCCCCAATAGGCTCGAATGCGTCAAAAGAGTTCTCACTCCCCAAAGTAAGAGGCGCCCTGGCCCTCCATTCCACGTTCGCCTAGTCGTCAACAACCAACTACTCCCGGTGTACTACAATGCTCACAAAAGCGACCATTTTTTAGATTACGGATTACCAGAACGTTTTGCAGAAGAAAATTGCAAAGAGCTGTGAAAATGAGGGGAACCCGCCCCTTTTTATAAGATGCCAAGGGTCATGCAGATTGGCACTGACCCCCACCTACCGATCGGCACTGCCCCTTTACCTTCTCGAGGCAGTCCAAAAGTCCACGCCACTGTCGAATGGCACCCTCTACACCATGCTGATCGGCACCCTCCTTAAATTTTCATACAAAAATTCCCAGAAAATACCAGAAAACCCTGAAAAATCCTCAGAAGATTACCAAAAATCCCGAGGAAGTTTTAGAACATTTTCACCAGGAAAATTTTGCACTCCCTCAAGTGAAACCCCTATTTCCCTAGCGGAACTCTCAAAAGCCAAGTGAATCTCTCCCCGACAACGTCCCCAGAGGATATCCAAAATATCCAAAACTTCAGGGTCATCTCTATTTCCCAAAGGTCTCAAATTTCCCCAAGAAATACGTCCAAACCCTGGACCACCTAATCACTTCCCCAGCATCAAATTGGTTGTTTCCTCAGTAAAGTCTCTAAAGACACGAGGATTTCCCTAGCAATCGTCTCCCCAGATCAAATCAAAACCACAAGGTAATTTCCTCAGCGGAGTTTCCCGAGAACATTTTAAACTTAAGCCCTTAGAATTGGCTTCGACCCACAGAATTGGTCATCGCAATTTAAGCCTTTAGAATTGGCTTCGACCCGCAGAATTGGTCATCACAATTTAAGACCTTAGAATTGGCTTCGACCCGCAGAATTGGTCATCCTAATTTAAACCCTAAAAATTGGCTTCGACCCGCAGAATCAGTCACCCTCATCTTCTAGCCCTCAGAATTGGCTTCGACCCGCAGAATCAATCACCTTCATCTTCAAGCCCGTATAATTAGCTTTGACCCGCAAAATTGTTCATCACAATTTAAGCCCTCAGAATTGTCTTCGACCCACAGAATTAGTCATCTCAACTCAAGCCCTCAGAATTTTCTTTGACCGGCAGAATTGGTCATCTCAATTTAAGCCCTCAGAATTGGCTTCGACCCATAGAATCGGTCACCCTCATCTTCAAGCCCTCAGAATTGGCTTTGACCCGCAGAATCAGTCATACTCATCTTCAAGCCCTCATAATTGGCTTCGACCCCTAGGAATTTATCACCCTTATTTTCAAGCCCTCAGAACTGGCTTTGACTCACAGAATCGGTCACCATCATCTTCAAGCCCGCAGAATTGGCTTCGACTCGCAGAATTGGTCATCATAATTTAATCCCTCAGAATCGGCTTTGACCTGAAGAATCGGTCACCCTCATCTTCAAGCCCTCAGAATTGGATTCAACCCACAGAATCTATCACCCTCATCTTTAATCCCTCAGAATTGGCCTCAACCCGCATAATTTGTCATCATATTTTAAGCCCTCGGAATTGTCTTCAATGCGCAGAATTAGTCACGCTCATCTTCAGGCCGTCAGAATTGGTTTTGACCCACATAATCGGTCACCCTCATCTTCTAGCCCTCAAAAATGTCTTTGACCCACATAATCGGTCATCCTCATCCTTAGGTCCTCAGAATCGGCCTCTGCACTCTGAATTGGTCATCCTCCTTAAAAGCTATCATGCGGTGTCTATTCGACGGCTATCGTTTGTTCCAAACTCATCGATCGATAGGCTCTATATATATCCCATTCTATCACCCCCCCCCCCCCAATCTCTCCTTAAGTCCCTAGCACCTCCCCGCATCACTGCAAACCTAAGTCATACCCCGAGTACTGACCTAGAGGCCATCGGGCACTCCTAGGCTCCGTTTGACCAAAAGTCAAACTATTCAGCTCGACTGAGACTGAATGAATCTTTAAAGGTCACTAAAACCCCTTTCCAACGATCTACCCCATGCATGATTTTGACTTACGGTGCGGACGAACGATCCGTTTTCCCTCGAAACTCGATCAGGAGGTTATCGGACGCTCCCAGGCTCCATTTGACCAAAGTCAACTCTTCAACTCTATTGAGACTGAATGAATCATCAAAGGGCACTAAAACCCCTTTCCAATGGTCCACCCCATGCGTGATTTTGACTTACAGTACGGACGAATAATCCGTTTTACTCCGAAAGGTCACCAAATGCTTCTAGGCCCCGGTTGACCAAAGTAAACTTCCCAAACCGAGTCAAACTCTTTGGAATGTCTAAGTACATCTCCTAGACTTTCCAAAAGTCTACCCCATGTGCGATTCTGACTTACCATTCCGATGAACGATCCATTTGTGTCCGACGATTCCCTATCCAAAGGACCGATGAGCGCTTTCGAGCCACATTTGACCCAAAGTCAGCTCCCGGACCTGGGAGCAGTCCAAAGGACTTTTGAAGGTATATAAAATACCTTTCCAACGGTTCACCCCGTGTATGATTCGGATCAACAGTTTACGCTCTACGACCAATTTTTTGAGTGAACCTGAAAGGGACTACCAAACGGCAGGTTCCAAACCCTGCCTATCGGTAGTGTGCCCAAACACACCTTCCGATTGGTAGGACCAGAGCTATGCTGATCGATAATGGCCTGGGCCTATAAAAAGGAGGGACTGAACTCAATGAGAAGAACTGAAGATCTGAAATCCATCACTCTCAGCGAGCTCAGAAAACCCCTCTCGAAGTCAGTGTGATTTCCACATCCAAGTCCCTTTCTCACCTTCACTTTTCATCATCCTTTTCATCAAACTTGGTGAATTAAGTACCCTCCATCATCACCAAAGTGCAAGGGGTGCTCTCCAACATCCAAGATCAATCTCAAGATCTTCAAGAAGGTCCAACTTTCTCAACTCCCTCTTCAAATTCTCCTAAATTTGCATTCACTTTTTTTATTACTTAGCACTTTTATTCTCTCATCTCATATATCCTAATATACTTTTTATTTAGTATTATAACACATCTCCTATTTTCATATAAATAAACCCAAAAAAAATAAGAAAGAGATGGTTTGCTCATAAATTCCAAACGGGAATTCTCACTCTTTTCTCACATTTTCCTTTCAACTAAAACACTTTTTACGCACACACACACAAGAGAAGTCCCCGATTGGATTTATGGGATAAACACCAGCCCTCATTTTTCATACGAACTTCATGGACTTTGATGCCTCTATAGGCTACGTAGGCGTCTTGGGGTAAAACTCGAGACTCGAGTCCTATTCCTACTTTTGTCCCATTATTTATTTTTTATATTCTTTAACTTAGTTCTCTTGAATTCTATATATTTACACATACATACATTTATTCTTAGTGTTGTATTATTCCACATGTATTATCTTTCCATCATAATGATCAACGCGAGGATAATCACATGAATCCTATTTTTTAATATTACATTTAAAACATTCCTACGGATGACTCGCTTTATCTCTTCTATGATATAAGTTGATTATTCCCATCTCCACTACATATACACATGCACACATATCATGGGGAAATAAAAGAAAATAGCAATAACCCATGAGAAACCGTAAGGGCAGAATGGGTACCTAACACCTTTCCATTTCGTAACTTAGCCTCTGGACCCTTTTCGAATCATTTTGGTTTCGTATGTATCATAAAACATTTGGATGTTGTCCTTCGGGATGACTCCCTTTTCTTTTGTCTGTTTTGAGTAAAATAAACTGGTGACTCCATCTCTCTACATTTTTGACCTCATCACTGATGTCAGTCGAAGCGCTCCCGAGAGGGATGCGCAGAACCAAGATCCTCCCGAGAAGAATAAGACCCACTCTCTTTTTTGTCTCTCTCCATCCGCGAGGATTGGAGGGGATGGCCATAGTATTATTGGCCAACCATGAAAGCCGATTGTGCTGCTTATGCAAGACGCTGTGATAAATGCTAGAGGTTTGCTATAATTCGTATGAAACGTGAAGCTACGCTCACACTGATAACATCCCCATGGCCTTTTTTCGTGTGGGGAATTAAGCTGATCGGCTCACCATCGAGGACACGATGAAGGTTGAAATACTTAGTCCTTTCCATAGACTATTTCACTAAGCGGGTGGATGTTGAGCCCCTTATAGACATACCCTATGAAAAAGTCTTCCAATTTATATGGAAAAGAACCATAGCACACAGTTTAATAATCAGGAATTTGAAGATTATTGTATCCAGTACAAGATCCAAAAGTTGTATTCTGCTCTTGGACAACCTCAGTGTGATGGGAAAATATAGGTGACCAATAAAAATCTGCTCGACGAAGAGAAGGTTGGATGATGCAAAAGAAAATTAGATCAACGAGCTACAAATTGTGCTCTCGACCTATAGAAACACATTAAGGATAGCAACCAGAAAGTACCCCTACATGTTGGCATTTAGGACAGAGGCAATGGTCTTAACTGAGATTGGTCTGCCCAGTCATATAGTGCTCAAATTTAATTCCCCTAGGAGGGACCTCATGCGAAGATTGGACTTAGACTTGATTGAAGAAGTCAGAGAAAATGTAGCATTGCTTGTGGCATCATATCGATAACAAACTTCTCAGTCTACAACAGGAGGGCTATAAACGGTAAAAATTCTCTGATACTAATTATTAGCATGGAATGCTATGAAACCACTTTGTAAATGCGAAAAATAAACTCTAATACCAATTTTAGGTATTCAATATCCAGCACATAAATTTAATTTTAACAAACTTTAATCTTTGATTAAATTCGGTTTGCTTATGGTAATTGTTCTAATCACATAAAATAAACCAAGCATGCAATCAGACATGAAAAATATGGAAAATCCCTTTCCAGGGCAAAACCTATTTTTTTTCACTTTAGATAGATCTACAAGACTATCAACTTACACCCTACTTGATTTAACCGACAAGTATAATGTGCAGTGTTTACAAAACTTCTAAAGAATACGGTTTAGTCCAGTGGTGCCAATCCATCCTCGATATCCACTAATTCAGGCTTTAGCCTTCTTCTACCATGATCCCTCAGGTTCACAAATTCAGCCCCAAAGATCTCTCCCCACAAGTGTGTATACAAGATACAAAACTTTCTGAGGCTTCAAAAAGATTTATAAAATTATTTAGGGATGCAAATTTGTGAATTAAAAAGTGTTTGGAAACCCAAAATATGAAAAAACTTTGGTGAATATATTATGTTTACGTATTTTTCCAAAGTCCCTCCAAAAAAATAACTCAAGATAGGTATTTATAGACCTAACATAAAATTCGAGGTAGCAAAATTCTTTCGAACAAAAATAGAAGTCGTTCAAACGATAAAGGCATTTTGATTGAATGAAAATAGAGTTCATTAACAAGACTCTCATCTCGTTTAAACCATCTTCTAATGACCTTTAAACAAATTCAAATAGAAGGACCTCCTTGGATGTTTGTTCGATGTAAGATCTAACGACCCTTGTAACGAAAAGCGAAAGTCGTTCGAACAAAATAACAATCTCGTTTGAACGAGGTTAAAAAAATATTTTAAATTTAAAAATCAAGCCTCAGTTCTTTCATAAAAGAAACATCCCAAATAACTTTATGAATAATTTTAAACTCAAAAACTTTATACCTTCTTAAGATGTAGAGGAGTCTTCAATCTATGAGAAGTTGGAGTTAGGTTCTTCCTGGTGGTGCATAACGGTTTGTAACGGGATAAGCCAAATATGTCAAAGTGCAAATAAAAAAATGAAAAGTCTAAGATAAAATATTTACGCTTACAAATCTCCCCCTTTAGATATCCCGCTACAAAACTAATGGAAAACTAAATTACAAAAATACCCCTTTATCACAAAAAAATTCTATCACCCTTTCCAAACCCTCGAAATGGAACGACATAGAGAAACTTTGTCTTCAATCTCCACCTGTTCTTCCCTTGGATAACTTTGTCTTCATTTGGTGTAATATGATCTTCTATGAGTACCTACACATATGAATAAAATAAAATAAATACCCCATAATGCATCAAGTTTGAAATAGAAAATAAAAACTCATAAAAAAATCTCCCCCATAAATTAAACTCATCATTAAATCAAAACTCCCCCTTAATTTGTTCTCCCCTTTTTGTTAAAAATAGACAAAGGAGTAGAATCTAAACGTGAAGAATAAAGGATAACATAGTAGAAGTAAGATATCATCATATAGATATGTAAACAACACATGTGTAATGATAATCTTAAAGGCATATACAATCAACTATGGAGTGAATTGGATCCAGACACACCAATATGCCACACTAAATGTGTAAAGCTACAATACACAAAACCAAAAATCTTTTTATATTTTCAATTTTTTTTGAAAATAAAATCTTTTGGTATTTTTCAATATGAGTCATTAAATGAAAAATAAAATGAAAAAAGATACACATGTCATAAAATTAGCAAATATATATCATGAAGCACAACTAGAGTATGACAAACAAAAATATGCAAGCAATCATCCATAAGATATAGAATTTGAAGCATCATGAGAAAGCATGTGAGAATCAACTAGTCTAACATCTAGGACCTTCAAAACGGATTTCCTAATCCAAATAGATGTATAATTAATGCATCGAGTTTTGGGAAGCAATGGAATACTGGACTTCAACTTCCTAGGACCTCTTCCAAGATCATAACAAAAATTCCTAAGGTGACCTTTCCTACCATAATAAGAACATGTGTAAACGCGAGGAATATTACATATGGATTTCCCCATTATAACATCCTTAGATGTGGTTGACCCTCTAAAACAAACAATGGTCTTAGATTTGGAAACAGAAGCATTGAAAACATAGGAGCCAGTACCATCATTACCAAAACTACTAGAGTATTTTAAATCATCTTTTAACTTCAAAATTTTACACTCAAGCAAAGAATTAGAGTCTTCAAGTTTTAGGGACTCCTTCTTTAAATATTCAATCATTACTTGAAGGTTATCTTGCTCCCACTCAATGCAATAAAACTTATCCTAAAATTCTTCTCATCTCCCTTTAATTCTAAAATCAACTTATCACTATCATGATTGGCAAGTACGCTAACCCTAAAAACTTTAAAGTCTTCTAATTCTTTCTCTAAAAACTAGACTTTGTCATCACTCCCTTTCTTGTACAATTCTAAAATTTTAAAATCACAGTCCATGTCCACAAGATTCTCATGAAATAAATCTCTTTGAGTTTGAACAGTTTACGAAAATTCCATAGCAGCTTTAAAACAAGAATTTTATTTTTTAAGATTTTTAATTCTTTTAGCAAACTTTAAACTCAAACGAGATAAATTTTCACTATGGATATCCATCAAGAGAAAAAAAAATCAAACCCAAGAGAGAAGGATAAATAACCATCCTAAACAGCAACTAAACAATGATCTACACAATAAATTAGTGCAACCTGCTCTGATAACAATTATTAGAGATGGTATAAGCGGGAAAAACTCTTTGAAAATCAGGATCACATGATAATTTAATGTAACTTGCTCTGACACCAATTTGTAAATAGTAAAAATGCTCTGATACCACTTGTTAGCATGGAATGCTATGAAACCACTTTGTAAATGTGGAAAATATACTTTGATACCAATTTGTGAGTGCGCAGAGCAAACTTAAATGTCCAAATGTCCAACGTACAAATCTAAATTTACCAAATTTTAATCTTTGATTGAATTAGGTTTGCATATGATAATTGTTCCAACCACATAAAATAAACTAAGCGTGTAATCACAAAAGGAAAATAAGGAAAAATTCTTTTTCACGGAAAAACCTATTTTTCTTCACTTTAAAGAGTTTTACAAGATTATCAACTACAGACTACATTTTATAGCCCACAAGTATAATGCGCAATTCTTCAAAACTTCTAAAGAATACGACTCAGTCCAAAGTCATCCACATGTGGTAGTCCACCCTCGGTAGCCACCGATTCAGGCTTCAACCTTCTTTTGCCTTCTTCTGTTGTGATCCCTTGGATTCACAAATTTGGCCATAGAGACTCTCTCCACAAGTGTGTGTACCAGATACTAAACTTTCTAAGGTTTCAAAAATATTCACAAAACAATTTGGGGATGTAAAGTTGTGAAATAAAAAGTGTTTGGAAACCCAAAAGATGGAAAAACTTTGGTAAAGATATTCTATTTATGGTTTTTCCAAAGTCCCATGAAAAAATAATTCAAAATAGGTATTTATAGACCTGACACAAAATTTGAGGCGGAGAAATTCGTTAAAATGAAAATTGAAGTCTTTCGAATGAGAACGACATTTCGTTTGAATGAAAATGGAGTTCGTTCGAATGAGACTCCAATATCGTTTGAACTAGCTTGTAACGAGCTTCAAATGAATTCAAACAGATTACCCTTGTTGTATGTTCATTCGATGTAAGATCTAGCGTCCCTTCTAATGAAAAGCCAAAGTCATTCGAACGAGGTTAAATATATTTATTTTTAAATTTATAAAACCAGTCTCGATTTTTTTCATAAAAGCAACATCCCAAATAACTATATGAATAATTTTAAATTGCTAAAAACTTTATACCTTCTTGAGATGTAGAGGAGTCTACAATCTTGGAAGTATTAGAGTTCGATTCTTCGTAAAGGTGCATAACGGTTTGTAATGGGATACGCCTAGTATGTTAAAGTGCAAATAAAACGAATAAAAAGCCTAAGCTAAAATATTTTCACTTATAAGGGTCAAGCCAAGCAGCCTTAAATAAACTGGAGGCAAATTGGCGCGGTCCATAACATTGTCTTGCATTTGTTCGACCATGTAATTATTTCCTGGAAACCCTAGAAGGAGAACAATTCAAAAACCCATGGAATGCCAAGCACTTCAGGAAATACTACTAGTAATTATTTGAAATGTAATCTTTCTGTATTTATGTATCTCATTTTTCAACTTTCAATAAAGAACACTAAGTTTCGTATAAAAGTTAGTTTCTTTTTATGTTTTTTTTTCCGGGATGGGAGATGTACAATCTTAAACAATAGAAAAAGCTAACCACTAAGTACTTACTATTCCCAAAAATTCAAATGAAAACGTCACATATAACTTCCTCTTTGACAAGTCACGAACAAGAGGATCCAAACATAAAACTTCATGTATGACTCCTTAGCGTCAAGAACAAGAAGTTTTACTAGACCGAATTAAGGAAAATTCCCAAAACATTTTGTCGCTTATGGTAACTAGTGTGAACACTTAGTCAAAATGACAAGATCCGTTAAGCAACCACAAACATCTTAGTAGAACCTAAGGCTGGACAACTTATGTTCATCTGAATTGGTAACCAATAAGGAAGATTAGTCAGAATAATGTCGACCACCTAATCA
The DNA here is from genome assembly GCA_949130495.1 of Sambucus nigra. Lineage (NCBI taxonomy): Eukaryota > Viridiplantae > Streptophyta > Magnoliopsida > Dipsacales > Adoxaceae > Sambucus > Sambucus nigra. Next base: position 224,422,150 of record OX422218.1, read on the forward strand.
TAAGACTAAACTGCTGGTAGGATAAAATAATACAATAGAACAATTCAAGCTTTATTAAAAGTTTTTATTTAAATTATCTTTGGACCATTAAAAGGAAATTTTCATCAAGTTCTATGACAAGGAAGGAATAAAAAACATAGCTGCTTATTCTACTGGGTGTTTCCCAAGGACCTTCTCTATCCCAGTAGGACGAACATCTAAAGAAAAAATAATAATAGTTGATCTCAATTCTCTGAGTCTAGATTGTCTACTAGAACTGGACTTGTCCACAAAATATAAGGGCCAATTGAGCACATCATCTCTGTGAAGACCATAATACCCTATGTATTTTTTGACTAAGCTGATGGGGATTGCATATGTAGGAACCCATGTAGTATCCATCGTGAATGGAGGAGTAGGCTAGTCTAAGCATGCATGATCATGTTAATACCATAAATTGTTTTCCCTTAGAACCTGGATGACGGTGAGAGCATTGATCCATCCCAACTTATAACCTTCTCTTCGGGATTGTTCTAGATCCCCGCCCAAGTGTGATAAAGCTTCATCATTGACATTCATCCAGATAGTGCAAGGATGCCTATAAAAATGATAAGTGAGATGATCAACCTTCTCATTTAGTCTTTTGATGGTGGTCGACTGGTTCTCTATTAGACTTTTTTGGTCGGCCAAAGTCTTTTTTGTTCTTTATTCCTCAACAGATGGACAAGAAAAATAACTTACCTAGATGATTGACCCCCCTTTAATTTTTTTAGTCTCTCTAGCTCTTCCATCAGTCGAGCATTCTCTTGCTCCAAAAATGATGCCTCTTCACTCTGGTCAGTGTCAGCAGCCTTTTTTATGCCCTTAAGTTCATACCTTAGACTATTATTTTCTTGTTCCAAAAGACTAGCAACTTCTCGATCACTTTTTACCTCGGACTTCAAAATGAATTCTTTTTTGGAAAAGGCCAAGGATAAATCTTATAATTTCTTGTGAAAACCACTATTACTCCGGATAAAGGATAATTTCTTCTCATAATCAGCTAACAAGCTATCAACTGCATCTTAGTGATCTTTTTGGAGTTGGAGTATCTTTTCATAATAAAAGGCATTGGTCACCACATATTAGTGAAACAACCTACGCATATGGAAGTGCTCTTATTTAGCTTGGTTAAAGATGTCTAAATCGAGCACATACTCCAGTTCTTCTTCATCAATCTCTTCATGACATGCCATAAATAGTTGAGCACTTCTTTTAAAAATTTCACTCTTGGTAGTATCCATGACAACTCTCTTGGAATTAAACTAAAAGCAATAGATCATTGCATAAGTCCATAAAAAAAGAGTGCTCAGAATGAAACAACATCATTACTGGAAATAAAAAGAAACTTTATTAAAATTATGGATATGAGTTACAAGTTAAGAATCGTTCGAACTAATGAAATAAAAATACAAGGCAAAACCAAAAATCCCCTAATCATCTAGACCTTATCTTTATCATGAGTGACCTCCTCCTCAGGGAGATCAAGTACCACAGCCTATGCTTAGGGAACCTAAGATTCAACTATGCCCGCCTAATCATCGACCTCCTTTTTAATTTTTGGAGGCGTGATCGGGTTATGCTAAAGAAAGAGCTCAGAGTCCAAGGCAATGCCGACCTGGGTAAGGGCGATATTCCATCCTTCTTTGAAGGATGACTTTTTTAAGTACTCCACTTGCACATCAGAGGTGAAGCATCCCTTATCCCATCCTCGGGTGTAGGCATCTTCTTTGTCCTTCTTGGCATTAGCCTTCATCTCTAGAATTTGTTGCTTAGAGTCATCGATCGCCTTCTTAGCATCTTGAGTAGCCTTCTAGGCTTACTCAGCCTCTTTGACAACATTATCGTCTACCTTCTTGGCATTAGTCTTGTTGTCCTCTAGTTTCTTGGCAGCATCTTGCCATTTCTTTTTATCACATTCTTAATCCTTTTTTATAGCCTCTAGAGATTACCTCATGCCTTGAAAGGCAGCCTCTATATCCACAGAGGACTCCTGTAGTTAGTCATCCATCCTCAACAGTTGATCATAATTGACCAAGAACTGTAAAATCCAAAAGTTATAAAAGTTAGTAAATAAATAACATTATTATATATAGCTAAGAAGAAACAGTGGATAACACTTACTAAGTCCAAGTTGTGGGTGGACCACTCTAATAATCTAACCCTAAAAAGGGCATCAGCAACAACCTCATCGGTTGAAAGAACTCTTGACCCGATTAGTCCTCGAGCAAGGCCTGGGTTCATAGCTACAGAAGGGTTATAGTCATGGCCTTGATCGGACCTATCTTTCCATATTAAATCCAAGTGAGTAGTAGGACCCTTCTTCAACCTCTTGAACTGAGGATCTTAGGTCTTCAATGCAGCATGTTCAATTACTATGGGGTGTTTTGAACCCCCAGCATCTATATTTCTCTTCTCGATAGGGGAGGATATTTGGAGACAACGAGGAGGTTGGGAACTTTCCTCTTCGCCATTTTTGGGGATGAAACTGTGGTCAACACAAGGGTAAGGTATAAAGACTCAAAGGGGGAAGTTGTAGCTCTAGAAAAAAATCTCCTTCTACTTGGGCAGGAGATTCCAAGTCAGTAGCCTAGGAGGACGAGGTTGACTCCTCTAAATTAAAGGGGTATAAGGGTATATCCTTAGTTGAGAGAGAAACGAAAGAAGTAATGATACTCTAGTAATCGAGAATAACGGATGCTGAGAGAGGGTGATCTCCCCCATTATTTGTTGGATAGACCAGATAATTTTTATGTTAAAGAAATTAACTTCGAGTGGACGGGGGATATATTTCTTTCTCTTTTCTGCAAAACAAAAGGACAAAAAGTGATGTTAGAAATAGAATTAGTTGAAAAAACAAACAGAGAAAAGTATACAAGAATAAGTAAGTGGCAACATATGCCCTGTCCCACCTGAGGGCTATGGGGCCCATTATAGTCCTCGCCCTCAAGAAGAGGGGAAAACTGCTAGTCCTTTACTATCAATCCACAATTCCAATAATCTTTATTAGAATCAGATAAATTTACTGCCAGAGCCCTGTTTGAACACGTAATCTTCAGGTAATAAATGTTATCAATTTTGTGTGACACCCTGCCTAATAAAATACCGGGTGATCAGTTCTATATCAAATTAAAACAGGAATCCCTGTTGGTTCATTCTTAGCATCACTGTCGAAAACCTTTTTAAACATACTAACCACCTAGTATTCCAAAAAGCCAGTGCCAAATTTTAACTTTTTAACTAAACAAGACAATAACATGCGGAAATACCTATAAGTCATTCAAAACAACTAATCAAATCAACTGGATAAATAATTAAACTACTTGACGAATAAACCATTGGCCACCAAAGTAAATAGTCCAATAATAATCATTCAACAACTGAATAAATAAATATAAAAACTGTACTGAAAAGTCTGGGCGACAAGCCCTAAGTAAAACTGAAACTGATAGATGATTCCTACTCTAGGAAAGAATGAATGATGTGTCTAATTTAAGCTCCTGCTAGCATCCACATGTGCCGCAGCTACTTATCCTTGGAATAGAATATCAAGTCTGGCGTCCCTGTGGCTGGACACCTAAAAGGTTTTGAAAATAGTTTTATAGCAAGGGTTAGAACCCAAAACATTTTGAAAATATTTATCAAGTGAATTAACTGCAGTAATTAAAAAATGTATGAATGTTCTTCATATTTAAGTTCGTGTCGCACTCTCTTGAGGACATACTCACCCCTTTACTAATGTGCACACCTAACGATTTCCTTAACCCCACCTAGTTGTACTACCCCGTCCAACTAGTACTAGTATAATCCTCCCTGGACTTTCTACTCTAAATCGAGTATTATTATTCATGTGTTATAAGTTATCTCTCAAATTAACTTAATTAATTCCTTTTAAGTAATATCATATAACCGTGACACAATTTATATAAAGTAAATACATCACACATTGTATTATTACCCGCATATAATATTTAATACCATTATGTACGTATCTTTACTACAATATCCACACATATTTGACATGTATATCCGTCCCTCCGAGTATACCCTCGCCAGATAATTTCCACTAAAGTGCTATCTCACTAGGTGTGCTCACATGGCCTAGTTACCCAAGTCGGAATCGCTCACCAACCTGGCCCAAAATATAAACGTAGTGGAGGCGGTCATATTCCTTCCCTGAAAGTGAGATAAGACCCTCACCCATATACCAGACGCTATGACCTGGGGATATACTCGCCCTACTCCTCAAGCTAGGGGATTCACCCACTTCGCACAACCTCCCTTGATATCACTAAAGTATATAAATTAAATAAATATCAAGTCGCTAATATTTAATAGCACACACAATGTACATACATATATACTATCACCACACCGTATATATAATATAGATCCCGACTTTACCGTGTACTAAAACCCATAACACTAGCCTGTATATTCCCAAGTGCATGGCCGACTCAAATTAATTAATTTAAAGTAGCGTCGCTCAACTACATTACCCGAACATTTTTCCTCGGTTCGAAATTTAACCCTTTAGAATTAATTTCACCAAATTTCATTAATAAGTTTGACACTCATATTCATGAATACTCATCCCATAAGACTCTAAGTATTAAATTGTATTCAATTTCTATCAATTAAATTCCACCTTAAGATACCAACCCGTATGCTAAATTCATCCGAAATTCCCATTCGAATACGTTCATATATTTTTGTGTGTCGTTCATTCTAAATACTCCCAAATTCATACCCTGGATTCATCCCAATCTGATCCAAGGATAAAATAATGTTCCTTAATATTTTTCCAAAGTCCTTCACTCATCTATGGTCATCTCCAAATAACCCAAATTTATTTCTTCCTAAAGTTGTCGGTCTCGCGCACCCTTTCGTAGAAAAAACATTATAAATTCAAAAAAAATCAGAAAAATACGAGGTTGGCGCCCACGCGACCGCGACGAAAAGCTATAAAATCTAAAGTTTTAAAATAACTGAAGGGGTCGATCGATCGATCGATCGACCAGATATCCATCTTCTTCCCCGAATTTGTTTCCCATCATTAATGCACGACCAAGATTTTTATCAACTCCCCCACTATTATTCCATCACTACCAACAATATTTAACACATGGAAAAGGTTATAAACCTCCTAGAGACCTTAAATTCGTAATTGGTTTTAATAATTTTAAACTTTCCCGATTCGGGTATTTTCCGGGTTTTATACATTCAATTTTCAATTCATCATCGTAGTTCCAATTCAGACGCCCAATAGGCACTGGTTCATACTACGATTCGATTTCCATGATTTCACTACCATATACAAACATTAATTGAGTTTCAAATCTACATAATTTTCCCAATTCATTAAAAAACCATTTTCATGTAAATCCCACATCCAAAAATAAATTTCGGTTTACACCTCCCATAATATGAATTGGTTATCATCGATTTAATAATCACAACAGTTAACCACTTGCCTCTAATTGTTCATAGAATCTGATCCATTGGAGTAGAGAAGAGGTTGATGAAGAACACCCACTTTGTCCCCCGATTTGACTCCAAAAGATCCCCAATTTGTTCTCCACTTGTTCCCTCTGATTTTCTCTCAAGCCCTATGTTTAGAATTATTTTAACTGTCGTTCAAAACTCTCTCCCTTACGTTTAAAATCCCTAATCACGTTTTTAGTCACACGGGCCTAATTAAAATGGCCTGAATCCCCCCGTGTGGGCGCAGCTATTCCCAAAAAGGCCCCAAGACCCGATTACTACCCACGGGTACTCTTTTCTGACTATCTCGACCCATCCGGACTCAACCGCGCATTCAGAATTGTCATCTGAAATACTTTATGACATTCTCCAATTTTGACCTCAAAATGCGACACACAAAATTTCGAACAATTAAACTTAAAGTCGCCAAATATAAATATTTCTTCCCACTCAAATAAATTCTCCAAATCATAAATTTAAGTTTCTCCAATTTAAATATTTTTATATCTCCCAAAAATAATTAAATACTAAATCCTCAAAATTACGGGGTGTTACATTTTGATCTCCCAACTGTAGTAATACGTCAATTATTTTATCCCTATACGGGATCCAAATCGCTCATTAATGCGATTAACACCATTTACCACCCCCAGGTCCTAGGAGTCACTTGGGCTGGGACTACATCAATAAATTGGAAAATTTTGAGAAATAAATTATTGGGAGGAAAGGTCACTCCACATTCTACAATAAATATGGCGGGGATCCAATGAACCTCCTCCAATTAGCAAAGGTCAGAAGAACCTATCACGAATTATATTTTTACCCATTCTGGAATCCTATACTTTGTCCTATATATCTCTAAAGAACTCTCATCTAGGACATACACCATTTTATAAATAAGAAAGGAAAGACAAAGAGAAAGGAGTTCTTATAGTGAAACAGAACATGGAAACAGTTCTCTCACATATAGTCGAGAAAAATCTTGAGAACGAGAAGATAATTTTGAAATTCAAGGTGAGATAAATAAGGGAAATGACAATTTATAGGACTTGTGGCGTACCCTGAGATACATAAGTTGGAATGATTAAGTGTACCGCCGCTTCAAATTTCGACGACATCTCAATTCCCTAGAAATCAAAATGACCAACGTACTCCCAAACAACGGTTTGATGTTTCGGCTGCTATTTATAAAATTTCCACTGGCCAAAAATGATAGTCATAAATTTACAAGTCCCAGAGGTTGGTAGCCGAACAGACGCTTCCAGGAAATCGAGCAACTCCCGACAGATAATACTCCATCCTTTCAGTCATCAAACCACTCAAATCAAGATTGAAGTATCGGGGACTTTTGTTGTAACCTAAAATAACACGACCAAGTAGACCAATAAAAAGGTGACACATGTCGTCATACTCAGTAGGCCCAAAAACATGAAACAAATGTGGTTAGCACCAAAATATCTCTATTCGTCATGATATATGACCACCCCAAGAATATTAATAGATAGTAACGTAAATAGACACACATAAGACTCTCAACAGTCACCACGCACATGCCCGTGAAGAATATCCAGTTGCCCATTATGAAGAATAGCTCACTACCTCTCTCAACCGAAGGAAAATGAAAACATTTTATCTTAACCCTAGAAAGTTCTTCAGAGTCTTGTATTAAGCCTTAAAAAACATATTGACATTGTACCTATGTATGTAGGCACCTCATTAGGTTGAACCACGCAAATATTTGTGTCTCTTTCTTTGTCTCTTATTACTCTCTAGCTTATTTCTTTTAATTGGGGTTATAATTGTTGGTTTCATTAATCTAAGACCAATTCAAATCAGCAAACCAAATTTAGATACCAACTTTTTCCATACCTCACATATATGCCTAGTATAACATGAAAACCTCTTATAAAATAATGTTTGTCCCACTAATAGTAGTAATATAAATAAACCAAAAACATAAATAAATTCAATCCAATTGCGACACCAACACGACCCATACTTAAACTCTCTCTCTCCCCCCCTCTAGTGTTTTCCATCTTATAATATAAGAACACATCGCACATCACACCCAAAGCCTAAACAAGATACAAATCACCAAATCTTATTAAAGATCGACAAGTGGAAGACTAAAAGGAACCCTTGAGGCCTAAAACCATGCTATGAAACCAACGGTGGCCATCCCTTTCCTTTTCGGGGGAAAGGAGTGAAGTCCTCGTGCCTTTTTCCATTAGGAGCGCTTAGACCATCGTCGATGTGGGATTATGTAAAAAGATGGCGTCACCAACCTATTTTACACAAAACATGCAAAAGAACCTGTCGTCTCCTCGAGAGAGCGGCATCAAAGACAAACTAATGCTGACGAAACCAATAGTTCGAAGGTTCGAGGGCTAAGTTACGGAAAGGGAAGGTGTTAGGCACCCATCCCGCCCTTTCAATATCTCATGGGCTTGTGCTACTATTTTCCTTAATTTTTTCGTTAAGTGTGTGTGCGTGTATATATAAATGGAGATCAGAATCGCTCGACTCATATCACGGAAAAGATAGAGTGAGGTCATCTAAAGGAATGTTCCCAAAATAATAATTAAAATGATATGATCTATACGCTTATCAAGATATTGATTATTATGATGGAACGATAATATTTGTTAGATAAAGCGCAAATATGAATCACAAATATGACATATATGAATAATGTATAGAAAAAAGATGAAAATATGAAAATGGAAAAATTGGACTCGAGTCTCGAGTTTTAGCCAGAAACACCTACCTAGCCTATAAAGACATTAAAGTCCACGTAGTTCGTATACAACACAAGGGTGGGGTTTATCCCATAGATTTGAATGGGAGTTTATTATATGCGTGTGTGTAGAAAATGTATTTTAGTTTTGAGAAATTTTGGTAGATAATCCCGTTGGAATTTATAGGTGTATCCCTCTTTTTCTTTGTATTAGTTTTTTTATAAAATAAAAAGCATGTGCAATATAACTAATAAAAGGTGAAGTATTAATGTGTATTAGCACAAGTAAAAGCTAGATTAAGAATTTACATAACTAATGCAAAAATAAAGAATTTAAAGAGAGAGAAATATTTTTTAACCTTCTTTGGAGAATTGAGGCTTGATCTTGATCCTTGATGAGATCCCTTGAATGTTGAGATGAATGTTGGATGAGAGAGAAGGATATTTTGCTAAATTGGGTATTAAAATGATGGGAATGAAAGATTGAAAGGAATTACACTCAAGGAAATTGCACTGATCACAAGAGAATACTGTTAAGATCACTGATATTGATGGATCTGAGGTCTGCCTTAAGGGTGAGTTCATACCTCTATTTATAGGTTAGGGGTGACAATAGGCATAGCTCTAGCAATGCCAATGGGTAGATAACCCTCGACATACTGCTGATAGGAAAGGAAATGGACCTGCCAATCGACTGTCTCGTGCAGATATTTCTGGAAAAATGATTGTAAAATGCAATCCATAAATCCAAATCGCGCATGGGGCATACCATTAGAAAGGTAATTAAGATCACTTAAAGAGTCCTTGGTCCACACTCAAGTTTGAAATTTGACTTTGGGTCAAACTAGGCTCAACAGTGCTCGTCAGTCCTTTGGACGGGAGATCATTGAACAGTAATGGATCGTTCGTCCAAAACATACGTCAGAATCATGCACGGGGAGGATCGTTGGAAAGGTTATGCAAAGTAATTAGACATTACAAAGAGTTTCACTCTGTTCAGAAAGTTGACTTTGGTCAATTGGGGCTCGAAATCACCCGATGACCTTTCGGAGTAAAATGGGTCATCACTCTGTTCAGAAAGTTGACTTTAGTCAATTGGGGCTCAAAAGCACCCGATGACCTTTCAGAGTAAAATGGGTCATTTTTTTCATACTGTAAGGCTGATTCGCATACGGGGTGGATCGTTGGAAAGGGTATTCGGTGATCTTTAAAGATTCATTATGTCTCATTTGAGCTGAAGAGTTGACTTGGTCAAATGGAGCCCGGGAGCACCTTATGGCCTTCGAATCGATGTATGGGGGGAAAAGGATCGTCCATCCGAATGGTTATGCCATTTTATGCATTGGGCAGATCGTTGGAAAGTAGTTTCAGTACACTTCAAATATTCAAATATCTTTCACTTTGATGGTGACGTTGATTGGGGTCAAATCGGGGCTGGAGAGTGCCTGGTGGTCTCCAGTTCCATTTTCGAAAGTAAAATGTTTTTATCATTTGAACCGTTATACCGATTCATGCATGAGGTAGACCGTTAGAAAAGGGATTCAAAGCCCTTCTAAGATTCATTGAGCTTTCCTCTGTCGATATAGTTGACCAAATTCAAACGGGACCTGGAGCGCCCGATGGCCCCTTAATCAATGCTTGAAGTATGACCTAAGGTTTGTAGTGAAATGGGAATGTGATTTGGACCTAAGAAGAGACTTAGGGGGTCCTAGAATGTGGTGTCTAGAGAACCCTCAACGGGTGATCTTGGAATAAGTGAAAGTCATCGAATAGACACCACATGATGTTTAGGAAATATGTGGATTTCGAGAACCTAAGGGACGAGGATGATTAATTCGAAAGGTCGAGTCCATATATGAGGAGCTAAGCTAATGATGAGGATGGAGGATTCTATGGGATGAGGTCAATTTTGAGGACCTAAGGATGAGAGCGACCAAGTTGGTGGGTCGAAGCCAATTCTGAGGGCTTGATTATGAGTGAGGTCGATTTTGAGGACCTTAAAGTGGGGTGACCAATTTGGAGGGCCGAGGTCCATTCTAAGGACCTTAAGTTTAATCAACCTATTTTTTAGGGTCTAAGCCATTTCTGAGGACTTTAAGTTGGGAGTGACCAATTTTGAGGGTCGAATCCAATTATGAGGTTTTAAGTAGGAGTGACCAGTTCTTAGGGTCAAAGTCAATTCTGAGGGCTTTAAGTAAGAGCGACCAATTTTGAGGGTCGAAGACAATTATGAGGTCTTAAGTGAATAGTGGCCAATTCTAAGGGCTTAAGTGAAGAGTGAACAATTGTGAGGGTTGAAGCCAATTCTGAGGGATTAAGTGAAGAACGACCAATTCTGAAGGTCAAAACTAATTTCGAGGGCTTAAATGGAGAGAGACATATTCCACGGGTTGAAGTCGATAGAGGTGACCAATTCTGAGGATCGAAGCCAATTCAAAGGTCTTAAGTAGAGGAGACTAATTCTACAAGTCGAAGACAATTTCAAGGGCTTTAAGTAGGAGCGACCAATTCTAAGGCTCAAAGCCAATTTAAGTGAAGAGCGACCAATTCTGAGAGTCGAAGCTGACTCTGAGGTCTTTAAGTATGGTCAAGGTTAATTTTGAGGACCTTAAAGTGGGGCGACCCATTCTGATGGTCAAAGTCAATTCTAAGGACCTTAAGTAGAAGCAACCAATTCTGAGGGTCGAAGACAATTTTGAGGGCTTTAGTAAAGGTGACCAATTCTGAGGGATTAAGTAGAAGCGACCAATTCTGAGGGTCGAAGCCAATTTTGAGGGTTTAAGTAGGGTATAGTTTTCCTGCAAAAATTTGGAGATTCCTCTAGGAAAAGATATTAATTCGAGGATTGGATATAGCCTTGTTGGGGAATTTTTTGATTTTTACTGTGTCCCTTGAAGACGTTGTTGGGGAGATCCAATTGGATTTGATAATTCGACTGGGGAAATAATTATGGAAGAAAATGTGGTATTAATTCAATTAGGGATTTGAGAGGCTTGAAAAATGTTTTTCTTGGTAAAAAAAAGTTCTAAAATTAATTTGGTAATTTTATAAAATTTCTAAGGAATTTTTGGGGTTTTTTTCAGCCTTTTTTAGAAAATTTTGTACAAAATTTTATGGAGGTTCCAACCAAAAGGGAGTAGGGGGTGCCAAACGGTAGTGGCATGGTCTTTTGGACTACGTCAGGTCGGTGAAGGGACAGTGACCCTTAGCCTCCAATAAAAAGGGGCAGGAATTCTTCATTTTTCATAACTTTCAGATCTTCTATCTTCTCGGTTTCTTTTCTATGAACTAATCTAGCATTGTTCTCTCTTCCAAGACTAAGAAATGGTGGATTTTTCAAGTAGTACCATCCACATGGCATGATTGAGGGTTGACGACTAGGCACATTTGGAGTGGAGGGCCAGGGTGCCCCTAGTGCTGGGTAATGAGAATGCCTTTAACTCTTTTGAGCCGGTTGTGGATGAGCAGACTCTTGCATGAGCCTGTGCCCCATTGATCGTCTAAAGTTGTGAACCCTAGTGGTTATATAAGTGTTAATGACAATTGGTATTTCCTTTTCCTTTGTATATTTCCTTATTTTTTCTGAATTTTAACAAGGGTTTTTCCTTTTTCTTTGATAGACTGATATATCTACGTCGAACTTGCATTCTCGGGGGATGACAGGATTCAAGGACGTCAGGGAGAACCTTCCTCTGGTGAGGCACTAGGTGGTTTCATTAGATGGTTTTGGAAGTTTGGCGTCTGCATTGGATGAGATGCCCCATTCGATGAATTTCCTATGTGCCTTGGGAGATAGGCGGTGGGATATTACCCACACTATGCATTTTGTCTTTGGGGAGATGACGGTGAATCCCATCGATGTACAACATCTGCTGGGGCTAGACTGTGAGGGGGCCTAGATAGAGGTGGACCAGACTTTGTGGGTGACGCTGGCAGTGGTGGACGCAACATTAGGTGATGTTAGGCGGATAGTCTCAGGGGACTCCACCTGTCTCTCTCTTATAAAGGAGGTTTTTTTAAGTCGGCAGATTGACGAGACTGACGGAATGCATGTGTGACAAATGGCCTATATATTTATCTTTTTGCTGTTGGGGGGTTTTTGGTGGTGACGTCATCCACTTGTGGTTTTTTTTCCATATTTGAGGGTATTTTTGAATATCCCTCTCTTTGACTGGGGGAGATTGATTTTGGCGACCGTTTATTCCTCTTTGGATGCATTAAGTTGGTGCTGTCGGTAAACCTTTACTGGCGCCACATATCTTTTCGAGGTATTCTTCCCTTTTTGCATGTTTCCTTTATGTCCCTTTATACATTTTATTTCTTTTTTGATTCCTTGATTGATTTATTCTGATTAATGACCCTTGTCCTTTTGCAGACGTGTATCAATGAGGTGATTGGGCTTAATGTCCATTTGATAGGTTTGATGGATGAGTCGATGGGGGACTTCTTTCATATGTACCGGTGGGGGAAGTTTAACCAATAGTCTAAGAAGCCTCTCTCTTAGGCGGTGGTGTGTCAGGTCTTAAACGGATTGACGAGTGATCAAGTAAATTATTCTTTCCTTTTGAGACCACTTTTCTTCAATGTCCTCTTTCAGATATTGATTTTCTAACAGGGAACTTGAAGGTGACCTTCTGTCCTTAGGTGAGCGCGATCCAACACACGGGGGTAACCAGGGATCTGTTGGTGGACCCATCACTTACTTCTATCACTGCGTGGATGTCATACCATCACAATCTTGCGACTGTAATACTGGTAGAGACCCTAAATAGAGTAGATAATTCGCGGGAAGACCGTTCTGACTTTCTCAGGGGTAACCCCATTATGTTGTTCATGTAACTTTTGGAGAGATTTTGTTTGGCGGTCCCTCCTGCATTTCCCTTGGAAACTGTGCCAAATTTCTTCACTCACTACTTTATCAGTTTTGTGTCTAATGTCGAGAACTGGTTTGTAGAGACGGGCTCGATGTTTGCATTGGTCGGTACCCTAGTGGGAGGAGTTTTAGCCCATTCTAGAACCATGGGAATACTAGTATGTTTGGTTGCTTGGCCTTCGATAGACCTTTTTATACTTTCCCTAGTGTCTACTGCATCAATTTTGATCATGCCTTCCCGTGTTTTGGACTTCTTTCCAGTGGAAGATTTAACGGAAGGCATGCGCATGCACCTGGGCTCTTTGTGGGAGAATCATCGGCCTTTGACTCGTCCTTCCCAATCTATTGGCATAGTTTGGCATGTTTCTGGTAATAACATGAAGTGGCTGTGGAGGAGGGAAATGGATAAGATATTAGTTGAAGAGACCGAATAGAGTTGGCTTTCCATGTTTGACACCATGAAGGGAGGTGTTGTGATTTTCCCTAGGCTGGTCAGGGCTTATTGTTCTATGGGCGCCTTCGGTATTCCATATAAGTAGGGGAAGTTTAGGAACCCCAAGATGTAGATGATGATGGGGCTGGTTCTTCTGGCAGCTGCGGGTAGGATCCTTGGGGAGTTTTATTTGTGAATCTTTTGCATGGTGTTTGGTTATGTATCTGGTTATTTTCTTTAGTTGTGTGGGAATAATTCAGGAGGATTATTTAGGAATTGTTTGTTTTATTTTATTTTTAGGACAACAAGGATTGGTTGGTGGGGGAAGTTGTTTAACTCCCTATGCCAATATTTGTAATCGTACTGAAATGGAATAAAAAAAGATTCTAATTATATCGTTGTGCCTCTTGATGAGTTTTGCATTTGAATTATCCATACTAATTGCTAAGGTATACATAATCCTTTTGTTCATGTACATGATAAAATGAGTTGTCATTCTTGGAGAGAAGAAAAGAATAAAATTTTATGAAAAAGAAGGGGGTCGTGCTCATGTAAATCTTACGAGCTATATACGTACCTCTGGGGGGGTTTGGAAATTTTTCATTTTTTGAAAGTACAAATATTTTTAGAAGATCAGACCCCACATAGAGGGAAATGAAGAATTATTTTTCTATTTTTTTAAGAATAGAAGGGAGAGGAGAAGAATCGTAGTGCACTGAGATTTCAGACTAAGGGTAGAATTTCTTGAGACAGTCCAAGTTGGTTGGATGGGCCATCTCTTTCCTATCGAGGTCGATGAGCATAGCGGTGCCACCGGATATGATTTTTTTCACAATGTAGGGGCCACTCCAATTGGGCTTGAATTTACCTCTAGGATTCCAGACAGTCTCTACGATTTCTTTAAAGGCTAAATCCCCTTCTCGGACACCACAGTCCTTGACTCTCTTATTGAATGATCATGCTATTCGAAGATGGTACCCTTGTATATGATATATAGATTTTAACCTTCTTTCCTCCAAGAGTGACAACTCGTCAAGACGGCTTTGATGCCAGTCTTCCTCGTTGACTTTGCTTTCAAGCATGACACGTAGTGAAGGAATTTCTAGCTTAACGGGTAGGAATGCTTCCATGTCCTGTACCAGAGAGTAAGGGGAAGCCGTAGTATATGCTCGAACTGAAGTGTGGTAGCCCTAGAGGGCGTAAGGTATCCGGTCGGCCCAATCTCAAAAACTCTCGATTATCTTGCTGATGATTTCTTTGAGGTTCTTATTGGCGGCTTCAACTGTTCCATTGGTTTGAGGTCGGTAGGGAAAATATTTGTGTCTTCGAATCCCATACTCATCGACCATTACCATGAATTTTGCTTCAAAATTTAACCTGTTATCAAATATTAGCTCATGCGGGACCTCATATCGGCAGATGATATTTTTCAGGATGAACTTGGCCACCTTTTTGGCATTTAATACTGTGTATGACTCGGCTTCGACTCATTTAGTGATGTCATCAATGGAAACTAAGATGAACTCGTGACTATTGGAGGCCTTGGGTGTAACTTTCCCTATGATATCGATGCCTCATGTGGAGAACGACTAGGGGGAAGTCATGTTGTATGATTATTGCGAAGGCAAGTGCTTGATATTAGAAAACTATTGGCATTTAAGGCATGCCCTATCGGATAATCTTTTTAGCAAGCATATGGCCAATCATGTGCGGTTCGCACTCCCCGTTGTGAATTTTCTGCATCATCTCTTCAATGTCAGCCCTTGCAATGCTGTGTAAATGGGTTCCATAGAAGTTTCTCTTGAACAATGCTTTATCGCAGACAATGTACTGGGCAACCAGTTTGCAGAGGGTTGATCGGTCTTTTTTGTTAGAATCTTGGGGATACTTACCATTCTTGAGGAGGCGCTTGTAACACCCTGTAAATTTTAATGATTTTTATATGGGGAATAATTAAATTAAAAGGGGAATTTAATTCGAATTAAAATAAATATTAATTAGCATGATAAAGATTGATATTTATTTGTATGAATTATATTGAGTATTACTTAGTGAATGGGTAATAAATTGATGAGAAAGTATTATGTAATTTAGTCGGGATGCACGTGTTAGTCGTGTTGGGACTTATAATGTATGAAATAAAATGTGAATTATTTATGGGTCATCCAAGTGGTCATATGAGTGCGCCAGTGTGTTAAAATGGGTCAAAATAGTTAGAAAAGTGTACTCGGGGTTTTGCATTAGGTCCCGGGGTATTTTTAGGCCAAACCGACACCCTAGAGGGGTATTTTGGTCTTTTGAATTTTTAAAGAAAAAGGATCTAGGAATTTACCCTGTTTATATCAGTATATGTGATGAGGGAGTTACGGTTAGAATTAGAAAATCAAAGGAGAGGATATGAGAGGCCATATGAGAGGAAGAAAAGAGGGTTTGGAGGTGTAGCACATTGATCCATCCCAAAAGTGTTGTCGAAATCAGAATCAAAATGAGGAGAGATCAACTTCAACATCATCAAATGAATTAATATCACCAATCATAAAGAGGCAAGTGTATATTGCAATTTTTTTGAACTTATAATACCCGTGTAGTGTAGGGTTTTATATGCAATGATTTGAAATGAAGTTCTTGGAAAATTATTGAATTAAACACATGATCTTGGGTATGATTGCATGTATATTGATCCGTGTATGTAGAGGATATGAAACTAGATGATATGTGATTATTTAGATGGGAAAAATATGGGTTTTAGGTTAAGTATGAATGAAGAACATGAAAATCTAGGATTTTTCTGAATAAATGATTTGATCCGTTCTTGAATAGAAAATCCATCTTGATGACAATGGGAGTGTGAGAGTCATCAGGGGAGATTAGGAGTGTCCTATTACCATATCCTTTCTTGTTAACAACATCTACAAATAACATTTGCCATCGTAGGTCTTCTTGGTAGGTACAAAGGATATTTTCATCCGAGAATTCAAAAATCCAAACATTGGCTTCTTCCATAGGGTAGTCAACGAGGTGGTCAGAGATGGCTCTTCCTTTCATGGATTTCTACATGACATACACAATATCAAATTTGGCTAGCAGCATCAAGCATTGGGCCATTCAACTAGACAGGGCAAGTTTCTTGAGCAAGTATTTGATAGGATCCATTTGGGATATACGTTTGATAGAAAAAGCGAGCTTGTAGTGTCGCAATTTTAGGGTGACACAAATAAGGGCGACACATGCCCCAGTTGTTGTGTCTGTTACGACCAAGTATAGGAGTAGGGTTAGACCAAGTTGTGGTGGCATAAGTATCGTAGGTCGGGTTAGATATTGATTGATTAGGTTAAAGGTCTCCTGGAAGGCTTCCTTCCCAACCTTAGTTGAATCCTTCCGGAGGAGTTTGAATATGGGTTCACAAATGATAGTCAACTGGATAATGAACCAGCTGATATAATGTAATTTTCCAAGGAATCCCTAGAATTCCTTCTCTGTTCAGTACGGTGGCATTTTGAGTGTGGCTTTTAATTTGGTAGGATTAGCTTATATCCTTTTTTCACTAACCATGAATCCTAAGATATTTCCTTTGGTAATGCCAAAAACACATTTATGTGGGTTAAATCGCATTCGGTATCGCCGCAGTCGCTCAAAGAAATTTTGGAGAGCGAGAACATGACCTTCCTGAGTTTTAGACTTGATGATCATATCATCCACATAGACCTCGACTTCTTTGTGTATCAGATTATGAAAGATGGTTTGTGGCAGCCCTCTGGTAGTATCCCCTGTATTTTTTAGACTAAACATCATGATGGTGTAACATAATGTTCCCCACGGGGTAATGAAAGTAGTTTTCTCTTGATGATTTGGGTGCATCTAGATTTGATTGTATTCGGCAAAGCCATTAAAAAATTACTTGAGATCGTGAATGGCCGTGTTTTCCACATTCATATCGATATTGGGTAGCGGGTAATCATCCTTCGGAGAGGCCTTATTCAAATATCTATAGTTAATGCACATGTGAACCTTTCCTCTTGATTTCGACACGGGTACGATATTGTCTAACCATGTGGGATATTCGATCACTTAGATGAAGCCTACATTCAACTGTGTTACCACTTCTTCCTTAACCTTGAGTGACCATTCCATGCAAAGCTTTTATAGTTTCTGTTTGACCGATTTACATTCTGGGAGTGTTGAAATCTCATGCTGAGTTATCTTGGGATCAATGTCGAGAATATCATCGTAGGACCATGTGAAAATGTCCACAAATTCCTTCAGTAATTCCTCGAGTTAAATGTGCTCTTTCTCGTCAATGGTAGGCCCTATCCAAAACTCGCGCAATTGGCTACTAGAATCAAGATTTATAACAAAAATTTCATCTTCATTAACTTGAATGCGGGTATGTTGTTTGTTATTATCCTTATCAATATCAGTTAAGAATTGTTCATTTGTAAAATCATCATCATTAGAGTTTGATTGGAATCAAGATAATTAATGTAAGTCATACAAGATACTCAAAATCTTTGTTTATTTCATTATTGGGAAAAATAGAGTCGAGAACCTCATCAAGGAGGTATCGATTACATTATGATCAGAACAAGGAGGAACAATAAAAGAAGAGGAAATGGGATAAACATCTTAGTTGGGTTGCATTTTATCGGGTGGAACTAGTACAACATTCCAGTTGAGGAAATGTGCACCATCAGCTTTGATCAGACGGGATGGATCCAATGATGTAGCACTTGAGTGAACTATGTAGAGTGTTAGACCCCGTGTCTGCAAGTTGAATGAATACTCAGAGTCACTTACCTTAGAATCTTTGGTAGTAGCTATAGTCTTTTCATTGAGTGGTTGCACATGATGGGAATTTTTTACCACCCATGAGTAGTTGTCTTGGAAAAATATCTCCATTCATGGTTTCATCTTCTTATCCACATGATCATACCATAATTCGGGAAATCCACAAAAGGGGAAATCTTCACCTTCTTTGATGAGTCTTTCATTCAAAGAATCTCTTGAGACAGTCTTGGCACTTTCTAGACTTTCTTCAATCGAAGTTGGTAGAACATTTTGAGTTCCTATGAACATGGTTAATAACCCAAGAGATGAGGAGTAAAGGCTTTCTTCAGTACTAGGGGTTTAAGTATTCCCTGTTGTTGTCTTCCCAGCCCCAGTCTGGGCATGGAGTGCATATTTTTTAGAATCTGCATCACATTGATGTTGCCACGAGGGCTATGTAATGGAGAGACTCTATATTTGAAATCATCCCCTATCGGGGAGCAAAAGTGGTTCGACTCAGAAACCTGACATAAGCATATCATTCACCCCATGTTGTATTTCTAGTACCAAATTGTTAGTGCTTGTATTCTTAGTGTTATCATCATCGCCTAAGATGGTGATGACCTGCCTATTGTGAAGAACTTCAGTTTCTGATGGAGGGAAGAAGACATACCCTTCATACAATAGAGCCATGGTCGTTTGAGAAACAGGTTGAAATAAGTCGAGATATTGATGACTTTAAACAATTAGGCCATCCCTTATTATAAACTTTTCGGATCCCATTACTTCCCGATAAGTATTATCATAAGCACGCACTGCGGTAGAGGTTGGATCAACGTCGCTCACTTTCAGTCCTAAGAAGTTGAGGGTTCTCAACAGGCGAACATTGAGAGAAGATCCATTATCGACATGTGAAAGTGGAACGATCTTTCTTATGACTTCGACAAAGATATTGAGAGCATAGTTGTGATTTGGTCTAAGCTTAGGTATTTCTTCTTCAGATAAAGATAACATTCTAGTAGAGGTTAGAGATCCAACCAGATTCACTACTTCATCTTACGCGGTGAAGAAGGGACTGTGGGCCCAGTAAGTAGTTTAATTAAGGCATTTCGGTGAATCTGGAAAGATATAAAGAGTCCCCACAGAGTGATGTTAGCTTGGTTTTTTTTCAACTCATTGAGGATCTTTCTCTCCTCGAAGATCATTCCCAGCATAGGAAGTTCACCTTTTCCCT
Organism: Sambucus nigra; assembly: GCA_949130495.1. Classification (NCBI taxonomy): domain Eukaryota; kingdom Viridiplantae; phylum Streptophyta; class Magnoliopsida; order Dipsacales; family Adoxaceae; genus Sambucus; species Sambucus nigra. Next base: position 224,441,693 of record OX422218.1, read on the forward strand.
TATCGATTGTCGATGATTGCGGGTTTGGACCTGGTAATGCCTCTTTGATCTAGTCATATGGTTCATGGAATAGGGGAAAAATATAAACCTCATTTCCTCATCTATCTCGTCCAGTTCATCCACCTTGTTAATCTCTCCCAGAATCTTCTCAAATGATATATTTCCACATATACTAACTACTGGGCTAGTCTTGTCTTTGCTTTTATCTTTATCTGAACTATTAAATTCATCTCCCCATTCGTGGCAACGACATCATCTTTCCATGAAAATTCAATGCATTTCACATCCTCGACGACCTCTTCACATAGATCCTCCCACTTAACGGGGACGTGTAGAAGCGAAGGGACCAGGCGCCCTTATAGTTTCTAAGCATCAAGAAGCTCAGACATATTATAAATTTCACCGATTTATCGGAATAAGTCTTCCATGATCTATAAGACATTATATAATCTTACTTTATCGGTAGGTACCATCCAATTATCTGGCTCTCGAGCCCATTTTCGAGCTTTCATGAACATTGTACTGAATCTGTGGTAGTTAATGGTCATTTTTTAGGGCAGTTTTAGTGCAAACTCTAGAAGCTCGTTCAATATTGCTGATAATTTCATATATTTCCCTTAGAAATGGGTACAAACAATAATGCATGTTTTTGTAAGGAGTGACAGATCCTGATCGGCAAAACAAGTAGGATGTAAGAAAAAATATGGGCAAACTTAAAGGGGTTTAGGGAAATATATGGGTATAATAGGCTATTTGCACGGTACGATCTAGGTAGATGGATCAAATTCTGGGTCTTCTTTTAGAAAGATATCATTTGCATGATTTGGGAGTGTATTATGGGTAGTGTTTGATTTAGGATTGGTTTGTGGAAAGATGATACCCCAATTAATTAGACATTGGATTACATTTTGGAGATAGAAACACTGATCAATGGTATGACTGCCATTTTGATGGAAATCACAATTGGCATCATGTTTGAAATTTTAGGAAGTGGGTTTCGTAATAGACGAGGGTCCATGGCTTGGTAAGATTTTGGCTTAAAAGGGCTTGGTAAACTTTAGAGAGGGGAGCGTGAAGCTCAAGATATTCCTTTTTGACTGGGTTAGGGAGGCTTTCTAGTGCCCATAAAGTTGCATGCTGATAGATGTTATTGATGGTTGAAACTGTGGTATTTATAGGCCTCTTATACTTTCTCGGAGTGAACTGTTTGAATATTTTCTTCAGATCAACATCTATCTTGGAAAGGCTTTCTTCAATATCCACTCCTACTTCCCTAAGGTCTCGAAAATGGGGGTAGTACTGGCCTCCCATCATTGCTCAAAAATGAGGTAAGAAGTTCCTCCTTACAATACTGACTTGCTCCTCTTTGGAAGGCTGATTGATCAGGGTGTCCACTTTATCTCTCCACCTTTCTATGAAGTTACTGATGGTTTCCTCGGGATTATGTTTGATAAGTTCTAAATCATGATAAGGAGCCTCCAACTCTTCGTTATACTTATACTGTGAGAAGAATTCATGGGCAACATCCTCCCAACTGCGAATCCTGGACTCCTCGAGAAATAAGAACTAGCGAAGAGCATTGTAGTTCAAAGTCTATTTGAATTATTTTATCGGAGGCACCTAAGAGAGTCATGGCTCGATGGTAACTTTGGAGATGAATAATTGGGTGTCCACTACCCCTGAACTTCTCAATGTTAGGCCTCTTAAACTTTTTCGATAGACTTTCGTTAGGATAGGGAGACATATGGGTGTAATCCAAGTAGTTCCCAAAGATTCAAACTTAGTCAAACTTCTTGGTCAACATCTTAAGGTCTTCCCTGACATTGTTCAATTATTCTTACTCTGCATCAACAGTCATAGGTAGGTTAGCCCTTGGCTGGGCAATATTTGGCATAAAGAGCTCAGCTGGCGATGAGCGTGTTAATATTCCTCGGGGACCCAAATAGGCTCAGGTGCAAGTGGACCCATAGCATGGACTCGATTTCTCGAGGGAAGATGACCTAGATTTCTTCAGGAATAGGGAACCGATTTCACTGCATTGCATGAACCTCGATTTGAAGGTTGTCAATCTTGGCAGTGAGTTGGGCTAGAACCATCATCAAATCAGGCAGCACATTCGGTACTTGGTCTGCGTTCTCCATGGAAAGAGGGTGAAGGTGGATTATAAACTCGAAAGAAGTAACGAGGGAACTGATGGAGCCTCTGAGCAGTTCGACACAAGACCGAAGCCAATAGGGAGCCAGGCCAAGGTTTGGGTATGTGATCGACCTGGGAAGGAGAAAGATTATAATTTATTATAGGAGGGAAATATTTTTGACATTTTTTGAAAAGAGGAGGACAAAATAATTTTTGGGTAAAAAGGAGGAAAAATATTTATGGTAAAGGGAAGGAAAAATGCTTTTGGTATTTTGATAAAAGAGGGGGAAAATGTTTTTGACACTTTTGGTAAAGAAAGAGGAAAAATGAGAAAATGGTCTAACCATGATTATTATTACTATTATTATGTTCTCACTTATATTATGTTTACCTACATGCATAAAGAAATGTCGAACGGGACCCGAGCCTGGAAAAATTGGGTTTGAAAAATATTTAAAAACGGTTTGACTAGTTGCCAGGCTCATGAACATGGTCTCGTTTTAAAACGAAAGATGAAATCACACGAGAATTTGGGCGGCATGCCGACCCATCATTTGGACAGAGTTTCGGGAAGTAACTGGAAAACTAAATATGAGTGCCCAAAGTTTGATTCCTATATGAGGGTATGCAGCAGTTGTTGTTCCCCCCCTTTGGCATGACTTCCATGATATACGTCTTGCTTTTGAGGGCAATCGGTACGTGTGAATAAGCCATTTGATATACCTGAATGTACATGAATTGCCTCACTATATACCTCATGGGGATAGTACGTGTGGCAGCGTATTCTATATACTCAATGTACGTGAATGATTTCCCTAATATATACCTCTCTCCATGACTTCGATCAAGTGGTACGATGCGGGGGGGGGGGGGGGGGGGGGGGACCGTTCGATTTACATCGAAGTACTTGGCCAAATGAAAGGTGAGAGTCATATTACTTTGGCTAATCGCAACTTGTCGAACGAGCGCCCATTATAAAGTGACTCTCCAGTTACGGGATAAAATTTAGTAAATATCCATTCTGTTTGGTGTTGTAGTGTGCAAAATGAGTGATTCCTGATTAGTATATTATGGAGAGAGTATTTTATTTAGCATGATGAGCACTATACTAATAGGGGAGAATGTATAAAAAGTAAATCTAACATGGAGCATGAAGATTACACTAAGCATGGATATGTGAGAGTGAGTGATGTGTGAATATCTATAAATAAGTATTTGGTAATGAACCTAAGTATGGATTAACTACAAGTGGTGTGTGATAAGTGCGAGTGAGAATGGATGTATACAAGTGTGACAAGTGGATGTGTCTCTTAGTGACACCTAAGCATGGATATTCCAAGTGGTAGGTGTACCATGTGGATATAAGCGATCTTAGGTGCACGTAGTGTTAAGTGTACATGGAGAATATCTACAAGTGTGTGATTGAGTAGTGATATAAGTATATATATGAAATAATAGAGGAGAAAAAAATGAACATACATGTACGTGCATACGCACACAAGAAAAAAAATAAAACACCCATGCAAACAGAGTCTGGCCCTCTTATGAAAAATTGTCCCCAGCAGAGTCATCACTGTGGCCATCCCTCTCCTTTCCGAGGGAAAGGAGTGAAGTTCTAGCGCCCTCTTCTTCTAAAAGAGCTTCGAACGTCGTCAATGTGGGGTGATGTAAAAATATGGAGTCGCCAGCGCATTTTACACAAAACAGGTAAAAGAACATGTCGCTGTCTCGAGAGAGCAGCATCAAAGACAAATTGATGCTTATGAAACTAATAGTTTGAAGGTTTAGGGGCTAAGTTACAAAATGGGAAGGTTTTAGGCACCCATCCCACATTTCGGTCTCTCATGGGCTTGTGTTACGATTTTACTTAATTTCTCCGTGAAGTGTTTGCGTGTATATATAAATGGAAATGGAAATAACCCGACTCATATCATGAAAAAGATAGAGTGAGGTCATCCAAAGTAATGTTCCCAAAATAATAATAAAAAAGGTTTCATGTATGTGCTTATCATGATATTGATCGTTATGATGGAACAATAATATTTGTAAGATAAATGGCAAATATGAATCACAAATATGATATATATGAATAATGTATAGAAAAAAAGATGAAAATATGAAAGTGGAAAAATTGGATTCGATTCTCGAGTTTTAGCTCGAAATGCCAAAGTAGCCTATAAAGGCTTCAAAGTCCACGTAGTTCGCATACGACACAAGGTTGGGGTTTATCCCATAGATTTTAATGCGAAGGTCAAAGTGATAATGAGCTCAAACATGTATAGCAACTGAAAAAAGGAACAAGCAATATAGCTGTGATAGAATGAGATGAGGCAAAGAAAACCTGAAATAGCAATTTAAGTGGTTAAGCCAAATAGGCCTACATCCACTATGTGTGTGTGTGTGTGTGTGTGCAATCTAATAAATAAGGGAACTAATGTCCATGGCTACAATCACTCAAGGTTTTCTCTCTCTTACAGTCAGCTTCACAGAGTTCTGTTAGGGTTTTCAATATTCGATCCTTTCTCATAAAGAAGATGGAATGTATATATAGGGATTGGGGGGTGTAGTGTACCCCCTAGCATGCAATAAACATGAACATGAGGAGGATCCCAATCATGGAAAGACACTTAACCTTAATGCATGGATCTAATGATGAGGTAATATTCCCTCACGTGAGGGGATGATCTTCTTGCAACGGTTTTCCCCATGTGAGACATTATATGTTGGAGCCTCATATTACTCGTATAGAAGGTGTCATATTATAGAGCGTTGGCTTGGCCGAGTATGATGTATGAAATATAATGAGTGCCCTAATGTAGGAAATAGGTAAATGTGTCCTTTGTTGAGTTTCTCTAGCCGAGTTTGAAGGGTCGAACATCCCATAGTACCGGCTATATAAAAGGATGGGTGATGCTCTTGATGTCCAGGGATTTCAGCTGATACCTTGGCCTGTGCCATAGTCGACGTTGTACATATGCACATACAGTCGACCCCCCTAATCGGGATGAGTCCCACTGACATCTTGTTATCCCTTTTTGAGAAGAGGTGGCTTGGGTATATCAATCACCCCTAGCCCTCTGCCATCTATGTGAAGAGGTGACTGGGGGATACGAGTTAGCAGGGTTCTTTAAAGACTATAGGTGATTGATATGTGTATCAGTTCGGATTGGGTAGCATCTCTTCCATGCCTAAGCTGATGGCTGAGCGTTTTGGGCCTTGTGCCCTAGTTGATGATGCGTATAGGGAATCGCGCCTAATCATTGGGTGGTATTTAAACCACCAAATTAAGTTTTGTCTTCTTCTTCTCGATCTCTAAGTATACTCTCGCCTGTAACTTCGAACCTCCATAGCCAAATGTTGTCAGTTCTCCATAATCTTGCCTTCTAGACCTCGCTCAGGTTCCCTCATCCTCCCAAGGTTCATATTCTTCCAGGTATCCTTCTCTCACTAACTTCGCTTTCCATTTTTAGTTAGGATTTCTTTGCATTTGATTTTTCAACGACTGTTGGGTTTTTCGGTGAGACAGTAGGGTATTTTTTAGGGTTTAAAGTGTTGTTTCTTATTTTCGGAGTCTAGTTTGCAGTGATAGGGGCGGTTTTTGGTGAATTCAGGCGCCAAACCACCATTTTTGGGTTTTTTTTGTGGTCTCCGATCATCTTCTTCGGTAAGTTTCTTACCAGTTCTTCCTCAAGAACGGTTAAGATTCTTGGGTTTGATCTTTTAGTCAATAAAAGTCAACCCTTCTATTTATTTATCCTTACTTTTAATAACACTAAGTGTAGCCTCGTCTTGTTCATGTTAAAATGTTTGTACGAGCTTGCTGAAGAGTTTCCAAACCTTAAGGAGAGGTACTTTTAGGAGATTAGGAAGGTTGAGCTTGAGGACGCCGAGAGAAGAAAGGACGAGGCATTTCCTCTCTGACATATATTTCCACCCTTATTAGATGGTGTCCCTCCTACACCTGTCTAACCAAGTGATCCCATTCATGTATCAGTTTCTTCTAAAGATGAGAGTATGTCAATTTTTTAACCGGCTGACAATATTGACTCTTTTGATGCGTCTATGGACCAATCCTCATATCATGATAAAGGGCCTAAGTTTGATGAGGTTTATTTTCATTCCTCTTCTTCTCAGAGGCCTGAGTCCTCAAATCAATCTGATTACTCCATTGAAGTCGATGAGCCTAATGTTCCCATCCTTCCTCCACTTGATGCCATTCCTTTATCGACCGTAACGAGGGATGAGTTTATGCAACATTTTCCAAGTGGTGACCCCAACCAAGCCTAGGTCGAAGAGTCCGAAAATGATATCAAAGAGAGCGTTCTAGATTTATCCATAGCTGGGTCCTATGAGAGTTCTGTAACCGAGGTCCATTTGTTGACTTGGAGGCATTTGTATGGCATCGGGCCCTCTATTTTAATGAGGAAACCATCTGCGGTCTGCGGACGAGAGAGATTATGACGGTCGATGGGGTGAGTTATGTGTTTATGAGCAGATGTTCAAGGTCATCTTTTGACTACCTATCTACCCTGTTGTACGTGCAATTCTAGCCCGCGTAGGATTTGACCCATCTCAGATTTCTCCCAATGCCTCGAGGGTTATCCTCGGCTTTATCTCTCTTTGAAAGATAGTCCATCAAACTGACCTTCCAGTTGGAATTTTCACGGTTTGTTATACTTTGTCGTCCTCCAAAACTCAACCTGGCTACTATCATCTCATATCCAGGAAATCCTCCAAAAAGGTCTTGCTAGTTACCCGGACTTCAAGTCATGACTGGAAACCACGATATTTCTTTGTCTTGGGAGCTTGGGAATTTGGTCCCATTGAAGCTTATGGTATTTCTGAGCCCAGGGTTCCTCATAGGTGGGCCAAGGTTTCTATATCACCCAAGCTTGATCCGGACTTGAGCCCTGATGCTGTTGAGAAAGTTGAGAATATTAAGGATCAGGGGAACCAAGGTCGTCTTGTGAAATTTGAGCTGTTGATGACACCTTACTACCTGTCTCAGACAGGTTTATGGGTTGACCCTTTAACCAATCTTCGTGAGTGGCTTCTTTTGTGCAACTGTTGTCTCATATTTTTTTAACTTTCCAGTACTAAACTCGTCTTGTTTGGTAGGTCATCCAGATGATGTGTTATATCATCTTTGGGAGATGGTGGATAAAAACTTGACCAAGCTTGTTAGCAAACACGGTAAGGGTGCTAACCCCTCTACTGCTGCTGTCGCTAAGACTACTGCGGGCGATCTCGACTGAGCTACGGAGGCCACGAAGAAGAGGAACAGCCGAGAGGAGGAAATAATTTCCTCTCGTCAGTTAATATAGAGTAGCTCTGATCAGGCCATTCTAATTTTTACAAACGTGGCTCTTACAGTTCGTTTGTCCCAGCTGAAGCTAGATGACGAAAATGTCCTCGATAATCTAAGGAAAGCCTATGGTGTCGGATCTTTAATTTTTGAGGCTGACAAGTGTTTCCTATAAGCCACTGACATCTCCCTTCTCATCGAGTTCTCTATCCACAGGGCCGTTCAGGTACATTTTCAATAGTTTCAGTTAGGAGTTGGCAAGTGTTCTCTCGTACTTTTCTTCATATACTGATTGACTCTTCTCTTGTTGCAGGGCCTTATTTCCCTCTATCGGCTAGGGGACTGGATAAACAAGAAGGTCCCCTTGATCCAAAAGGGTAGAGAAGCCGAGACGACAAAGCAAAGTCTAAAAAAGGAACTTCAGGATTCCCACAAGTCCCTCCAGCTGTCTCATGATGAAGTTGCCAACCTCAAGGCAGAGCATGCCAAAGCTTTGAAGAAGCTCTCCGACGATAAGAATGCCGAGATTGACTCTACAATTAAGGCTTCTATTGATGACTATAAGGAATCGGAGGAGTACAATAATCATGCCTTCGAGTACCTAGAGAGGGGGATCATAACTTCTTATCGATGGGATGCTCTAAGGTAGGCAAAAACTAAGAGCCTAACTTCTCAGGACTTTGTGGGCTCGTACTTCGGCAACCCTCCCATTGATACTTCCCTTGCCGATGTGTATATGCCTAGTGGAGGTGCCGAGGTCGACTTTAATGCCCATAAGTCTCATGATGATGTGTCTGAGTTGGTTGTCGATGCTGAGAGGACCGAGGTTATAGATGCAGTCAAGGTTACAGCTGACGAGTCATCCATTGAAGATGCTGACACTATACTTCAATCGTGCATGCTTTTGTTAAGTTTCTTCCTATCAGGGTGGTCGTCTGTGACCTATTACCCTTTTCCTGATGTAATATGTGAACATTTATCTTATTTTGTTTTGATTAAATCTGGCAAGATAAATATCCTCTTGCTCGAATGTTTACTTGCTTCAATACTTGCTTGTTCGAATATTTGCTTGTTATGTTGTGGTAGTGATGCCGACACCAACTTTTATAATTTGGACTCACCAAATCATGATGTTATGTCATACCCCCTCTCGTTATTTTGAGAGTTTATGGTTTAACATCATCTCATCCATGCACTGTCATCTCGACCGAGAGAGATTTTTCACCAAGTATTCATCAATCACCAAATTAATGATGTTTAAGGTTCGAGATTCACCAAACTAATGATGTTTTATCCCATATTCACCAAGTTAATGATGTTTAAGTAAAGTCACCAAATTAATGATGTTTAAGGTATGAAATTCACCAAACTAATGATGCTTTATCCCATATTCACCAAGTTAATGATGTTTAAGTAATTAACCACACCCAAGTGATTTTTAATTTGGACTCACCAAATTATGGTGTTATGGCATACCCCTTCTCGTAATTTTCAGAGTGCATAGTTGAGCACCCTCTCGTCCATGCACTGTCATCTTGGCCGAGAAGGGGTATGGTTGGACTCACCAAATTATGGTGTTATGCCATACCCTTTAAAGAAAAAATATATAAGATATTAGGGAACTAACCATTTTCAACTCTCATTCATAATAAGCCCTTTTACAACGATTCGTAATGAAAAAACTCTTATACAATCATATATTGGTAATATCTTTTTAAGTGATCGGCATTCCAAGGGTTAGAGAATGGTTCCCCCTCTAAGTTTTCCAGTCGATATGTGATCGGGACCATTTCATCAGTAACCTTGTAAGAACCATGCCAGTTGGCATGAAGCTTGTTTCTTCTTCTGCCAAGTCTTATTCAAAACGAAGTCTCCCACTACTATTGGCCTCGACTTTATCCTCTTGTTATAAAACTTAGCCGTCCTCTGCTGATAGGCTGCCACTCTGATCTCAGCATCCTCTTTTATTTCCTCAATAAGATCTAAGTCAACTTTTCTCTCTTCCAAATTTCTCTCAGGGTCATATGTTTAAACTCTGTGTGTGGGCAAACCAATCTCAGTAGGGACTACTGCCTCTGAGCCGTATGCTAACATAAATGGGGTCTCCCATGTCGGCCTCTTGGATGTCATCCTGTAATCCCATAGCACAGCATGTACCTCTTCAGCCCATTTCCCTTTGGTCACCTCTAATATTTTCTTGATTCCATCAAGAATAGTTCTATTGGTGACCTTAGTCTGATCGTTGGCATGGGGTCGGCCAGGTGGTGAGAAGAACTATTTGATGCCGACCCTTGTACGATATTTTTCTAAGGAAATGTTTTTAAACTGGGTACCATTGTCTGAGATGAGTGTGTTAGGCAAGTCGTACCTACAAATGATGTTCTTCCATATGAACTGAAAGGTTTTCTTTTTCATGATCCTGATCATAGCCTCGGCCTCTACCCACTTTGAAAAGTAGTCTATCACCACAATCAAATATCTGTAGTTTCCCATGGCCCTTGGCAGAGGTCCAATCAAATCAATCCCCGATACTGTAAATGGCCATGCTGAGGTGATAGACGTCAAAGGTTGATGGGGATGATGAGGGATGGTGGAAAATCACTGACATTTGTCGCATTTCTTCACGTATTCGGCCGAGCCTTTCGCCAGGGTTAGACACCAATATCCTTGAGTGACGATTCTCTTTTCCAATGATCAACCCCCAATATAGCTTGAGCAACATCCTTCATGAACATCCTTCAAAATGTAATTCACCTCGGCTGAGTTGACACATGTGAGTAGAGGAAAAATAAACCCCTTCTTGTACAACACGTCCCCTATGATAGAGAACTTAGTGGCCTTGTACCTCAACTTCCTTCCTTCGACCTTAGACTCCAGAAAGCTACCCTCTTTAATATACTGAATAATGGGGTCCATCCAAGATGATCCCAGGTTTAAATTGAAGCAAAATTTTAGCCTTGTGTCATCCTCTTCTATCGTCAGTCGGGGAAGGATTTATATTGGCACTATTCTCTTAATCTCTATCCATGTTGTTGAGGCTAACCTTGCCAAAGCATCGGATCGACTATTATCCAATCGAGGCACCCTTTTGAATTTGATCTCTCCAAAGTCCTTCATCATCTTCTTTACTTTTTCTAGGTATTTTACCATTCTCTCGTCTTTGGCTTAAAAAATTCCTAGTACCTGATTAACCATGAGCTGAGAGTCACTATGGACCAAAAGTTGGCCAACGTTGAGAGATCTAGCAAGGGAGATTCCATCTATTAGAGCCTCATACTCTGGTTTATTATTGGAATCTTTAAAAGTGAACCTCAGTGCATACTCTAGGTCTGTTCTATCTAGAGCCCACATAATCAGACCGATTCCACTTCCATTTTCACAGGATGAACCATCAATGAACAAGTTCCATACTGACCCTTCTGAAAATGGCCCCTCTTCAATAATACCATTCTTGAGCAAAACCTTATCAGTCTCGGATGTTGGATGTCTCGCCATTCTTATTTCGGCCTTCGCTGGCTCGGTGTGGGCTATGGCTAGCTCTTTAAGGTCATCTTCTTTTTTACTATCAGCGTCATCCATGTGAACTCTGCCATAAAGTCTCCTAAGGCCTGCCCCTAGATTGCAATCCTCATCTGGTAGACTATTTCATACTCTCCTAGCTCAATGGCCCAGGTCATCAATCTGCCTGATTTCTTTTTTTTATGGATGACTTGCCTAAGGGGAGAGTCTGTCAAAACAACTATTATGTGGGCCTGAAAATAATGCTTCATATTTATTGAAGCATGGATGAGGGCATAGGCTAGTTTCTCCATCCTGGGATACCTCTACTCAGCCCCTTAGAGGGCCTTGCTGTTGAAATATAGTGGTCTTTGTATAACCCATCATCTCATACTATCGCCGCGCTGATAGCCTACTCAGACACGACTAAGTAAAGATAAATCTTCTCTGCTTGGACGGGACGAGATAGTAAGAGTGGTGAGCCGAGATATGACTTTAGCTCTAAAAAGGCCTTCTCGCATTCTTCATCCCACTCAAAATCTTTTCTAAGAATCTTAAAAAGGGAAGACATTTATCATTGGCACTAGAGACAAACCTGTTTAGATTATCCATTCCTCCGGTGAGCCTCTGAACGTCTTTGATGGTCTTTGGGGTCTTCATCTCTAACATGGCCTTATTTTCTCTAGGTTGGCTTCTATACCTCTCTGATTGATGATAAAACTAAAGAATTTGTTGGCTCCAACTCCAAAAATGCATTTTGTTGGGTTGAGCTTCATCTTGTACTTGTCCATGGTGTTGAAATTTTTTTCAAGGTCGGTTGTGTGGGTTTCAGCCCTGAGATTCTTTGTCAACATATCATCTACATAAACTTCCATAGACTTTTCGATCTGAACTTAAAACATCTTGTTCACTAATCACTAATAGGTAGCCTCGACATTTTTCAAGTCGAAAGGCATAACCTTATAACAATACATTCCCTTATCGGTGATGAAGGTTATTTTCTCTGAGGCGACCAAGTCCATAAAGATTTGATTGTAGCCGGATTATGCGTCCATAAAGCTCATCAATTCATGTTCCACCATAGCATCTACCATCTGATCAATACGAGGGAGAGGGAAACAGTCCTTGGGGAAAAACTTGTTCAAATCAGTGAAGTCCACACGCATTCTCCTCTTTCCATTGGCCTTGGGCACTATGACCGCATTTGAAAACCATTCAGGATAGATGACCTCCCTGATGAACTCAGCCTCTTCTATTTTTTTAACCTCGTCCCTTATAACCTCGTATTTCTCACGGGAGTAAATTCTTCTTCTCTACTTTATCAGCTTAGCACCTTCCTCCACATTGAGTTTATGCCACATTATCTCTAGGTCAATGCTTGGCATATCGGCATGACTCCAAGCATAGATTCTTTGCCTTCTCTTCAGCATCTTGATCAGCTCATCTTTAATCTACGGCCTTAGGAATTTTCCGGCCTGGATAGTTTTTTCCGTCTCCTCCTCATTAAGGATGACGGATTCTACCTCTTCCGCGACCTCCCCTTTCTTGAGCTTTGTCTCATCTCTAGGATCAAGGGTATCAATATTGTAGGTGGTTATTGCTTTCTTGTGTGACTCTCTCTCCTCAGCTGAGTTAAAGTAGCACTCCCACGCCGACTTTTGGTCACCTTGAACTTCTCCTACCCCACAGGGAATCAAAAAATTTATCATTTGGTGGACCGTCGATGGCATGGCTTTAAACACTTTGAGGGAAACCCGTCCCAATATGAGGTTGTAGGCTGAGAAGGTGTTCTCATCCATCATAAAAAATTAATCTTCTTGATGAGCCTTTTTGTCCATTCGACTCCCATTCTAACATCCATTTCATACATCCCCATGGGGTGAACCTTCTATCTACTGAATCCTATCAGAGGATGATGATATGGGACAAGTCGGGCCTTACTGAGTCCTAAGCATTTAAAGCATGGCTAGAAGATAACATCCACAGAGCTTCCCCCATCAACTAAGATTCTTGGTACTTTGCATCCATGTACCCTGGTCATTATAAAAAGTGGGTCGTCATGTTGAGCTAGGATACCCTTAAAGTCTAGCCTCGAAAAGCCGACTATGAGGGTTTCCATATCCACTTTCTTTCTTTTCTCGGTCTTAGAATCAATGGAGGTCGAGTTGACAACCTTGGCCTTAGCTATCGCCTTTGCCTCGGCCACATGAGCTTTTCGATTGGCCACTTCAGAGCTTCCATTTGCAAGGACACCACAAATTATGCTTACCCCAAATGACATCATGTTTAACCTCTTCACTGGAACATCATCATCTTTAGGTGGGAGATCTGGATAATCATTCTCGTCATATGAGGACCCATCCCACCTTACTGGAGCGTCCTCTCTACATATTCCATTTCTCATCTTTCTAAGATCGTCTCGGCCTTGCCCTAAACCATTTTTATCAACATACTTTCTCAATTTTCTTAATTTTAACATTTTTTCGATCTCATCTTTGAGGGCAAAGCATTTATCTATAAGGTGACTATCATCTTGGTGAAATTATAAATAAAGATTTCTATTCCTCTTATGCGGGGATGTCTTTAACTTTTTCAAAAACCTAAAAGACCGGTCATTCTTGATCTCATTTAGAATGTGATCACAACTAACTGTAAGAGGTGTATAGTTTGCGAACTTGTCGACTATCGACCTCTTCTTGCTATCCTTCAAGTTGAACTTCTGACCCTTTCCATCGTGGTGGGCTATTTTTTCTTCATCTTCTTTCGCGGACATTCCTTCCTCTGAGTTCATGACTCTCCCGACCGTAGTCAAGAGTTCAGCCATGGACTTTGGAGGGTCCTCGACCAGCTTCTAAAGTAGCTTTCCTTTTTTAAGGCCTCCTATAAGGGATGTCATCGCTTTACTTTCTTCATAGTCTTCTACTTCCAGCTTTTCTTTGTTAAATCGGGCTATGTACTCTCTCAAAGTCTCGTCCTTCCCCTATTTGATGTACAACAGGTGGTTCGTATGTTTCCTAGGTTTCATCCCAAAGAAAAAGTTGTGGACAAAACTATTGGCCAGTTGCTTAAAGTTTCCTATAGAGTTCTTAAGAAGATAGGTAAACCATACACGATCCTCCCCTGTCAAGGTGTTTGAGAATTCTTAGCATCTCATTTCATCTGATTTTGAATAGATGTCGGAGGCCGATTGATAAATCTCCGTGTGATGCACCGATTTAGTGATCCCGTCATACTTCGATGTTACTACCGGTGGTTTGAACTTGGTTGGGGTGGATTTCTCCATGAATGGGGATCCTTCAGCATATCCCCTTTGCAAGGGGTCTCAGCTTTTTATTATATCCCATATTTTGTTCTCTAATCTCTGTATCGACTCATTCCAAGGCTTGTCTATTGCAACATCGACTTTTATAGGGATAACATCTTCCCCTACCCCTTCATTATCGTTTGGACGAGCTGAACATCCTCTGTTAGGTGGGAGAGCCGAAGGGGCCCTCTTCGAATGCTGAGGTCAGCTTATGACCTCTCTCTTCTCCTTTCGATCTTTTAGAGGTTTGTAGTCGTCTCTCCTCTTATTTTTTCTTGAGCTAGCGGACACTCCTTGACCTGGATAATCGATTCCTTAAATCTCCCTGAGGGCCGAGCCTATCAAAGGTCGACCTTCTAGTTAGCTTACCAAAGGCTGATTTCCTTGGACCATAGTCTCGGATGGGTTTCCGTCCTTAGTCCCCACCTCGTGGAATAAGGAAAATAGTTCCTCTGGATATCTCATGAGGTTCCTAAAATTCTAACTCCCCCTCCTCATCATCAAGGTCATCCCCAACCAAGTCATCATGGATTTCATGACCCTACCTTCCCAGGCATAAAAGACTAGGGTCAACGATGTCTCTCCGTCTTTAGCACGGTGGAAGGTCATTTTTTGGAGCCTGGGGTGGTTCCCTGGCTTGCTGACCTGGTTCACCTTCCCTGGCGGCCGGAGTTACAAACTCTTTTGCTGCGCCGCCTGTCCTGTCCGCGAAATTTTGGCTAAGCATTGCAAATTGGTTTTACATTTGTTGTTGGCTAGCTATGAGGGAGAGAAGCGCCATCGCCACCTCAACCATCTCTGACTAGGGTGGTGCTTGACTAGAACCTGCTCCACCTCCTTGTGCAGGCCCCAGTTGATTCTCAGGTGGAGGAGGTGGTTCCATTGCCAGCGGTGAAAGTTGTTTGAGCTATGAGCTAGAAAAGGATAGCTTAAATGCTCAACAAGATCTCCTTCAATGGTGAAATAAATCCGCAAAAGGGGGAGGATTGGTTCACCACCATAGACTTTGATGAGTATAAGCTTAGAGTAGGGAAGAGATGGCTATCCTTGTTCCCATAGACGGCATCAGACTGATGATTCTCAAAATAGCACCAACAGATCAAAGTGATAATGAGCTCAAACAGGTATAGCAATGTCAAAAAGGAACAAGCAATATAGCTACGAGAGAATGAGATGTAGCAAAGATAAGATGAAACATCAATTTAAGTGGTTCATCCCAATAGGACTACATATATTATGTGTCTGTGTGATCCACGAAATAAGGGTACTAACGACCATGGATACAATTACTCAAGATTTTCTCTTTTAGAATCAGTTTGACAGAGTTCTGCTAGGGTTTTCAATATTTGATCCTTTCTCATGAAGAAGATGGAGTGTATATATAGGGCTTGGGGGGTGTAGTGTACCCCCCATACATGCAATCAACATGCACATGAGAAGGATCTCAATCATGAAGAGACACTTGTCCTTAATGCATGGATATAATGATGAGGTAATATTCCCTCACGTGACGGGATGATCTTTTTGAAGTGATTTTCCCAAAGTGAGACCTTATATGTTGGAGCCTTATATTACTCGTATAGAAGGTGCCATATTGTAAAGCGTAGGCTTGGCCAAGTACGATGTAGACAATATAGCAGGTGACCCAATGTAGTAAATAGGTAAGCATGTCCTTTGTTGAGTTCCTCTGGCTGAGTTTGAAGGGTTGTCCATCCCCTAGTACTGGCTATATAAGAGGACGAGTGATGCTCCTGACGTCTGGGGCTTTCAGCTAATACCTCGGCCTGTGCCGTAGCCGAGGTTGTACATATGCACATGCAGCCGACCCCCTAATCGGGATGAGTCTCGGTGACATCTTGTTAGCCCTTTCTGAGAAGGTCGACTGCGTGATACAGATGGCCTCGTAATCAAACGAGGTCATAATTGTGTATATCAAAAATGTATTTTAGTTTTGAGAAATTTTGGTGGATAATCTCGTTGGAATTTATAGGTATAACCCTCTTTTTATTTGTTTTGGTTTTTTTATATAAAAAAGTATGTGAAATATATCTAATAAAGGGTGGAGTATTAATGTGTATGAGCTAAAGTAAAAGCTAGATTAAGAATTTATGTAACTAATGCAAAAATAAAGAATTTAAAGAGAGAAGGATTTTTGGACCTTCTTTGGAGAATTGAGGCTTGATCTTGATCCTTGATGAGCTCCCTTGAATGTTGAGATGAATGTTGGATGAGGGAGAATGAGACTTTGCTAAATTGGGTACGAAAATGATGGGAATGAAAGATGGAACGGAATTACACACAAGAAAACTTCGTTGATTACAAGAGAATGTTGTTGAGATCACTGATATTGATGGAACTGAGGTTTGCCTTGAGGGTGAGCTCATGCCCTCTATTTTAAGTGTGTATGTGGTGGGTGGGGGTGCCGATCATCATCTCCCTAACCCTTCCAATTGGCAAGTAACCATAGACACACAATCTATAGGCAGGGAAATGGACCTTCCAATCAGTAGTTTCGTATAGATTATTTTTAAAAAATGGTAGTAGAACGCAATCCGTAAATCTACATCATGAACGGGGAATACCATTAGAAAAGTTAATTCATAGACCTTCAAGAGTCCTTTGGGCCTCTCCCGAGTCCAGAAGTTGACTTTAGGTCAAATGGGGTCGAAAGCGCTCATCGGTCTTTTGGATGGGAGTTCGTCAGACGGTAATGGGTCGATTGTGCAAATCGTAAGTCAGAATCGCGCATGACATGGAATGTTGGAAATTTCAAGCGAATTAATTAGACATTCCAATGAGTTTCACTCAGTTTTGAATGTTGAGTTTAGTCAACCGAGGCTCGAAAGCACCCAGTGATTTTTCGGAGTAAAACAAATTGTTCGTCATTATCGTAAGGATGATTCGTGCATGGGATGGACCAACTGAAAGGGTATTCAGTGATATTCAAATATTCATTCATTATCGTTCGAGATGAAGAGTTGAATTTGGACAAATGGAGCCTTGGAGCACCAAGTGGCCTTCAGATCGATTTTTGAGGGAAAACAGATCGTTTATCTGAATAGTTATGTCATTTTGCGCAGGGGTGGAATTTTGGACAGGGGTTTTAGTTCCCTTCTAAGATTCAAAGAGCTTTGTCTTTGAAGATGAAGATGGATGGGGTCAAATCGGTGCCTAGGAGCGCTCAGTGGCTTCTAGATTAATTTTCAATAGTAAAATGGTTTGTTCATCTGAATCGTTATGCCGATTCGTGCACGGGGTGGACAGTTGGAAAGGTGATTCACAGCCGTTTGAAGATTGATTGAGATTTTTCTCTTATGATATAGTTTATCGGAGTTAAACGGGGCCCATGAGTGCCTGATGGCCTCTAGATCAGTACTCGGAATATGACCTAGGGTTTGTAGTGAAGTGGGGAGCTGCAAGGGAGCTAAGGAAAGACTTAGGGGGTCCTAGAATATATTGTCTACACCAACCATTATGTTAAGATATTTGGGTTGATGAAGTCTAAATATTACGATTTAAAAATTTATTAAACAAATAAAATATCATTCTCAGAATGTAAATAAGCAATAGGATATTGATGTAACAAACTAAAGAGTACAACATGGTAATATTGCCAAAGGAATAAACTTAATCATCACACATCCACTAAATATATAATAGGAGTTCGAATTATAAAGTTTAAACATCATAACATCCACCAACAAAACATTAATATAAGTATACATGCCTCAACATCTAATAGATGCTAAATGGAAAATAGTACATACGAAACTCACACAACTGAAAGTAAAAGGAACTACTAAAAACACCTACATCATGTTCTCCTTAAGGAGATGGCTTGGAATTGAAAGAATAAAAAATTTTCCACAATATAATTAGGTAAAAGCTCAACAAGATAATGAAGATACGCAACTCAAAGTAGTCATAAATATAAATGATATATCCACAATTGTCTATCCCATAATAATGTAAACACATATGAAATGAGACCTCATAGTCCGTTATAAATTTCTTTAAGCTCCAAAATTAATTAATCTCTTAATTAATTAAACTGTAATCGCATCCCACCACTTCACCCCGACCACCACCACCACCACGTGATAAGCACACCGTCACCACATCCTCACACCACCATCAATAATGTTACTATATCCAGACTCACCATCAATACCATGGGCCTGCTAGTCACATATGGAGAAACACATAAACAGTCCCTCATCCAGTTCAGTCCTTAATACGGATTAGGGTTACCATCACGAAAAAATAAGGTGTTCTCTCTTGTCACACACCAATAAATATACTAATATTTCACATTATGAATTTTCTTTTAAGTCCTCTATTTTACAAGGTTTGATATTGACCCGTTACACTGCTATACCATTACAATATTCATGTTCTCTCGTGTCAATATATACTCACGATTCATGTTCCAAACCTTTCCACTCTCATCGACCAGATTGGATTACTAGAGCATAATTATTTCTCCTTTTTATTTATTAAATTTCAAATTTGTACAAAACTGTTTTTAAATACGATTTTAAATTTTGTTTTCAGGTGTTTATGAAGATTGATGTGCGTTTGGTAAACTTGTTTTTAAATTTAATTTTGTCAAAAATTTAAAACTAACCAACACAAAATTTGTAAACATCTATATAATGAGTAGGATGTTTTTACTATTCAATAAGATGATAACTTAATCAGGGGTGAGGATTGTTCCAACAAAGAAAGAAATGGAGGGTGAGATCACAATTCATACCTTAAGCCTTACAACTCACCACACTTGATTTTATAATTTATATGACATTTACCATTTTAACCTACTAAAATTTATTTCCCCCCTCATTTTTCATGTAAAATTTCACTATAATTCAAATATAAAGGGTATATTTGTAATACACTAAAAAAGAACATTAACCCATCTGACGATCCCAAACGCATCTATCCTATCTTTCACCCAATAACATACTTTAATCTCGAGCCTCTCAATTTGTAACATTTCCCCACTCTTACACAATGTTGGAGGAGAACAACAAGGGCAGTTTAGGGCTGAGACAAGGTGGAAATGGCATGGGTGTTCATGCTCTTGGTCACTCTTCCTACCCCCTCTCTCTCTCTCTCTCTCTCTCGATTGAAGAACCTCACACTCCCTGTCATTTCTCTCTCACTTAGGCCTCCTAACAAAGTTTGTCACTCTCCCTCCTCCCATTTTTGTTCTTATGATTTCTATTGTTTTATTTTTTGCAGATATTTGACCAAGATGAACATGTAAGGATTTTTTTGTTTCCAAACAAAAAATTAGGCTTCATTTTAGGGTTCTTATATGTAGATCTAAGTAGTTTTAATCATGTATCTTTTTACTAATTTTTTCATTTTTTCCAAATCTAAATAGATATTTTCAAGGCTATTTCTCCATTTGTCAATCAAAGGTATTTGTCCCCCTACTCTCTCTATCTGTAAATCGTATTTGGGGCATTTGGGGTTTACCGACATAAGAGTCTTTTTTTAATTGTTTTGGGGTTTACCAGTATGTTGGTGGGGTGGGGGTTCACATGTTGAGTCATTTTTTCTATTGTTTTGTGCACTTTTATTTTCTTTCATTAGAACATATATGTATGAGGTTTATTGCCTTTTATAATTTTGATTGAGGCTCAATATGTGTTTTCTAATATTTTTTGGGCATATTTCTCTTTTTGTGATATGTATATATATATATATATATTTTTTTTCTCTCACTTCCATCGTCCCTAATTTGAGATTGAATTAGGATGTGTATGGTTTTTATTGTATTTCAGGGTTTTTATGGTTATAAACTGTTTTACTTGTAATTTTCTCTCTTCTAATTATTTGTGTAATTATTGTTCATACAGGTGCTATATAAATGTAAATTTAGTAATTTATTTATTTTTCTTTCTTCCATGTGGGTTTCTCCTTTTTTAATAAGTTGTGATATGTAGTATATTTTATATTTACATTTGTTAGATTCAGTTTTCTTTTGTACCTGAGTTTTTTAACAAACCACAAAGGTCTTCTACTATTCTCTAAGGCCTATATTACTGTATTTTCTTTCAATATTGGAACTAGGAATGCATCCCTTCAGATGGGAATAAAGGATCTTTACAAAAGCTTATCCTGATGATGTGCTCCTTATTTTATAGATTTAATTAGTTAGCTGTAGGTTCTAATCTATAATGGGGTGTAATATTGCAGGGTTGAGTTTTTAGATTTGGAAAATTGCATGGGAGTTAACTTTAACGGCATATGCTATTACCATGGACATCATCAATCACAAGAAATTGTTGAGAATGCGCCGCACTAACCCTACAATTTCCTAATTGTGCAACTTTAGGAAAACTGTAAGCTTTGATTCCCCCATCAAATTTGGTATGTTTTGTGTCGTGGACACATGTCGAATAGAATTTGTTTCAAACGACATAATCTTTAATCGTGCATCCACATATTGAAGTTAACTCAATATGCACTAGACCTCTTAGTCTTTAATTACTTAAGTATGATTTTATTCGAATTTATGTTGAACTGAGTGTGAAATTCGCTATTTCAAGCATATTTTAAGTTTTGTTGCTATTTATATGGCTTTTATTAAGTCTGAACATATATCTTCATATCTATATGCCGGTTGGATTTTCTAGGAGTGAAGATACGACATGGTTAATATGCTTATATGGCTTTGTTAGATAAATTTATTATCGACAGCTATTGATTAGGCATAAATTCTTCACATTTATCCCCTTAATTTCGGTATTTTTATGGTCCTGTGCGGTGTAAATAGCTTGGATTTGTCCCATATTTATGATACTAACCCTTTTTGGCAAGTATTTCGTATCTTGTGTATCTCTTATGTGTTTAACAAGTATTTTTGCAAGTTAGTGCCAAAGAGAACTCAAAACAGTGAAAGAAACCAAGAAATGGGGAGTTGAAGGGAATATGGCAATTTCGCAGCCTTAGTCTGGAGGTACGACCAACTGGAAAGTTGAAGCGCTTTCTATAACAAGAACACTGGAAAAAATGTCACCTCAATACGACCTATGGTGAAGAAATTATGGTCATTTGAAGTTGAGAGGAATGAAGGAAAAAAAGATGTTAGCCCCAAACCAAACTGAAGCTGAGAAAAAAGAATCGATTCGCCCATTTGTCACGCACCAGGACCGTTACAAATTAGTCACGCTTTCCAAGTATGACAAATTGCCAGAGATGGGATTTTTATTTTTTGCTTATCTTTTAGAAAAAAGAGTTTTATATTTTGGGGACTCTTCTAAACGACCTCTATCCTATATATTTAGTCATTAGGACTCTTTTTATTCAGATTTCATTCATGTAAAAGCTCCTAATCAAGCAGGAAAATCTAGGAGAAGAATGTACATATTTTGCACCTTTAATTCAAGAGTTTTTCCGTTTTTTCTTCAATCTTTGATTTCTTCTTGCATGTTCTTGTTTTTCAATCTTGGTAAATTTTATTTCCATCACTTTTATTATTATTTCTCATATTTAATCTCTCTTTCCAAGCAATTAAGAATTCATGAAACGTAGATAACGTAGTTTTCATTAATTTCACCATGTTAGGCTAGGTTTTTAAAGGTTGGGATGCATGATCCCAACCCGCTGTGGTTTGCATGGGTATAAAATTAGTTCTCTAAATTTAATAATTGATTAGCGCGTGTAGTTAATACGACACTGTTTAATTCATCCTTTGCTTACATATTGTGCAGGCTACGATCCCTCATATGTGTCATACTTAGGAGTGTTAAAGACCGGGTTTTAATTCATCATTTGCTTACATACTGTGTGGGCCACGATCCCTCATATATGTAATACTTTAGAGTACTAAAGACCGGGTTTGATCAACTAATTAATTTATGACTAGTTTCGTACTTGGCATACACACTAGGGTTTGGGGGATTGTATTCCCAACTTGTTTTCCCTTCATTCTTATTAAGTCATTCTTAGTTAGTTAATTTGATCACATAGTTAATGCAGTGGTTTAATTTAGTCTGCATTTAGTTAATTAGTTATTTCCCATCTCAATCATCTTTTTGTTTCTTTTTAGAGTCAAGTTAGGGTTAACAGTCTTACCTTTGTCGTCACGTTCACTCGTCCTAGTTCCCTGAGGATTCGATACCCAGACTAGCCACTATACTCTGCAAGAGTGTAGTTAAAGTTTAGTTTTTTTTTTGTATTGTGGTCGGAAGGCGATAATAATGATTAGTGTATTTACACGGACACTTGGTTTCCACCTCGATCAAAATGGCGTCGTTGTCGGGGAATTAGGTAGACTTTAGGTTAGGTTGGTGAATCCAGAATTTGACCTTAAAAATAAAAAAATAAAAAATATGGGTGTCACGTTTTTGAATTGCCCAATCTGAAATGTCTTACTTTAACTCCTTTGGTGGGTTTAATTGTTATGATAATAGTGAGGAGGAGGAGGCACTTAAGACTTATGACCATTGGATCAATATCACTAAAGATGAGTCTTATAAATACAAGCCTAGTGCTAAGGCCATCCAAATTTATCAAAATGAATTGCTTGAAGAAAAAAGACTTGAAAAAGAATATCGGGAAAAAAATCGTTGTTGGGAGCAAGAATTAGATGCATTATTTGAACCCAATAAGGATTTTTATTCTGAGATTTTTGAAGTTGAAGAATTTTTTCAACCAAATGAGGAATTCGAGGTGCTAGAACCAAGGAAGCCTACTTTAAAAGAACTCTTTCTTATTTTCAAAAAGCAATCTGATGACTTTGCTGCTATAGAGTTAAAAATTAGAGCAACTTGCAAGGAGTTTAATGATTATTTAGACTGACTTGCGCTTCACCTAACACTTTTGAGGATGAAATCATTGAGAGTGATCTAAGTTCTTTTGAACCTCAACCTTTTATAAATATTCCAAAACCTATTGAGGTTGAAGATCAATTGTCTCCTTGTGTCCCCACTATTATCGAACCATTAAATGTATCACAAGAACTGGATGAAGGTCTTTAGGACGTTGACCCGATTCTTGAACGAGAATGTTTGTTTGAGATGCTTCATCTTATGGGTTATTCACTTACACATCCACTACCTACCGTTCCAATTGAAAAACATTTGGGAGATGAATTGAATTTTGATTCCCATGAGTTGGTTGTAACTTCTAAAATAGCTAAAACTTTTACCGACGAGGAATCTTTTCTTGAATTGGTTTCCAAAATAGATTTCTTCATTTTTGTGTGCCCCTCTTCCCATAATACTTGAAAAATCTTTGGGAGGTGGTTATATTTCTCTTGGATCTCAATTGTACTTGTCCCACCTAGCATCCAAACCCCCCATCATCCCGTTAAATTTTTTAATTAGTGATGGTTCATTTTTATCATCTCGCACATGCCTTCCGTTGTTCAAATGAAAATTTTATTTTCCGGGAGGCATGCTTTCTAGTGAGGGTACACCATTAATCCCTCAAAGTTAAATTATATTTTTGTTGGACCCTCAAATTTTTCGACTTCTAGTGTATAACTTATTAGAATTTCAAATCGTAGGTTGTACAATAGTTAGCTTATTTTTTTTCTTTAGTTTAGAGTTTTTGTTATTCTTTTTCGTATGCATGGTTCTAACATGTCTTGTAAATTCAATGGACTCGTACTTTTCGGGGATCGCTCCCATTTGGATAATATCTTTCTTTTCCTATCTTTATGTTGTGTTCTTGATTCGCATTGAGGACAATGCAACGTTTAAGTTAGGGGGTGTGGGATATTCTTCCCGTTAATTGTTTAGATTCATTGATTCGATCACATGTTCTTTGCAAGTGTGTGTTTTTTAGAAAATTTCAAAAAAAATGAAAAAGTTTGAAAAGGCCAAAAATATTTTTCTTCAAAATAAATAAAAATTGGAATTTAAAATCTTCAAAAATGAAACATTTTTTTTGTCTCAAGTGGTAAAAATCCAATGTACAAAGGCAAAGGTTGCCAAAGATGGAAATTGAAAGAAAATTGACGACTTTACGAATAAGTGTGGAGATTAACAAATCCGGTGAGATTCGAGCCTTTCATTTTTGTGAGTTTATAAATCAATCCGAGTTAATTGTTAACTCAAAGTTCTTTTCAGCGTTTTAATAAGTCGTTGATGATCTCTATTTTATTGTTTTGATCGGTTATGAAAAACATGTGAGATGTTGTCTCGAAAAGCGCGCTAAAATAACTCTAAACTAAATTAATCTCGAGACGCATATGGTAAGGTAATTAGTAATTTGGGTAATGAAGTAAGCCCTCGTTTGTCTCCCAAAAATATTGGCCAGAAAAAGTCGTGAAAAATTAACCTTTTTGCAACCCGATTTGATCCTAATAATTTTTTCTTTTCGTTTGATAACCCGAAAAACCCAATTAGCCCGAAATTGTGAAAATCTAATAGTCATCAAATAAAGTCCGAAAAGTGCATAAGAAGGGGCAAGAAAAAAAATAGAAAAATGTTCAACAAAAATAGCAAGAAAAAGAAAAATAAGAAAGGAAAAAAATAGAAAAAGGAGAAAAAAATGGGCAAGAGCCCGAAAAAGCACTAACGGACATCATAAGCAAAATTTTCCAATTCCGAAATTCTTAGCCTTTTCCAATTTTACCCAATACACCATATAAACCAAAAAAATAGTCCTAACCGAGTTCGAATTGCGAAATTGATTACCGTGTGGAGAGCTAAGATGCAAAAAGATAATATAAGAGATTAAATGGTGTGAACTAGAGGCTATGTTTCCATTTCCTTAAAACCGTACTCCGATGATGAGATTTTTTTACCGCAAATAGTCCGTCTTTCCGATTGTGTGCATGAACTTGTGTCCATTATTATTTACTCTTATAAATCATGCATATCGAGAGAATAGCCACACTTCTGAGTAATTCGTTTGTGAGTATGTTCGGTGTGATTTTAAAATCAAAGAGAATTTTTTTAAAACATAATGATCAATTGGTGGAAATTAGTAGTTCAATTTTTGGCTTCGCACACACACACTATGACTTGAGACTTGTGAATATAATTTTAAGGTGACCATTTTTTAGGAGTATAAATTGTACAGTTTTTAAGTATTTTGATTTTTCTTCGAGTCAATAACGAATTTTGTGGGTATATTCACTGCGAACCTTCACGAGACACCACTCGTCCTACTAGGGTAACCTAGGGGATTAAAGGCTTATTGCATACGCTTTCCCGCGAAAAAGGTATTCTATCCCAATAAATTTTTTGAAGGGTCCTTAACTGATACTCTCATTATTTTACATTGCTCGGGATGCGCAAAGTTCTAAGTTAGGGGGGTTTGATTAGGAATAAATTCTTCACATTTATCCCCTTAATTTCGATATTTTTATGTTCTCGTGCGGTGTAAATTGCTTGGATTTGTCTCATATTTATGATACTAACCCTTTTTGGAAAGTATTTCGTATTTTGTGTATCTCTTAAGTGTTTTACAGGTATTTCATGCAAGTTAGTGCCAAAGAGAACTCAAAACAGTGAAAGTAGCCAAGAAATGGGGAGTTAAAGGGAATATGGCAATTTTGCAGCCTTAGTCCGGAGGTAGGGCCAACTGGAAAGTTGACGAGCTTTCAATTACAAGAACACTGGAAAAAACATCACCTCAATCCGACCTATGGTGAAGAAATTATGGTCATTTGAAGTTGAGAGGATGAAGGAAAAAAAGTTGTCAGCCCCAAACCGAACCGCAGCTAAGAAAAAAGAACCGATTCACCCATTTGTCACGCACCAGATCCGTTATAAAATTACTCACGCTTTTCAAGTATGACAAATTGCCAGATACGGAATTTTTATTTTGCGCTTATCTTTTAGCCAAAAGAGTTTTATGTTTTGGGGACTCTTCTAAACGACCTCTAGCTTATATATTTAGTCATTAGGACTCTTTTTATTCAGATTTCATTCATGTAAAAGCTCCTAATCAAGGAGGAACATCTAGGAGAAGAATTTACATATTTTGACCTTTCATTCAAGAGTTTTTCCAATTTTTCTTCAATCTTTGATTTCTTCTTGCATGTTCTTGTTCTTCAATCTTGATATCTTTTATTTCCAGCACTTTTATTATTATTTCTCATGTTTAATCTCTCTTTCCAAGCAATTATGAATTCATGCAATGTAGATAATGTAGTTTTCATTTATTTCAACATGTTAGGCTAGATTTTTAAATGTTGGGATGCATGAACCCAACCCGATGTGGTTTGCATGGGTATAAAATTAGTTCTCTAAATTTAATAATTGATTAGCGCGTGTAGTTAATACGACACTCGTTAATTCATCCTCTACTTACATACTATGCGGGATACGATCCCTCATATGTGTAATACTTAGGAGTGTTAAAGACTGGGTTTTAATTCATCCTTTGCTTACATACTGTGCGGGATATGATCCCTCATATATGTAATACTTGGGAGTACTAAAGATAGGGTTTGATCAATTAATTAATTTACGACTAGTTTCATACTTGGCATACATACTAGGGTTTGGGGGATTGTATTCCCAACCTGTTTTCCCTTCATTCTTATTAAGTCATTCTTAGTTAGTTAATTTTGATCACATAGTTAATGCACTCGTTTAATTTAGTCTGAATTTAGTTAATTACTTATTTCCTATCTCAATCATCTTTTTGTTTCTTTTTAGAGTCAAGTTAGGGTTAACAGGCTTATCTTTGTCGTCACGTTCACTCGTCCTAGTTCCCTGAGGATTCGATACCCAGACTAGCCACTATACTCCGCAAGAGTGTAGTTAAAGTTTAGGATTTTTTTGTATTATGGTCGGAAGCCGATAACAACGATTAGCGTATTTACACGGACGCTTGGTTTCCACCTCGATCAGCTATCCCAGTAGAATTATCATTGGACATCATTATTTGGGCAAGACTTATCCAAATACAGAAACCAAAATGAATGTGCGAACTTAATCTTTGTGAATTGTTCTTCAAATTACCAACTTTGCTTAATTAACAAGTTTGCTGAATTTATAATTCATATTATTCTTCAAATTACGAAGTTTACTGAATTTACAATTCTTCAAACCATGTTGACATAATGCATTAGGAGAATTTTTTTTAGATATGTGTTTCAGCATATTTAAGTAGGTACATTTTAACTCATTTGACAATGAAAAATTGTTCTTTTAAACATACTTAAAAGAGCTACAGTACAATTTAACAATATTTTGTTCCATTTTGGGTGTTGATGTAAAAAATTAGATCGTATCTAATTATTCAATCACAGATAAATAAATGAGACCAAGATTTTAAAGTGGTTCAGCCTTATAAGAATGGCCTACATCCACTGTTATGTTATTGCTGATTGTTTGGGAACTCTCCCAATCTGTTGATGTAAAAAATTAGATCGTATCTAATTATTCAATCACAGATAAATAAATGTGACAAAGATTTTAAAGTGGTTTAGCCTTATAAGAATGGCCTACATCCACTGTTATATTATTGTTGATTGTTTGGGAATTCTCGATTACAAGTTCAATCAAGAAATTCCGGTCCCCATTACAATGATGATTGTACAATGTATTTATAGCCCTGAGGCTGTAATGTGAAAGGGTAATGCATTAAATGATGTACATATGAAAGGGTAATACATTCAATGCCCTTTAAGCGTATGCGTCTGAATGATAAGCATTTAATGAACAGTCAAACTGTTGGTTATCCTTCTATTAATGCTTTGTTTGAGGTGAAGCTCGGACTGCCTGAGTTGCTCGGACCGCCTAAGCTTCTTGGTACTCAAAAGTTCCTCGGAGAGTTCTTGTTCCTCGGAGCGTATGAGTTCCTCGGGGAAGCAGTGTTCCTCGTTGTAGTATGGTTCCTCGGAGCGTGTGAGTTCCTCAGAAGTGTTTGTTGTTGCCACATAGATTGCCACGTGTCTTCACTTTATTGAGCCATGTCAGCAGACTAAATTTGGTATCAACAGAAGCCCCCAATGTTTCATAGTTCAAAATTTGAGGAGTGTGGAACATTTTTTTCTTGGAATATGGAAGTTTTAAATGATCCTCCAGATTTTTAGGAGTGTTTCCTTCGTATTTATTTCTCCTTCCAAATTCGTAGAATCAGGCTTTCTGAATTTTTATGCCCGCTTCGATTCTCACGCCCCTTTTCATCTTTTTAGCCGCCGGTAACGTAACCGTCTCTTTTTGTAATCATTACTTTTCCTTTTCCCAAGGTAGAGTATTTAAACGCTGCAGAAAATCCCATCGTCTTCTACTTTTTCAAATTTGTATTTTCGAGTTTTCCATCGTCTCTTTCTCTCCTGTGTATACATCTCTTCCATCGTTCGTTGTCAACATATCCATTCTTTTTCTGTAAGATTTTCTTCCTTCTTCTTTATTTCTTTTATTCATCTTGGTTTACCCTGTTGAATCTCTTGATAAGTTTCGCTCTGATTGTTTTATTCCCTCCTGGGTTGTTCTGGAAGATCTTTCTGAGCCTTATGATTATTTCCGTTTGGCTGAGGGACATTGGTTCCCCAGTCTCTTTGTTGCTGAATGTGGATTTTCTTTTCCACCCAATCCCTTATGTCTGGAATTCTGTCAATACTTTGACGTTGTTCCTGCAAGAATAGCTCCAATACATGGAGAATAGTTAATGGGGTTCATAGATTAAATCAAATCCATGGAACTCGCATAGGAATTCCAGAAATCATGTTTTGTTATAGATGGGCAGTTGGTGATAACACCTTTTATTTAAAAACTAGATTTTTAAATAGGACTTTAGTAGTCAATCTCCCGGATGCCAATAGGGACTATTTTGAGCATGGGGTTGTCATAAAAAATTCGCAACATGCTCCTTTATCTGGAGATGAAGTGGATCAGGGTCCCAGATGCCCTCCCTATGGCAATGGGATAGGTTATTTTTATCTCATTTTATTTATTTTGAAATTATGCTTCCTCTGTGTTTGACAAAATGTACCACTGATATTTTAATGTCTATTTATTTGCAGTTGACAGTAAAAGAAAGTGTCCAAAAGAAGCAGACGTTAATATAAGTCACTTAAAACTTATCTGGAGTTTGCATCAGAGTGTTGCCGACGAGCAAATTAGGCCAGCCTCGTATTTACTGCAGTATAAGAGCTACACATCTTCTTTCACTGCTCGTCCGGTGATAAGCGAAGTAGAACCACTACCAGCTTCTACCAGTTCCTCGCCTGAGTCACACATTCCTTTATGTGAAAGGATGAAGAAGAGAAGACCTCCCACCCTTTTTGAGAAACCTGCCTCTGGTGCTGGAGAGGCAAAAAGAAGTAAGATTGACGTCCCAGGGGAGGGAACAAAGAAAACTGATGCACCTTCCTCGGTTGCCCCTGTTGTGAAGGTTGTCGAGAAGCCCCCGGTGGCTCCGAGCAAGTCTGCTGCTCTAGGAGAAGTGATTGTAATATCACTGACCAAGAGTTCCTCCTTGGTTGAATCTATTCCTGCTCCTCCGAGGAGGCTGAAGAAAAGCTCCTCGGTCAATTTGGCTGACACCATCTCTCAGCCCCCAACTACTGGAACTGGTGTTCCTACTTTTGTTCCTCTGAGCTCTGCCATGAGCTCGATGAAGACTTGGATCATGCCTGAGGTCCAAGGTATCGAAGAAAACCTTTCTCGGGACACTGTTACTACACTAGCAGCTCATCACATTGCTTCTGTAAGTCTTTTTACTTTGAACTTTTCATCTTTCCCTTGATATATCTGTCTCTGACTTGCTTTCATTTTCTTTTTTCAGTTGGTGAGCTGCTTTAACACAATTTTGAAGAAGGATGAAGCTATTAAAGCTTCAAGCTCCTCGTCTGGTGTAGAGGAAGCTTTGATAGGTTTGGGGCAGTCTATGAAAGAGTCTCTCCAGAAATATGCTGATGATAAGGCAACTTGGGAGAAGAAGCTTGCCTCCACCGAGCAGGAGAAAGCTCAAGTTGTTGAAGTCTCCAAAGAGTTAGAGAAGAGAATAAAGGACTTGGAAGGGAAAAATAAAGATCTTGATAAGAAGCTCAAAAATGCTGAGGAGTTTGAAGATAAACTCAAGGTTGCTGAGGAAGAATTAATCCAACTTCGGGAAGTAAGTCGGCAGAAGGAGGAGGTTGAGAATAAATTGAAGACTGCTGAAAACCTTCTGTCCGAGAAGCTTTCCTCGGAGAAGTTGAAGAGAAAATTGGCTGTGAAGAAGTCTTTCAGCGCTGACTGGGACAAGGGGTGGAACAAGGGCTTGACTGCCAAGATGTCTCAAGTAGAATATGGCAGCCTCAAGTACTTTAGGGATGGATGGGTCGCTGCTCTACAGGAGATGAAAGTGGATGAAAATTCCGAACTCTTTCAGTGACATATCCCTGGTCCCCCTCCAACTCCTAAAGATTTAGAAGAGGACGAAGCTGCCTCCGAAGAGTCCTCCATGGTAATGGGAGATCAGGTTTCTCTTCCCCCGACTATCGAGCCTGCTGGCGAGGAACTTCAACTACCTACAACTTCCTCCGAGCAACCTCCAACACTTCCCCAACTACTATCTGCTCCATCCGAGCAACCTACTTCCTCGTCCCAGCCTCCCGAGAAAGTTTTGGGAGACAAGGAAAAGGTGTAGAGTTGTTCGGACTTCTATCTATTTTATTTTTCTTTAATAAATGTAATCCTGAACATGTAACTCTGAATCTTGTACTTCTGACCTTTATGATATAATAAAACTTGAACTTGTGTTTATTGCATACTGTTGTCTCTTCTTCATGCTTTATTGGTGCTTTTATTGATTACTGCTTTTTCTTTCTCTACTAGTTTCTGGCCAGGATGGAATTACTATCTGCTCATGATACCAAGCTGTTGAGGCAATGCAATGATTATTTTAAGGCTGGTCATATGGATCTAAGTGCAGCACAAATTGTCGACATCCTTGGCCAAGATGCTTCGGAATAGGCGGTTGAGGCCTACCAATACTTGAAGACCCTGCTTGATCGTGCAGTGGCCAACAATGTGGCTTATTATGATATGATCGAGGATCTCCAAGGCATTCTTGAAGACCTTCAGCAACAATACAAAGAATCCACTGCCCTTTTGCACGAGGGGTATGAGAAGAAGTATCAGCAACTCAATGCTGATAAGGGGTACGAGAAGCGTTTTGCTGGCTACGATGTGAGGGAGAGAACTCTGAAGGGTGAGGTCGAGGAGTGCAGAAAAATAGCCGAGTTATTAGAGCAAGAGAATAAACACTTGCAAAAAGAGTTGTCTCAATTGAAGTCTGCAGCTTCCACTTCAAACGCCTTGATCCCAGTGACTGATGAGGGATTCTCGTTCTTGGAGGTCGAGAATGCCAACTTGAGGGAAGAGTTGGAAACCTTGAAAAGAGTTGGCCCCTCTACATCTTCTCGTGGATGAGAAAGAGCTCCTCGGGGATGAGCAAGAGGAGCTCGGATTCCTATCGAGGAACAAAGGACTCAATCTGCCTTAGAGAACCAGGCCTTCCAATTAATGGCGAAGAACCAGGCGTTGGCTGAAATGTCAAAGAAGATCAGGGACCTAGAAGAGCAGCATTATACGCAGAAGTCTGTCCTGGAGAATAAGGAATTCTTCATCAAAAATCTTCACGAGCAGCTGGAAAGATTGACATATCAATTCCACAAACAACCCAGGGAGCTCTGGATGGCTGGGTACAACGAGTCTCTTTATCACTTGGACGATCGTATCCAGAATGCCAATAATGAGGGCTACAAGCAAGGATAGTTGAATGCCTTAGGTGTGCTGCAACTCGAACAGGGTCATTACATGTGGGACTACCACAATCCTGGGTTGCTCGACCTACCCGTGCCACCATTCAAACTGGATATGAGTTAGATCCCTTCTCGGGCCATTCCTCGATGCTTGATTTCCAAATATCTCGACGACTATAATCTACATTCAAATGTCGAGATATCTCATCCCGAGCACCTCCTAGATCGACCATCCGTGATGAATATCAGGATGTTAAAAGATTTGAACTTTATAAATTCTCCTGATCCTCCTGCTGGCGAGGAACCTGTTTCAAAAGTAGAGGGGAAAAACCAATAGAATAGGGATATTGATGTAATAAATTTGTATACATTTCATTCTCCGTGTAATTTTTTTTTTGGATTTAATGAAAGACTTTCATTTTTGTTCGCAATCTTAATTGTTGTTGTAATTATAGAATACTTTACATTTGTGCATGTGTGTCTGTTAAAAAGATAATAATATTGTGTTATTTGTTGACCAACTTATTGTCAACCAACTTATTGTCGAGTAGTCACTTGGTTAAAATGATGTTTTGTTTCTCGACCAACTTAGTAATAATTAAAAAGTTACGAGTATCAAAAATTTTACTTGATCACTTTTTTGTATTCATAAAATGTTTCCGACCAACCAAGGTCGGTAAATTTGCTTCTCGACTAACTACAGTTAGTGGGTTTTTATCCCCGACCAGCCATAGTTAGTCGATTTTTCCTCTACGAGGAGCTTTGGCACTTTTTGGAATAATCTTAACTCCCGACCAACTTTAGTTGGCATTTTCGAGAATATATTTTCTTCCTAAACAACATAAGTTGGCATTTTTAGAAATACTTTTATTTCCCGAGGAACATATAGTTTTACTTCCCGTAGGAATACAAGTTTTATTTCCGGGAGGAATACAAGTAGCTTTACTTCCCGGAGGAATATAGGTAGCTTTACTTCCCGGAGGAATATTGGTAGCTTTACTTCCCGGAGGAATATTGGTAGCTTTACTTCCCGGAGGAATATAGGTAGCTTTACTTCTCGGAGGAATATAGGTAGCTTTACTTCCCGGAGGAATATAGGTAGCTTTACTTCCTGGAGGAATATAGGTTTCTCGACCAACCTTAGTTGGCATTTTCGAGAAAAATTTGAGTAGTCTGAGTTTTACCGAGAGCTTTGCCGAGTTTTGAGTAGTGAGTAGCACTAGTATTCCCCGAAAAACTTTCAATAAAAAGAGAGAATTCGGCAGAATATCTTCATTTTATTCATCACTGATAATACTTGCATAGGTGCTCTGCGTTCCATGCATTTTTAAACTCCTCCCCTTCTAAAGTTGATATTCGGTAATTTCCTGGTCGAACAACTTCTGTAACTCGGTATGGTCCATGCCAGTTTGCCTCCACTTTGTTGTGCTTTTGAATCACTTTCTTCAGCACATAGTCTCCTTCTTTCAGGTCGCACTTATTCACTCTCTTGTTGTAGAACAAAGTTGTTCGCTGCTGGTAAGCAGCATTTCTAATGGCTGCTTCTTCTCTGACTTCCTCGAGCATGTCTAAATCCAACCTTCTCATTAAGTCGCTGACAGGGGAATTGAAATTTAGTACCCTGTGTGTCGGGAGGCCCAACTCGGCAGGTATAACAGCTTCACTTCCAAACGCTAGCATATATGGAGATTCCCCTGTTGCTACTCGGGGAGTAGTTCGATAAGCCCACAGTACTGATTGTAACTCGTTGATCCAATTTGCTTTCGCATCGTCCAGTCTTTTCTTCAAACCATTCAGCAGCGTTCTGTTTGTCACTTCAGTTTGTCCATTGCTTTGAGGATGGCCTGGTGCTGAGTGGATCTTCAAAATGTTTGACTGATGACAATAGGCAGCAAACTCCTCGTTATCAAATTGTGTTCCATGGTCTGTGATGAAAGCATGAGGAAGACCATATCGACAAATGATGTTCTTCCAAACAAATTTGTACACCTTGTCGTACGTCATATCAATGAGAGGCTCAGCTTCAACCCACTTAGTAAAATAATCCACTACGACGACGAGGTATTTGAATCTTCTTCTGGTCGTTGGCAATGGCCCGACCAAATCTATTCCCTACATGGCAAATGGCCAAGGGGAAGTTATGGGTGTCAACAATGCTTGTCGAGTTCTTCGGATGGAGGAAAAGCGCTGGCACTTGTCACATTTCTTGGCATAGGCTATACAATCAGCCCTCATCGTCGGCCAGTAGTATCCCTGCGTCATCACCCTTTGCAAAAGCGTTCGACCTGCTACATGGGCACCACAAGACCCTTCATGGATCTCTTCAATTAAATCTTTCACCTCGGTGGGATGCACACATCTCTGCAAACCTGCCATAATTCCTCGTCTATATAGAATACCGTTAGTTAATACATACCGAGCAGCTTTAAACCTCAATTTCTTGGCTGCGAGCTTATCAGTTGGTAATTCTCCCTCCTCAATATATGCCCTGATGGGATCCATCCAAGATGGTCCTAAATCAAGGGTAATAAGGTTCATCGTCAGATCTTCATCTATACTCCGACCAACTAAAACTTTAATTGGGATTGTTCTCCGGAGCTCGGTACGAGTAACTGAGGCTAATCGAGCTAGAGCGTCTACTCTCGCATTCTCCATTCTCGATATTCTGACCAGCTGAATAGCAGTAAATTCTGACACCAGCTCCTTTGCCTTTGCATGATATCTGATCATTAATTCTCCTTTGACTGCATATACTCCCATCATTTGGTTTACGATCAATTGAGAATCACTGAAAACAATAACCTGCTGCGCTTCCATAATTTTTTCCAAACTAAGACCTGCAATCATGGCCTCATACTCAGCCTCATTATTGGAAGCTTTGAATTGGAAACGTACGGCGTATTCCATGTCGAACTCATCCGGAGTGTTCAAAACTATCCCCGCGCCGCATCCTGTAGTGCAAGATAAGCCATCTACATAGAGCCTCCATATAGGTAACTCGGCTTCAAATTTTTGATCTGTCAGAGTTCCTCGGTGAAATATTTGTTGCTTCCTTTCATCTTCCCCTGATATTTCTCGCTCTTCGTCAATCATCTTTTCTTTCCCTTTTACCAACCGGAGTTGGTCTGAGCTCGAATTTGATGATCCTATAACATCCACTTGCCCTTTTACCAACCGGAGTTGGTCTGAGCTTGTGTTTGATGATCCTGTAACATCCACAGGTTGATCAACGAGCAACTTTTGCTCCTCGAGGGTATCAGGATAGGTGAACTCTGCTATAAAATCCGCTACAGCTTGCCCTTTAAGCGATGATCTGGGTTCATAAACTATATCATATTCACCGAGCACTATTGCCAAGTACATCAATCTCCCTGATTTTTCTGGTTTATGAAGGGCTTGCCTCAACGGCATATCAGTATATACGACTATAGTATGAGCCTGGAAGTATGGCCTCATTCTCCTACTCGCCTCAATCAGCGCCAGTGCTAACTTTTCCAGTCTTGGATATCTGATCTCTGCTCCTCGGAAGGCCTTACTTGTGTAGTAGATTGGTTTTTGTACTCCATTCTCCACTCTTATCAACGCCGAGCTAACTGCATTCTCCAATACTGCTAGATACAAGTACAATTTTTCTCCCATCACTAGCCTGGATAACAGTGGAGGTGCTCCCAAGTATTTCTTCAAGTCTTGAAAAGCCTTTTCACATTCATCATTCCACTCAAAAGTCTTTCGGAGTGTCTTGAAGAATGGGAGACATCGATCAGTTGCTCGTGATACAAATATGTTGAGTGCTGCTACTCGTCCTGTGAGACTCTGTACTTCCTTCTTCGTCGTTGGAGATCGCAGCCCTAATAGAGCTTTGATCTTTTCAGGATTTGTTTCAATGCCTCGTTGATTGACAATGTACCCGAGGAACATGCCCTCTCGTACTCCAAATATGCACTTTTTCGGGTTCAGATTCATTTGGTATTTATCCAGTTGATCAAAAGTCTGACTTAAGTCAACTAGATGATCAACAACTTTCTTGCTCTTTGTCAGCATATCGTCAACATAGACTTCCATATTGCAACTGATTTGTTCAGCAAAGACCTTGTTCATCAGCCGCTGATATGTCGCACCTGCATTTTTCAAACCAAAAGGCATAACATTATAACAATAAGTTCCCCTAGGGGTAATGAAAGAAGTACTCTCCCTATCTTCAGGTTTCATTTTAATCTGATTATAACCAGAATAAGCATCCATGAAGCTCAGCAGCTCGTGTCCCGAGGTAGCATCGACCAATTGATCAATTCGGGGCAATGGAAAGTGATCCTTTGGGCATGCTTTGTTGAGGTCGGTGAAGTCTACACACATCCTCCACTTGTTGTTTCTCTTCTTTACCATCACCACATTGGCTAACCAGTCTGGATA
This sequence comes from Sambucus nigra, assembly GCA_949130495.1. NCBI lineage: Eukaryota > Viridiplantae > Streptophyta > Magnoliopsida > Dipsacales > Adoxaceae > Sambucus > Sambucus nigra. The sequence continues at coordinate 224,478,020 of OX422218.1, forward strand.
TTTAACATCTTCAATGAAGTAAGCTTTCTGGAGCTTCTCGACTTCCTCCTGTATAGCTTGATTCTTCTCGGGGCTGAACACTCTTCTTCTCTGCTTTATTGGCTTGATCTCCTTATTCACATTGAGTTCGTGACATAAGAAATTTGGATCTATTCCAGGCATATCTTCATGACTCCACGCAAAAGTTTTCTTTCTGCTTCTTAGGAAAGTTATCAATTCCTATTTTAGTGATGCTTCCAACAACGAACCTACTTGAGTAGTTTTCTCAGGGTGCTCGTCGTCTAGAATGATGTTTTCAGTAGCTTCCACCACTTGACCCTTCACGAGTTGAGACTCATCTCTAGGATCCAATGTTTCAATTTCTGCACCTTCATCCACTTGATAGGTAGTAGTCTTTTTCCTTGATTCCTCCAGTTCTTCTTTCTCGGCGAATGAATAATAGCATTCCCGAGCTACTTTCTGATCACCTTTCACAACTCCTACTCCAAAATTTGTTGGAAATTTTAGGCATTGATGTAATGTAGATGGTACAGCCTCGAACTTCTTCAATCCTACTCTTCCCATGATGATATTGTATGATGATTGAACATTCTTATCCATCACGAAGAAACGTATTCTTTCTGTTCGACAAGCAGGCCACGTACCAATGAATATATCCAACTTGATCGTCCCAAGTGGAAATACTTTCTCGCCAGCAAAACCGATGAGGGGTCTATGATAAGGCTCCAATTGAGATAGCTTTAGATTTAAACTATCGAAGCACGAGTAGAACATGATGTCTGCCGAGCTACCATTGTCGACTAGTACTCTTGAAATTATTACTTCCTTCATTCTCATCTTGATCACCAATGGGTCATCATGAGGATATAGAACACCTGCAAGGTCATTCTTTGAGAAACCAATGACCAATTTCTCTTTGTTCACCTTTCTCGGGAGATCCTCCTCAGCTAAATTTATTTGTTGAATGTACGATCAATCTTGAGCCTCACAAAGGTAAGCTTTTCTCTCTGCAGTAAGGTCTCCTCCTCCTGCATCTCCACCTGTTATAACATTACAGTCAAATGACCCAAAATGTATTGAAAATACCTCTTGTTCTGGCTGCCTTGGTCTCTTGGGAAGATCGGGGTCGTCTTCGGGATCAACTTCATGGTTTCTTTTCTTGTTCTCCTCTGCTTGACGAGGAGATCTAGACCTCTCCCTTATTCGGTCGTTGTTACTTCTTTTGCTTCCACGATCAACATACTTTGCCAGCTTTCCTCGTCTGATGAGTGTTTCAATCTCATTCTGAAGAGCTATGCAATTTTTGGTCATGTGGCCATGATCTTTATGAAACTCGCAATACTTTGCCTTATTCCTCTTGTCAGGGTCTGCCTTCATTTTCTCTGGCCAGTTTAATTCCTTGTTGTTCTTGATTTCTTCTAGAACATGGTTGATATTCTTCTTCAAAGGAGTACAATTATCATATTTCTTCATTACGTCCCATACCGACCTAGTTTTTGAATGTTTGTCATTACCATTGTTCTTATGCTCTTTCTTCTTAGCTTTATCACCTTCCACCTTGGTTTCTTTGGCATCTATGTTCTTCTTCGCAGCCATAGCCTCCTCGGTATTCATAATCTTGGATGCTTTTCCCATCAGATCTGACATGGTTCTAGGTGGATCTTTGGCCAAAGTGTAGTACAACTTGTTTAGTAGTAGTCCACTCATCAAGGCGGTAATCGTTGTCTTCTCCTCATAATCAATGACTTCAAGTTTCTCGTTATTAAAACGAGTTATATAATCTCTGGTGCTCTCACCAGCTTTTTGTCTAACACTTAAAAAAATGTGCTACTCGTTTAACTGGCTTTGCCCCAAAATAGAAATTCCCAATGAATAACTCGGCCAGTTGAAGAAAAGTTGAGAACTTACCCCGAGGAAGATTATTATACCATATTTGAGCATATCCGGTAAGAGTTGCCGAGAATGCCCTACATCTCATCTCATCTGGAACAGCATAGATGTCGGCTGCAGCATGGTATTATTCTATATGAAGGACAGGGTCAGTCTTTCCATCATATTTGGGGGTCACAACAGGTGCTTCGAATTTTGATGGTGTTGGAAAATCTACAATGGCCTGGAGAAAAGGTGTTCCTCGAACAAAGGTTCATTGTAGAGGATTCTTAGCTTTAACCATTTCCCCCAATCTATCCTCCAGCCTTTGAATAGAGCCTTTTCATGCATCATTTCCTTCCTCGAGCATGTTGGTTCGAGCAACTGATCACGTTGAGTTGGCTTCCTGGGATCTATCTTGACGAGAAACTGGTTGCGACTGGGCAGATCCTTCCCTAAAGTCTGATGGTCGTCGAAAACTCCTCGATGGGGCTCTAGGAGGACTTTTGCTCCTCGTAGGACCTAATCGATCGAAAGGTGATGTCCTGCTTAACCTTTCTAGCGCACTGGTCCTTTCTGGAGAGAGAGTGACACGTTGTTCAGTATCTGTGGCTCGCACTGACGAAGTTCGTCCAGGTTGATAAGAAAAATCTTCAGACTCCTCATTGCGATATAAATTGGTACGCCTAGTACGCGAAGAAGGCGTACGGGTATTTCTTTGAATACTTCGTAGTTCTGAATGGGTTAATGCACCGCCATGGAGAGTTTATATGAGTTGTCGCATAGTTTCTAGCATGACGATCTGGCCCTGAGCCAGATTCTTCATTATTCCAGCCAGATCTGGAATATTTGGCGGAGCAGATGGATTTGGAGGGCTTCCAACGTTTCGATTGCTGGATTCTGGAATATCAGCCATTTGTGATGAATTATTTTTTATGAAAAACGATATTACCAGTCGTTTCCCACAGACGGCGCCAATCTGTTGATGTAAAAAATTAGATCGTATGTAATTATTCAATCATAGATAAATAAATGAGACAAAGATTTTAAAGTGGTTCAGCCTTATAAGAATGGCCTACATCCACTGTTATGTTATTGCAGATTATTTGGGAATTCTCCCAATCTGTTGATGTAAAAAGTTAAATCGTATCTAATTATTCAATCACAGATAAATAAATGAGACAAAGATTTTAAAGTGGTTCAGCCTTATAAGAATGGCCTACATCCACTGTTATGTTATTGCTGATTGTTTGGGAATTCTCGATTACAAGTTCAATCAAGATATTCCAGTCCCTATTACAATGAGGACTGTATAATGTATTTATAGCCCTGAGGATGTAATGTGAAAGGGTAATGCATTAAATGATGTACATATGAAAGGGTAATACATTCAATGCCCTTTAAGCGTATGCATTTGAATGATAAGCATTTAATGAACAGTTAAACTGTTGGTTATCCTGCTATTAATGCTCTGTTCGAGGTGCAGCTCGGACCGCCTGAGTTGCTCGGACCGCCTAAGCTTCTTGGTACTCAAAAGGTCCTCGGAGAGTTCTTATTCCTCGGAGCGTATGAGTTCCTCGGGGAAGCAGTGTTCCTCGTTGTAGTATGGTTCCTTGGAGCGTGTGAGTTCCTCGGAAGTGTTTGTTGTTGCCACGTAGATTGCCACGTGTCTTCACTTTATTGAGCCATGTCAGCAGACTAAATTTGGTATCAACATTGGGTTTTATTTTTATTTACATTTATATATTACGACCTTATTTGTTATAACCATTTTTTTGTTTTTACAGGTATTATCTTTATTTTTACAGATTGAAGATCAGGGTGTAAATGGCAAATTGTTCATCTTCCAATCCAATTCTCTGTGCTTCCTTTATTTAGGATAATAGTTGCCTTGCAGTTGGAACGAGGGATGGGATCAAAATATTCGATACTAATACAGGCAGTCTCCTTTATGAACTAGATGTTGGAGCATTCATTATCGTTGAAATGCTTTCAGCACAAATCTTATTGCCATTGTTGGAGCTGAAGAACAACCAACTTTATTCCACGGCATCCATCTTTGCCATTGTTGGAGCTCTCTTAAATTCACACAGTTCACCTACTTCTCTTTTATTTTTTGATGATATGGGTGACCACTGTGACCAATTATGACAATGGTCGACCATCGAAAATTGCATTACTCTCACTCTCCCTCTCATTGTGCATGAGATTGAGTTAAAGTTCCCATCTTTTTCGAATGGAGAATGTCTCTAAAAGGTGATTTTTTTTTAAATTATATATTTTAAGGTATTTTGTCTTCCTTTTTTCCTTTTGTCTATACTCAGTCCAAAGAGTTATGAAGATCAGGTGGCTAATCTAATAATTTGATTTATTACAGGTGTATTTTAATTAGTAGTGAACTCTGTTATAGCAGTTATAGCATTTATAGCAACAGTTATAGAAGCAGTTATCCAAGGTCATTGCAACAATTATCCAAGGTCAATCATCTGTTATCCAAGGTTATTCAAGGTCAATGCTTTAAACAAGGTCATTGCAGCAATTATAGACATTATACCAAAGGAGTTCACACAAAGTCATTCCAGTAGTTATAACATGATACACTGAAAGGAACTGAAAGAAACTTGACATCAAATGCAAGTAGCTACAGACCAGCTGAACCTTTAGTATCATGATGAAATTGGATTATACCCTTTATCCCCCGTGTTCTGGTTTGTCCGCAAAATGGTCCAAAAACATCAAAGAATACATGATAGAAAAGCTTGGCATAGAGGAGATTAAAGTTCCTGAAATGTATGTTCAACTTTACAAGGATTATGGGACAACAATGGCTGGCCTTAGGGCCATCGGCTATGAATTTGATTACGACGACTGCCATAGTTTTGTACATGGGAGATTACCACATGGGAACCTGAAACTAGACCTTAGTCTAAGAAGTGTAAAAAGTCTTGACCTGAATATTTCACTTGTACATTATTTTTTTTAGATCTAAACTTGGGGTTCTCTAACATCTCCACACTTTTGCTCAATGGATATTAAGTTCCCAGCGTCGTTACGGTCATACTCACAAACTTCCTCAATTGGGCTAATAAAAGGTATGATTTTAAGTTTCTTTTATTTTCATACATGCTTTGATAAACAAAGTGTCTCGGAGGTCACTCTTGAACCTCTTTTTAAAAAGGTACTTCGATTTTTAAGATTTTTTGTAACCAATGCTGCCTTCAATTACTTACTTTTATTTTTGTAACCAAATTGTTCATAAATTTGTAGCCTCTTATTATTTAATTGGTGGTGATTTGGGTTCTTCATTGTAGTAAATAAGTTTCTATTCCTGAGCATCGCTTTGTTCATAAGTGTCATGGGAGTCGGGAACATTTTTATTGGATTTCATATGACTATGTTACTATTGTTGTTATTCCCTATTTTATTTTTTACTGGGGGTACTAATGTTGTTATTCCCTATTTGATTTTTATACTGTGTTGTTTTGTGGAAACCCAGTATTAGGGGGTTCACCCATTCATGATATATTTCTGTGATTTTTAAAATCATTTTTAGAGGTTCTCTTTTCATAGATTTACAAGTGAGGGTTATATGTTAGATTATAAATGGATTATTGGGAAGGAAGAAGTGAGGACTGATTTTCATATTTGATTTTTGAAGCGAGTAGAAGGGTTTTGGGTTTGATTGGTCTTGAATTCTTTATACTCTCAATTATGTGTTTTATTTTTAGTACATGTACATATTGTCTAATACAACTTATGCCCATTTCCTACAGTGTTTCATATAGTTGTTGGTTGGGGTCAATGTTATTCATCTGTTGCAGTTAATTTACCATATGGAGGGGTTTAAAAGCTTCAGAAAATGGATTCGCAAGAAGTTCTTTAAATTTATACATTTTGCTAATACTCGATTATTTTAATTTTTGTGTAAGTTTACTATTTGAATCTTAAGTTTTTTGTCCATGACCTGGGGATGTAGGAAGTTGAATCTTAAGTTCAGATTTGTTTTTGAGATACCATTGACACTAGATTCATACCGACTATTCTTACATGTACCATTTGGTACTAACTATTCTTATGCTAACTGTATAATTTTATATTTCTCTAAATACATTTGCTACTTGAAATTCTTCATCTTATTAAGTAGTATTGGTGGTTCAAATATGTGAAGCACTTTAGCATGTAAAGGACCTTAGCATCTAGCATAATTGGACTTTTCGTGATGGTTGGAGCCTACTTTCCTATGCTGCGTGGATCAGATATTAGAGGCAACATCGTGGTGAGTGAGATCCGTCACGATGCTAATTTTGCTCGACAACAGTTATAACTTAGGACTAAATCTTCCACCTGATGGTGCCCTTGGAACAGTAGATACCTGCTTGCTAGATTGGAGGTCCAACGTGCAGCAAAACTTGGGCGACAACACCTTATTCTATCTGCTCCCAGTGTCTAGACAGACCATCGTTGGCACCAAGCCTATCGTTTCCCTTTTGGCCCAACTCCGCCATAAGTCGACATCAGTGCACCCTGGCCAGATCACATATCATCGAGAGAATCACGACCGAATGCTTTGTTTTGTACCAAGTGATCAACAAGGACGCAGTCAACTTTTATTGGAACTGGAACTGAAAGCAAATGATCAAGGAAAAATCTTGATAATTGTTATACACCGGTTTTTACTTCTCAAAATTATATGCGTGCCTACAGGGACTGAATTGGAACTGAACATGTGCGTTGTATGTGGTGTGGGAGGAGGGCAAATGTCGATTATTGTTAATACCTACTCTCGCAACTATACATATAGTATTATTTGTTTTTTAAGTATACTTCAAAAAACTATGGTTTAATTGATACTCTTTGTGCTGAAGATATTATTAGTTTATGGGATCTTTATTATTTAGCTCCACACGGAATGATTTATTACATTCGATTTTTTACCTATTCTGATTGCGTCATGTGATAGTTGATTCAACTTCGTGTATAAGTTGTTGGAGTAATATGCCCATTTTTTTTAAAATTACACTTTTTGTCGGGGAATGAAATTTTGTCGTTTTTGTAGTTGCATACTTTGGAATTTTTTTGTTGCTTTGTGATTACGTATTTTGAAATTCTACGCCGTGCCTTCAGGCACAGGCATTCCGCTAGTACACACACACACACACACACATATATATATATATGTGTGTGTGTGTGTGTGTGTGTGTGTGTGTCTGTGTTATGATATTACATGTATAATCCACAATAATATTATATACATAATTGAATTGATATTATTATTTAATACATATGTACTATATGTATATTTTATAATATTACATACATTTATAAAACTATATATAAGTATCATATATGCATTGACAATATCATTTAACGTATAGATATTAGTATACTATATAATTTTATAATACATACATATACATAATTTTATTTATTATAATTACACACATATTAATGTTTTGTATATGTATGTTACATGTCAATGTATAAATGCAAAAAAAAATATAAAATTAATGGTTCTGAGTTGAAAAATAATAAACATAATTTAGAAAATTGCATTTTTCTTCTTTTTTTTTCTTCTGAAAATAGGATTGTAACATAGAAAATATTATAATTTAGTATTTCTAAATAGGTGTGACAAATGCAAGTTCTTGATAGAAATGTATTTAAATAGAGAAAACAACATTATAATTCATAACCAAATAGGCCCATATTTCATATTTCTTTATTGCACTCAAATTTGAACTATTGAAGGATACTATTCCCAAAGTGATTTAATGAATTCAACGATACTAGAAAATTTAAACATTGCTTAAACCAACAAGAAATAATCCCCACTATAGCATGTTAATGGGTACGAGTACTTATCCATTCTCTATTAAACAATGAGAGTGTGCCTCTCGATGGTAACTACCCAAATAAAAAATCATTATCCTAATTTGTAAAAAAAGGAAGATTAATTTATTATTTCAAATGGGTAAAACAATCCTAAAGTATATGTGAAAAAATGTTTTACTAAGTTTAGAATCCAAATTTTATCTTCTTTAATATAATATAATGACTCTAAAAATGCAAAAGTAAAGCGATATCATAAGACAGGATGTACGAGGGAGAACCTTAGGCGAAAATGAATGACAAATGTAATATGGTTGAGTTTTACAAAAGAAAATTATAAGAAATTTACACAACTATTACTACATACTATTTCACACTATTTTTTTGAAGAAATCGTTGATGACTAAAGCACGCTACACAGCCGTCATCGATTTTGGTCCGCGACCAATGTTTTCAAGTCCTCTTAGCCAGAGTCTTCTTTAAAGTTGAATCGACTTTTTGTTCCAAGGTTGGAACCTTCAATCAACTCCAAAAGATACACTTAGGATGAGTGAGGGAATCCTATTGTTTGGGTTAGTGTATGAAAGTGTAATGGTACTTTAAATCATATAAAATATTTTCCAAGCCTTTGTAGAGAAAACACATACTCATGAATAAAATTTTTCGTTTAAAAATATTTCAACAAAAAGGATGAGTGTACAAATTTTCTCTAAAGTTTTCTGAAAGATAAGATAGTTAAGGTTTCAAATTAAATCCACCTATGTAAGAAGTGAAGGGTTGAGAGTGGTTCCCACCAAAGACACAAGAATCCCAAACCCTCACCCACGATCTCAGTTTGTAGCTTCCTCCTTCTCACTCATTCGCCTCCCTCTCCCTCTCTCTCTCTCTCTCTCTCTCTCTCTCTCTCTCTCCCCCTCTCTCTATATGTATGTGTGTGTGTGTTTACTCCACACGGTACAATTTTGTGGTATGTTTTTTACTTCATATTTGTTTTCTTATTCTGTATCGCATACACCACCATTGATAAGAAATTTTTTTTCTTTCATCTTAATTTTAGTTTTTTGGGTTTTTGAATATCAGAAATTAGTTTATTTTCTACACTTTGTAACTGTTTTTGCAGATCTAGCTGGGTACATATATTTGCTAATTTCATCCATGGTTTCAGGTAGACTCTTTGTTCTCCTTCACTATATTTTCTTTGTCCTTTTTTGCATCTAATTTTGTTAGTCTTGTAGTGTTAAATGTTTTAGTTTAAATTTATATTGGGAGAATTTATGATTTTTTAGGATTCTCATATTAGCTTTTTAGCATTTTTTTTTGCAAATCTAACGACTCATATCACTACACCAAAAAAGTTAAATTATCACCTTTTAGCCGGCCAGTCTTGTCATGGTCATTGACCATGACAAAAAACACCCATTTTTTGTCACGGTCAATGACCGTGATAAGTCCGTGACAAAGGCTTGTCACGATCATTGACCGTGACAACCTTATAAAGTTGTCATGATCAAAGACCGTGACAGGTCTGTGATAACTTTGTCCCTTTCCCCCTTCTTTTTTCCCGCCGTTTTCACTTCCCTCCATTTTTCTCTCTCTAAGTGACTGCTCTCTCTCTCTCTCTCTCTCTCTCTCTCTCTCTCTCTCTATGATTTCAGGTTAGTTTTTTTCTCTCTTTCTCTTTCCTTTATATATATGTGGGGGGGGGGGGGGGAAGGGGGAGAGGGGGTGCGTGGGCAGTGTGTGTGTGTATGTGTGGTGGGGGGAAGGGGGGGCAGTGGGGGTTCGTGGGGGGAGGGGGGGGAGGGGGGTTTCAAATTGGTTTTAGGAATTATAAATATTGATTGGATATTTTTATTTTTAGTTTAGAACTTGAAATTAATTGTTAATGTTGATTGGGTGACGTTAGTTGGGATTGAAATTAATAGGTATTGTTAATATATATTGAATCTTATTATATATTCTTACTTAGGTTTGAAATTGGTTAGAAATTGTTAATGTTGAATTAATTGAGTAGATGAATTAGAAGGAGTACGGGATACACATTTGTTGATTTGTTGTTGCTATTGGATTATATTGGACGGATGTGGTTGGATATGGAAGTTAGTTGTTTAATTTTTTTTAATCCTCAATTTAATTCACACTAATAAATCGTTAAATAATTATACTGTCTTAATTTATTGGGTTGGGCATGACAACTGGATTATTGTAAAAATGGGGGGAGGGGGAGTTTTCAACTTTTTTCTAAAATTACTTTGTGTCACGACCCATTCAAGAGTGGCACAACCACGGGCTTTTGATAATTAAATGAAACATACTTGAAATTACACATAGCGCACATAGACACTAGCTTAATAGTTCTTATGTGTACGCATTCAATAACCCATAGACCCGTTCGAGAGTCAATATCCCTGTAATGAGATCTCTCGAATTGTCCCGTTTGGACAGTTTGGGACGGCATAGTATCTGTATAATAATATTCTTAGTGGCTTAAACTTGTTAATTTTGGAGGAAGTTTTACAGTCGTATCTTAATGTTCTCTGCGTACATACTTGATGCTGCGATATTAAGTGTTATTTCAATTGTCAACTAAAATAACACTCACACTTGTGAATCTACGTCGTGCACTTGGAGAACTATGGGGATATGCTGTCGAATTTTCCTCAAATTGGAACAATGTGCATGAGCTGTTAAGTATATTACAGAAATATGCGATTTTGAATTGGATAGGACCACTCACCCGTTATGGGAAATGGAGGAAATACGAATTAATATTATAAATTGAATTTGAATTTGAATCTGAAATTTAAAAATCAAATATAAATAAGACATAATTAAATGAAACATAATATAAATTTTATACAACAAGTAATAGTAGATTGTTTATACTAATGGGAACTAAATGTTCACACTTTTGTTTATACTAATCCACGAATATACGCTTCTGACCTATAATAGGTGATTGTTTGGAGTAGCTAGGATAGGATATCCTAAATACAAAGAGTGGGTGGGTGAGACAAATATATTAGGGGATGTGTTTCGTAGAGGTGCTAATGAATTTGTGAAATACGCAAATATATGTCATAATGATGAAGAGTTTCGTGTCCGTGTGCTAGATGTGATAATGGTAAGGTATTTGAGTGGAAAACAGTTCAACTACATTTCTTAAGATGGGGTATGCAAGATAGTAATCGATTTTAGAGTTTTTAAGTGGAATTGAAAGTTCGTTTTATCCCCGAGCAACCTTCAACAAGTAGGATAGATTTACAAGGGGCCGACGTTGATCATAATATGTTAGAGGATTTAGTTGATGATGCATACTGAGTTCATGAAGTGGAAGAGAATGAGGTCACTGATGATGTGCAAGGTTCAAGTGCACATGAAGATATCAGGATAAACCTTGACGATGACTACCAAAGTTTATAATTTAAGGCGACCCAACCATTATACTCTAGGTATGAGAAAGATCAAAGAACTTTACATGCCATGGTTGGTTTGCATAGTATTAAGACCCAATACGGTTTGTTTGGCAATAACGTGATAGGAATTATAAATTAGGTGAAGGGTTTTCTACCCAAGGAGAATACGCTTCCAAATAGCTATCCTATTATCAAGAACAATTTGAAAGGTTTGGTAATGAAGTATAAATCAATTCGTGCTTGTGTGTATGACTTCATAGTACATCGAAAAGAGTACAAAACTCTCGATCGGTGTCCAGTATGTGATGAACCTAGATATGTCCAATCTACTGGAAAGGAAGGACAAGCTCAAAAGTTCCTCAAAAAGTGTTGAAATATTTTCCCATTGGGCTTAGATTAAAGAGATTTTTCATATTACCATGGATAGCGGAGGCAATGACCTGGTATGCTAGGGCAGAAGTAGGGGATAATCTCATGTGCCATCCTATTGATTCTACAGCTTTGAGGAGGATGAGTTATGAGTATCCCATTTTTATTGAGAATAGATTAACATTCGTCTGGAAATATCAACAGATGGTTTCAATACATTTAGAAATTTTAGCACCAATCAGAGTGTATGGCCAGTGCTCCTAGCCCCACTCAACCTCCCTCCTTTACAGTGTATGAGACCTGAATTTTTGAAGTTGTCTTTATTGATACCTAGGCCAAAGGCACCAAGTGATGACATCAATGTCTACCTAGATCCTTTGGTAGAGGAATTAAATGAGTTATGGGAAGAGGGTGTGCAAAAATTTGACTCTTTTAGAAAAGAAGAGTTTACGCTGTAAGTTATGTTGATGTGGGCAATTCATGATTTTCCAGCTTATAGTTGTGTAGTACATGGTTATTTAGGGTGTCCTGTTTGTGGAGAGGAGACTGTATCTCTTCATCTCCCCGCTAGCTTAAAAAATGTATACCTTTGCCATAGGAGGTTTTTACCCCCGTTCATAGTTTTAGATTTGAGAAAGGTTCCATTTTTTTATTGGACGGGGTTGAACATAGACTACCGTCGAGAAAACTTTCAGCTTTAGAAATTGAAAGTAAATCTTCTGATTATGGCCCTAATATGCAAGGTAAGAATCCTAAGTTTAAGAATGTCAAGCATAAGAATACCCCAACTGGGAATAAAACTGAGACATGAAAGGCATGGTCTAGGAGGTCAATTTTATTTAACTTGCCTTATTGGAAGAAAAACTCGGTGTGCTATGTATTAGATGTGATACATACAGAGAAGAACATCGTTGAACATATTGTGGGCACATGCCTTGGGAGAGTCATTCGAAGGATGGAGAAAATGCACGAAAAGACCTTAAATCGTTGAAACTTAAGCCACAACTATGGTTGAAAGAAGATAGTAAGGGAAGGGCAATAATTCTCCCTAGTGCGTTTACTTTGACGAGTGAGGAAAGAAATGTGCTTTTAGACACAATATATAATTTGATGGTTCGACCTAAGTTTTCGTCCAACTTATAAAGGATTGTGAATTATGCTACCCATGATTTACATAAGTGTAAGTCCCACGATTGGCATGTGATCATGCAATTGGTTCCTCTATTGTTTAAGTAATGTTTATCCAAGCACAAGGATTTACGGGGGGCTATTATGAAAATTATTATTTGGTTATCACTTTAATGTGAGAAGGTATTCAATCGAAAACACCTAGTGGCCGTAAAATTGGGTGTTGCCGAAACGATTTATGTGTTGGAGAAGTACTTTCCCCCATCATTCTTTGACATAAATGTTCACTTATTGGTACACCAATGCGACGAGGCACTTATTTGCGATCCAGTTAGGTATAAGTGGATGTATCCGTTTGAAAGATTGTTGAAAGTTTTCAAAGATTATGTCAATAATACACGATACATTGCAGGATCAATTGTAGAGGAATACATAATCGTGGAGTCATCAATCTATACTCGATAATATATGTTTGACTTAACCAACGTTGATGACATTGATGAGTTCATCGATGAGGGTGGTCATGTGATGGGGAAACAAGTGAAATTAACGAGTTTACAACATGAACATGTAGCTCGTTATCTATTTGACACGTATGAAGATGTCGAAGAATGGAAAAAGTAAGTTTAAATTATTTTAAGTTTTACATTATTTTAGATTATTTTATACATGATTAATTTTTTAATATGTTCGTCACATTAATTTTATGCAGAAAATATGAAGCTTGAGAGAACAATAAAAGACGAAAAAGAATGGCATAATCAGACATCGAATTTAGGTTGTGGTTGTCACAGGAGGTAATTATAATGAAAATGGTTGTTATATAATTTTACATTATAATAAAACTTTACAACTAACCTTATTAATTTATCTATATTCTCAGCTCTTAAAGATGGGCGATGTGACATCAAGGCTTGCTCGTCTGGCCGCTGGACCCTTATTTATGGCACAAGAGTACAAAAAGTATCGATTGAACGGTTAGGTATTCAGTGCAAAGGTGTACGCGAAAAGTACAAATGTACAGAACTCAAGCATTTCAAATAAGGTTCTTACTTTCTTTCGAGCGAGAGAAAAAGATAAAAACCTCGTTCAAGCTTAAATGACTTAATATGGTATAATTCAAAATATATTTGAATTGGACTATGTAAGCTTTAAAGAGGTTGTATTTTACTGTGATTGGGTAAGAGTTGAGGATAAAAATTCTTCTAAATTTGATCCTCACACCAATTTGATCATGGTTGACTTGTCCAAGTTGAAGAGCAATGAACACGTGAGCGATGAGCCATTTGTTTGTGCATTTAAAAAGGTTAAGCAAGTGTTTTACTCGGAGTATATCAACAACGATCCGTGGTCAATTTTAATACATGTGCCAAAGTGTCTAAACAGTAGTGTGGATGACTTGGCTGCTCCTACTGAATATCAATCCATTTTATGTTAACCCGAATTTGAACTAATATTTAGATTTGTAATAAGTACTCCAATTATCAGACATTAGTTTAATGCTTTTAATTCATTTGTACTTGATTAGTTTACTTATTTAATATTTAGATTTAGTTCTTAAGCAGTAATTCAAAGTCCATGTCCAGTGGGTGTATTATTCTAGTGTTTTATTATTATCGGACGTCAGTTTAATGCTTTTAATTCATTTGTACTTGATCAATTTAGTGCATTAATTCAAAGTTTCCAGTGTTTTTTTATAATATGATTAGCGCTTTGTATTCTTCTAACTCATTTGGATTTGTACTAATAACAATAATTTTTACAGAAAAAGTCTTCTTCAGGGCTTAACGACAGTTGAGGCGACGAGGGCTCCTCGGCCCCTAGGCTCCCAAAATGGGAAAAATTGGGATCCGCCATTAAGAACAAGACGGGAATATTCGCTAGATCCCTCGAGTTGGTGAAGACGATTATCGTCTCGGGGTACACTAGTTTGAAGGAGGTGCCAAATGAGCTCATGTTGGCTGTTTGGGCGGCACTACATGTATTATATTTATATTTATATTTATATTTATATTTATATTTATATTTATATTTATATTTATATTTATATTTATATTTATATTTATATTTATATTTATATTTATATTTATATTTATATTTATATTTATTAACAACTAACACGTGCTTTCTTTTTGTTTTGTATTTGTAACAATTCGGCCTGCCTCCACAACTCTGCGATTCCGTGTTGGAGCAGTTGAGGGAACAACATAAGACGTGGAAGAAACATTTGTGGGCCCAGTACTTTAGGAAGACCCAGGACTCCATTCTCATATTGCGTGAGACCGTCGGGACGAAGGAGCTGATCGCATTGGCAAAGGGGAAAAAGTTCATAGACAATTAGATCGAGGAGCGACAATTGGCATCTCGCCAATCGGGGAGGGAAAATGGGGTGAAAAAATGGATGTGCACTACTCGGGGTGGACGTCTTATGCCGAGGTGGATCACAGGATGGTAAGTTTTTATTTTTCTATAATTAGAGTTTTATGTTATTCTGCATTATTTTATTTTGCGTTATTTACTAATTTTGCATTATTTTATTTCAGGAGACGGGGAGTGGCCCCGGGGGTAGGACACATAGGTTCGTTGCCTATGCGGCTATTCGGACGAAGAAGGGTAAGGATAAGGAGGTGTCCATGAGCATCATGTCCACGATTGTAAGTTATAAACATTTAATTTTTGTTAATTACGTTATAATTTTTTTATTTACTTAATTAACTAATCGTGTGCTTTTTGTCGTTTCAGGCAAATCTTAAGGAAGTGCATGAGTCGCAGTCAGATTCCGATAAGGTATCTTTGGCTACGAACGCACTCATCCAAGTGCTCAGCGCTGATCGCAAGGGGAAGGCGAGGGGGGTGAGCTCACGATTGGGCAAGTCTAGGATCATCAGAATGGAGACGAGCAACATCAGGTTGTCTCGCTAGGTGGACACGCATGATGAGAAGCTATCAAGGTTAGAGGCAATTATCCTAGATATGTACGCCTTCATAAAGCATAAGTTGGGTAAGGGCAAGGAGAAGACAGTGGAGGAGGAGGTAGACAAGGACGAGAACGTGGGCATTACTGCTTCATTGCTGATACGCGCGGACTCGCCGCTTGATGATCCAGTTCCCTTGTTGGCTCCCATCCAACAGCCTATGTTAACAATCGATTGGCCGAGAATGTTTTTATTCGACATAAATGATGTCCAGAAGGTAGATAGGGGGTTGAGGGACTCGAGAACCCTCCCAGGTATGCCGATTCATGGACGTGTCCCTTAAGACATCGAGGCCAAGGTGCTCGTCACACATGTGATACCCAAAAAGGAGAACTCCGCATTGTGGTTGCACGAACAATGCGACGTAATGCATATTTAGGGGTGTCTCAATGCGTATATCGTGTGACCTTCCTTCCTCCTCCAACCTACCCCAGACTCTATTAATTGATTATTTGTATCTATTTTACTTAGACACTTGGATTGTATTTGTAATGTTTTGATTTGTTACATTTTGGTTTGGATATGGATTGTATTTTTATTTTATTTGGATAAGGAATTATATATACAATGATTTGGTGCATTATTTTTATTTTATTTGGATATATATGTTGTTTGAACGGGTACAATTTTGCTATAACAGGTACAAATGTACTACTGGGAAGTGGGAGTGGCCATACTGCCCAGCAGATTTTTTTTTTAATTCTACTCAGAATTGTCGTGGTATTTGATCGTGACAACTGTCTTTGTCACGGACTAGCTATGGTGAAAGACCATGACAATTGTTTTAGGATTTGTCATGGGATTGTCACGGTCTTAAACCGTGATAAAACTTGTCGAGGTCAAAGATCATGACAGGACCTTGACAAGTCTAATGAACTTGTCACGGTCTTTGACCATGACAAGTAAGTGACAAAAACAGTTGTCACCCCTAGACTTGTCACGATCATTGACCATGATAAGTTTGACTTGTCACGGTCAATGATCGTGACTAACCGACAGTTTTGGTGTACAATTTATGGATATATCAATATTTTAGGTCATTTTCCAGGTATGTTTTTTTTTCGGGATTTTAGTCTTCAGCTTTATGTGTAAATATTTAGGTTTGCTGAATGGTTTATGATTTTAGGGTACTTTTTTGGGCTATTGCTTCCTTTTGATTGAAGGACCTGTACAGTTAAATAATCATGATACTTTTGTGCCAATCAGGGCGGGCTTGAAAATATTTGGTTGCAATCACTGTGGCCATTATAGACCGTGATCAAAATTCCATACATACCATACTATTATTTTCTTTATAGGTAATTTTTTCCTATGTGGGTATAATTTAATTTAACTAGCTTATTTTGGCGGAGGGGATGACCAAGGAGAAGATCGTGACGAAGAGGGAGAGAGGAGATGGGGAGAAGATGGTGACGAAGGGGAGAGGAGATGGGGGAAAAATGTGAGGACGAGGAGGAGAAGAGGACGATTTGTGCGGAGGTGTGAGAGAAGAGAGAAATCGTAGAGATGGAGAGGAGACGGTCGTTGATTAATTTTCAATATATTCGTGGTCTAATATTCTGCCTTTTTTAATTTTTGTTTATGATGCTGAGACATCTTTACAAATTCTTTAATTCTCATATCGAGATTTTGTCAAAGACTCCATCGAGAAACACTTCAAATTTATCATCATCTCTTAATAACATATATTTGTTTCTCTTTTCCAAATGCATAGATGATAGCCAGTGATGGGATTGTTCTCTTAGGACGAACATTCTCAATCGCAAACGAGTTCATTATTTTTTTATATTACATGCTTTTCATCATTGGCATTAGTTAGTCTATACATTTATTCTGATTTAATGAAACTAGTTGTGTATTTTTTTTTTCGTTCATTTTGCCTTAGTTTTTTTATATTTAATTACAAATGTTAAGTTATGCGTATATGCAGCCGCCCATGATGATTTCCAAAATACCGAGAATAAGATTTAAGAACAAATCTATGCCAAAAAGAAACCAATATATGGTATATAGTATGAAAATAAAACTTGAGTCCCGATACATCAGACTGAAGAGAGGCCAAAACAATAACTTAGTCATATGATGAAATAGGGTCAACTTTCGACTGGGTAGTAGTAGTAGTAGTAGTAGTAGTAGTAGTAGTAGTAGTAGTAGTAGTAGTAGTAGTAGTAGTAGTAGTAGTAGTAGTAGTAGTAGTAGTAGTAGTAGTAGTAGTAGTAGTAGTAGTAGTAGTAGTAGTAGTAGTAGTAGTGGTAGTCGTAGTAGTGGTAGTGGTAGTCGTAGTAGTAGTGGTAGTCGTAGTAGTAGTGGTAGTCGTGGTAGTCGTAGTAGTCGTAGTAGTAGTAGTAGTAGTAGTAGTCGTAGTAGTAGTCATAGTAGTAGTAGTAGTAGTAGTAGTAGTAGTAGTAGTAGTAGTAGTAGTAGTAGTAGTAGTAGTAGTAGTAGTAGTAGTAGTAGTAGTAGTAGTAGTAGTAGTAGTAGTAGTGGTAGTCGTGGTAGTCGTGGTAGTCGTAGTAGTCGTAGTAGTAGTAGTAGTCGTAGTAGTAGTAGTAGTAGTAGTAGTAGTAGTAGTAGTAGTAGTAGTAGTAGTAGTAGTAGTAGTAGTAGTAGTAGTAGTAGTAGTAGTTGTAGTAGTAGTAGTAGTAGTGGTAGTAGTAGTAGTAGTAGTAGTAGTAGTAGTAGTAGTAGTAGTAGTAGTAGTAGTAGTAGTAGTAGTAGTAGTAGTCGTAGTAGTAGTAGTAGTAGTAGTAGTAGTAGTAGTAGTAGTAGTAGTAGTAGTAGTAGTAGTAGTAGTAGTAGGAGTAGTAGTAGCAGTAGCAGTAGGAGTAGCAGTAGCAGTAGCAGTAGCAGTAGCAGTAGGAGTAATAGTAGTAGGAGTAGGAGTAGGAGTAGGAGTAGTAGTAGGAGTAGTAGTAGTAGTAGTAGTAGTAGTAGTAGTAGTAGTAGTAGTAGTAGTAGTAGGAGTAGTAGTAGCAGTAGCAGTAGGAGTAGCAGTAGCAGTAGCAGTAGCAGTAGCAGTAGGAGTAATAGTAGTAGGAGTAGGAGTAGGAGTAGGAGTAGTAGTAGGAGTAGTAGTAGTAGTAGTAGTAGTGGTAGTAGTAGTAGTAGTAGTAGTAGTAGTAGTAGTAGTAGTAGTAGTAGTAGTAGTAGTAGTAGTAGTAGTAGTAGTAGTTATCGAAATACCAAAAAAGAATAATAAGAATAACAATAATAACTTAGCTTATCGAAATACCAAAAAAGGCATCAGAACAATGAAATCAAAAGATTTTTTTATAGTTGTTGTTGTTAAGCAAATGAAAATTAGTCTCTTCCTTTTTGTAGTTGCCTTAGTTAGGTTTTTATACTCAAGTTTTCTTATTCTTCTCATTATGTGTTGATTCCCTAATATCAACATGATTTTCCATTTATAATGTTAAGTTATGTGTAACTACAACGATAAATTAAGTCGTGCGTAATTATAATGATAGATCTACCCGAATCATAGTGGTTTTATAGTGCATATCTTTCTTAAGGGATGTTGGTAGGCATACGATGCAACATAATGCTGATTCAGGTTTTGTGGTTTATTAGAACTCTCTAAGAAGTACTTGGTACTATGATCATTAGAGGAATAATACCTAATCTTGAGGATGCTCCAGAATCTTTCCTAAAAATGATTTCTGAGTGTTTTATGTTTTAATGGTAATTATTTTTCATTACTAATTATTTATGCTTATTTGTTGTTTATACAGGCCCTTGATTTTCTCCCCTACTGATCACCGACCCTCCTTATCCAACATAAGGTTAACGACCCTCCTTATCCAACAAAGGGGTTCTAACGACCCTCATGTGCATGCCTGGATGGTTTGGATCTGATATGATGATGTCATGCTTAGAAAAATCATTCCCAAACTTTTCATCAATTTTATTGAGATCTCCTTGAAAAAATGTGGCATTACCTATTCCATTAAGCTTGGCATTCCGACATGCATTTGAAATGTCTTAAGTAACTACATAAACAAAAATATGCCTTACTCCTTTGGCAAGTGCAAGATCAATGGTTCCGATCCCATATAATAAGTCGAGAATATTTTCTTTATAGGTAATATATTAGGTAATATATTTTTCCAAAAGTCTTTGTAGATAGTGCATACATTGCCGATGTTGTTATGCACATTTTTAGCCTAATTACATTTCTATTTTTGAACACTTCCAATTGTCTTTGTATTCACTGCTAAGAAGGTTCTTATATTCAAAAGTACGCATCATTTCAAAAATATAAATTTATGTGATTTAGATAAATATTATAGTATCTGCATAATATGTAATGCCCTTTGTTCATTTCTTCGCTTAGTTAAGTTATTTCTGCTCAGTTTGATTATTAGGTTCGTCATTCCTATTTAGTTAATTAAGTTTTTTATTTATTTATTTTGATTGGCAACATTAGTAAATGCTTATGATGAATGCTGTGATTGTATATGACCCCATATACAATCCTAAAAATTTCTATTCATATCGCCTAGGTTGTTTATTTCTGTATCCATTAAAAGCAGAAAAACAATGCCCCCCCCCCCCACCTAAAAAATGATCAAAATAAACACGACATGAAATAATATTTTTACATATCTCGAACTCAACCCAAGTAAAAGTGGCAAAACACTATTTTTTTTAACAAAAATTAAAGTCGAAAAAAATAAACACAACTCAACATAATATGACATGACATTAAACATTATTTTCTTACCAATCATGAACATTATCCAAGAAAAAGCTGCAATATAAAAAATGCTTTTTTATAAACTAAAAACGAACCCGACCAAAATAAATGCGACACGGCATGAAATATTATTGTTTACCTATCTCGAACACGACCCAAGTAAAAGTGGCAGAACACAATGTTTTTTTAACTAAATACGAACTTGACCAAAATAAACATGACACGACATAAAATTTTGTTACCAATCACAACCACTATTGTTTTGCAGGATAGTCCTATGAACAAAGGATATTATGGCCAATTTTTTAAAAACTTCACTTTGTTTTGTCAGAGAAACAAATTTTCACCGTTTACCGATTACGTACTTTGGAAATTTTCAACATTTTGCGATTACGTACTTTGGAAATTTTCGTTATTTTGCGATTAGTACTTTGGAAATTTTCTTCGCACCTTCAGGCTACGGGCATACCCTATTACATATATTATGATATTGCATGTATAATCCATAATAATATTATACACATACATGAATTGATAATATCATTTAATACATATGTACTATATGTATATTTTATATTTTTACATACATTTATAAGATTATATATAAGTATCATGTATGCATTGATAATATCATTTAACATATAGATATTAGTATACTATATAATTTTATAATACATACATATACATAATTTTATTTCTTATAATTACACACATATTAATGTATTGTATATGTTTATTACATATCAATGTATAAATGCAAACAAAATAGAGAATGAACGATTCTGAGTTAAAAAATAATAAACATAATTTAGAAAATTGCATTTGGTTCTTTTTTTTTCTTTTGAAACTAGGATTATAACACAGAAAATATTATAATTTAGTGCATAAAAATAGGTGTGCCAAATGCAAGTTCTTGATAGAATTGTACTTAACACAGAGAAAATAGTATTATAATTCATAACCAAATAGGCCCACATTTCATATTTCTTGATTATACTCAATTTTGAACTATTGAAGCATACTATTCCCAAAGTGATTTAATGAAATCGACGATACTAGAAAATTTATACACTACTTACACCAACAAGAAATAATCCCCACTATAGCATATTGGAACCTTCAAGAGACCACAAAAGCTACACCTAGGATGAGTGAGGGAATCCTATTGGTTGGGTTAGTGTATGAAAGTGTAATGGTACTTTAAATATTATAAACTATTTTCCAAGCCTTAGTTTAGTTCAAAATATTTTGGCAAAAAGGATGAGTTTACAAATTTTCTCTAAAGTTTTCTCAAAGATAAAGCTCAAAGCTATGGCTTGGAGAACAAAGAAGAGGAGGGAAATATATGCTCTCAAATTTAGATTGTGTTTGATTTGCAAAAAGAATTTTCTTACATCACTCTCTTTTGGTTTGGAAGATTGTTTGACACATAAATATATAATCACAAGTGAAGGAAAACTTAGGAGGCTTGTACGTTAGGTGCCACACACTCGTGGTATCAAGTATTCAAGTTTTGATTTGATTAAGCCAAAATATTATCCTTGAAATGCTTTCCAATGAGATCTTTGAGAAAAGATACTCAAAAGTGTAATCAGCATACTTTACAGCAGCTTCGTTGGACCGAAGAAAATGGTTGCAATAGTGATCCTGAGGTGAATTCGGGTCGCATAAAGATCCAGTGCTTTTGCATGAAGTAATTGTACTAGCAAAAACTAGTTCACTGCAGCGAAGAAAACTTTTGATGTGGTGAGCAGATCGTGATGTCTTCCAGGGATTTTGTTCAGTTTATGCCTTCCAATGTTTAAAAATTATTTTGGAAAAAACTCTAAGTATGTTTGTTCCCAACCTAGAACACCTATAATTAAACTACACACAAAAGGATGAAATTTCTAAGAAAATAATTTTCTATATGAAAAGTATATTGCGTAGTGTATTTGACAATTTATCCAAAAAAAATGAAAAGGTTAATTTTAATCGATTTTTGCAAATAATGAAAACAAATAAACCATGGGGGTGAATCTAAGCCCATTAAGTCAAATATATATTTCCTAAGAGGTTTACTTGAGGTTTGACATGAATGATATGAGTTGAAGTTTATGAAGCTTTTCGAGGACCTCTTGGACAAAGATTAAAAAATGTTTTGGCAAGGAATTTAGATAATCTAATCCTATAGGGAAATTTGAGTATACATATACTCTTACAATCTCCCCCTTTGTCGAATTATGATATAAAACATAAAAAAATTATAGGCAAATGAAGAAAATCTACCATTTTATGACTCACTTGGCCATGGACAAATAAAAAAAATAAAAAATTACATTTGTTATAAGTTACCAATGCAACAAGACACTCAACCGTCTTCAAAGACAAAGAGCTTGTTGCTAAATATATTTTCTTAACACACACTAGCAATTTCATCAAAATACCAATGTGGAATAAAGAGGTAAGGAAAATATGATAAATATGAGCATGTGAATATAACAATTGAGAACATGTTTTCATCATATTTATCTAAAAATAACTCCCCCTTAACTATACAGTTCTTCTTAATAAACATGATATAAAAATAAACACTCTAAGTAACCTAACATGCTTTGAAAAATATACTCCATCTATTTTCAAACTTCTCCCCCCTTTGTCACGAAAAGAGATGAAGGAAAGAACTAAGTATATAATGATATAAAGTAGACTAAGTATTTTAAGAGAGTAAAACATGATAATCAACGAACAAATAGATAATGAATCATATAATGAGTGAATAATAAAAATGAAGTTAGGCAAAATGTAATATGAGAATAATAGGCCTAAGAATAATCAACTTTTACTACACATGGAGAGATAAAATATATCATGCATAAGATATATTAACTAAGTATGATAAAAGATAATAAGCATTTCACTAAAGTTAAGAGTTATAAGAATTAAAAGAGATAAATTCAATAAAAACCAAATCTAAAGCTCTTAAATGAACAACCATGGCCCTAAAACAACAAAATACATCAATTCTTCTTCTTCTTCTTCTTCTTCTTCTTCTTCTTCTTCTTCTTCTTCTTCTTCTTCTTCTTCTTCATAGAACATATATCCATTACACTTTTATGATCATCCTGTAAGGCATCCTCGACATTCTTTATAAGGGTGTTGATGGTGTGATGGAAGTCTTAATAGATAAAAGAACTTGTAGAACTCAAGGAGGAATAAAAATTCCTCAAGTCCTCAAAGATGGGAAAAATCTTGAACTCATCTAAGTAAACAATTGAAAAATGGTATCATCTAATCCTTCTTGAGATAGGGAGCGCGTACTCTTAGCTTATGATTTACGAAAGAGATGAGGAGCAGATCAATGAGTAACATGAGGCATCATGGGATATCCACTATAGTCAACAAGATGAGTAATAGACCGATGACAAGATTGAATGGTGAACATATGCTTAGGATTTTTCTTTACTTCATCTGGAAGAAGAGGAAACTAAAATAGAAAAAGAAAGCATTACAATCAACCGACCGAAGAGAAATGCGCGAGGCTTTTTATCGTCCAAAAAGAGAAAAGATCGAGTCCAAGATTATTTCACTCAAACACATACCATTACCCTTCCCAATAGCATATAACAAGTATGCACTGTCAAAAGAGATATTATAAGGGTTCCATGTAGGGAAAAGTCATGAGGATACAACCATATTAATAATATTATAATACTTAAAAAGATATGCTTGAGGAAAATTCTTACCGGTCCATGACTAACAATGACTGTCACTCAAAAAGCTAATCACATCTTAATTAAATGGTATGTCATCATTCCGCTTATGTGGATAGTTGAGGTTATCGTCTTTTGGAAACGGTAGTGGTTGATTATCCACTCGGTATATATCTTTACATTAATGCCCCTAGTTTTGGCCGAGAGAATTCTCATACCAAAAACATTTTCACTATCCATCAGAGCAAAAAAAAATACTCTAACTAAATTGGAGTAGCATGGTCCAGTTTGAGAACATATCCCTTTCCACTTTCTAGCTTCTAAAAATTTAGGAACTTGTGTCTAAGAAAGGTAATCCAAATCTATAAACCTTTCCCAATGCACAGATCACTTTGAGAAACTTTCGTTGAATCTGGAAAGGGGGGTGACGAAAGTCTAGGCACATGCATGAGAATTTAGAGGCATGGAAATAGCCTAAAAATCACACACAAAAAGACAACAAAGCACAAAAATCATATGAGTAAGGGAATATTAGAAAATAAACTAAATATCTCATACTAAAAATATGAGAAAGAGTCTCATAAATGGCAAGAGGCCAAACACTCATCAACTTTAACACATATAAGACACAAGAGTAAACATAATCCAAAATGAGTAAAGAAAAGCTACACACACGAAACCTATACTCTAAAAGAATCATTATTATCTCAAGACAAGTAAACTCATAAATTATAGACAAAAAGGTCATCAACATCCTATCAAAATAACTACCACTAAGAGCTAATATAGAAAGAGAATAATTAAAGAAATCTAGGAAGAAGAAACTCACCAAGATGACTATTGAACACTAGATAGAGGATGAGAACTCCTAAAAATAGATTCCAAGGAGCTGATTTAGGAGAAAGATATGGAGGTTTCAGGTGAAAGGTGTTTGAAATAAAAAAGATTGCAAAATGTTACAGAAAATGATTTGTGAAACTTTAAGAAGACCCAATTCCATCGTTGCAGCATCAGATACCATTGCTGCGATGAAGAACTAGTGATGCCAGGTCACGACACTAACCAGGGAAATATGTGAGGGCAAAAAACTACATATTTAAATGTACTCAATTATGTTATAATGTTATAAACATGTACATCTTATTTTCAGCAAAAATTACCATTGTTATGATCAAACAAACTTTCAAAATATCATAAGAAGGTTTTTGGTTAGGTCAAATACTCTACACAAAGAATGGTCTAGCATTCAAGGGCCTAAGGTTAAATTAAATCCATAAAAGATAGAGTAATTCAAATACATAACTCCATAATAGAAAAGTGAAGAACATGAGTACTAACCAGTAAAATCAAGAATGGAGATTAATGTTTGAACTCACTTTTAAAAATTTGACTTTATGCAAAAAAAAAGGGCTCATTTTTCCTTGAAAAAAATAAAATTTTCAAATACCACTTTTTTCTTCCTCATATAGTGATTTATGATTAAAACCGTTTGAGTCTCATATCCTTGATTTTACCCAATTTTGGATAGATAATATTTATTAAGATATAGCTTTTTAAAGAATTTTGCTTGTTGCAGCTTTCTTTCATTTATTACAAAGGATGGGGAACTCCTGCCAATAAAAGGTAGTTCTCCCAAAGTTGCAGCCCTAACCACATCATCACTCATGATTTTGAATTGTATTTAATTTATTTTTAACTACAATAATGATATAAAAAATCTCATACATAAAGGATTAAAAATGACACATTTTTTATAAAAATCACATAAAACCTTTAATTTTTCATAGAAGTAGAAATCAAACCCCTTCATTATACTTTGAATGAAATTGCTCAAGTTATTGTGCGATATAAATTACATGAGTTATGAATAATACTCTAAAATAGCAGGCTTAATTTTTCAACTCATTATAAGATATAAAATTATAATAATGGAGTGCATATGTTATAAATAAAACCATGTGTACAATTACTAAGCATGTAAGTTTGAATGAAACATGTGGATTAAAAGTACACCTACAAACATAGAATACCAATATTGTACAAGGCATAAAGAATTATTTTGATATGAACACCGTAAAGAAAATCACCTAAAAAAATAAAAAGATGGAATAAAAAATAAGATGCCTCTAAAAAAGAGTACAACAAACATTCTGAATCATTAAAAATAATCCTAACTCTACATAGTAGAGGGTGAAGATTTCTCTCTAGCATGATACCTTAAGGCTTCTAACTTGACTCTATCAATGACATGTCTCTTAATCCAAATTGGATTGATAGTTAAAGATTTGGATTAGATACCTATTTCGGAGGACCAATCTTCGTTTTTAGTCCCTTAGGAACCTTTTTAGGGGCATCCTATTTATTCTTCCTCCTCTTATCAATATCCCTTACCACTCTTAAAACTCCCCAAAAGTAAAGAGGGTCATAGTAAAATGAATTTTTTTTTAAATATGACCTAACTTATGGAAATGGGCACACTTATAGGCTCTACGGGATTAATGGGGCACTTGAGTAATTGCCTTTTCAACTTAAAGTAAAGCTCTTTCAAGTGTCCCTACTTGTTGTAATAGGAACAAAAGAACTTAAAATTCCTTAGTCCTTCTCGAATATGTCACTAAAAAAAGATTCACCAGGTTAGATGGTAAAAAGAAATTGAATGGAACAACAGTTTGGCTAGAAGAGGAACTTTCATCATCCACAAAACCTAGACCATGTTTATATTTGGAAGATTTTTTGGGACCAAGAAGCATCTTATCCAACATATGATACCTATTCGCCAAATTTAACTTCAAAGTAGACAAGGATAATAACTCAATCTCAAGCAAAGATATTTTGTTTTCCAATTATATCCTAGAATTTTCACTCTCATATAAGAATTTCCTTTGGAACTCTATCTCAAGATGAAGAAAGTCATTTGTACTTGCTTCAAAATGTGGTTCAACAACCACCACATGTTGAGCATCCACATTGCTCAAACTACTCTCAGTCACCATGCCCCTTTTATTTTCAATGTTGGCAAGAATATTAGAGATTTTAATGTTTTGATTTTCGAGTTCGAAGGACTACTCATAAATCTTCACATAGTCATCTTCAAGATCATTTTCTTTTTTCTAAATAGATCTCAAAGAGGTGGTGAAAGTAATCATTTCTCCTATAATCGGGTGAGGAACATCAAATCATCTAACTCATCAAACTGCTCTCTTGCTAAAAATGGCATATTCACTTTCTTGAGAGTTGTCTTTTGAGTCGTCATCACTCAAAGTGGTTTAATAATTTAAAAATGCTAGTGCTAGGGTTATATGAAACACACACCAATTTTTAATTTTCAAAACTAATTTAAACCAACTAAACAATTAAATCCCATTTTTACTTTGCACCAATTCAAACCAAAGTGAGAAACTAGGGGGCTATATGGATTCTCCTGTATCTTAGGTCACACATACAAAGATTCAATTTTTATCAATTTTTATCTTATTTAAATTAAAGTGAATATGAAACAGTGATGTGAAGTCAAATTCTAAACCAAAATAGAAAGAAGAAGAAAGAGAGGAAAAATCCATTTTGGGCAAAACCTTTAATTCGACACTGTTAAAGATAAGACAGACACTTGAAGACTTACAAACTAAATAGAGATCCACTAAGTATAATATGGATATATATTCAAATCTTTAACAAAAAAATGATGCAATCAAATACTGTCCACAAGAAGCAAATCTTCCCTCAGTAACTACCGATCAGCCTTTGGAATATAGAATCCCCCTTTTCTTCAACCGTATAGCATTGACTCTATAAATTAGTAGTAGAGAATTTCTCTATAAAGGTCTGAAACTTTGTATTGTGTTCTTCTTGGTTTGGAAAAGTGATCTTTAAATATCCAAGGGGTGTGGATGAAAATATTATAGAGTTTGATCACAAAAAGAACTCTAAAAAGGCTTCTTGAAAAGTCTAATATTATAGGAGGGTCTTGAAGGTAATCTCTTAATTGTAGAGAGACTTACAATTAAAAAAAATAGACACATGAGAAGGAAGGAACATGAAATCAGCGAGGCAGCTCAACGAGGCATCACAACAAGGGAGCCCTGCGATAAAGCTCATCGAGGAAACTTATTGAGAAGAGCTCACTTTTATCTTTTGTTCTTGCCTAGCCAAATTGAGTCATTTTAATTACATTAATTATAATCCTGTAACATTTGTAATATTGAGTGTGAGGTCAAACGGTAATCACGAGAGACCAGGCCTAGCAGAGCTTGGGAAAGCTCACATGCTCTATCGAATGACCTCTACGTGGGAACTTTAAAGGGACTTGGTTTGTCGGATTGAGAAGTGAGGCAGTGTTAAGGATTGTCTTGACCATTTTAGATACACCTAGTAAAACATAGATCTTTCAAAGTGGGGGCTTGTGAAAATTAACCTTAAGTTACATTGTATAGTGAACTTTGAGCCAAATGTCACATCTACTTTAGGTGGAGTCACTATCCACTTGCCCGTTGTCCAATTTGAACTTGAGTAAAACACTGTGGTACTGGGGTTGTCAAACAGTTTGGTGGGTTGCCTCTGTTGTGACAGTTCTCTGACGCACAGTGTATAGGCAAAAGGCATGTCCTAGCATTTAATGATTATGGCATAAGGTGTGCTAATCCATCAGGCATTTAATGTTTGAGACTTAAAGTGTGAAAGGGAGGTCTTTAACATTAATGAATACTGATACATCTCGAGAGGGGTGTGGGGCTAATTATTGGACACAACCACTACTGAGAAAGAGAGTTATTTTTAGAGAGTTTATTTCTAGAGAGAGAAAAATATTTTAAGAGAAGTTAATGCAAACTAGATAGAGTTTACTCACCCATAATTTTCATTTATTATGAACATTTTAATAGCTAACTAGAGATATATTAGAGGTTGTTGGTGTATTGGCTGCCTGTCAAGGTGTATCTAGGGTGCTTACTTCTCTCTCCCTTTGAATGAGTTGCTTTTGAGTTTCCTTTATTATTATTTGAGTTATACACGAGAGATTTTTGAGTTCAATCTGAGTGTTGATTATATACAATAATGTGTGTTCATTTTTCTTTGTTAAAGAGTACTTATGTTATTGTTCATTACCATACCTATAAGGGTTACACCTCTACTATTATTACTATACTCTCAGGATTCAAGGGGACTACCCTCTAACATTTGGCGACTCTGTTGGGGAGGTATTATTCTAGAAGTATGGCAAAACATAATGTTAAATGTACCATTGACTTTGATGCTATCCATCATAGCGAGGAAAAAGTGGAGAGGTAGCTCGAGGCTTTCAGGGATGGGGTTCCTCAAGTAGATATTCCCCCAGTTCAAATGGCAATAAGAATATCGAAAGTCACATAGGCTTCCATGAGCGCCATGATGGGACTAGCATAGATGGCCCTTCTCATGGGAAAATTCTTTGAGTCCTTACAGACTCATGTAGCTACAACGGCTTTTGGAAAGGGATTTGAACACAGCTTTTTCGTAACACCAATGGTGGCTTCAATATCCCCATCACGCGTAGCTATATTGAGAACTTACCCCATAAATACTATACCTACCCTTATCCCAATGGTGGGTACCCATGTGTGGCAAGTATTTTACATGTGGTCCCATACACCATTGCTCCAATAATTGAGAAAACTCCTCCATCTTCCTTAGAAGAAATGAGGAAGGCGATACAAAAAGAAATGCTAAATATGATAGAAAATTCCTCGCAGTCCACTAGTGAGGTAGCATCAGTGTACGATGATTTTCGTACTCCCTATCCTTAGGAGTACAACGAGGAACCTTACCCAATGGACTACATTCTTTCTATCTTTTAGAAGTACACAAGAAAGGGAGCAAACCCGAAGGAACATATTAAATGGTTCATTGAGAACTTGGGGGCCCATTATAACAATAAGAAGTTGAGGTTGAGAGAGTTTTCTAAATCCCTCACTGATAAGGTGTATACCTTGTACTCTCACTCGGCACCAAAGAGTGTCTCAACATGGGAGGATATGCATGTTCTCTTTATCCAGAAGTTCTTTCTGGCAGAGGACAAATTTACGTTGATGCAGTTAGGTAGAGAGAAGCAACGACTAGGGGAGAAGATGGTGGCATACATTTGAAGATTCATAGAAACGTCCCTCGATGTGAGGGAAAAGGCTAAGGAGTCTAAAATGCTTCAGATTTGTATTGAAGGTTTTCTCCTAGAATACATCTATTACCTCATTAACGAAATGTGCGAAGGAACCTTTGATATTCAGGCAGTATGTATAACCTGTTATGGGACGTGGCCATACCCCATGAGTTGGGTACGTTGATAAAGTAGTGGGGGCTAAGAAGCCAAAGAAGGAAAATAAAAGGAAGTTCGGTAGAGATAGAGTGGATCTGCCACTATTGCCTTATACAGTTGAAGAAGACGTCAGTTGTTATAATGCTATGGTGCAAGGAGGGACATTTTATGAGCCCAAGGATACTCCAACAATGGATCCAGATGCAAAAGTAAGAGCCAATCCTTAATATTTCCAGATCCATCGAAACATTAGTCATCAAATGGTGACCTATTTTATACTGAGAAAGATTATAAGTATGCACATAAAGGAAGGGACTTTACAGATCCCTCAAGAGAACGTCAACAATAACCCACTACCAGCACACGCAGTTAATCTGGTAGTTGCTTATGATGAAGAAGTTGAATAGGAGGTGAGGGAACTGGTGGTAGAGCATGAAGAGTTTTAGGAGGAATTAGAAGACTACATGAGAGGAACGTCTAATGTGGTGATAGCCTATGATAAAGCTAACGCTAAAAATGAGGAAGATGTGTATAATATGGATAACGAAGAAGTAGACCAAAGGCTGGAATACCATGTTATATCATAGTCGCCCAAATTCTCATGGTTCTTCGATTAGGTGGGGATGCCAAAGGAAAGAAGACTTGAGATAACAAAAGAGATTTTGGACATTGCACAAAAGAATGCAGTTCCATCGCTGAGATAGAGGGGGACTATGGCCATATTGGTAAGGAAATTCCTATTCGAGTGACCTTTAGTGAGTCTGATAGAAATGTAAGGTTCCTACACAACAAGCCCTTGTACGTGATGACAAGTATCAATAGGGTAAGCTTTGTGTAACAACCCAGTCTTTTGAACGACTATTTTATATTATTTTGCCTAATGGGCTAACTTTATAATATAGAGAAAGTTGGAGTAAATATTATTTCCCGTGAGTTAAGGGATAATATTTACCATGTTTTGCCTATTTACCGTTATGAGAAGGTAAACGGAATTATATTGTGTTTTATTGTGTCGTTGTACTTTGAATGACGATTATGATTTATATTTAAATTCGAGCTAAATTAATGAAATAACATGACGTAGGAACATAAAAAATTGTGCGTTACTCCGAATTCCAAAACAGGGGGTGCGGTTGGTTTTGGAATAGTAGAGATAGTCAAAATAAGTGTCAAGTTGTATTTTTGAGTTCCGGGGACTTTTGACGGGTTATGACTCAATTATGTAGTCACGAGTCATTTTAATGGTGTATTAAAACTTAAAAGAGGTAAATTTATGTTTAAGACCCGGTTAAGTCTACCAAACCCTTTTAAACCCTTACCTTGTGTTATAAGCCAAGAGAGAGAGAGAGAGAGAGAGAGAGAAGAGAGAGTTGGGAGAAAATGGAGAAAAGAGAGAAAAATGGAAGATTGGAGCCGAAAATCGTTGCTTCGAGAAAAGAATTCGAGCCTACAAACTCGAGGCAAGTTTCTTACTTGCTAGATATTGATTTAATGTGATAAATTGCATGTATAGTTAGTTTTTGGAGATTTAAACCATAAATGGGTTTTTGAGGATTATGATGTTTAAACCTTTGATCCTTGTTTTAAATTTGTTTGAGGAGTATCTATATATTGATAAGTAGTTGGGAAGAATGATTTGGGCAGAATTAGTTGTTGTTGATGATGTTAGAAATTGAAGATTTGAGGTTTTGGGGAAATTAGGGTTCTCAAACCCGTAGCCCAAATTGGGCATTTCTGCCAGGCCGAATCGATTCGGCTCCCCAGCGAATTGATTCGGTAACAGGGGAGGATACAGGTCTAGGAAGCCGAATCGATTTGGGTTAAGGCCGAATTGATTTGTACTGGGGTAGAATGTTGGATTTTCTCACCGAATCGATTCTCTTTTGGGAGAATCAGTTCACAACCAGGGGTGAATCAATTCGGCCCTAGGGAGAATCGATTCAGATGCCCTGTTTTGTGAGATTTTTCTAGTTTTGTTTTAGCCCTTTTCTTTTAGGTTTGAGGTTTAGGAACCTTCCTTTGGGAAGTAATGAGGGGTCCTAGAGGGTTGTGTTGGGTAGACAAATATCCTAGGTTGGCATGAGGTTATTTGGGATTATTCTAAAGGTTAGATTGGGTAGGTTAATGTCCGAATGATATAGGAAGTTAACCTAAAATTAATAGAAGATAAGCCGATAATGTTGGGTCTTTTGGGAGACAATTATTGAGGGAGACTCACTTTGATGACTTAGGATATCATTGTGGACTCTTGAAGACTAGTTTGAGGATATTGGCACTTCTGGTCTTCGGTCATTAATACAATATGACTTTAAGAATAATAAATGCACATTCTAAAATTGGTATTTCATCATTGAAAATAAATTATTTCTGAGAATGAAAAATATGGATGTTTTCAAATGGAAAAAGAAATGATTTTCATAAATGATAATTGATGTAAACACACTTCTCTAAATCGCTATCATAAGGTAAGTTGCGCACGTGAGGTGAAGTCCCTTGGCTAATGAATGCAGGGTGAATATAGTCCTAGGCCATATGAGTGTTTATTGTATGTTTTTCGCTCTAGTGAGGTAATTCTGGGTGTGGTTATGACTTACTCGCAGGCATATGTCCGCTTCCCGACGTCTTACGTTGTAGGATCCTAGATTGTCTTGGTGATAGGCCCTGGAAGATGATAGCCATTTAGAGGAGCGCACAGTGGGAAAACCCGGACGGGAGGTATTAGATACGTTATATGATATGAAATATAACTATTTATAATAATGTGGGACATTATTGATGTTAAAGCATTTTATTATAATAAAATGGCTTTAAATATATTTCCTCGATGGAAGAAAGTAAATGAGAAGTTATGTTTTGACAAAGCATTGTTATGATAATAAACCTGCTTTAAGTATATTTCATGGATGGAAGAAGGGAAATAGACTTTATAAAGAAAGTAATGAGATAAAATTGATTTGGTAAACATTTGATAAAATGAATTTCCATTTCTATATTTCCTAATGAGAAATAGGAACTGTGCATGTAGAATTGTGAATAATTAATTTGATGTCTCCTTGAGTACGTGTAGATAAGTTCTCCCATGATTATATGATCATTGAGCATTAGCATTGATATTGCGCTAAGTTTTTCTTCTAGATTGAGAGGTGAGAAATTGTATGATTTAAATTGCGAGAGATAATTACGTTCATAACTGTCGTGCATTTTAGTCACATGGTAATCATATCAAACTGGGCCCTGACCCGTCTATATTTCTTTGTCTTGCATGCACTTCTTTGTCCATTCAGGTGCTCCTTCGCAAGGACGCTCGTATTGACCTCTCCATTCCGGTTGTCTTGGATCTATAGCAGTTACGGATGTTGTAGGATATTTGTTGTAGACGCTTCTTTCCATTTTACTCTAGTTATGTTCAGTTTATATATTCGAGCGTGTTACCCAAGCTTTGTAATCATTTATTATATTGTGATATTTAAATTGTAATACTCGATGTAACCTGTTTGTATTAGTCTGTTAACCGACAGCTTATTCGGTTATTGATTTATGCATATTGTATTTTATAGCTTGTTGATTTTTAGTATCCACCTTTTTTGCAAATGGGATTGTCTAAGTGTTTTTCTTTTACTTACAAAATTTAATTTGACAGTCTGTTTTCTAAAATAATGGGTGGTTATCTCGTACTATTATTTTAATGGCAGTGATGCTAAGAATGGGCAATCTATGATTCCTGTGATTATTGGAGTATCGGGCTGGCCACCTCTTATTTTAGTAGGCAGATTGTCACAGATGGTAGCAGAGCATCAGGTTCTAGTGTCCTTAGGAATCTTTGCGGACGTACTATGCCTTTTGCGTTTCTTTTGATTTGATATAGAGCCTTAGGATTAAGAATGTTTATTTCCTCTTGTGAGGTTTTGCTCTCCTGCCGTAGGGTAGGAACTTATAAAATCTTTTGCACGCTCATTTGAGATCTTTAGGTCGACTGAGGTAGGGCGTTCGAGAAGGCCATTGTGAAGGCATAATGAGATGGGATTACTAAGAACTGTAATTTGTAGTCGGGGATGAGGGCCTCTTTGGAGGTCTCTCCCTTCGTAGCATTATCTTATATTGCTACCGCGACTACTAAGTACAGTAGACATAGTTTTCCCATGTAGCGCTAGAAGTAGAGAGTTATACTAAGTTTGTAATCCCTAGCGACGTTAATTTGAAGTTGAAAAGTCCTTGATAAGGACCACAGGTTGCAGTTAAGTCAGATGGAGGAAGTGTAATCTCGTTCGGTGGAAATATAAGGCCCAGGAGTTTTGGCCTAGAGAGGGGTAAGGAAATGCCCAGATGTGAAGGATTGAGGAAAATCTTTCACCCATAGGAGTAACGTTGAAATGGCAGAATTGGTAGTCACCACATTTTGGGGGAGTTAGAGGTTTTGCCCATGGAGAAACCCGTTAGATATTTTCAATAGCGAGTTTCTCTGGGACGTCAGGAATGATGAGAAGGTGGATTCTCAAATATTCACACGAGGTTCGATTAAAGGCCGACCGTGAATAAAGAGTGGTACGGGTAAGGAAACCGTACACCAAAATAAGGTAGGTACAAGGAAGAAAGAGCCCTTCGGTGGAGTGATAGTCTCACCAATAAGTGTTGTTAACACTTCCAGAGAAGTAGTGTTCATGAAACCCCATTGGTGGACATCCACCCGGGGAAGACACATTGAACTAAGGCAGGGGAGGCCGGTAGAATGTTCTCTTTTGGTTGAGGAAGTTAAGGGAACTACGTGAGTAATCTCCAGGGTAGCTAGATGGAGGAACGATTTTTTATGTGGAGTGTAGAACCACGCATTTTGACATTGTTGATGGGAAAACAAGAGCAAGAATAGGATACCTAGTCGGGGCCTTAAGGGAAGTAGTTAATTCGGATAAGACTAGATTACGGTGTCTAAGAACCATTAGTGTTGGCCCGGGGTGGTTGACGAGAATGTTGGCGGGAGTTCCACCTTAGTTAAGGGTGGTGTATTTTGTATGATAAGGTGGAGTAGTATGGTATTAACCCTAGATTCAGGTGTGTAAATCGATCTTGTGGTAGTATCGATATTATTATTGAGAGTGTATCTATATGACTTCCGTGGTAGGGAGGTTCTATATTTTTCCTTCAATCGTTATAAGGAGAGTACAGATATTTCAAAAGTATATGCGTGGTATGTGCTACTCGTATTATATGTATTATACGAGTGGAAATATTCTTGGTTTGGTTGGAGCGATAGCTAGCGAATAAATTGTGAGGCTATCGTAATTGTAGTTCCAGAATGGAACTAGTTGTTCTATAATATCTCACCTGGATACAGGATTAAGACTTTATAGAGATGGTTTAAGGTATATAAGGATTTTTCATTTTTATTTCTTTTACTTTGCATGTATGATGTTGCCTTATCTCCACGACCAACAAAGTTAAGTAGTAATGCATAGGAGGGGTTCCTTGTTTGGATTTCTCTTTATGAGACGCTCCACGAGTGAACCTTAACGACGTTGGGAGTGGAGAGACGTTGCATTTTTTTCTTTCTTTTCTTTCTTTCTTTTTGTTGTTAGAAAGCTGGGTTGGAAGGTTTAGCCGAGAATCACGTGATTGAGTGATTAAAGGGCTATTAAAGTGCGATATAGAAGCACTGTGAATAGTTCTCTCCTCTGATCGATGCGAGGGGGACCTAGATATGAAAGTCGAATTGAGACTTATGGTTGTGCCTTGATGAGAAGGCCATTTAAAAACATATACGTATGTTCATATATTGGGATAAAGTATTTATAAGACTT
Organism: Sambucus nigra; assembly: GCA_949130495.1. Taxonomy (NCBI): domain Eukaryota; kingdom Viridiplantae; phylum Streptophyta; class Magnoliopsida; order Dipsacales; family Adoxaceae; genus Sambucus; species Sambucus nigra. The sequence goes on from OX422218.1 coordinate 224,514,069, forward strand.
TACAGAAAGTAAACGTCTGATTAGTTAAATTTTAAATTATTTGAAATGGTAAGACATAGAAGTAGAATATCATTAGTAGGGTTACAAGTTAGAATTTTAGCGGTCCCGATCATGTGTCTTAGACCGTCATATCTTGATGACCGACGATGCGAGGTAGTAGTGTAACGGGAGGGTTCCTTGTTTGGATTTCGCTCTGCGAGACGTCCCACGCATGAAACCGAGCGAATGTCGAAAGTTGGGAAATGTCTTGGACACTAGGGATATAATTAGGATAATAATTATACAACTCTATTAGGATATCTATCGACCTTAGGATTATTAGGACATAAGGCCCTTAGGACCTGTGACGTTGTTTTAGGAAAGCGGTAGGAAGTTGACCACGAGTAAATTGTGGGTTAACTCTAAGAGGGATTAGGTCCCTCAATACAAGAAGTATGGGATATCGAGTAGTTCGGAATGTTAGGACAAGGTGAGGCCTCTCTTAGATAGAGCGTTACGTTGGTAACCTAACTTTCGGGGAGTTAAAAGGTGAGTTGACTTTTACTCCTACACTCGTGTTATTAAGATCGAGAGTGGATTTAACGAACGAGTCTCCGTCAAGAATGGGAAGTATTAATACTGGAGAATGGACCCATTATTTATGCATCTCACAAATTTAAACCTCGTGAGAAGTATTATCCCACACTTGATGTAGAGTTCGTGGCGGTAGTATTCGCCTTAAAGAGATAGAGCCACTACTTCCTGGGCAAAAATATTTGGTCTTTTACGAACAACAAGTTGTTGTAATATATTATTGGGGCGGCAAAGTTGGTGTTTAAAGTTCGTAAAGGACTATCAATTGGATATTCCCTTTAGCTAAGAAAATGTGAATGGGGTAGTAAATGCGCCGAGTAGAAAACCCGTCGAAGAGATTAGTGAAGGCATGGAAAACCAAGTAGAACGAGCATAACTAGGAGGACTTTGCAGCAAGAGCATTCATATCCATGATTGACCATGTCACCTACTAGTGTGAAGAGATTAGTGGGGGAATGAGGAAGGATATATCTGTGGACATTTTTGTTTAATTGCCGGCACCGCAATGGTCATGATCCTATTTGAGAAAATTATTGATCATTTGACCAAATCCCTGTTTTTCGACCAACGTGGGCGTATTGTTTGTGGAGGAGTACGCCCAGCTCTTTATGGCGAAGTTATGGAATTGTATAAGGTGCCTACCAAAATAGTGATGGATCGAGACTAGATTTTTGTGTCAAAGTTTTGGTAAAGTTTCCAAAAAGAAATGGGAACCGTATGGAAATAAAGTATATCCTACCACCCGAAAGTGGATGAATGAATGGAGAAAGTTAACCAAATGTTGTAGGGAATACCTTGAATGGGTGTGTTCGACTTAAACGAAGGATGGGAGCAGTGGCTTTTATGGGTCTAAATTCCGTACAATAATTCGGATCGTTTTTCTTTAAGGATGGCACCATCCGTGGCCTGGTGTACCCGACTGAGTGATTCGCCTGCTCGTTGGATGGAACCAGCGGACAATATATTCCTTGGACTTGTAGTGGTCCAGGAATATTTCTCTAAGGATTGGGCTCATTGAGCCGCATACTTTGAAGGGCTGCGCCGACTCGAATAGAGGTCATGTAGTATTGGAGGTCGGGAATTAATTTTAATGGGGCATTCCCTAAAGAGGGTATAATGGGATACAGGAGGAATGGCAATTTATGCCGAGTTATGTAGACATCTTTATTTCGTCGTAGAAAGGTAGGATCGATAGTTCTTGAGGAACGACTAGATGCTATTTTAGAGCACGAAATATGTAGACTAAGATCGAAGAGTGACGACCTTAGTCCAAGTCCAAGTCCAATGGGGATGCCACATTGCCAAGGAGTTGCTAAGGATGAAAGAATGATAGTTTAGAATAGTATACCCTTAATATGGTTATACGGTGCGCCTGAATTTTGAGGGCAAAATTCCCTTCTAAGGGGGGGGGGGGGGGGAGTATGTAACAACCCAATCTTTTGAGCGACTATTTTATATTATTTTGCGTAATAGGCTAACTTTATAAAATAGAGAAAGTTGGAGTAAATATTATTTCCCATGAGTTAAGGGATAATATTTACCATGTTTTGCCTATTTACCGTTATGAGAAGGTAAATCCCATTATATTGTGTTTTATTGCGTCGTTGTACTTTGACCGACGGTTATGATTTATATTTAAATTCGAGCTTAAGTAATGAAATAACATGACGTAGGAACATAAAAATATTTTACGTTACTCCGAATGCCAAAATAGGGGGTGCGGTTGGTTTTGGAATAGTCGAGATAGTCAAAATAAGTGTCAAGTTGTATTTTTGAGTTCCGGGCACTTTTGACGGGTTATGACTCAATTATGTAGTTACGAGTACTTTTAATGGTGTATCAACATTTAAAAGAGGGAAATTTATGTTTAATACCCGGTTAAGTCTCCCAAATCCTTTTAAACCCTTACCTTGTGTTATAAGCCAAGAGAGAGAGAGAGAGAGAGAGGAGAGAGAGTTGGGAGAAAATGGAGAAAAGAGAGAAAAATGGGAGATTGGAGCCGAAAATCGTTGCTTCGAGAAGAGAATCCGAGCCTACAAACTCGAGGCAAGTTTCTTACTTGCTAGATATTGATTTAATGTGATAAATTGCATGTATAGTTAGTTTTTGGAGATTTAAACCATAAATGGGTTTTTGAGGATTTTGATGTTTAAACCTTTGATCCTTGTTTTAAATTGGTTTGAGGAGTATACATATTGATTAGTAGTTGTGTAGAATGGTTTGGGTAGAATTAGTTGTTGTTGATGATGTTAGAAATGGAAGATTTGAGGTTTTGGGGAAATTAGGGTTCCTAAACCCGTAGTCCAAATTGGGCATTTTTGCGAGGTCGAATCGATTCGGCTCCCCAGCGAATCGATTTGGTAACAGGGGAGGATATAGGTTTAGAAAGCCGAATAAAATTGGGTTAAGTCCGAATCGATTCGAACTGGGGCATAATGTTGGTTTTGCACACCGAATCGATTTGCTTTTGGGCGAATCGATTCGCAACCAGGGGCGAATCGATTCGGATGCCCTGTTTTGTGAGATTTTTCTAGTTTTGTTTTAGCCCTTTTCTTTTAGGTTCAAGGTTTAGGAAACTTAATTTGGGGAGTAATGAGGAGTCCTAGAGGGTTGTGTTGGGTAGACAAATATCCTAGGCTAGCATGAGGTCATTTGGGCTTATTCTAAAGGTTAGATTGGGTAGGTTAATGTCCGAATGATATAGGAAGTTAACCTAAAATTAATAAAAGATAAAACGATAATGTTGGGACTTTTGGGAGACAATTATTGAGGGAGACTCACTTTGATGACTTACGATATCGTTGTGGACTATTGGAGGCTAGTTTGACGATATTGGCACTTCGGGTCTTAGGTCATTAATACAATATGACTTTAAGAATAAGAAATGCACATTCTAAAATTGGTATTTCATCATTGAAAATAAATGATTTCTGAGAATGAAAAATATGGATGTTTTCAAATCGAAAAATAAATGATTTTCATAAATGATAATTTATGTAAACACACCTCTCTAAATCTCTATCATAAGGGAAGTTACGCACGTGAGGTGAAGTCCCCTGGCAAATGAATGCAGGGTGAATATAGTCCTAGGCCATATGAGCGTTTATTGTATGTTTTCTGCGCTAGTGAGGTAATTCTGGGTGTGGTTATGACTCACTCGCAGGCATATGGCCGCTTCCCGACGTCTTGCGTTGTAGGATCCCAAGTTGTCTTGGTGATAGGCCCTGGAAGATGATAGCCATTTAGGGGCGGGCACAGTGGGGAAACCCGGACGGGCGGTCTTAGATACGTTATATGATATGAAATATAACTATTTATAATAATGTGGGACATTATTGATTTTATAGCATTTTATGATAATAAAATGGCTTTAAATATATTTCCTGGATGGAAGAAAGGAAATGAGAAGTTATGTTATGACAAAGCATTTTTATGATAATAAACATGCTTTAAATATATTTCCTTGACGGGAGAAGAGAAATAGACTTTATAAAGAAAGTAATGAGATAAAAGTGATTTGGTAAACATTTGATAAAACGAATTGCCATTTATATATTTCCTAATGAGAAATAGGAACTGTGTATGTAGAGTTGTGAATAATTGATTTGATGTCTCCCTGAGTACATGTAGATGAGTTCTCCCACGCTTATATGATCATTGAGCATTAGAATTGATATTGCGCTAACTTTCGCTTCTAGATTGAGAGGTGAGAAATTATATGATTTAAATTGCGAGAGATAATTACGTTCATAACTATCATGCATTTTAGTCACATGATCATCATATCAAACCGGGTCCTGACCCCTCTATATTTCTTTGTCTTGCATGTATTTCTTTGTTCGTTCAGGTGATCCTCTATAAGGACCCCCGTATTGACCTCTCCATTCTGGTTATCTTGGAATTATAGCAGTTGCGGATGTTGTAGGATATTTATTATAGACGCTTCTTTCCATTGTACTCTAGTTACGTTCAGTTTATATATTCGGGCGTGTTGCCCAAGCTTTGTAATCATTTATTATTCTCTGATATTTAAATTGTAATACTCGGTGTAACCTGTTTGTATTAGTCTGTTAACCGACAACTTATTCGGTTATTGATTTATGCATATTTTATTTTATAGCTTGTTGATTTTTGGTATCCACCGTTTTTGCAATGGGATTGTCTAAGTGTTTTTCTTTTACTTGCAAAATTTAATTTGACAGTTCATTTTCTAAAATAATGGGTGGTTATCTCGTACTATTATTATAACGACAGTGATGCTAAGAATGGACCATCTATGATTCCTGTGATTATTGGAGTATCGGGCTGGCCACCTCTTATTTTAGTAGGCGAATTGTCACACTTTGCAAGAGCGCTAATAGATGGAGGAGCATTTATAAACATCATGCCCCTCAACTCATTCCATACATACAATATCTTTGAAGTAAGATTGATACCAATGCCTTTGGTGATCTCTGGTTATGACAACCAGTCCTCCAAGTCAATTAAGTATGTAAATGTAGGGATTTTAATGGGGAATCTCACTTCACACATTAAGTTTCATGTGATTAATAGTGTTACTTCTTACCACCTTCTAATGGGGAGGGTGTGGATGTACAATTATGATTTAGTCCCTTCGGCATATCACCAATGCGCTAAGGAAAATGTGAGGGGGACTGAGATCATTATATGTGAATGAAGAAGCCCTTTAAAATCGAAGAAGCTCACTTGGTGGATGCAATATTTTATATGGAGCTGGAAGAGGATGAAAGAGTCCTAATAAGATGAATTGAGGGAGCTAGAGTTCCCTCTATCAGAGAAAGGATAAGGTATGTGAATGGTCAAAGAAGCAAAGGAGTAGACAAGAGAGGAGTAGCTGATGAGGTTAATCATGTTGATCCTAAAACTCATAGTATCTCTAAACAACTGATAGATAGGATAAGCCCTAGGATGGACCCGATAGAGCATGAGTTCCAATAATAAATCGTGTTCAGAAGGCTTTCGTAACACAGGTTCACAAAAGGTTCAAGAGATAGGAAATAAAAAGAAGTTATGATGGCCAATAGGCAATGCAAAAAAGTGATAACGGAGGATGGAAAGGTGATATATTACCTTTAAAGGTGTGAACGGGTGGTCAAAGGAGTTGTTGTAGAGGCTGACCCATTATATGATTGTTTTCTAGTAAACCAGTAGGGGTAGTGCATGGTCATAGACAAATCCAATATACAAGAGTTTGTAAAGGAAGTAAAATAAGAGACGAATTACATGATGGACTGCCCAAATCCATAAGTGCCGGAGCTGGAGCAGCTTGATCTAACCGAAGAAGGAAAAGATCCAAGGCATATCTTAATTTCAAAGGATCTGAGCATAAAGAAAAAAAAATGCCTTAATTGAGCTTATTCGAGACTATAGAGAAGTCTTTACGTGGAAGTACACAGATATGGAGGGGTAAGATGAAGATGTAAGTTGCCACAATCTGAACGTTATGCCTTCACCCATACCGGTGAAGCATGCCATAAGAACTTACAAGCCTGAGACGGATCTAAAAATTAAGGAAGAGGTTCAGCGGTTGCTACCAGCAGGGTTCATCAAACTGATACAACATCCACTTTGGTTGTCCAGCATTATCCTAGTGGGAAAAAAGGACAAGAATCAGATATGAATCTGCGTGGACTTTAGGGACTTGAACAAATCTTTCCCAAAGGATGAGTTCCCTATCCTCTCCATTGATAGCTTGATTGGTACAACTTTTGTACATTAAATGTATACCTTGATGGATGGGTATGTGGGGGTACAACCAAATTAATATGGATCTAACAGATGCATAGAAAATAACATTTAAAACTACGTTAGGCAATTTCATGTATAAACTGATGCCTTTTGGGTTGAAGAATGCTGGAGTGACATATAAGAGAACGGTGATGGCCATTTTCCATGACTTCTTTCATATGTTTTTGTAATTTTATGTGGATAATCTGGTCATCAAATCGAAGAAGGAAGAGTCCCATCTTTATAATTTGAGAAAGGTGTTCAATCGGTGCAGGAAGTATAAGCTGAAGATAAATCCACTGAAGTGTGCCTTTGGAGATACAAGAGGGATATTTTTGGACTTCGTGGTGGATCGGCAGGGGGTGTGGATGGACCAGGATAAAAGTGGGCGATCCTAGAGATGCCTTTTCCAAGAACGGTTAAGGAGATCAAGAGTTTCCTTGGTAAAATCTCCTACCTAGGGAGATTTGTTCTAGGGCTGGACTAGATAACTCATCCAATGATTGAGCTATTGTGAAAAGGGGGAAAGTTCAAATGGGAGTAATATCACCAAGAATCTCTCATCAAGATGAAGAAACTTCTCACTTCTCCACAAATGATGATTCCTTCAAGGGCGAGGATACCATTTTAACTCAATCTCACGTCTACTACCAGGTCCGTCAAAGCTCTCTTGGCACAGGAAGTTGATGGCCAATAACGTCTAGTATAATATCTAAGAAGGATCATACATGGACTAGAGGCAAGGTATAGTAGAGAAGAGAGACATTGCTTAGCCTTGATATTTGTAGCACAAAACCTTAGACACTACATGTTGTCTTTCACAATTCATATTCTGGCAAATTGTGATCCCATTAAGTTTTTATTGGCAAGAACTATTTTGATTGGAAGAGAAACTATGTGGTTCCTCATCCTTTTAGAATATGATTTGAAGTGTGTGGCCCTTCGTGTGATCAAGAGTCAGGCATATGCAGACTTATTGGAAATTTTTCCATCTGGAATATTTGAGCCACCCCGTGAGAGCAATCCTGGAGATGATTTGCAGGCCAACATTTTGGATGCAAACCTTGAAGAATGGGCTATGCAGTTTGATGGTTCTTTTGCAGAAGGGGGGGCGGGGGTTATTCTTTCAAAAGGGAAGGAAGAGACTTGCCTTTCACACAAGTTAGATTTCCCTTACTCTAATAACGAAGAAAAGTACAAGGCGTTAGTACTTGTATTGCTAGAGGCCCTTCGAAGGGGCATCCGTTCACTATCACTACACTAAAACAGTCAATTAGTAACGGTATTGTAGTGTTACTAAAATAATTACTAACACCGAGAAACCGTTAGAAAAAAGGAATGGGGAATCAAATTACTAACATTTTTTACCGTTACTAAATTATATGTTACTAACACGATTTTACCGTTACTAAAATGTTACGAAATTCTGTGTTACTAACACTGTTTTATCGTTACTAAAGTGTTACAAATATGTTAAATTCCTAACATATTTTTACCATTACCAACATTTCGTAACACATTTCTAACACAATTTTTGTAACATATTTAGTAACGGTATAGGTTCGTTACTAATATTAAAAAAAATAAAAAAAAATAATATTTATACACACACACTATGCTATACAATATTTAAAAAATGATAACATAATGACAATAAAATAACTATCGATCCGATTTAAATTCAATACAAATAAGTTATATTTTAAAAAAATGGGATAAAATTTCCTTTATTTATATTACTATCCACCTGTTTATGGTATAAAAAAAAGTAAAACAATACAAAAAGTCCGCAACAACAACACTAATACACATTCATGCAATAACTTTAATAAAATTAATACCCCAAATTCCTTTAATAGACAATTCATCTCAATACACGAGGTAATTTGGGAAATCTAGGAATTGTTCATCTCAATACATAAGCCAATTTGGGAAATCATTAGAATCAAGTACACAAGTTGGTTATAGTTAATTTTAAAATTTAACTTGAACTAATACCACCTCCACTCAAGTTGATGCCTTGTTCTATGGTCTTCGGTCGCTTCTTAGAGCTATAGGACTAAGAAATAAGTAAAACATCTAAATATAAGACCAAGAACTGAGTAAAATATTTGGATATGATTATCAAAGTTGGTAGAATATATCCAAAACTTTAACGAAGATAATGATGAGTTAGATGTCCACCTGAAGTTTATTTCCTTGGAAAAGCGTTGGGCACCAAGGTTGGAGCTGTGGCATCTTTACTGCCACTTAAGCTTGTCAGTTAAACACCTTTGTCATTACATTGATCAAAAGACGGGATTACAAGCAAAAGATATTTAAATATTGCTAGTTAAGGATACCCCTGATACTAATGATGAGCAGTCAACCATCAACCCCTCAACTTCAATGGATAAACTGGATTCCATGTGGCAAGTTAGCGGTGGATGAAAAAGTGGGCTTCAAATTTTAAAAGGAATATATAAATGGTTAACAAATAATGCTTCCATAGATTTCAAGTACAAACTATGCTTATCATTCTTCCATTCCATGGGAGTTGAGTATGGCATTGGAGATTCCTGAGATAAGGACCTGAATACATTAGAATAAGATGAGTTTAATGATGTATACACACAGTGGAATAAACAACCAATCTCTAATCAGAAAAATCATCATTTTATATAGAGTGCATAAAATATATTTATTACTCGGAATATTCCGTGTAAATCTTCAACGAATACTAATAGGTTTTGCAATTGGACCACTCAAGTCAACCTAGTCGTGATTACCTTAAAAGTTATATACAAAACCATCTCTATTATCAATAATCTTCCATTCCTTGTTGGGTTCATGATCAATGGATAATTGTATTTCCACACTATTCTTGCAGATTACCACATTTGAAGGCAGGAACAACTTCATTTTATGATTGAGTTTACTCCAATCCTCATATTATGTTGATTTGTTTCCTCATACAGTAACTGAAGATGATCATTTTGAATTAGCCTCCTAGCAAAGGCATCGAAGGGAATAAATTCCCATAAAGTCTTACACTACCCCAAGGAGTTAATATGGGATTCACATTAATTACTTACTTAACGACTGTAGTAATGCTGAACAAGAGATCCACATTTTGTAATAAAATATAAACTCTTTCCCTGACATGAACATCATAATAACAGCAAAGATGTAGCTACATTATTTTGCGAGAAGGAAATATACACTCAATCGATACATAAATATTATGCATTCAAGATTTTACATTGCATCCACTGCATTCAATAAAATACATATAGAATCTATAATTCCGAAGAGCAAGAATACACATTTTTGCAATTCAATTTAATGGATTTACTGAGTAGAATTGAGTATACAAGCATACGCCTAGTAAGACATGGAGTTTATTTTAGTTCACAAAGTATAATATCTTAATTCCTTTCTGTAACTAATCAGACATAATTTCTTTACTTCTCTCCTATGTGCTTGTAAGTTCAATTGTTTCAAGTCTTGCAATCCAGTCCCAATAGTTTATTTCTTTCAAAAAATCTCTTTTCAAGTCGGAAATTTATTTCACCTTATAGGGAACTTCTCATGTCAATTGGGGCAAACTGAATATGCTTGTCTATTACAGAAGGTAAAGGGGTTTTAAAATTGGTACTGTATCTCAGGATTGAAGAAAACTTGCACAACAGGCCAAAATAAGCATCAGAGAAATGCATCCTTCATTATCAATGCTTCATCATAGTAACAATAACAGTGATGTTAAAATTCTTATACAAAGATCCAAACTTTTGCATCTAAGATTTTTAATTAAAAATCTAATGTTTTTCCTCGTATTTTTCTTTGTTAAATGAACCTGTGTAGTGATTTACCAATTTATAATTAGATAAAAATTATATTTTATAAGGAGACCCAGATTATTGTGTTGTTGTACAATGGAGGAAAAAAATTATTCCTTATAATACAAAAAAACTCATAGCCCATATCACAAGAGTATGGTTCCCTAGTCTTTGTTTTAATTCCTTTATAGTCCTTTATGTACTTTGGTGGTTCTTTGTCATGCTTGTTATACTCCTGATTCATAAAAAAATATAAATTGATCATCAAAAAAGAACATATGAATTTGAAAGATAACTTGCATCCAACTTTTATCCTGTAGATAATAGCCAATATTAACATATGTCGTGTATTCCTATAATTTTGTGTCTTCAGAAGTTAATGAAGTTAGTATAGGACACCTTGACAATATTAGAACATGTGTAGCAATACATTTCCTTAACTTTTCGAGAAACTTCAAGGGAGTCTTCTGGTGGAATGTTCTCTCCTCTTTCCTACATGATATAATGTCGAAACAAAAGTGTAGTAAGAACTAAATAGAAGTAAACTTCTAAAAAAACCACAATGAGAAACTCATATAATGTTGTATAGAAGCATAGAAAGACCATATCTAAAGAGATATGAAACAGTAAAAAGACAGAAAACAAATATGCAGGTCGAGTCGAGTAATGAAGAAATCCGAAATACATATCTACACATTTCATTTAATACTAATTGATCGATACCTGGAGAAGAAGGGAATGATAAAGAGAGAAGAAGAATGAGAATGGGAATGGAGATGTGAATGTATACTTGAGCAGCGATAAGGCCACTGATATGATCCATATAGCAAAGCAAATGGGCATCACATTTGTCGGCAATGTATACGAGTGTCGAGGCCCAAGCATGTTGTGATAATTAAAGGCAAGCCTTCTAGAATGGCAGCAAGTACTAATTCCACACAAATCTCAAAGTAATAAGACTTTTTAAACGAGAATTTGGAATTAATAGGCCAACCATTAACATACTCCCATGTGAGAAGTATTTCACATTAATAAGACAAACCAACACACAAATTAAACCAATTATAGCAGTAAGACCCTCTTCGAATTTGTTCAATTTCTTCAACGGTGTATCATCCTCAATCTGCGATGCCTCGTGAATTTGAGAATGCATTTTCCCAATCTATATATTTATACCCGTCTGAGTGACCAACGATATACAGTTCCCATTCACAACAGTTGCTCCTACAAACTGTTGCGCTAAAGCAAGACTATCTCTAGCGACCAAGACGATAAAACTCACTCGGGAATTTTATCAAACACTTGGTGTGCGGAAAACACCCAAGACCTTGTTCCGAAAATGAACTAGTGTGCAAACTCCCAATCGAATCAACCAAATATCAATGAAGAGACAATAAGAACATACAAGCAATCATCAAAGCAAAACAACAACGATATACGTGGTTCACCCAAGATTTGGGCTACATCCACAAATGGTAGGATATCTTCCTTTATAGATAAATGGCTAGGAACCAATGGTTACACACACACCTCACTTATCTCTCTCAAAAGTCAATCACTAACCAATCTCAAGAACTCACCTTGCTCAAAGTAGCTCTCTATCTCTCTTTGCCTTTGATTAGCTCTCAAAATAGCTCTCAAACTTGTACTCTATCAAAACCTAGAAATAACACTTGTATTTATAGATTTGAGCCAAAATGGCAAATTTGTAAATAAACCAAAACTGAAAAATAGGAGAGCCAAAATCAACAAACTCCACCTTGGCGATCCTGACGATCCAACCAATCTCTAGAATGCTGAAATTGAACCCGCTTGAAGACTGTCCCACCATCTACCAAGCTAATGCGATTCCCCCAGGCGATCCTCACGATCCAACCGAACTCGGAATGCAAACATCAAATCCGCTCTAAGATCATCCCGACATCTAACAAGCCAATACGCTTCACCCGACGCTAAGCCACCTCAAACTTCAACCATGAAGTGAGATACCGCAAGTCTTCACTCCAAGACTCCAAACAACTCCACCCGCCGAGGAACCAAGTTCTAAACTAAGAACTCTCCATCTCATGCATCTAAATGCTTCCTATGTAACCATACGGTGAATCTCGCTCCTCATGTAACCCGGTGAGTACACCCCCACACAATACATATAGCATACACCCTCTTTACACGAAACATTCAAACACATCAACACCATCTTCCACCTTGAGAAATAACCACGGATGAGAGGGAAAATTCCTCACCTCTCATACCCTCAAAATCTCACCCTCGAAAGATGTACCAAGTCTTTGACACGAAAAACTCCCGTTTGCCAATGCTCGCAAACAATAACTCATCGGCCTTCCTTGAACTAGCTACACACACCTCGAATCCATCACAGTCCTACACCTCCTCGATTCGAATCGGCCAATGCATGTGTGCAACTAAACCGGGTCAACATCACCCGTTGGCCCTGGAGGGGGACTTCGATCCATCCCCTCCACTAGTAGGTATTCTCCCATCACTACCGTCTACTCTTGGAAAGCTAGCACCCAATGTCTCCGCTTTGTTCACAAACGAGACATGCCTCGAATGTTCGATCACTTGTGCACACCGCTTCCCTGTCTTCCTCGAAGTTTGATTTAGACGATACAACCCTCTCTCTCCTCTCCCCTCGCTAGGACCATACAACCGTGTGTGACTTTCAAGACTCCACCCGCCACCGACACCCGGCAACCCTTGGAATCCAAACGGCTAATGGATATCAAATTCTTTCGCAACTTTGGGACATAGGCCACACCACCCAAAGTGCGTTCCACCCCATCGAACATCTTGGGTTTCACCGTCCCGACACCCTCAACGGAAACCTTCTCTCCGTTAGCCAAAGACATGGAACCTTTTCCATTTTCTGTGAAAGTCTCAAAATATTCCCTCTTGGAGCAAACGTGATCCGACGATCCCGAATCTAATATCCAATCATCTTGGGAAAGAGAGTTAACCTTGGAGATTGTGAGAAGTTCTCCAAGTTCATCTTCATAATTCGCACTCGCTACCGTTGCCCTCTCGGAATCAACCTTGTCCTTAGCCTTGTCGTTCCACAAAGGACATTCTCGGATCATATGACCCCATTCCCGACACTTGTAGCATTTCGGCCCTTTACCACCAACACCTCTCGATCTAGACCTACTACCGTCATTAAATCCCCGGTTGGAGTTCCTCCCGCCATTTTGCCCACCTCCGTCTCTCGCCATAAGGCCTTCATTATGGGAATACCCGTCACCTCCACCTTCCTTCTGTCTCATCGTGACATGAGATTGAATATCTTGCACAACCTCGTTGCATCGGAGCGTAGACTTCCCAAACATGAGCGTGGTTACAAAATGCTCGTATGAATCGGGTAATGATGCAAGCAACAACAATGCTCGATCCTCCTCAATGAATTGAACGTCTATCCGGTTCAAGTCATTTATCAAGGCATTAAAAACGTTGATATGCTTCATCATATCCTCACCCTCCTTCATCTCAAGCTTGAAGAGTTTCTTCTTGAGGAACAATTTATTTGACAACGACTTTCCCAAATAAATCTCTTCAAGCTTATCCCACATGCCTTTAGCCGTGGTCTCCGCTATCACATTATTCAACACATCATCCGTGATAAGCATCTCAATACACGAAGCCGCTCTTTGATCAATGTCAATCCACTCGGCATCGGTCATGCCTACCGGTCGTCCCTCTACCCCCAACAATGCTAATTGCAACCTCTGTTGGACAAGAACGCCTCGCATTCGTCTTTGCCATAACCCGAAATTGATCTTCTCATCAAAAGCCTTCATGTCCGTCTTCATTGAGCCACTTGATCCATAACTCGGATCCCATCTCTTAGAGACTCCGCTCGTAGAGGTTGATTCTCGAGTACTCTCCACATTTTCCGTCATTTGGAACAAAAACAAAAGCTATGCCAAAATTGCCAAAATTGATTCAACCTCGAACCAAAATACCGGGCAAACAATGCAACCAAAGCTCTGATACCACTTGTTGCGCTAAAGCAAGACTATCTCTAGCGACCAAGACGATAAAACTCACTCGGGAATTTTATCAAACACTTGGTGTGCGGAAAACACCCAAGACCTTGTTCCGAAAATGAACTAGTGTGCAAACTCCCAATCGAATCAACCAAATATCAATGAAGAGACAATAAGAACATACAAGCAATCATCAAAGCAAAACAACAACGATATACGTGGTTCACCCAAGATTTGGGCTACATCCACAAATGGTAGGATATCTTCCTTTATAGATAAATGGCTAGGAACCAATGGTTACACACACACCTCACTTATCTCTCTCAAAAGTCAATCACTAACCAATCTCAAGAACTCACCTTGCTCAAAGTAGCTCTCTATCTCTCTTTGCCTTTGATTAGCTCTCAAAATAGCTCTCAAACTTGTACTCTATCAAAACCTAGAAATAACACTTGTATTTATAGATTTGAGCCAAAATGGCAAATTTGTAAATAAACCAAAACTGAAAAATAGGAGAGCCAAAATCAACACAAACACCATACACTTCTTTTAGGTTTGGGCATTTACTTTAAACCATGCTATTATATTAATCCACCATATTATTTAAGTAAAAGATGAAGGGCCTCCAAAAAATCAGTTGAAAATTCAATTTTTGAAAAAAAAAATACAAAAAAAATATATATAAAAACGTTGTAGAAGGAAAGGAGAAAATTGGGTAAGAGTAACTAATAATTCAGCGGACATGGACTCCTGCTGAATTTACCACAACATGTTGATACCTTGGTGAATGACACATACTAGGTGCAAGAGTCCATTCCCACTGTCCATTCTTATGCAAAAGCAGTCCATAAGCATTCGCCTACAGCTGGAGATGCACACATATAACCAATACACTCAGACAACAGCACTACAATGAGTAAGCCTCAATATAAAACACAAACTATAGAACAAAAAGAAGCCCATCATTAACCATAAGTCAAGAAAGAAAGTCAGAAATATTGATAATCAAAAGGCATATTTCTCTCTTATCAAGCACATTAGATCGATCTAAAAAATAATTATGATGTCTTTTACAATATCCATAAAAAATATTTCAAACTAAAATTCGTGAGAAAGCAATTACTACTTATTAATAGTTGCATTACAACCACAATTAAGAGTTCTTGATAAGAGTGCCTCGTCTACTTCAATCTCTCGTGCTATGACTAAAACGTGGCCTAATAATAATCGTTTTTTTAACATTTTCTTCCTCAGGTGCACCCTCACAGTGACTACGTGGACGGTAAAAATGACCACATCTTGAAGAAACACAAGTAAAGACCTAGAAAATAGTTAAGAACAAAAGACTAATTATGTCCAACAACTGCCACTAAACAATGGATTATTCATAGGAATCTGCTGAAATTTATAGTGCCATGCTAATGGGTTGACCTCTGTTATGTCTATTTTTATCAAAATAGTTGGGTACAAATCTAAATACAATATGGTCGACATTATTAAGTGAAGGGTTAAGTATTATTGATGCAATTAAGGCATGCAAAGGGCAAACAAGTGAAATGAACAAAAAAAATATGTGTGTAAGAGCGACAGTGTAGGACCTAAACATAATTAATTTTCCTATCAAATGAAAGACATATCCGCAGTCATAGGCCATAAATTAATTTTACTGAAGATAATAATTGTTCTAAACTCATTGCCTGATACACATCAATATCAATTTGATTACTCACTCAAGAAATTTCAACGTGATATTTCTCAATCATAGATACAAAATTTTACAAAGGAAAAGATTTGAATAGTTTTCCATATATCAACACATTCAATAGTCCTTGAGCATAAAAAAGTAAATAATAATCTAAGAAATACGTATAGCTTAGAACGGTGAATTAAACCTTATACCAAGATTCTTCAAGACCAGTCTTCCATACAACAGTCATGACATCCCTTATAGATTCCATTATACCAGTATATGTTCCCATCATATAACAATCACAACAATCAATATTAAAAAATGAAATATGTTAACAATAATAAAAAATAAAATGGATTAACACAAATAATTCGATCAATATAAAAAAATAACCCAAAAACTCTCGCGTACTTATATATATATATATATATACACAGACACAAGCATATATACCTTCCATCTTATTGATACATTGTTTGACATCATGAGTACAATTCTCACAACACATGTAAATTTCAAGTAAGACTTCCCGCACCTTTAGATGTTTAACATATCAAATTATATTACCAAATCACACACATACACACACATTATAAATTCAACACAATATCTATAAACATACTCTACCTCTTATATTTTCTCTCTTCGTATCATGTTTCTTCACTTTTAGCACGATCTGAGAGATAATATCCACATGTTTAGTAGTCCTCTTTTAACACCTCAACTCCTAATTATCAAATTCATTTATATAGACAAAAGCCCTAAACTAAATACACCATTATGTGATAAATTTAATTACCGTCAAAGCCACATAAGCAGTTCAATATTTCATCAACACATCCGATAAGATAAGTTGATGGTTCATTGATTGATCATGTAGGGAATAAAATTAGTTAGCAAAATATTATTTTAGATTTAAAATTCATCTCGTATCATTACTCAATAAATCATTGGTTAACCAATAAGATTGCTCAAAACTACTCACGAATACAGAGAACGCTCTCCAAATGTATTAGTTAACAAGTATAACACAATAACAATCAACAACTAGACAAATGAAAATATTTAACACTATTTACTTACGAGTGTTAATGACATGACTTCACTTAAAAGAGCCATTTATGAATGTTCACTCACTTTTTTCATCTCAGGTGGTCGTCATATCTCCTTCTTTCTCCCTTAAGATATTGAAATATAACAACGATTTCCAATTCAGAGTGATCTTCCCATGTCGGGTCCTTAGGCATTTGAATTTGTCCAATCAAATAGAATACATGCCTACATATAACACTAAAAAATATTAATCAGATATATGATAAATAACTAACCCATTTTTAGATTAGAGAAAGCCCTAAAATTATAATGTTGACACAAAAATATAAATATAATATACGGGCCTACATATAACCATTATATTATTTTTCATCATCTCAGGATAGATTTTAGATTATACAAATCCCTAAAATTAGAATGTTGACAAAAGCCAGTGTTTTTCTAATACATCACATTTTTGGGTATATGTAACTAAAAAAAATTACTATTTCTTTAAACTACAAACTCAACATTCATTTACAATTTTTCACACCTTTTCTTCTTGACATAACCAATTAGGAAAACCAAAAAATCGAACTCAATTACTATATAACCCTAAATCACTTGACAAGCCAACATAACCAATAAAATCTCATACATTTGAAATTAAAAATCGCAACTAATAAGAAATATGGAATAGTCTGGTGATAAAAATTAAAAACCCTAAATTTTAACAAGTCAATCAAATAAAAACCTTTGAAGTACATAAAAGGATCTACACCTCCTTCATGTAGAATAGTATTGAAATGTATTAAGAAAAACACAAGCATATATAGAATGATTATTTGTATATTCAACACCATCCCTTTAAACAAAAGATTTCTAAACAAAATCATATAAACAACATATATAACACAAATATACAAAACATACCTTGTTTTTTTGAAAAAATTGAAATCGATTCTGAAAATATCAGACAGATATATATATATATATATATATATATATATATATATATATATATATATATATATATATATATATATATATATATATATATATATATATATATATATATATAGAGAGAGAGAGAGAGAGAGAGAGAGAGAGAGAGAGAGAGGGGGAGATATTAGAAAGTAGGATTTTGCTTTGGAGGGATGAAAAAGAAAAACGGGCGCGTGCTTACTTTTGGAAATTGTTAATATTTTTTAATTTCTAAACTAATATTATTAACACTTAGATGAGATTCCTAACGGTAATGTATTGTGAGAAATAATAATGGTATAATAGTGTTACAAATACTAAAAATAGCGTGTTACTAAATGAGAGCTTTGTTGTGGTGTATGCGTCAAAGGTGATTCGAACTTGGTGGTCCAGCAAGTGAACAGGAAATATGTGTTAAAGGGCCTCAGCCTGGCGCCCTACAGAATAATCATCCAATGTTGATGAAGAAGTTCCATCAGGTTAAGATAAGGAGGCATCCTAGAACGATAAACAGGCATGCTGATGCTTATGCCACCATTACTCAAAAAATGTCTATGAAGAGCAACAAAACTACGGTTGTAATACAACGAAGAATAACTCGTTCAGTGGTACAAATGATCTTGCTGATGGAAGACGATTCAGATTGAAGAGGCGGGATCAGGAAACAGTTCGAGTCTGGGGAAGGCAAGATGGAACTCAAATAGCTAGCATAGTATTTTGCAAGCCAAGGAAGTCTTTACTTCAGGAACATAAGGGGATGGTTATCACGATGCATAGGAACAGTGGAAGTAGAGCGGAGTTTAAAAAAGACACATGACGAACACTTCCAAACAACTGAGATCCCTCTATACAAAAGAATATAGAGAGAGGGATACTTCTAGCTAATGATGAAGTTGGACGCAACAGAGTTATAACGAAGGTGCAATAAATGTCAACTTTTCTTTGAGGGAGTTGAATGTCACTTCGTTAAAACTCAGGTGTATTAGAGTCAGCCTTACATTGATTTTATCAAGGATGGAGCTATTCCTAAGGAGAAAATCAACGCAATGGGACTCAAACGAAGGGCCCCATAATTCTACGTCTAAAAGGAGCAGCTTTATCGTAGAGAATACTTTAACAAGCCGTTACGATTCATCACAAAGGAGGAGGCAATAGAAGTCTTGAAATAAGCTCAGAAACCACCTCACATTAGAGGGGCAAAGTTATATGAACAATTAATGACCTTAGGTTATTATTGGCCAACCATGGAGAAAGATTCTGTTGAGTTTGTTTGAAAGTGCAAGGCGTTCTAGGTGTATGGAAAAATTATCCATGATCCCTTGGTGGACTTACACTCCTTGGCCACTCTTTACCCATTCCACACTTCGGCGTTTGACCTGGTAGGGGCAATACACCCATGTTTAAGAGGAAAGATCCGGATATTAGTGGAAATGGAGTGCTTTACAAAGTGGGATAAGGCAATGCCACTAAAGAGAGCAACTACAGGTGTGGTGGCCAATTTCATTAGAGAGTACATAATTTGACGATTTGGGATCCCAAAGGTTATCCTCTCTGATAATGGGACACCATTTGTCAACAAAGAAGTAGCGATGCTCACAGAAAAGTAATCTATCATCCACAATACCTCAGCGGTGGAATATCCCAAAGGCAATGATCAAGTCAAAGTAACTAACAAGACCTTGGTCAATATCTTGGCCAAGACGATAAAAGATTTCTCGGGTTCATGGGATGATAAGATTTCAGCAGTTCTCTAGGCCTATCGAATGATAAAGAGGAAACCCAGAGGGTATACACCATTCTCTCTTGTGTTTGGAGCCGAAGTAATTGTGCTAGTGGAGTTGGAAGTTACCTTGACCCAATATGCCTTGTGAAACAACATGATTCCTCATAATAAACATGTACAGTTGGAATCACTGGATGAACACATGGACAATGCGATGCAACACTTCCAAATGTGTACGAAGTAACTATCCAGGTAATATGATAACTTGGTGCGACCAAGAAAGTTCATAGAAGGGGATCTGGTTTTGAAAGCAGCGGTGAAGCACATTCGAGGGCTTTCATTGCCTAAATTTTCTACGAATTGGGAAGGACCTTTCATTGTGAAGGAGGCTCATAATTCAGGTTACTGCTTAATCTCTAAGATGGAAGACGATAAACCTTTCAAGATTAATAACAAGTGGTTAAAGGTCTATCATGTTTAAGGGAGTAACCCGCTTTAAAGATTTATTTTGTGTTAAAGTTATGTTGTAATTCAATATGAGTTATTTCTTTTGTTGTGATTATTCTCATGAGTTAACAAGAAAGAGTTTGCTTGTAAATTACAAGAATTGAATCTTTGTAATGAATAGAAGATATTTGTAACAAAGCATGGCATGGTAACGATTCTATTTTTTCATTCATATACTCAAAAGTATTATAAAATTGGGAACTATTTCCCAAGAATTGCATATGAGGAAATAAAAAAAATTACAACATAGAAAAGAAAGGGACTTCAACTCAAAAGAAACCATAAGTCAGGAGAGGATAAGAAGTCCCAGGAAAGCTTAAAGAGGCTTCCAAACATCCTATCTGGGAAGTAATAGATCCCTCAAGTCTAGATTGGTCTTGGGCACTTTCGATCACTAAGTCCTCATGCTTTTTCTTGGCTTTCAGCAGAGCTTCTTTGATAGCCTTAAGCTCCCAATAAGTAGCTTCCAACATAAGAGACAACGCCACCAACCTAGCCTCCTCAACCAGTTAAGCCTCTACAGACTTTTGATAGAGCTCCCTCTATCTCTCCTACAGGTTACTCTGAAAAACTTTAAGTGGCTAATCAACCAGTTAAGTTAGAAGCCATCCTTACCTATTTCCCTTAAGTTGCCTAGGTATCGATTAATGAGGGGTGTAGTAAGACTTAGCGTTTGAGTATTGACAACCTCAGCAATAACGGTTGCCAAACCTTGGAGCCTATATCTCATCACCAACATGTTTGAAAAAATACAGTCAGCAATGAAGGTTTGAGGGTAATGAGTGGAAATTTGTTCAATAATGGAACAATTAATTGCAAAGATTTGGGGAGACTGGTGAATGGACATAAGGCAAAATTCATGAGGAGCCATGTTGGGTAGAGGAATCTCACAACCAAACTCACTATCAGATGGCAGTTTTGTGGTTGAACCATAATTGTTGTTACTAGTTTCCTCCGAAGAGACTGGTCCTTGATAAGTAGAGGTAACAGGTAAGGTACCACACTGAGTCGGCTCTTCGACAATAGCGGGCTCCCTCATAACCTGAAATAAGATAAAGAAGAATGAGTTTGTGAAAAATCTCAAAAAGTGTTTTGTCATTGTTAAGTCACCATTATAAGTGGAGTTTAGGAAAAATCTTAACGAATTTTTTTTCGTTGTTAAGTCACCGTTATAGGTGGAGTTTAGGAAAAATCTTAACAATTTTTTTTCACTATTAAGTCACCGTTATAGCTGGAGTTTAAGAAAAATCATAACAAGAGTGTTCTCATTGTTAAGTCACCGTTACAGGTGGAGTTTGAGAAAATTCTTAACAAATGTGTTTTCATTGTTAAGTCACCGTTATAGGTAGAGTTTGAGGAAAATATTAACAAGTGGTTTTTATTGTTAAGTTATCATTATAGGTGGAGTTTGAGAAAAAATTAGCAAGTGTATTTTCATTGTTAAGTCAGCATTATAGGTGGAGTTTACCAAAAACCTTAACAAGTGTGTGTTCATTGTTAAGTCACCTCGAAGGTGAGAATTTGCGAAGAACCTTAACCAGTGGTTTTCATTGTTAAGGAAGATGTATTTTTCTATCTTATACTTTATTTGACAAGAATAATGATAAGCCTTATGCAAAAGAGGGAAAATGCAGTAAATACCTCAGTGGCAACTGCAGGAGTAATAACTACAGGGGTAACAACTATAGGAGTAACTTTAATATCTCTCTGAGTTTCAACTAAACCTTTAGAAAGATGAACCTCAACCCTTGATGATACACCTTCCTCGTGAAAAGGCACAAGTACCAAGATTGGGGAAGGTTCCACCGAAGTTGTTTCAACTCCAAATGCATCAACCTCCACAGGGGCCAAAGGAACCCCTGGGCAAAAAGATGAGCCAACGGTAGCCTGAGGAACCTGTGGAGTCTCAAACCTAGAAGGAGTAAGATATAGAGAAAGATGGAAATAAGAAACACCATATAAAAGGAAGCAAAGGTAGAAGAAGTGAGCTTACCTCAGTAATGTTAGAAAAGGAGAAAACCCAACGACATACCTCACCAGATAGAATTGAATAAGTGACCCAGCGAGAGATGTGGCCAGGTTAGAAGCAGCTACAACCTGAAAGCTAAGAAAATGCTAAGAACACAATATAACCAAGTGGAAAATATATCTAAAAGAGAAAAAGCTATTACCTCTAAAGGATTTGAAGATACTGGAACAACGTCCAAAGGAAGGGGTGTGACACCCCGCCTAATAAAATTCCGAGTGATCAATCCTATATCAAATTAACACGGGAGTCTCATATGGTTCATTCTCAGCATCACTGTTGAAAACCAATTTAAGTACTAATAACCTATTAGGATGGCGTCAAAATTTTATCTAACTAATATTTTTAGTCAAACCATTCCAAGTATAACATCCACACAGTTATATACAAAACTGAAAATGAAATAAAATAACCGAACACTCGATTTAATATAGTACAACCAAATCGAATAGCCGTAAATCAAAGTGCAGTAAAAGAATAATTTAATACAATTGGGCTTTCGGCCCGAGAGTTTCTATAGTACCTCCTATCTAGATTACAATGATAGAAACTTCTACAGTAAAGTTGCATGCATCCACAGCTGCTGCAGCAAATGTCTGACTCGAAGGAATTATCATCCAGGCATCCCTGTGTCTTGACACACACACACACACACACACACACACACACA
Organism: Sambucus nigra; assembly: GCA_949130495.1. Classification (NCBI taxonomy): domain Eukaryota; kingdom Viridiplantae; phylum Streptophyta; class Magnoliopsida; order Dipsacales; family Adoxaceae; genus Sambucus; species Sambucus nigra. The sequence continues at coordinate 224,536,841 of OX422218.1, forward strand.
CACACACACACACATATATATATATATACACACACTAGCGTATGCCCATGCCTGAAGGCACGACGAAATTTTCCAAAGTACGTAATCGCAAAATGACGATAATTTTTCAAAGTACATAATAGCGAAACGCAAAAAATTCATAGTGTAATTTTAAAACAATGTCAAATAGTCCAATAACATTCAAATAGTCTAGATTCATCAAATAAAGTGTCAAATTTTTAAAAAAATTGGCCATAATCTCCTTTGTTTATGGAACTATTCATCCTGCTTAACAAATAACAAATAGTCCAACATCCAAATTGTCTAAATTCTTCAAACAAATTCACATATAAAATGAAATATACAATATTCACCAGTCACATTAACTGTGTCTCAAAAAAACAAAGTGTTAATTTTTTTAAAAAAAGTGGGCATAGTCTCCTTTGTTTATTGGACTATCCACCCTATTTAAGGGGTAACAACAAATCCAACAAATTAAAAAAAAAATCCAAATTCGAAGATGGGATCTAGAAGGCAGGGAAAGGAGAATATGTGGGACTTCCTCAAAATTTATGTGCCATGGTGCTTCTGGATTAGCTGTAACTACTGCTGCCTTCCCATCCTGACAAACAATAAATATAATTAATCAATTTCTCGAACAAATATACAGTCACATAAGTAAATATAAAATCAGTAAAATGAAATATACATCCAAATTGTCTAAATTCGAGATTGATTCAGCCGGATCCAATTGGATTACCTCTTTTATACAAAAATGTAGTTTTGAGTTTGATCCCATCATATTTGGTCTACAAATAAAACAAATAACAATATTAGGAAAAAGGAACTATTTGAATAATTGCATATGCATATATCCGAGTGCATATATGCAATGCGTGTGTGCGTGTGTGCGTGTGTGCGTGTGTGCGTGTGTGCGTGTGTGCGTGTGCGCGTGTGTGCGTGTGAGTAGGAAAGGGGGGAGAGGATGGGCAGGGGGCGCGTGTGTGCATGTTTGCCTGTGTACGCATTTGCGAGTTTATGCGTGTGTGAGTGGGGAAGGGGGGAGGGAATGGGCAGGGGGCGCGTGTGTGCATGTGTTTGTGTGCGCGTGTGTGCGTGTGTGAGTGGGGACGGGGTAGGGGGCATCTGTGTGCATGTGTACGTGTGCGTGTGTTTGCGTGTATGCATATATGCAGTGCACGTGTGTGCATGTGTGTGTGTGTTTGTGTGCGTGTGTGTTCTTGTGTGAATGGGGAAGGGAGAGGGGACGGGCAGGGGGTGCATGTGTGTGTGTGTGCGTGTGCGTATCCGCATGTGTGCGTGTGTGAGTGGGGAAGGGGGGAGGGGATGAAATATTAACTTGTCGTTCTTACCATTATGAGGCTTTCCTAGTGACATTCGTAAATATGCACACCTGGAAGTACATTTCTTATCACTGTAATATTGGCATTTGTATCAAGATATTAGTACAAGAAAAAATCAAGAAGCCCATATAATATGTTTGGTAAAGATTGTCACCAAATAGAATCAATATATGCTTAAAATTCTTGTTTTGCTCGTTCTACAGGGAAAAAAGAGCAACTTAATTCTCTAGACATCATGTGCCAATAAAAGTGACATTTTTCAGAATTGTCTAAGGAGGCAATCAAAGTAGGCAAAAAAAACTGAAGAAAAAGTCGAACCAAATCTGTAATGAAAAAAGGAAATGTTGACTTCAAAGTAGATTTCGACCCCTCAAACGACGCCAAAAATAGCCCGAAACATATTTAACTAGGCACAGACGATACGAATCCAATGGCGCTAGAATCGCCTCATTCTGATTAACGGTTAAAAAGTTATGGCATTTCTCCCAACAGTGCAAAAAAAGATAATTAAAAGTTCGCGTCAGCTTGTTCTTAGAAAAATAAATTGTTTCATATTTCATAAAATCAACGCAAAGCAATCACTTAAGAAACACGGCCTATATAGCAACTATATAGCAACCTATATGCGGCTATATAGCAGCTATATAGCGGCCTATATAGCAGCTATATAGAAGCTCTATAGAGGCCTATTTAGCAGCCTACCAACTGCTCAAAACACCAACCACCAACCACAATAAACCACAATACACCATACCTGATATGCCGCCTAAAACCGAGACCATCCCAATCCCAGTGCTGCCTATACCCACAAACTCACCCCCCCCCCCCAATTCGTGACCAAACCTCAAATAATACAGAGAGATAAAGAAAGGTCAAAGGCTCTCAATAATCTATATGAAACGTACAATAACCTCAAATTTCAAACAAACCATACACTAAAAGTACAATTAATTGAATTCTACGAAACTTGACACTTTCAAACAAATTAGGAGACATGTACCTGCTGTTAATCTACACAGTGGTAGGTACCTTGTGTGAATCTGCACAACACTGCTTGGGAATCTGCACGACGGCAGGTATCTGCATAGTGGAAAGTGCATAACACTGCTCGAGAAGTTGTTGAGTATCCGCTGCATTGACACACTACTTGCTTTTAACAAATGACAAACATTCCTTCCACATTTTCAATCTTCAATGGCGATATTGAACACTGATTCTCCTCTTTGTCATCGCGTACTCCTCTCCTTCCTCCACTTCCACAATTCCATTGAACCTTCTCCAAGTGTTCATCTTGAAGGGCTTAAGGTCTCGAAGGAATGTTTGGCTGAGGTTTTTAAGATCGATCCCTCGTCAGCTGATTGTCCATCAAAACCTGATTCATTAGTTGACATATTCAGTTAAAGGGAATTACTTGAACGACATGAAATTAAAATTTTAAATCATGAAGGATTTTAAGTAGATGCTCTTAGTATATCTGGTGCACAGAAGGTTGACGATGCTAATGCAGAGGCATCACGTTCTCCTCCATTTTCATTTGTAGCGCGTGAACTATCTGCAAGTTATATAGCTATATAATTACTATATAGCAACTTATACCAGCTATATAGCAACTATAGCAGCTATATAACTGCTATATAACAGCTATAGAATCTATATAGCAGCTGTATAAGCAGCTATAGGTTCAAGGCTTGAATGATTATTTCAGTAAGGTGTACTGAAATAGGCACATGTATGTATGTATGTATGTATGTATGTATGTATGTATGTATGTATGTATGTATGTATAGTGTAATGTAGTGAAAATATATGATTAAATACCTGCCAAACACTTGGGTGGGATAACGGGGTAGCATGATTTATCGGTGTAGTAATCGTACACCACGTGGTTTATGTGTACCTAGAGATAATAGTGAGTTGTTGATAACAGGTATATGCATCATAGTTGCTGCTACTGCATATAAAGTATAACAAAAATGTGCAAAAAACCATTAATACATGAAAAGAAAAGAATCTAAAACCTCCTCTATTAGCCTTGATATTCATGCCTCGAACTGACTTTGAATATGTGTTATAATTACAAAGTTAACATTAAAATTTTATGTCTTTTTAAGCCATAAAAAAGAGTAATAAACTCCAGCATCTTTTTTATTTCCTTTTTTTATTTGGCCGGACACGGGATACAAATAATAGTGTTAGAGCATCTCTAGGTGTACACTGTGTCGGATCATTTCAAAATATTGCTACCGACCTCTACACTCCATTCAAACCAATGGATACAAATAATATGGCAATTCCTTTACTGCAAGGATATGGTAATACCTTTACACACATTACTGCAAGGATATGGCAATAACTTTACACACATTACGACTGGATAATGAGCTACTGCTGAAAAAATATAGAGTTGCAACCCATATTTCAGCAACCCATATCCGTCAACACATTTTCCTTCGAACTATTGGAGAGAGCAAAAGATTTATTTTGCTCCCCAACATAAGCGATAAGAAAATGAAATCTTCACAAATTAGAAAATAACCAACAGTAATCTTCAAAAATTTCCCTTGCTATGAAAATGAAATAAAGCTTATAAACGAAAGTTAAATTGAGATATTATTCCCACCATGAAATAAAACGGAAATGTGTTAGACAGAACAAAATAATCTTTCCGTGTAAACATTGAGTTCTCCTGCGCTAGGCAAGCTTTCTCCGCTAGAAGTGTCTTGAGTTGATGCCTAAAATCATCACTCCTTTGTCATGACTCTCTCTTTCCATGTTAGGCGTTCGCACTCCCGTTCTACGGGGTGATTCACACATCATTGCCTGGAATACATCAATTACTCATGAGTAAAAATACATATTGAGAAAAAAGATACCGCTTTCAATATATTTTGTCAAACAATACGATACCGCTTTCAATATATTTTGTACTATATATTCAGAAAAAAGATATTAATAAAATATAACAAAGGAAAACTGTGAACACTTTTTAAGTCCCAAAACTGCGAGCACCAAAATCTATTTTGCATAAACAAAATGTGGATAGAATTTTCATTGCTCTTTCTATAGCCTGCAATGAAAGAGAAAGTAAGAATTAATTAGTAGGAAAAAAATACGATCAAATCATTCAAAATAAATAATAAACAAACAAAGAATAAAGAGTAAAAAAAATGGGCTTCTACCTCATTCTATTCCAAAGTGAAAGTTCTTTGTGGGCGTTCAGGTGTACCTCTGTGAACAATGCATGCCAGATCAAGAACACCCCAATGAACCATATAAGGTCCCACCTGCAGTGGCTCTATAGTACATTAAATTAGCTACACTGGGTAAAAAAATAGCTCAAAGTACATGAAATCCACTAAGACCAACTTTAAACATAATTATTACAAACAAACATAATATAATTGAACCTATTCTAATTCAAATGCTTCATAAATAGTGTTTAAACTTATTCTAATTCATACAATGCATAACAAAGTACTCCAATTTCATAGTGTGTTGGAACCTATTAATAACTCAAAACGTCAAGAACAAAATTGGTGGTACATCAAAAACAAAAATTGGGGTGTGAAAAAAAGGAAAACGAGGGAAACACGCCAATACAAAAAATGTAAGTAGCTTAAATTACATTTCAACATTTAATCAACATTCACTAAAAATCAAAATCAACTCATTAGCACATTTTTTCAAACACCTAAAGTGCAACAAAGAAATATATAGATTTGAAACACTGAAAATTACCTCAAACCCTTCCAAACTTTGCCTCTGTCCAAAACTAACCAAACAACCCCTGAAACTAAAATAACATTATATGAATAGCATACCTGAGCATACCCGGTTGAACATAGCATTCATTTCAAATTATAAAAAGAGTAAATTTACCACCCCGTTTTGATGGATGTGTTTATGAGGTAGTAGCATATGCCCCAGCGAAGAATTCGACATAATGTAAAGAATTGTATAGCTTATACATCGGATGACTGAACTAAATCAAGTTAATAATACGGGTCTATAACTACTGCTGAATGACATGAACTAAATTAAGTTAATAATAATGAAAAAATTTCATTCACGTATTACCATAGTTAATACCATGTAAGTTCAATATCGGAAGTTACATAGCTAGGGCATTCTAAAGCTTTTGTTGACTTGAATTATTATCAACCCCAAGCACATGCTACATGGTATGGTTAGAAAACATAAAAAATTTAAAAACTTACCAAGCTTCCAAGCGGGTCTCGTACTACTTAAGATCAAGTATAGAGAGAAAAGATTTCCTTCACTAAAATAACCTGTAAAAGTTAACAAATTTAATTCAATACACACATGTAACACTAAAAAATTAAGTCATCCTAAATTGACATTAACACAAATTAATTGAGATCATCATAAAAAATTAATAAACAGTAAAAAATGAACTAACATTTGAGTTCACTCACAAATGTATGAAGGAGATACGTATCAAACATCGAACTTCAAAAGTAGATAAAAATATATGTAACTCAGACCACCATACCTTCCATATATGTAACAACTCCAAACATTAAATCATCCACCATATCACCATCCACACAACTAAACATCAATAAATTTCCTCTGATGCAAAATCGAACAACAAATCCATTTCAAACCCTTTAAATCACAAAAACCCAACACCTAAGATCCAGAAATCGAGTGAGAGAGAAAACAAAAATACCTTTACCATGGATTTTCTGACATCAGTGGAGAAATGTAAACAAAATACCTCGATCCAAAAGATCTCATATATGCAAAATGTAAAGGAAACACCAGTTGTTCATGCTTGGGGTGACGATGGTGGAGAAGGGTAAGAAAGTTTGTTGGTCGTGTTTGTGATACTTAATATTAGAGCTATGGAGTCTGGAGGGAGTTCGTGAGTGTGGGGGACAAAGCGAGAGAGAGAAAGAGATGATGATGAATGAGAAGAGGGAGGCAGATGGATTAGGGCTTAGGGGGTCAAATTGTGATGTAGAAACTAATCTCAGCCCTTCATTTCGATCATAGGTGGCTTCGATCTGAACCGTGAAGTGTCTCCCTGTCTTATGAATAGTGAAAACACCATTGTAACTTATTATATATATATATATATATATATATATACACACACACACACACACATAGCAAGAGAACAAAATAGAGAAAAACGGGTCAGAGCCCGAGTTTCAAAATGTTTTGCAAATGCATAAATGCTATATTTTTAAAATATAATTTATCTCATATTTAAATTGGTATCACACTCCCATGAGATACCACTCACCCCTCTTCTAGTAGTGAACACGTATCGTATTCTTTTTAAACAATCTAGTTAAGCTACCCTGCCTAACAAATCCGTTACACTAAATCTCTAAAAATCCTAATTAACCCGAGTGATAAAGGCAAAACTTTTCCCCATTCTCAACACTGCGCTACGTTCGTGCGTGGGGTGTCACGCGAAGCGAAATCCAAACAAGGAACCCCCCCGATACACTACTACCCGTCAATGTTGATCGTCGAGATCCATTAGGCCCTCAATACATAACACATCTATATGAAACTCATATATATAAATATATAAATACCTAGTTCTCAATAGAACCTATGATTCACATAAATCCGGATATATATATACTTATAAATATATATGTATATATATATATATATATATGCAATAAACTACAAATATATATATATATATATATATATATATGATTTATCATTTTCATATATATGCAATATACTATACTCAACGAATGTGATTTTACTTATTACAATCACAAGCATAATAACCATCCCACCGAGCTGTAACTCGAGGATGCAGTCTCATAGTGCCTATTCGAATCTGGGTTTACTCATTATACCTCGGTACCAAGCCAGACTCACTCATGGCCATGGTAAAAATATACACAACGGTGGAGGCGGTCATATTCCCTCTACAAGTGGATTACACACATCGCACTCGAACGCGGGACGAGATGACCTATGGATATACTCTCCCTGCTCCTCAAGCCAGGGTAATCACCACATCGCGCAACCTCCCCAGATCGCACTAGAGAAAATATATAGTCTGGCTTTTCCAACCCTACGCCAAAGGAAAGCCCGTGGAACCAGCCTCTAAAGCACAAATATACCAATCACACATATATATTTATTTGTAGCATATGATATATTGTAGCCGCATCGTATATATATTCTTCATTATTTCTCAATATATATATATGGCTATAATTTCCAACTCTTATAGTGATATCCAAACCCAAATACCCCCATTCGTAATAGTATATAAGTATTTACACACTGAAAATACTACACCATAAGTATCCTCTTACTTAAAATATAACTCGTACCTCAATCACTCTTAAGGATACGTATATAATTCCGAATATGACAATTCATACCTACTAAATGAGTGTACTATCAACTCATCATAATTCCCATAGGCGTCGCATCATCATAACATTAGTCTTCAATAGACGTATTGGGTAACCGCTACATCCTCTTTAGCCCATCTCCCAAATTTCATCCTAGTCGCCTCATTGGATTTTCTCAAAAACAATTGACATAAACTTACATATTCTATGCGCATAATTATACATATATAATCGCCCGACGAAATACCAACTCGAGTGTTACTCATCCTAAGCACCCTTTATTAAATAAGCCGTGGATTCAATTTTCCACGAACCCAAGGTCTACATTTCGCTCAAATAATAATTTAGAGGTCCCCACTCTATTTTTGGGAACCCTTAATATCTAATTCCTCAATTTATTTATTTTCTTCAAATATATACTTTTAGTGTCACACGGTTATAGCACCCTCCTAGCCCCTATAAATTCCTCAAATAGATAGATATTAATTCCTTATGTGAATATTTATTTCCTCAAATAAATAGGCTAGAAACAATTAAATTTGGAACTTATCCCATAAAAAGAACCCTAGCCGAAAATGCCAAATATACTGAAGGGTCGATCGATCGACCCTTGGCCATCAATCGATCTGGACAGCTTCTTCTCCGAGGAGTTATTTCTGCCATTGAAGTTTCCCCCAGGATTTTAACTCCCATTATAACATCATTCAACCTCAATCAATGACACATACACACTTAAAAAGGGTTCTAAACATCCTAGAACCCATAACCAATAACCGATTTCAACAGATTCCTAAATTTCCCAAATTATAGGTTATCCGGGATTTATCTGTTAGACTTTTGAAAAACCTATTTTGATTCATGAAAACCCATCCCAAAAATCTTTGTAGTTTTATACTACCAATCATAATATTAGATTTTATGCTTAAAGAAATAAAACGAGTAAACACTTGCCTCGTGGATAAAATCCGACGACCTAGAGTCAAATCCCGCGGAGTTTGGTCGGAATCTCCTTTTTCCTCTCCCTTTATTCCTTCCTTTCTTAACCTCTTTCTTTTCCCTCTTTCTCCATCTGTTGTTCCTTTTATAGGAGAGAATAAGGGCTTATCCCTTATAAACCCAAAAATGACTCGTTTACTCAATTACGAGTCCCTATTAGCCCAAAAATTCCTGGAACCTAAACACTACCCCCAGATACTCTATTCTGACTATCTAGGCCATTTAAAAACCAATCACGCACTCGAAATCTCCATCCGAGTCACCTAACTACAATTCACTAATTAAACCTAACACATCTCAATACGGATTTTCTAATTTAAATATTATCCTTTGTCGCTTTACCCGACTGCGACATGTATTTAAAATAATCCAACTCATTTACTTAGTCTCGAAGGTAAATTAAACACACACCGGTAATAATCAAATGTTCATAAATCCCCAAAATTACTATTCACGTAATTTCCCTTAATCTCCAAATTACGCCCACTTATGAAATTTAATTATCCCTAAAAGTGCGGGGTGTTACATACTTCCCCCCTCACAATGGAATTTCATCCTCAAATTTTGGATATAACCTACACTACCAACCTAGGATCGCTAATTACTCTATGTCCTAGTACACCAAAGTCGAAAGGTACTAATATAATGGTCCCCTTCTATATTTCACCTATCTCAAGGCATATGTTCTAACGTACTAGCTTCACCACAAGCTTATCTAAATCTCCATATGCCACAACGCTACCTCGGTCATAAGGTTAACTCTAACGTCCCATCATACCTAGTTCTTTTATAGTCCCAAGTATAGAAAATGAGCCTATAACCGCTGCTCTAACTTATCGATCCCATCGGAGATCCGCTATTCTAAGTATCCGCTCATCCACATTGGGACATCTAATTTCTCTTAAAAAGGAGACTACACTAACCCTTGACTATTCACATCAGTCTTCTCCCTTATCTTAGATGTGTTAACTCTTATTGCACAAATATACTTGGATCAAAGCATACCTCCTACGACGTTCCGTCCAATCCATTTCAATTCCACTTATACTGCCTCACGACATAATCTTTAACTTTATATAATAAGCCTCTTCTGTTTTGTACAATATATAAAATCAACTTACCAAGGTGCCCATACATCTTTTAACCCATGCCTAACTGCACAACCATTGTAAACGTCTGACACGTAATACTCTCTCTAAAACTGGACCTCGCTTTCTCGGCCTGGTGCTAACACATGGGTTTTCCTAACCCGAGAAAAATTTCAAAATTCAATTCTTCCTACGCCCGAAAATCCCATCATTCAAAAAATTAACCCACCAATCTTCTCGTGGTTAACTCATAACTATCTCCTTATATCGGAGCCACTAGTCCTTCTGGTCTTACTTCCTAATATTCCTAAGATCTACATGTTTCCTATATGCGAAAAAAAAATGAGTACTATTCTAACTATATCCCTAGTGCCCAAGACCTCTCCTGACTTCTGACATTCGCTCGGTTTCATGCGTGGCACGTCTCGCAAAGCGAAATCGAGACAAGGAACCCTCCCGTTACACTACTTCCTCGCATCGTCGGTCGTCGAGATATCCCGGTCTAAGGCACACCAACGGAACGTTCTAAATCCCAGCTTACTAAACTACAAACTCTTTTCTACTACTATGTCTTCTAATCCGGTGAAATGGAAAGTCTAACTAATCGGGGCGCCTACTTTTTACAAAAGTGTTATGAAGATCATACCCAAAACATATTACCTCTGAATTTTCCTTCCACTCAGGGCCTGGTTATAAGACTTAAATCAATTCCTTAACCTTACCTCACCCGCTTAGTTGCAATGAGAGAACCATTTCAGTGCTCTTCCATAGCACTACTATTTCTATAAGCATTCAATCATTACACGGCTCTCAGTCCATGGTGTTTTCTCCACACTAGGTAACTTATCATAAAAACCAACATCTTTGCATCCTATAACATCTCTCCACTCTCGACGTCGTTAAGGTTCATGCGTGGAGCGTCTCACAAACGAAATCCAAACAAGGAACCCCTCCTATACACTATTACTTAACTTTGTCAATCGTGGAGGTCCGTTAGTTCAAATATGCCACTGGGATAATCCTAACCCACCTATCGACAAAATGTGGTATAAACTCCTACTTATTTCTAGGAGTCATACCATAAGGCGCCTGTACTTACACTAAGTCCTTTGCGAGAACAACAATGAGCTTAAACTCACAGCTTATCAATAAACTCTGCATACCTTAACTCACACATATATAAGGTCGCAACGCACTCGAATCATGACAATGAAACATCTACTCACCGAAATTCCATCTACTCATATAATAAGGCGAGCTCGACCTGTATCCAGGTGAGATATCGTGATAATAACATGTTCCACCCTGGAAGCGCGGATACGATAGTCTTGCAATCATTAGCCTGATATCGCTTCGATTAACGAAAAATATATTATACTCAAAATAATACCATACTCGTATAACACATACATAACGATCAGTGTAAACCAGATACAATTTCAAAATAAGACCCCGCTACCGCGGAAAAACATATAGATATACCCTATATAGTGTTATCGATGTCGCCAGTAAACTCGAATCACACGCACGAATCTAAGGTTAGCGAAATATTGCGACTCTATCTAGCCACGCAAAATATATCTCCTTCGTCCGAGGTGAAACTCACAACAACATTCTTGCCAATCACCCTGGCCACTCCAATTGGTTTCTGGACATGGTATACTTGCCCTAAATGAATAAAAACTACTCTTATCAATGCCCCATCAGGGCATCCTACTCTTATACTTTAACTCCTATCGGGAAAGGACTAACCGTGTGGTTCAACACTCCACATCACCCTATTTTACATTTTTTTCCCTTCCTGACGACCCTGCTAAGGTTGTCAGTATCTCAGACTCTATAGCCTCGATCTTGACAATCACCCTTGTAGTTCCTTTAGCTCCTCCGACGAAAAGGAAGCTTGCTACTGGCCTCCATTGCCTTATTTCAATAAATTTCCCCCGGGTGGATCTCCACCAAAGGTGTTCCATGAACACAAATTATCCATAAGTGTTAGGAACACTTTCTAGTGAGACTATAATTCTTTAGAAGGACTCTCTGTTCATTTTACCTACCTTACTTCGGTACAAGGTTCACTTCTCCATATCACTCCTTATTCACTATTGGCCTCTGACCGATCCTTATGTGAATAATTCAAAACTGCATTCTCTTCATTCCTGATAAACCAAAGGAATTTGAGGTTAAAACCATCCGTAAGATCCCTTATGAGCAAAACATCCTGCTCCCCAAAACATGGTGACTACCGTTCCCACCATTTCAATATTGCTACCACGAGTGAAAAAAATTTCCTCAAATTTTCACATCTGGGCATTTCCATACCCTGGTCTAAGCTAAAAGCTTCTGAGCCTTCTACTTCCACTGATTACAGCTACACTGCCTTCGCATGACTTAACTTCAACGCATGGTCCTCATCAAGGATCCTTTTAAACTTTTTCCCAATTTGCTTCACTAGGTAATTCAAATCAGCGCCACTCTCTCTACTATAGGGGTACGAAAATAAATATAACTACTATACTTTAGTATTCATTGTAGCAATCCTTAACAACTCTACAAAGGGGATGTCCTCAACTACGATCCTCGTCCCTGACTTCAATTTATAGCTCCAACTAAGCCACGCCTCCTGCTACCCTCATAACGGCCCTTTGTGTTCTCTCTTTATCGACTAGCACACGAATCTCGAATGAGCACGCAAAAGATTTACTATAATCTTATATAATGGCAGGAGAACGAGATCTCATAAGATAAATTAACAATCCTAATCATAAGGCTCTATATCAAATCGAAAGCAACGCTGAAAGCGTAGTATGTCTGCATAGATTCCTAAGGACACTAGAACCTGATGCTCTGATACCATCTGTGACACCCCGCCTAATAAAATATCGGGTGATCAATCCAATGTCAAACTAACACATGAGTCTCATATGGTTCATTCTCAGCATCACTGTCGAAAACCAATTTAATTACTAATAACCTATTAGGATGGCGTCAAAATTTTATCAAACTAATCTTTTTAGTCAAAACATTCCAAGTATAACATCCACACAGTTATATACAAAACTGAAAATGAAATAAAATAACCGAATACTCGGTTTAGCATAGTACAACCAAATAGAATAGTTGTAAATCAAAGTGTAGTAAAAGAATAATTGAATACAATTGGGATTTTCGCCCGAGAGTTTCTACAGTACCTCTTATCTAGATTACAATGATAGAAGCGTCTACAGTAAAGCTGCATGCATCCACAACTGCTGCAACAAATGTCCGACTCGAAGGAATTATCATACAGGCGTCCCTGTGTCTGGACACACACACACACACACGAGATACCCCTCACGGGTAGTAGTGCATAAATGTTCTTTTTTTAAAATATAATTTATCTCATATTTAAATTGGTATCGCACTCCCACGAGATACCCCTCACCCCTTTTCTAGTAGTGCACACCTATCGTATGCTTCTTAAAAAAAACTAGTTAAGCTACCCTGCCTAACAAATCCGTTACACTAATTCTCTGAAAATCCTAATTAACCCGAGTACTAAGGGCTAAAATTTTCCCCATTCCCAACACTGCGCTACGTTCGTGCCTGGGGTGTCTCGCGAAGCGAAATCCAGACAAGGAACCCCCCCCCCCCGATACACTACTACCCGACAGTGTTGATCATCGAGATCCATTAGGCCCTCAACACATAACACATCTATATAAAACTCATATATATAAATATATAAATACTTAGTTCTCAATAGAACCTATGATTCACATAAATCCGGATATATATATATATATATTCTTTATATGATTTCTCATTTTCATATATATGCAATATACTATACTCAACGAATATGATTTTACTTATTACAATCACAAGCATAATAACCATCCCACCGAGCTATAACTCGAGGATGCAGTCTCATAGTGCCTATCTGAATCCGAGTTTACTCACTATACCTAGGTACCAAGCCAGACTCACTCATGGTCATGGTAAAAATATACACAACGGTGCAGGCGGTCATATTACCTCTACAAGTGGAGAACTCACATCGCACTTGAACGCGGGACGAGATGACCTGGGGATATACGCTCCCTGCTCCTCAAGCGAGGTGATTCACCACATCGCGCAACCTCCCCGGATCGTGCTAGAGAAAATATATAGTCTGGATGTTCCAACCCAACGCCAAAGGAAAGACTGTGGAACCAACCTATAAAGCACAAATATACCAATCACGCAGATATATTTATTTGTAGCATATCATATATTGTAGCCGCATCGTATATATATTCTTCATTATTTCTCAATATATATATATATATATGGCTATAATTGCCAACTCTTATAGCGATAGCCAAACCCAAATACTCCCATTCGTAATAGTATATAAGTGTTTACACACTGAAAATACAACACCATAAGTATCCTCTTACTTAAAATATAACTCGTACCTCAATCACTCTTAAGGATACGTATATAATTTTGAATATTCCAATTTGTACCTACTAAATGAGTGTACTATCAACTCATCGTAATTCCCATAGGTGTCGCATCACCTATAACACTAGTCGTCAATAGACGTATTGGGTAACCGCTACATCTTCTTTAGCCCATCTCCCAAATTTCATCATAGTCGCCTCATAGGATTTTATCAAACACAATTGACATAAACTTACATATTCTATGACCATAATTATACATATATAATCGCCCGACGAAATACCAACTCGAGTGTTACTCGTCCTAAGCACCCTTAATTAAATAAGTCGTGGATTCCATTTTCCACAAACCCAAGGTCTACATTTCGCTCAAATAATAATTTAGAGGTCCCCACTCTATTTTTCGGAACCCTAAATATCTAATTCCTCAATTTATTTATTTTCTTCGAAAATATACTTTTAGTGTCACACGGTTATAGCACCCTCCTAGCCCCCATAAATTCCTCAAATGGATAGATATTAATTACTTATGTGAATATTTATTTCCTCAAATAAATAGGCTAGAAACAATTAAATTTGGAATTTATCCCTGAAAAATAATCCTAGCCGAAATTGCCAAAAATACTGAAGGGTCGATCGATCGACCCTTGGCCATTGATCGATCGATCGATCTGGACAGCTTCTTCTCCGAGGAGATGTTTCGGCCATTGAAGCTTCCCCAAAGATTTTAACTCCTATTCTAATATCATCCAACCTCAATCAATGACATATACACACTTAAAGAGGGTTCTAAACATCCTAGAACCCATAACCAACAATCGATTTCAATGGATTCCTAAGTTTCCCAAATTGAATATTATCCGGGCTTTATCTGTTAGGCTTCCGAAAAACCTATTTTGATTCATGAAAACCCATCCCAAAAATCTTTATAGTTTTATACTACCAATCATTATATGAGATTTTATGCTTAAAGAAATCAAGCAAGTAAACCATTGCCTCGTGGATAAAATTCTACGACCTCGAGTCAAATCCCGCGAAGTTTGGCCGAAATCTCCTTTTCCCTCTCCCTCTCTTCCTTCCTTTCTTCTCCTCTTTATTTTCTCTCTTTCTCCCTCTCTCGTGCCTTTTATAGGAGATAATAAAGGCTTATCCATTATAAACCCAAAAATGATTCGTTTACTCAATTACAAGTCCCTACAAGCTCAAAAATTCCCGGAACTCAAACACTACCCCCGAATACTCTATTCTGACTATCTCGGCCATTCCGAAACTAACCACGCACTCAAAATCTCCATTCGATTCACCTACCTACTATTCACTAATTAAACCCAACACATCTCAATACGGGTTTTCCAATTAAAATATTATCCTTTGTCACTTTACCCGACTGCGACATGTATTTAAAATAATCCAACTCATTTACTTAGTCTCAAAAGTAAATGAAACACACACCGATAATAATCAAATGTTCATAAATACCCAAAATTACTATTCACAAAATTTCCCTTAATCTCGAAATGACGCCCACTTATGAAAGTTAATTATCCCTAAAAGTGAGGGGTGTTACAAGGGGATATACCTCGAAAGAAGCCAAAGGAGTCTCCTCTGACTGATGGGAAGCTCCAACGAATTCCATAGAGGCAGCGGGTTTCCAGGCATCCTCCTATCCACATTAGGAGGGAAAGCAATGAGAATAGGTAAGCACAAACATGGGAGAATGAGGAGGAGATGCAACGATCTCAGAAATACCAAAACATCCTCCCAC
Organism: Sambucus nigra; assembly: GCA_949130495.1. NCBI lineage: Eukaryota > Viridiplantae > Streptophyta > Magnoliopsida > Dipsacales > Adoxaceae > Sambucus > Sambucus nigra. The sequence goes on from OX422218.1 coordinate 224,552,819, forward strand.
AAATGGGCTCACGGGTGAAGAAGGCTTATCTGCTTCACCCTCTTATAGGGAAAATAAATTTACACAAGTGTTAGAGAATATAACTCACTAAGTTAGAAATTACTAAATGTTGGAAATTATACCCCTTACTCTAGAGAAGAGTGGAATGACATGACCATGGGCGAAGATGGTGATGATGGTACTACAGAAGCTCCTTCAATGGGACCACGCTCAACTTCAGGGCTGTCATTATGGGTAATGTCTTCAAGGGGAGATGGAGGAGGAGAAGTCCTGGGAACAGTGGCATCAGGTGGTGGTTTCAATTCATAGGCATGTTTCTTCTAGGTTTTTGTACCAAGAGTCTTCTTCCTTGTACCAGAGCCACCAATAACATAGGGACTCTGAAACTTTATCTTGTTAATACGGCCCCCTAAGTTCAATCTACCTATATTATGAGAAATTCTGTAGGGGGAGGAACAGGAGGAGTGTAGTGTTGAAACTCACGTTGGACTCGTTCAAGCTCTGCTTGATATTTTGCTCATATTTCCCCACTTAGTCCTGCAGACACGGAAGGGGGAATGGAGGCAATTAGAAATATGAGCAAAATGGAAACTAAGTGAGTTTTTTCTCGAATTCCTCCTTAGCAACCTCCTCAGCAACCTCCAAGTCTAAGTCCAAGTCCCACTTTTTGTTATCCTCGATTTTTTCGAAGGAAATTGAGAAGTGTAAAAAAAGTTTGATAAAGATTTACACCAATGCCCAACTTCCAATCACAAATTTATTTAATTAGTGTCAATTTAAGAATCATATTAATTCAGCCCTCAAAATCAACTAGCTACGTGTGTGTTTGTGTCAAACCAACGTAAATAAAACATGCGACATAAAGTTCAGGAAAAATCCCCTCGGGAAAAAACCATTTACTTCACTATAATTTTTAAATCGCAACTACACAGATTACAATGAAATACAGTTGTTTGACACACGAATAGCCGCAGGCGTTGATTAGCATCGTCAGCAATGAAATACGCGTAGCAATCCACAAGAACCACAGTCCAAATCGCAGCAAAGATTCACACGTAGCGAACCTCAATGACACACAGCCATATGATGCATAAATCTTCTCCATAAATGTATGAACACCAAGAATATGTGTTCTCAAACTTCAAAACAATCCACTAACAAATTGGGACTTTTGTGAATTAAAAACAAAAGGGTTTAATCCCCAAAAGAAGAAGCCAAAAGTGTTTTGCCGATATAGAACTGTTTTTGCAGAATGAAAAACGTAAAGACTTCTTAAGGAAAACAGAGTTGAACAAACCCTTTTATAAAAACTTACGGCGGTGGGTCATTCAAATGATACACAATGTCGTTTGATGTATCGCGCGACATAGCCTGTCGTTTAAATGACGTATGATGTCATTCGAATGAGATGATTAAAATAATATTTCTCATTTATCTTTTCCTCGTTAAATACACTGCCTTAAAAACACCAAAAAATATATTTTTTGACGAAAAATATTTAAAGCTCTGCTCCAACACTTAGATAATATTTTTTGTGATAAATATCCCAATATCCTAAGTGAATTATTAAGAAATTACAAACACAACTTTACCATAATTCATTTCGCGGAGGCTTGATTATTGATGAATCTTGATATTCGGACTGTCTCATTACGTATTTGATCTTAAACATATTTGACGGTTGTACCAATATAAGACTTACGTAATTGTGATGGACGATGTCCTTACAAATGTCCCCCTATGTCTATGCCGGTAAAAAATAAAAACATCTGAATTATCAATCTAAAAATTGACCTATACAAATTTACCCTCCCATAAACTCAAAAGTGGAAAGATAAACTGTCAAGTCTTCAAACTTTCCTTCAACAATCAATTCTTCAAAACTTCAATCTTCTCTCATCTGGGTGTGCAAAAATATTATCATCAATCTTTGCACCTACACATATGTTACAAAGCAAATACCTCGTGATGCATCGAGTTTGAAATGATATAAAAATACATCAATCATCATAATAAAATCTCCCCTAAAATGCAAAAACTCCCCCATAACTCGTTCTCCCTCTTTTTATTTGACCGAAATAGACAAGGAAATGAATAAACAAATCAAGCGTAGAGTTGTCACGATTAAAGAGATACTCAAACATAATTCACAAACTAATTCTGATTTTTCAATTTTTTTCAAAAACAAAAATCACACCATGAATTTACACTAAGATAACCAAATCATGGAAACGGAACGAATTGGTGTGAACATATTCAATAGGCAAATTAACGCAATCAAACATACATATGTGCACGATGAAAGTATGTACTCCAAGCGAATGAATCTCAAAATCGTCCTTAGGTGTTAAAAGTGTTGAATTTAATTGAAAGCGACTCAATCCATCAACACGTCAAAGTACAAAATGATTCCCACACCAATAACGTCTAAGACTATAAATGCTTTTTCAAGATGTTATCAGGACGTGCAAACTCGTTTTTCATTTCTTTCCATCTAAACTCCCTCATAAATAATAATCGTTTATTTTTCTTTAAGGTGGCCCCTTTTTGGCATATTTATCTTTTTATTGCCTTTAAATTTTTCGGGCTTTTTTAAAATGGTGGCTTTCACGATGAGTTAATTTTGAACTTTCGCATCCCTTTTCTCGTGATTCACTCATTATATTTTGTTGCAATTAAATTCCTCACGTCAAGCGGTTTTTACATGAACTACATATATTGTCAAATTTTATCGCTATGGTTCGTTTAAAAGACAGATTTGAGATGACAACACTCCGATCAATATGAGATAAACAAATTCGTACAAGTGTACATCAAAGGAACGTATGAGTCAAACATGTATGTAGTAACAACTGTTCACATCTCAATGACTCCAAACATTGTTAAGTATAAAAATGAAATGATGATACATATCAAAACACTATCAAATAGTCACATGGAAATAGAATGATATTGTGAATCGGTCATCCTATATGTTCATTCATAAACGGTGCTAAACAAAATACAAAAATCTTTTTGGATTTTTTCACAAAATTTATCAAAATAAAATCTTTTTGTAATTTCAAAAATTTTCAAAAACAAAAGTCTAATACAAAAAAAATACATAAGTCATAACACTAGCAAGAATATAACACGAAGCACAACTAATGTATGATAAAAAAATCAAACACAATAATCTTTATAATATGGAAAGAGAAGAATCATGTGCTAGCAACTGAGAATCAACTTGTCTCATTTCTAGTGCCTCTAAAAGTGATTTCCTAACCCAAATAGGTGTGCAACGACGCATGGGGGTTACGGGAACCAAGGGAACACTAGACTTAAACTTCCTAGGACATTTTCGAAGATCAAAACAAAAATTCCTAAGGTTCCCTTTCCTACCACAATGTGAACACGTGTAAACGGGTGGAACGACACCTATGGGTTGACCTTTTCAAACGTCCTTGGAAATGGTTGACCCTCTAAAACAAACTGTGGTTTTGGATTTAACACTCGAAGCATGAGAACAAGACGAGCCATTAATATCACTACACAAACTACTCGAGTCTTTCAAATCATTTTTCAACTTCAAAATTTTAAACTCAAGCAAAGAATTAGACTCTTACAATTCGAGGGAATCCTTTTTCAAATCACCAATCAAACCTAAAATGTTAACTCGGTTACTCTCAATTAAAACAAATTTATCCATAAGAGTCTTTTCACATGCCGTAAAATCATTAATTAAACTATCATCCTCAACAGCACATATAGTAACCTTGGAATTTTTAAAGTACTCCAACTCTTTTTCTAAAACTAGGACTCTATCATTGATGTTACCAGAAATGGTATCACCGGGTCACAGATGTATAAATCTCAAATAGGTATACAATAATGGCAATAATCACGCAGGAAACCAATAAAGAAGGAGATGAGGTGAAGAAGATGAACACCTGGATTTAAGTGGCTAGGCCAGAGCCTACGTCCACTATGAGTGTGTGATTGAAATCCACTAGCAAATGGGGCTCTAATGGTCTGGTTACAACAAAAGATTTTCTCTTTATCTCATGTCTACAAATGAGCAGAGTTTTAGCTAGGGTTTGAATTCATTAACCCTTTACAATGAAGAAGATGAAAGGTATATATAGTTCTTAGGGGGTTCAGTGTACCCCCCAAGCATGTTGTATGTATGAATGCATTGATTTTGGCCAACCCCATGTGGACATCTGTCCCTGTCACATGTAGGCCATCATGACTAAATATTCCCTCACGTAAGGGGATAATCTGGTAAAAACGGTTTAGGGTTATCACGTGCCGCACATTCACGTCCACATCTCCATACATCCCCCAATGCACGCGCTCTGCCAGTACGATGTCTTCGGTTGACCCTAATGGTTGAGGATGAACCCATAGAAATATATACCCTCGCGGGATGACACTTGTCTCATCTTCTAGTCTCGTTCTGGACTCATCGGCTTGGGGTAGATACATCATACTAGGTGATTGACGAGGGTCGAGGCTGAGTCATCTGACTAAGGCTGAGTCTTTAAAGGTCAAGTGGAAAATTCTCATTTCTATCCATCTGGTAAGGGTCGACTGAGGCCGAGGCTTACGACCCTAAACGAGGTGATATTTGGCATATCAATCATCCCCTAGCCCTTAGTCTCTGACATCTGGATGAGACTGAGGGGTAATGATACTATGATGTCCAGTGTCTCTGTTAATGACTGTTGAGGGGACATGTGTCATCCATCAGGTGAATACTTGCTTAAGTTGACAACTGTCACACTTCCCATAGGGTTGTGTCCAATCGAGGTGCGAATGACGGCTTAGAAACTTAGGTTTTATGCTCATTATGATGAGGATTTTGGGTAAACTATGTGCCCCTTTGTGAAGCGGGCACAAATCATTGTTTGCATATAAATAGGGGCTACATTTCAAAACTTTCTTCTCACTTGACTTGCTCCTTCATCATGTTACCTTCTTGAACCAGAGCTTTAACCCTTTGCACTTGTGCCTCCAAACATTTTTCCAAGGTCGTTTCTACTTCTCCTTTCTCATTTCTCTTCCAGGTGACCTTCTTATAGCATTGTTGTTCAAGCTTTTACAGTTTCTTGAATCATTTTTAAAATTCTATTTTCTGGTGAACTCGAGCCTAACTCTAGTAGTTTGTCTTAGTTATTTGGGGCTTAATTATTGGCCTTGAGTGGTGGTTTTGAGTGGGTTTAAACTTTTAAGAGCATCTTTCACTTGCCACCTGCACAGTTTAGGCTTCCATTGGGCTCTTTAAATTTCTCTGATCACATTCTAGTCACCCCCTACGATAAACTGTTCTAAGTTATTTTTGGTAGAAAAACGATGTAGTGTTGCCCTTTTGATCTTTAACTCAAATTTAGTCAACACTAAAAATGTTTGTGGCTTCCAACTTTAACTTTTTTAAGTGTTACCTCTTCCAATGAATGTTAAGAACCTTATACGAGTTAGCATTTTAATACCCAGCCCTTAGAAGGGAGGTATTTCCGAGAGATACGCAGGTTAGAGGACGAGGATGAGTCTATGCGCCAGGCCGACCTCGTTTGGAGATGGCCCCTCTTTTTTCCCTTTAAGAGTAATTCTTCCCTCTACTAAAGAAATGGTCGGCTCGTCTTCCACCAAAGTCGACAATAGAGATTCATATGAGGAAGCCATGTCGTATTCTCCGACCCATCCTAGGGAGACTAGAGAGCCTGGTAACATGTCTCGAGACTCATTGCCTAATCTATCTGAGGCATCTGGATAGGATGACACTTTTGTATAGAACCTTCCAGACCCTATTGAGATGACCCCTAAGGAAAATATTACCCCGATCGTAGCTCCTTTATTAGCAATGTCTGATGTTGAGTTCTAAAGAATTATGATAATGTCGACGCCGAGGGTGAAGAAGTAGAGGCTAAAGATGAGGCTGGGGATGAAATGGATGAGGGTTCTGTCTCTGATGATCCACTTGACTATTCATACGCTGAGAAATATCAGTCTTCCATTCGTGAGACCGGACTTCTTTTCTTTAGACACCTTTATGGTATTAAGAACGACGTCACCCGATGAGTTCTGCCCGAGGACGAGAGAGTGTATGACAGACAAGAGGGAAAAATCGCTCTCTACGATCAAATGTTTAGAGTCGGGTTTCGTCTTCCTATTGACTCAGGCGTGCGCGCTATCCCTTCTAGTCTCGACCTCTCTCCCACCCAGATATCCCAAAATTCTTAGAGGGTCATCTTGGGTTATGTTTCCTTATGGAGAAATAAGTACGAGGATGATCCCTCAGTTGAGATTTTTAATGCTTATTATCATGTCTCATCCACAGCTAATCAGGTTGGGCATTATCACTTAGGGGATAGGAGTTCTGACAAAAATATCATCATTTTTAATCAGACTACCAATCATAGCGGGAAGGAGAGATTCTTCTATGCATCTGGAACTTGGGAGTTTCCCGTCGACTCCGACCATGACAGGCAAAGGTGCACTATACTTGGCTAAAACCTTCAATGCTCACCACCAAGTTCGACCCCGGCCTCAGTGTAGCTAATAGGGAGAGAGTCGACTTTCTCAAGAATCAAGGTAAGGATGGACAACCTCTTTTTTTTGAAGATTTGATGTCCCCAGAATACTTAGATAAGTCTGGGTTGAGGGTTGATCCACTGGACGGCCTTCGTAAGTGATACAGTCTACTTCTCTCTTTATTTAAGTCTTTTGTCTTACTTTGTGCTTATGACTAATTACCCATATTATGTTTTTTTAGGCTTCCCACCTCATATCTCTGAGGAATTTTTCAACATGCATATTTTGAGCCTTCGCAACACCTTAAACAAAAAGAAACAGACGGATAGTAAGGGTCAGCAGAAGAGGACAACATTTATAGGGCCGACACAACCTGAGGTGGGCTAAAAAAGGACTGAAGAATAAGTTCCCCTGGAGGGTCAGCCTGATAAATACACTCAGAGGTCGAGGATTGTCCCCCCAGGCTCATACGTGTCGAGTAGCTCCAGAGCAAGATCTTGCTCAGGGGATTCTTTTCAAGAGTACTGGTAGAGCAGCATTGCCAATCTTAGGAAGTGCCCAGGCTCAATCATTCCCTCTGTCACAAGATCGAAGAGTGTGATGCTAGAAGTTCCCAGCAAGGATGACTACGAGTTCTTGGAGAATATGGCTGCTCCTCAAGTCTTTAATTTGGGTCTTTATCTGATGGCTCTGGTAATTATTTTCTTCTTAAGCACAAGTGTTCTCTTATACTCCTTCCTCGTCCATACTAACATGTCTTCCTTTATTTACAAACTATATGCACCTTTGCCTCGACCAATAAGTAGATGGTAAAAAATTATCCTAAAGTTCAAGAGGCCAATCGAGCTCTTAGGTCTGAGGAGAAGTTAAAGAAATGCTTGGAGACATGCCAAGCCAATCTTGAGAAGGCTCAGAATGATCTGAAGAGTAAGAATGATTTGCGTAAGGTTAAGGAAGACCTAATCAAGGTGAAGGGCGAGGCTCTGGTTGTACTATCGACCACCTATACCAAGGAATTAGTTGCTATTATACAGAGGGACAAAGACGAGGTCCTATCTCCTGAGGCTCTGAATAAGATTAGGGTTGAGGTTGTCGAAGCCCTCAAGGCTTCGGATGAGTTCGATAGCTTTAGCATCATTTACCTGCATTGGGGCACGAAACCAGCTTGTCAGTGGATTGACACCAAGTTTACTAAGGTCGTCTCCCCCATTCGGCCTACCTTAGATGCTCCAGACTTTATTGATCCTACCTTTGATGCTGCCCTAGAGTATATAGAGCTGGTGGTGGCAGTCGAGTCCGGGGCTAACCCTCAAACCAATGTCCCAGACCGAGTAGTCTCAACCGAGGGTGGAACTAAGCTTAACATAGAGGGAACCCCAATTGTCAATCTTGAGCCGATTTCTTAGGGTGACCATCTGTGTCTGATACCCTATTTTGATTATATCTCTATTTAGTTTGAAATGGACAAATTAATACTACCACAGTTTTTGTAATCTCAGTACTTTTGTGAAATGAAACATGTTGATATCCTATTTGCATTACTTCTTAATTTACTTGTATGTTTTAATTATGCTTATTGAGTTGTTCGTAAGTCCTCCCTCGTCTCGTCCAGCACTTTCATCTCGGTCGAGGGAGCAAATCCACCAAGTTAATAATGTTTAAATAACAACCACAACTAAGTGATTTTTTAATTTGCATCCACGAAATTAATGATGTTTAAGCACAAGTCCTCCCTCGTCATTTTGAGAGTGCATGGAGGGTCGTCCCGTCCATGCACTGTCATCTCATTCAAGGGATTAAATCCACCAAGTTAAAAATATTTAATCACAAGTCCTCCCTCGTCATTTTGAGAGTTCATGGAGGGTCATCTCGTCCATGCAATGTCATCTCGATCTAGGGAGTAAATCCACCAAGTTAATGATGTTTAACACAATTCCTCCCTCGTTGTTTTGAGAGTGCATGGAGGGTCGTCCCGTCCATGCACTGTCATCTCGATCGAGGGAGAAAATCCACCAAGTTAATGATGTTTAAGCACAAGTCCTCCCTCGTCGTTTTGAGAGTGCACAGAGGGTCGTCCCGTCCATGCACTATCATGTCGCCTGAGGGAGTAAATCCACTAAGTTAATGATGTTTGAGCATAAGTCCTCCTTCATCGTTTTGAGAGTGCATGGAGGGTCATCCCTTCTATGCACTATCATCTCGTCCGAGGGAGTAAATCTACTAAGTCAATGATGTTTAACCACAAGTCCTCCCTCATCGTTTTGAAAGTGTATGAAGGGTCGTCCCATCCATGCACTATCATCTTGATCGAGGGAGTAAATCCACTAAGTTAATGATGTTTAAATAATAATTATCTTTCAATGTTATTGGCAGTCTATGGATGAGGTCTACCCCCATCCAGACTGTCATATCACCAAGGGCAAAAGATCTTCCTCCCACATGACTCGAGCAGGAGCCTTCGCGTCCTTTAGGGTATTGTTATCTCAAATGGATGGATACATCTGAGTAGAGGAAGTAGAAACCCTTTCTTGTATAAAGTGTCTCCTATGATGGAGGACTTGGAATTTTTATAGCTCAACTTCCTTTTCTTGGTCATTGGATTCTGGTAACTCCCCATCCTTTATGTACCTGATGAGGGGATCCATCCAGGAAGCTCCTATGCTCAAATTTAGATAAGACTCTAAAGCGTTGTCCTCTTCTTCAATGGTTGACCGATGCAATATTTCTACTAACACCATCCTTCTTATCTCCATCTTTATAGCTGAGGCCAGTCTTGCAAGTGTGTCAGCTCGGCCATTGTCCTGCCAAGGTGTCCTCTTTAGCTTCACCTCTTTAAAACTCTTTAATACTGACCTTACTCTCTCCAAATATTTAAACATCCTATCGTCTTTCGCCTCATACGCCCCTAAGATCTGGTTCACCACCGATCTTGAATCACTGTGAACTAGGAGCTGGCCGACATTTAGAGCCTGAGCCAAGGAGAGGCCTGCTATGAGATCTTCATATTCAGACTCATTATTGGAGGCCTTAAAACTTAACCTCAATGCGTATTCAATATCTGTCTTATCTGGTGCCGACATTATTAGGACTATACCACTTCCACTCTCGCAAGAGGACCCATCGACGAAGAGGGTTCACACTATTCCATTCTCAGATAAACTACCTTCCACCAAGGATCCATTTGTGAAGAAATATCATTCCTCTTCATTCTCAGATACTTTTTCTCTTGCTGAAATTGTCCCGACCTTATCCGAGGGAGAGCTTACACTTTTTCCTTGTTCACAACCAGTAGTCTCAAAATTTTCACTGTCGGACTCATCCCAGGTGAACTCGACCACGAAGACTACTAACGATTGCCCTTTAATGGCCACTCTAAGATGATAGATGATATCAAGCTCGATTACCTAATCCATTAGTCTCCTTGACTTCTCAGGCTTGTGGATGACCCTTTCGAAGTGGAGAGTCCATTAGGAAGACCATTGTGTGGGCCTGGAACTACGGCTTCATATTCCTCAAAGTGTGAATCAGAGAATAGGCTAATTTTTCTATCCTAGGGTACCTCTATTCGTCCCCCTGGAGAGCCTTACTATTAAAATATACCAGCCTCCATCCTCATCTGTTAATGATGGCAGTGATAATATCCGACTCTGAGACTACTAGATATACATAAAGTTTTCCTATTGGACTTTCCATGATAATAATAAGGGAGAGCCTAGGTAGGATTTCAACTATTGGAAGGCCTTATTACATTCCTCATTCCATTTAAAATCTTTTCTAAGAACTTTGAAAAATGGAAGACATTTGTTGGTGGCTCTGGATACAAACCTGTTAAGTGTCGCCACTCTCCCCGTCATCCTCTGCACATCCTTGATCGAAGTTAGAGTCTTCATCTCTACCAGGCCTTGATCTTATCTAGGTTGGACTTTATCCCTCTTTGATTTATGATGAAGCCCAAGAATTTACCATCCCCTACGCCGAATACGCACTTTACAGGGTTAAGCTTCATCCTGTACTTATCCATCATGTCAAAGGTTTGCTTGAGGTCGGCCACATGAGAGTCGACCTTGAGACTCCTAGTAAGCATATCATCAACAGAGACTTCCATTATTTTCCCAATTTGATCCTCAAACATCTTGTTAACTAGTCTATGATAGGTAGATCCAGCATTCTTCAAATCGAAGGGCATGACCTTGTAGCAGTAGGTCCCTTTATTGGTTATGAAGGCAATCTTCTCTTCATCGGCCGGGTGCATATATATGTGATGGTAGCCCAAGTAGGAATCCATGAAGCTCATTAACTCATGGTCTGCTGTGGCATCATCCATCTAGTCGATTCTGGATAGAGGAAAGTTATCCTTATGACAAGCCTTATTTATATCGATAAAGTCCACATATATTTTCCATTTGCCATTAGCTTTGGGAACTATGACAGTGTTGGCCAGCCACTCAGGACATATCAGCTCTCTTATGAAGTCGACCTTTTCCAGCTTCTTTACACCTTCCTGGATGACCTCATATTTCTCCCGAGAATAAATTCTTCTCTTCTGTCGTATCATCCTATCATCATCGACCACATTCCGCTTATGGAAAAAGAGTTCAGGATCTATGCCCGGCATATCCTTATGGCTCCATGTGAAAATACTCTTCCTCTCCCTCAAGAATTTAGTCAGTTCCTCATGTATATCTTGTCTTAAGGCTTTGCCGACCTGGACGGTTTTTTCCAGCTCGTCCTCAATAAGGACGATGGATTCTACCTCTTACGCGGCCTCCCATTTATTCAATTTGGTCTTATCCCTAGGACCTAGGGCGTAAATATTGTAGGTCTTAATTGCTTTCTTGTGAGATTCCCTTTCCTCGGCTGAGTTGCAGTAGCATTCACGTGCCAAAACTTGATCAGCTTGGACTTCCCTTACCCCATAAGGGGTCGAAAATTTTACCATTTGGTGTATAGTGGATGGCACGGCCTCAAATTCCTTGAGGGACACTCTTCCCGTGATTATGTTATAAGCCGAGTATACACCTTCATCCATCACAAAGAAATTGGCCTTCCTTGTTAGCCTCTTAGGCCGAAGATCTCCCATTTTAACGTCCATTTCATACATTCCCAATGGGTGCACCTTCTCACTGTTGAACCCTATCAGAGGATGATGATAAGGGACAAGCCTCTTTTTACTGAGTCCCAAACCTTTAAAATAAGTCCAGAACATAACATCGGTCGAACTTCCCCCGTCGACCAATATCCTCGATACGTCATACCCATGCACTCTAGTTGTAATTACCAAAGGGTCATCTGAGGAGATAGGATTCCCTTGAGGTCAAGTCTTGAAAATACCACAATTAAGGTATCCATATATACCTTCTTTCTTTTCTCTGACTTTATGCTTACTTCAGTCGAGTTAACGGCTTCAACATTGGGAAGGGCCTTAGCCTCGACCGCATGAGCCTTACGATTATCCACTTGTGTACCACCCCATGCCAGGCCTCCACAGATCATCTTCACATCAAATGAGATCATGTGGAGTCAACCTTTTAGATCATCACCCTTTGGTGGCAGGTCTGGGTCATCATTATCATCTTTATCTGAGGTGTCATCCTTCTTCCCTGGGACATCTTCCCTATATTTTCCAGCCCTTATTCTTCTGGGTTTATCTCATCCTCTCTTTTGGCCATCATTTCTCACATACTTCCTTAGCTTCCCAGCCTTAAGCATCTTCTTAATCTCATCTTTCAGGGAGAAACACTTATCGATTAAGTACCCATGAACTTGGTAAAATTCACACCATAAGCTTTTATTCCTTTTGTGAGGGGAGCTTTCAGCTTCTCTGGTTATTTTAGGGACCGATCATTCTTGATCTCATTCAAAATGTGCTCGCAGATGACCGTGAGAGGAGTATACTTGACAAACTTATCATAAGTTGATATCTTATTTCCATCTTTATTCTTCTTCTAAAAATTTCTCCCACTGCTAGTCCCCTTCTCATCCTCGTACTTAGCTATTATAGCTTCCTCGGCATTCATGACCTTGTCGACCGTCGCTAATAGCTCGATCACAGACTTTGATGGGTCCTCAGCACGCTTCCAAAGAAATTTCCCTTTCTGCAGGCCTCCTATTAACATTGTCATTGCAATGCTTTCCTCATAATCCTCCACTTCCAACTTTTCTTTATTAAACCTCGCGATATACTCCCTGAGACTCTCATTCTTCCCCTGCTTAACATACAATAGGTGAGTAGTCTTCTTCTGGGGTCTTACCCCAAAGAAAAAGTTATTGATGAATCGTTCTGCGAGTTGCTTAAAATTTTTAATGGAGTTCTTGGGGAGCAAGATGAACCATATATGTGCAACTCCAGTCAAAGTGCTTGAGAATGCACAGCATTTTATTTCGTCTGAGATAGAGTAGATGTCTTCAGTCGATTGGTACATCTCTACATGGTGCACAAGATTGGTACTCCCATCATACTTTGGAGTAACCACCGGCGGCTTGAATTTGGAAACGGTTGGGAAGTTGATTATTTTTTCCACAAAGGGAGAACCTTCTGAGTATCCCCTCTGCAAGGTCTCTAATATTTTTTTCTAGCCTTTGAATTGAGTCATTACAATTCCTCTCGATCGATTCAACAATGTCGGCATGGACAGCGTTATCCCCTGAAACCTCAATTGGCCGAACTGGGGGTTCCCCTTCTCCTGACTTGCGTCAGCTATTTACCTCTTGCTGGACCTCATCTTGGCCACACAGGGGTCGATCATCTTCCCCCACCCTTCTTGAGCCAGCATTATTCCTTGACTTGGACAACCTTTCTCTTATATAACCAATTGGGCCGAGCCTTTCAAATGCCAAACCTCTACTTAATCGGTTAAAAGTTAAACCTCATGAACTCAACTTCTTTATATGGGGCGTACTGTATTCCCAGATACTTTGTATGGCTGCCAAAAACCAATCTGAGCATCTTCAACCTCATAATCATCATAACGGTCCTCCGAGAAGGGTTGTCCTTGCCTCCCCAGGCTTAGATGCCTAGGGTCAGTAACGTCCCTCCACCATTAAAGAGGAGGTAGATCCTTGTGGGGTGCCTAGGGTAGTCCCCTGTCCCCCTGATGATACTCCCCAGCTGCCGAAGTAATCATCTCCATCAAGGCTCTCGCTTGCCTGATTATCATGTTCTGGCTGAAGGCAACCAGCTTCTCTTATATTGCCTATTGGCTTGCCATCGAGGATTTCAATGATGTCGCTACTTCATCCATTTCTGACTTAGGAGGTGCATTGCTGGAACTAGGACCACCAGCTGCTGGTGGTGGTGGTGGAAATTCTGATGCCATGTATTAAACCTTACAGATGAGCTATAATTGAAGAGCAAAAGCCTTGTAGCTCAACAGTAGCTCTTTCAATGGTGAAACATCTCCACAGGAGGGGATGACTGGTTCACCGCCAGAGACTTTGGTGACGATAAGCTAGAACAGGGAAGAGAAGATACTACTCGTTTCCCACAGACTGTGCCAGACTGATGGTAATAAAAATGGTATCACCGGGTCACAAATGTATAAAGCCCAAACATGTATACAACAATGGCAATAATTACACAGAAAAATAACAAAGAAGGAGATGAGGTGAAGAGGATGAACACCTGGATTTAAGTGGTTCGGCAGGAGCCTATGTCCACTGTGTGTGTGAGAGTGAAATCCACTAGCAAATAGGGATCTAATGGCCTAGTTACAACATGAGTTTTTCTCTCTCTCTTTTGTCTACAGATGAGAAAGGTTTTAGCCAGGGTTTGAATTCATTAACCCTTTACAATGAAGAATATGAAACGTATATATAGTGCTTGAGGGGTTTAGTGTAATCCCAAGCATGTTGTATGTATGAATGCATTATTTTTGGCCAACCCCGTGTGGACATATGGCCATGTCACATGTAGGCCATGATGACTAAATATTGCCTCACATGAGGGGATGATCTGGTAATAACGGTTTTGGGTTATCACGTGCCGCACATTCATGCACACATCTCCATGCATTCCCCAATGCACGCGCTCTACTAGTACGATGGCTTCGGCCGACCCTAGTGGCCGAGGATAAACCCGTAGAACTTTGAACCCTCGTGGGATGACACATGTCTCATCTGCTAGTCTCGTCCTGGACTCATCAACCTGAGGAGGATACCTCATACTAGGTGGCGGATAAGGGCCAAGGCCGAGTCATCTGACTAAGGCCGAGTTTTTAAAGGCCGAACGGCAACTTCTCATTTATGTCCATCTGGTAAGGGTCGGCTGAAGCTGAGGCTTATGACCCTAGACGAGGTGATATTTGGCATATAAATCATCACACTCCTTTTTGAAAAATTCTAAAGCATTAAAGTCCTAGTCCAAAGAAACAAATTTCTCATGATAAAAATATCTTTGATCTTGAACCGTTTCCAAAAGATCCATAGCGGATTTAAAATGACAATTTTCTTTTTCCAAAAAATTAATTCATCCATCAAAGGTCAAATTCAAACGATTTATATCGACAAAACTCTGACTCCTGTCCACTACACCAAATCTGTTGAATTGTCACGGTCGTTGACGTTGACAAGTTCAACTTGTCAAGGTTAATGACCGTGACAATTCTGGGCGAGATAACTTTTTTTGTCACGGTCATGGACCGTGACAATCTTGTTAGAATTGTCACTCGTGTCACGGTCCCTGACCATGACAAGTTTTATCACGGTTTATAACCGTGACAAGACCATGACATTTGATACAAAATTGTCACGGTAAATGACCGTGACAAGTCTGTGATAACTTTATTTGTCAAGGACTTGTCACGGCCATTGACCGTGACAATTCTGGGCAGAATTGAAAAAAAATCTGTTGGGCAGTATGGCCACTGCCACTTCTCAGCAGTATATATGTACCTGTTATAGCAACGTTGTACATGTTCAAACATTATATATCCAAATAAAATAGAGATAGTGCAAATATACATTCAAAATAGAGACAATATGCATCACGATATAATCCAAATATAATTCAAATGTACCAACTTAAAAATAATTCAAATGTACCAACTTAAAAACAATACAATTCAATTCAAATAATGCCACTACATGTCTTGGGTAAGGTTAAATCCGAGGAGGTGAGTAGGACACACGATATATGAATTGACACACCCACTGATATACATCGTGCCGCATTGTTCATGCAACCACAACGGGGAGTTCTCCTTCCCAGGTATCACATGTGTGACGAGCACCTTGGACTCGTTGTCTTGAAGCTCACGTGCATGAACTAGTCCACCCTGGATGATATTCGGGTCCCTCAACCCCCGCCCTATCCACTGGCCATCAAATATGTCAAGTATAAACACGCTCGGCCAACCAAGTGTCGACATCGGTCGGTAGAAGGGAGCCAAATAGGGAAGTGGATCATCAAAGTCCGCACGTGTCGGTGATGAAGCAGTAAGGTCCACATCCTTGTCATCCTGCACCTCGTCCTCCCGCACCTTCTCCCCCACCACCTTCTCCTTCCCTTTACCCTTGCATTTTTCGCCGCGCAATGAACGCTTCACGAATGAGAACATATCTTGGACCGTCGCCTCCAAATGGGACAACTTTGCTTCATGCGAGTCCATCGTTCGAGCCAACCCGGTATTGCTCATCTCCAATCCGGTGATCCTAGATTTGGCCACCCGCAAGCTCACCCCCTTGTCATCCCCTTGCGATCAGAGCTAAGCACTTGGCTGAGTGCGTTTGTGGACAAAGATGCCTTGTCAGCATCAGACTACGACTCATTTATTTCCTTAAGCTTTGCCTAAAATGACAAAAAGCACATGATTAGTAAAATAAGTAAATTAAAAAATTATAACGTAATTAACAAAAAGTAAATTGTCGGATTACTTACAATCGTGGCCACGATGCTCGGGGACACCTCCTTGTCCTTCCCCTTCTTCGTTCGAAGAGCCATATAAGTATCGAGCCTATGTGGCCTACCCCCAGGACCACTCCCTGTCCCCTGAAATAAAATAAAGTAAAATTAGTATCGGCCCCGCAAAGTAAAATAATGCAGAATAATATATTTCTATAGTTATAGAAAAATTAAATCTTACCATCATCCTATGCTCCACCTCGGCATAAGACGTCCGTTCGAAGTAGTGCATGTCCGTCTTTTTTGCTCGATTTTCCCTCCCTGATTGGCGAGATGCCAATTGTCGCTCCCCGATCTCATTGTCAACGAACTTTTGCCATTGTGCCAATGAGATCGTCTCCTTCGGCGGGACGGATTTACGCCTTTGGATAATGGACTCTCGTGTCTTCCCAAAGTACCAGGTCCGCATATTTTTCTTCCACATCTTGTGTTGCTCCCTCAACTGCTCCGAGACGGAATCACGTAGCTTTGGATCCAGGCTGAATTGTTCCTGTCAAACAAATACAATGTTAGTAGAAAATAAATATAAATATAAATATAAAATGAAATTGAAATTGAAATTGAAATATTCATATGAATATAAATATAAATATAAATATAAATATAAATATAAATATAAATATTAATATTAATATAAATATAAATATAAATATAAATATAAATATAAATACATTACCTGTAGTGCCATCCAAACAGCTAACTTGAGATCATATGGCACCTCCTTCCAACTAATGTACCCCGGGCCGATGATCGTCTTTACCAGCTCGAGGGATCTCGCTAATAGCCTCGACTTGTTCTCGATCTCCATCCCCAATTTTTCATATTTGGGGAGCCTAGGGGCCGAGGAGCCCTCGTCGCCTTCGTTACCACCGAGCCCAGATGACATCATCATAACAATCATCATCATCCTCACCTTAATACCTGAATGAGACATTTGTTGTAAAAAATGTTATTAGTACATATCAAAATGAATTAAAAGAAGACATGCAAATATGTAATTTCAAGTATGTTTCATGTAATTATCATACTATATATATATATATATATATATATATATATATATATTGTTCGATATACAAAGTAATTTTCAAAAAAAGTTGAAAAATCCCACCCCCATATGGACAATAATCCAATGGTCATGCCACTTTTAAAACTAACCAACCCAACATCGATCCACTATAATTCAACAGCAATGTCAACAAAAAATGTGTATCTCGTACTCCTTCTAATTCATCTACTCAATTAATTATTTTCATCAATTAAACTAACAATTAAAGTATATAATTATTAATTTACTAATTTACAATGAGGGGCAATCATATATTAATTTACTAAAAAAATTAATAACCAATCAATTCGTTTACAAGGGACATTACGCACAAACACGCACACTACACACACATATATACACATGCGCACATACGCACACACACACTCGCGCACATTCACACACAGACATGTAGCCCCCTACCCCACCACCCACCCATCCATCCCTGCCCCCTCCCCCACCCCCTTCCCCCACCACACACACACACACACATGCACACACACCATTAAACACACATGCACACACACCACACACACACACAAACAGCCCCACCCATCCCTGCCCCCTCCCCCCAACCCTGCCCCACCTCCTTCCCCCACCCTGCCCCACCCACCACACCCCACACACATGCACACACACACATATGTAATTTCAAGTATGTTTCAATTAATTATCATACTATATATATATTGTTCGATATACAAAGTAATTTTTTAAAAAAAGTTGAAAAATTCCACCCCCATATGGACAATAATCCAGTGGTCATGTCACTTTTAAAACTAACCAACCCAACATCGATCCACTATAATCCAAAAGCAATGTCAACAACAAATGTGTATCCCGTACTCCTTCTAATTCATCTACTCAATTAATTATTTTCATCAATTAAACTAACAATTAAAGTATACAATTATTAATTTACTAATTTACGATGAGGGGCAATCCTACTTTCATAGTTAATCATATATTAATTTACTAATTTACAATGAGGGTCAATCATATATTAATTTACTAAAAAAAATAATAACCTATCAATTAGTTTACAAGGGACATTACGCTCAAACAAGTACATACACACACATATACACACACGCGCACATTCACACACACACGTGCAGCCCCCCACCCCTCCCCCCACCCATCCCGTCCCCCTCCCCCCCCCCCCCCCACCCTGCCCCACCCCCACCACCACACACACGCACATATATACACACACACACACATATATATATATAAATGGAAGAGAGGGAGAGAGAGAGAGAGAGAGAGAGAGAGAGAGAGAGAGAGAAAAGGAGGGAAGAATCGTGGAGGGGGGAAAATAAGGAGAAAGGTTTTTTTACTGGGACATTTGTCACGGTCCTTGACCGTGACAATGTTATAAGGTTTGTCACGGTCATTGACCGTGACAAGTCCGAGACAAGTGTAGTTGTCACTATCATTGACCGTGACAATACATTGTCACGGACTTGTCACGGTCAATGACCGTGACAAAAAACGCGTGTTTTTTTTATCACGGTCATTGACCGTGACAAGGCTAGCTGCTGGAAGGGTGTCAATTTACCCATTTTGGTGTAGTGGTCAATAGGAGGGGGCATCCAATTACATAAGTGTGCCATTAGAAAATTTTCCATTTTTCACAAAACAAATTTTTCTAAAAAAAATCAATTTCACACAATTTGTGCGGAACATAGGAATACGCAATAAATTAGCGCAACCTACTCTGATACCAATTTGAAAAGGTATGCACTCGCTTTTAAAAAAAAGATCTATTACCAATTTGAGAAACGTGATGTGATAAAGATTTAAACAGATGAGCAAATTTCGATTATAAATTTTTTAATTAGAGTCAATTTTTAATCTAAGTTAATTCAGCCCCAAAAGAAACAACTAAGTGTGTGTGTGTGTGAGTGTGTATCAAACCAACATAAATAAAATATGCGACACAAAATTCCGGAAAAAAATCCTCGAAGGGCAACACTTTTTATTTCACTATAATTTGTAAATCGTAACTTACACGGATTACAATGAAATACAGTTGACGCATGAATACCCGTAGGCGTTGGCCGTTGTTGTCAATAGTAGATCCACACGCAGCAAACCAATATGAATCGCAGTCCAATCTTCAGCAAAGATCCACAGGCAGTAAACCTTAAGAATACGCAGTCCTAAATGAGCAAAGACATACCCTTAAGCGCTCCTTAATGACACGCCACCATATGATGTAGAGATCCTTTTCATAAAGGTTGAACAATAGCAAAGTACGTTCTTGGATTTCAAAACAATTCACATAAACTATTGGGATGTTGTGAATTGAAAACAAAAGGGATTAAAACCCTAAAAGTGAGAAGATAAAGTATTTTGCCAAAGCAGTTTCGTATCTGTTCAAAAATGCTGGTATTCTCAATAAAACGGAGTTGAAGAGTCATATTTATAAAAACCTTAAGGCGGTAGGTCGTTCAAGCGAGATGCAATGTCGTTTGAACGAGATCCACTGTCGTTTGAACGAGATCCACTGTCGTTTGAACGGCAGGTGGGCTTCGCATGACATGCCATGTCGTTTGAACAACATAGGTTGTCGTTCAAACGAGCCAATTAAATTAAATATTTTTCTTTTTCTTTTTCCAGTAAATGCACAGCCTTGAAAATTCCAAAAATTATTTTTTTGATGAAAATCTATAAAGCTCCACTCCAACACTTAGAAAATATTTTGTGAAAAAGATCCCAATATCCTAAGTGAATAATTAAAGAATAAAAACTCAATCTTTACCAAGTTCATCTCGCAGAGGCTTGATTGTTGAAGAAGCTTGATATTCGGATCCGTCTTGATGCAAATGTGAACTTAAACTTCTTTGATGGTGTATCGGTATACGACATACTAATTGCATAATGGACATTTATAAAATCATGTCCTTACAAGAAGGGCCCTCGTCAGAAGCACCTGTGGCAACGGTACCTTCAACAGGGGCTCCTTTAGTAGGGGCAGTTATTTTTGGAGCTGGAGATGGAGCTTTTTTGGGCCACGAAGAAGCTATAACGGCCAAAGGGTAGTAAGGAGGTAGCTCATTGGGGGGGACCTTTGGGGGTGCTACTCAGAAGGAACTCAACCCCCAAGACAGAATTGCCTTTTAGTCCCAACTCAAGGGGTGGAAAGCTAAAAACGGAAGGGTAAACAGGTGGGCCTTCGATAAACTTATGAATTTTCTCTAACTGCATTAACTAATATTTGGTGACAAAAAGAGAAGTTACATTACCCTTCATTGTTATCTTGGGGATGGTGATTCGTCCAGCAATCCCCGAACAAACAGAGGAGGCTACTGAGGTAGCATAGAAAGAATAGGCCTCAAAGAAAGTAACCCTAGCATGGAATTCTTGGAAAAAAGGGTGAGGAACCCCTTGGTCGAATTTGTACTGACGAGAGCAGCAATTGGAGTTGTAGTGTTCTGAGGTGTATCCCCAGTCGGTGTAAGAAGGAAGATAACCTGGGGTTAATAGGATCACAATGGGAAAGGAAGGATCTTTGTTGATGAGCTCTTCTGAAGTGACTTGAACTATTTTGTTTACATGACCAAAGAATGACCAAGTCTGGGAAAAAGCATCTTCGTCGTAGGGATGCATGATGAAGAAATTGGGCTTGTCAATAACGGGAAGAATGTCCTTTTGGCTCTATTTCTTATGAAATCGAAACCCCAAGCAGCAACATCATCTTCATCACCAAGTGTCAAGGACTCACACTTGGCATTTAAAATGACGGTTTTGCACGTGGTTCAGTATTTGTCGTCCTTGGAAAAAAATAGTAGGGCGGCGATAAAAGCAGAGTTGTTCTTGACAAGATGCCATCAAGGTAGTGGCATCCAAAGCAGGAGAAAGATTAATAGTAGTGGAGGCGGAGCAGTGGTGGTGTGAGAAACTACAGTAGTAGGGATGTCAGAGGAAGAAGCCATTATAGTTTAAGGCAAAATAGGGGTTGTAAGAAGAAAGAGTAGACTGGAAATAAGGGAGTAACAGTATCAAAAGATAGCAAAGAGAAAAAGAATAAGGAAAAGGTTTGAGAAACAATGGCGAAAGAAAATATTTTTTTCTCTCTTTCTAAAGCTCTGGGGACGATGATAGCAAATGAAAGAGTGAAAGAGAAAAATAGCTAAGTTTGAGGTATTAGACGCTTGAAAATCAAGTGGGCGGTTGAGTTTCCCATAGAAGCATGTGCTTAACCATCTAATTGATTATAAATGGACACGTGGCACTTCGGGGAGTGCCCTGACAGTTGAAAAGACAATCTCACGTCATTAATGAGGTGACGTATGGGGAGAGAGGGGTGCTTTCAAAAGAAGTAATGATTTTTGGCTCTAGAAATTTTAAAACATATTCAAAGCCAAAACGCCCAATTAAGGGAAGTCCTCACACTGTAAGACCAAACGATGATACAAAAGGTTGAAGATGCATCGGGGAGAATTTTGACATCCAAAGAATAGGAAGTTTTTCACATCACAGTTAAAAAAATTCACGATGTCCCATCTCCATAAGTCTCAACGAAGACAACTTTGAGTCAGGAAATCCGGGATAATTTTTTTCTTTTTTGAAAAAGTTTGAATGAGGACGGCCACAACTCAGGTATAATGGAAAGAATTCATGTCACTAGGGGTAGTCCTAACGAAAATGTCCCATCACTCAAAGTTCATTCAATGGTGGAACAGAATTAAGCATATTGGGGAGAAGTTCCTTTTTGATAAGTTAGAATGATGACAGAAAGGATCCACATGTACTTTAGGAGAATTCCAACAAGGAATGAAGAAGAAAGAACGAATGAGATCCAACAATTGGAAAAAGCTATGATGTCCTCTCTCCATATGCCCAGGTATTACAGAGCTTGGGTTCAGGTACATCGGGGAGAATTTAACTTTTTCCAACATAAATAACGGTAGAGGTTGCAATGAATATGGATAAAGAAGAATTTTTTGCTCATCTCTAGGAGATGGTCCATCAGATTTAGAAGTTTTTCGTGCAGACATTTCTTATTCTCATAACATATCTCTACACGAAGGGGCAAATGTAGGAAGGGCTTGAAGGTAATATTTGAATTAGAGAGAGCCCACTAATTAAGAGAAATAAATCATAAGAAGGAAGCAACATAAAGGCAGCGAGGCAGCTCAGCGAGGATGCTCAATGAGGCAGCACAATGAGGGAGATCATCTAGGCAGCTCAGCAAGGCGGCCCAGCAATGAAGCTCAGCGAGGAAACTTAATGAGAAGAGCTCTCTTTTATTTTTCGTTCTTACTTAGTCAAATTGTATCTTTTTTAATTACATTGACTGTAATGATATAACGTTTGTAATATTGAGTGTGAGGTCAAACGGTACTCGCGAGAGACCAGGCTTGGCTGTGCTTAGGAGATCTCACATGATCTATCAAATGACCTCATCGTGGGAACTTCAAAGGGAATTAGTTTAGGGGATTGAGAAGTGAGGCAGTGTTAAGGCATGTCTTGACCATCTTAGATACACCTGATAAAATACTGAGAGATCTTTCACCGTGGGGGCTTATGAAAAGTAACCTTAAGTTCCATCGTATAATGAGCTTTAAGCCAAAAAGCCCTCCACTAAATGTCACATCTACTCTAGGTGGCGTCACTAGTCACCTGCTTGCTGTCCAATCTGAACTTGAGTAAACCACCGTGGTATTGGGGTTGTCAGATAGTTTGGTGAGCAACCTCTGTTGTGACAGTCCTTTGACGCACAGTGTATAGGAAAAAGGCATGTCCTGACATTTAATGCTTTAGACTTGAAAATGAGGTCTTTTACATTAATGAAGACTGAGACATCTCGGGAGGGGTTTGGGGATATTTATTGGCCTCAACCACTTCTGAAAAAGAGTGTTCTTTCTAGAGAGTTTATTGCTGGAGAGAAAAAGACATTTCTAAAAACCAGAGAGAGTTTAATCACCCACCATTGTCATTTATTGTGAATCTTTTAATAGCTAACCAGAGATATATCAAAGGTTGTTGGCGTGTTGGTTGCCTGCCATGGTGTATCTAGGGTGATTAGTTCTCTTTCCCTTTGAATGAGTTGCTTTTGAGTTCCCTTTATTATTATTTGAGTTATACACGAGAGATTTGTGAGTTCAATCTGAGTGTTGATTATATTCAATATTGTGTATTCATTTGTCTTTGTTAAAGAGTAATTGGGTTATAGTTTATTACTATACCTATAGGGGTTACGCCTCTAATGGTATTACTATAGTCCCAGGCTGCACGAGGATTACCCTCTTACAAATATCGCATTTCTATTTATAGGAAAAGTTGATTTGTTTAAAAAATAAAAACACGCATACTCGTTCGAACGAACTGCCACCTCGTTCGAATGATCTACTAGATCTCATTCGAATGGCTCCCAAAGAAACCTCAAACGATATTCCTGAGAGAAACCAAAAGGATACGCTTCAGATCTTGTTAGAACGTGGGAAACTCATTCTAACGACCCTTCGTAACTCTTTCGAACGACATGTTAATCTTGTTTTAACGAGTTCGTGAGTTTTTTTTAATTCTTAAAAAAATATGTTGAAAACTTTCAAATGAAAACTCTTTTAAAAACAACCCCTGAAACTTTAAAGATTTATCAAACCATCTCATAACTCTTCTTAGATAAAGTTGGGACGACGATCTTTAATATTTCAAATGTCACCAACGAATTTTCTTTTTGAAGACTTAAGAACGGTCATGAAGGTGCAGTGTGGTGTAACGGGATACGCCAAAAAAAATGAGTAATTATAAATTTTTCTCTTACACAAAGTGTTATGTAAACATACCAATGTTATCTTAACCTAAGAATGCATATAGGTGACATAGCAAGAATAAAATAAAGAAAACCACAACATGGAGATGCATGAGGAAAACCCACAATGCGAAAAAACTTGGATGGCCCAGCCATGTAAATTTACAATGATATAGGTGTCGTTATAAGGACAAATTTGACTTACTCAAGCGACTCGACTCCTTCAAGCCTTGATTCACTGTTCTCTCCTTGAACCTTCTTCATAGCCACTGTTGGATCCATTCCAATAACAATCACAATGTAGTCACTCCCGACATCTCAGTTTCACACCGATCTTACCATTGCATGGCTAGTTCTAATAGTTAACCAATAACACGGAATCCACCATGTTAAACTACAAACACATAATCCACCTCTCGAAACAAACTCTCTATGAAGAGTAAACATCTTGGTGAAGGACACACGGAGATCTCAAATAGACATATGATGTTGAATCTTAGATCTCAAACTTTAGGTGTAAACTAGGTTTTGGGAGGCTCAATATTTAACTCTGAAAATTATTTTTGTAAAACCTCTCTGAAAAACACTTTCCCAACCCTAGTATTTATAGAAAACACGAAAAATGAGGCAACACAAAAATTGAGAAAACTCATTCAAAGGAAAAGAGTAAAGTCATTCGAACGAGTTATTCTTTTTAGTTTAAATGAAATAAAACTCGTTCGAATGACATAGCCAAACTTGTTTAAACGAAAACTTTCTACTAAAGAGAAGCATCCCATTTCAAACTCATTTCAAACTAGTTTGAACGAAACCCCATTTCTCTTTTGAAACAACTCCTTCAAATGAATTTAAGAAACTTATTTGAACGAAATATGTAAGGTCGTTCAAACGACATACAAAAAATAATATATTTTCTTTAAAAAATCTTTTACAAAAAATGGCCTAAAAATATTTAAAAAACAAAACACCGAAAACGTTTCCAGTGATCAAACATAATATGTATTTATGCCACATTGATATTGAATGGATGTTGAAGATGAAACCCGAAACGAAACCCAAAATAATGTTATCATTCCTTTACTTATCCATTACGGTCTTCAATACACATCATAGGCTTGAAGGACAAACTGAACTCAAATCCCCACCTATGATAAAAAAAACGTTTTGTCCAAACAGAATAAAGATAATATACATTCAAATTGAGTCGATTGGAAATTCGTCCTTACAATAAGAATTTTTGCCACTACATTAACTCAAATCCGAAGATATTGCTTGGAAATATGTCCTCGACCACCACATGTAAAATATGTAATGGGTTTTGGAGAATCAACTTTCTTTTCTTTACTTCTTTGACCAACTTCAAAACTAGACGGGTAATTTTGTATGGCGTATTTGGGTTGAAATAACTTTTGCCAAGTCTTGGCAAACTTTTTAGTAATGAAGGCCATATTCTCATCAGTAACATCAAGGGAACAACTAGGAGGTGCCTTGTGTGTCTTAGCCTTAATAGCTAACTTCTTATCTTTGGCTCATCTACTCACATGGGAATTGTGAGTAGGGTTCTAAGTTCATCAATGGCATCTATTTTGCATGAAACCAATGTGGGAGAGACCTTAGGATTTTGTCAATGATAATTTCCTCTTTAAAGTTCTTTCCTAATGTTCTCCTTAAGGGTCTTCCCTCTTTAAAGGTCTTCCACTAAGCCCAATGAGTCCATTATCCATTTAAGGCCCAAAATTATATAATAAGTTACCAATTCAAATTTAAAAAACTTTAATTTAATGCCAACATTTACCAAACCAATTTTAATTTTCAAAATTTCATTTATAAATTCATTTGACAAATTCTATTTTAATTATTTACTTCGCCATTTATTTAATTTCTCAAAAATACGAGGTAATACAAATAATATGGGTTAAAGCCTATTATTATTTTTGGTAAATAACAATATTCTTGTAAAGTCTATTACTATAGGGTTCATTATACTTTACTCCCTAATGTTTATCCCATTTTCACTTTATAACCTCAGCTTTTATTTTCGAAATTAATCGCTTCAACTAATTAAAAAGGTCTAATTAACCCCCTAACCCTAAGCGTGTTAATTATTTTTTATGCCAAATGCATCATGAGAATGGCACATGAGGGGAATTTCATCCTAATAGGGAATCTATATTTAAGAATTCTAAAAATTACAAAAAAAAAATAAAAATTAGGGAAAATAATAATAAGCCATTTAAAAAAATAGAAAGTACTAGAAAAACATCAAACAAATATGGAAATTAAAAAAATATATTTAAACATTTTAGAAAATAAAAAAAACATTTAAAAATTATAAAAATATTAAAAAATAATATTAAAAATGTGGAATATATTATAAAAAGTTATAAAATATGAAAATTATATAAAAATATTTATAACATTTGTTGATTACAAAAATTATATTTAAAAATTCTAAAAATTATAGAAGAAAATTTAAAATCTGGAAAATTCTAAGAATATTTAAAAAAATAAAGACAATATTAAAACAACTTTTAAAATTTAAGAATAACAAAAACTATTTTCAAAAATAAAGAAAAATATAGGAAAAATACTAAAAAGTATTTTAAAATTTTGGGAAAAATTGAAAAAGTTCATTAAAATATATAAAAAGTGTTTAAGAATCCACAACTAATTTTTTTTTAGCATATTTAAAACAAGATCCTTAGTTAAATTTAGTAAAAAAAAATACCTTAACTACATAAAATCGTCAACTAATTTTAAAAAAAAAATCAACATTGACAAAAAAAAATCTTTAAAAAGAAAAAATATTACAAAAATAAACTAAAATGTTTATTGGAACCTCAATAAAAAAATCGTAAAAAGTTTTAGTCTCACAAAAAATTAAACTACAAATTACCTACACTTTAAGAAAGTTCTTACAAATTTCTATTTTTAAAGAAATTTTAGGGAATCTTTAAAACACACAAAAAAAGATCTAGAGGCCCAACTTATTTTTTTCATCCCCAAAATTGAATAGAGATTCAAGATTTTGTCCCATTTTCAAATTTTTGGTGCGTTACCATTGCATGTATTTTTGAAATTGTATTAAGTCCTATAACGATTTAAAACTGTCCCATAACTACCAAAAACTGCCCCATAACTGCCTCTAATCTCCCCTCTTCATTTCTATTAAAAATGGCATGTGTCCTATTTTTATTAAAATAGGACCAACAAAAAAATAACAGCTTGGGATTAATTAAAAATGTATTTTGAAAAATAGGATCAAAACATAAAACCCAAATAGAAAAGCCTCATCCCAGAAACTAAAAAACCCAAATTGAAAACCACAAAACATTATCCCCTAGATCAAAAACTCCAAAAACCTTTGAGGCTCCTATCCCTCTGATCTCCTCATTTTTTCAGTGCGTCGAGAAGTCCCGCACACCATCGTCTCACGACACCATTGTTTCAATTTTTTTTGCTTATATATATATATATATATATATATATATATATATATATATATATATATATATATAGAGAGAGAGAGAGAGAGCGATGTTGGTGGTGAGATGGACGAGAAGGGCGGTGAAAGGACCTAGCGGGAGAAAGGCGAGAGAGATAAAGGATAGGGTTTGGAGTTAACATGGGTGGTATATAAATCTACACATATACCCTTGCAATTAATGATTTGGAACAAATTGCCCTTGTGTGCCATGCACATATCCCATTTTCCATCCAAAAAATTTAACATTGTTAGGGTTAGGGGTAACGTAGATCATTTCAATAAGTTGAGAGGGTCATGTCCACAAAATGAAAAAACATGTGGTGAAGTGAAAATAAGGGTAAAGTTCAGGTGGAAAGGTGTAATTAATCCTATATTATATTATAAATTTTCTTCACGTATTAACTTAATACAACATATATAGTGTTAACCTTATCTAAGTCTAAAACAACAACCAAAAAGTAGCATTTTAATCAAACAATCTTAATATAACATATATACATTAGAATTAAACACACCTCGGGTTGATTCGGTTCCACTACTTACCTAAACAAAAATTGGGATTGATTAATTCTACATTATTTAAAACCACAACAGGAACCAACATATTTTAGATCCAAATCATTCCAAACTAATAGTTCTTGGGTTGGTTCATAACGATTATCTGTTCCAAAAAAGTATTTAATAAATATATAAAATTATAATTTTCTTAATTATAAGTTAAAAAAGACATTCTTAGTACACATTAAAAATATAATCCAAATCTCAAAATTCAAATTAATTAAAATTATTTAAAGCGAAAGAGAAAACATGTTAGTTCTTGCAGAACAACGTCAAAGCCGCTAAAAATAGGGTAAATGAATCTAACATGTTAACAACATAATAATTTTTTTAACTATATTGTGTTGTTATAAACTATGTATTTATATGGATGTCCACTGGTATCCCTCATTATTAAATGGTCTCTTAAAATACCATGATTTTTACTATAAATAGAAATGATACCCCTTTAGTATACAATACAAAAAACTGAAAAGCTCTCTCCATCTAAATTCTCTCTTCTCCACTTTTGTTTTATCACACGTTATCACTACGAGCTCCCAAACCATTAATACTATATTTTTTCATACAGGTGCAAAGTGCCTCAAAAGCAAATATCTCATCAATTATTGTAAGCCTCATCAAAGCAAAGTAAGCATGACCTACATGCACATTACCCTAAAAATATCATCAATTATTTTGGTACAAGCATCATAAGATACAAGGCTAGACATGCCTTTAAGATTATCCAAATGGTTTTTTGAATTGATGAGGAGTGAATGTTTTGAGGATAATTTAGTTTTAGTGGGATAAGTATTGGATGCTTTAAAATAACATCCACACAAAATAAGAGCAATTCTAGTGGATGGGAATAAAAATAAGAACAAAACCACTATTTAAGAAAGAATAAATCTAGGGAGACCCACAAAAAAACCCATTTCTTAAACCCACTGCATTAAAAGTTTATACCTTATTGTTGTGGGTCCCGCCAGGGCATCAAAATGTGCATTAAAAACTTGTACCCATTTTTGTCTTATTCACTGGGTTTACCAAATGGGTTTTTTTTGTGGGTCTCCCTAGCGTTACTCTTTAAGAAAAGGTACTCCTCTTATCAGTATATCCATGTGCCTCAACGGATCTCATAAAGGTATTAATCATCAAACACCCATATATAATGTTTTATTGATATTGATATGTTTCTTGATATTTTCATTTTACACTCTTATGAGAATTACATAACATGCATAAAATTTATGGTGTCACCAATTATTTTTCAGTATTTGTAGTTTAGTTTTTATACTTTTGATTTTTATTTTTATTGACCGTATAATTTTGATTTAAACCTAAAACTCTACATATTTATAGTTCGATAAATTTTTAGGACACGATATTTGACTCCATATATTTACATATACCTTATTAAAAAAAATTGCAACCCGAAGTTCTCAAGTATTTATGTATAAATTATGAAAAATTAAAGATTGGGATTCGACATCCTTGAAATATAACTGACACCCAGAATTTCCAAATTATTTAAGAAAATTAGGAACTTGAGGTTCCCTATTTTTTTTCATTAGGACCTAAAGTTCCTAATTATCAATCAAAATTACGACCCAAAATTTTTGTTATAATTAAATTTGGATCTTTTAGTTTTTAAGTACTATTTTAAATTAGGGACCTAAAGTTTTCATATAGTAATTTTTATTTGAGGCCAGAAGTTTCCAAATCATCTAAAATTGAGACATGCAGTTCTCAAGTTCTATTCAATTTTTTGGACATGATAAAAAAATATCCCTAAAATCAAACTTGAAGTTTTAATTATTTCTATAATACGGAAAGGGATACTAAAAGTCCCATAATATTTGGGCTTAAAGTGTTAAAGAAAATATATCACAATTAAACCTGAAATTTTGATTGTCTAATTAAAAGGGTATATATACCAAGACTCTCCCAATTATCATTCATTTATGAGACGAATATCCATAATCATTATTGTGACTAGAAATTCAATAAACATTATTTGTAATTGGAATATAGTATTTTCTAATTACTATTGAAAATATGAGGCCCGAAGCTCTCATGTTATTTAAAATTACTTGGACCCAAAGCTCCAACAAAAATATACCATAACTCAAAACTTAAAGTTTTTATTATTCATGGGGTGTGAATTTTGAAAGTTCTCAATAATTTATTTATAATTTGGATCTGAAGCTCCAAATATATCGTTTTTATTGAGACTAATTTTAAAATAATTTGGATATTAAAACAAGTCTCTTCAACTTCTTGACTTTCATTTTCTTTAATAAATAAAATATCTTTCCAAATATTCTTATGATGATTAAATTTCCCTTTAACTATCGTATTAATGGTTTCACCATTAAAATTTCGTCTCTTAACCTTTTGCTTCTTTTGAGTATTAAATTATACTTTTAATGGTATCTAATTTTAACTACTCTTCACTTTCTAATCATTTACTATACATTAGAGTCTTGTGAGTCTGAAAACTAAGCCCCTCATTTTTAAAAAGGTAAATTGTACTATCATCTCCTGGGAACCTGAAGTTCTAAATCACCATATATTTAGAACTTGAAATTCTACTAATTATGTCAATAAAGTTAGTGCTTAAATGGAGAACCTGAATTTCTCATTACCATTTTGTACAAATAAAGTTTTTGTTATCCACCCCATTCTTTAAATATTTGATAATTATTTGATACAAGTTTTTTTTTAAATATTTCAATCTCTTAAAGTTTGGTCACCAAATGCTTAATCGTAACATAAATGATTTTTATTGTTCATTTATATCGATGAACTCACATGCAATTCGTAATCTATATTGAATCTTGTAAATAATAACTATGAACTATCATTATATAATGATATTTGTCTAGCAGACAATGAACAACTCACACTATTCTGGAAAAATAAAAGTTTTTTCAAACTTAGTATGTAATATAGTAAAAGTGTCAACCATTATTAAACCTAAGTCTCCAAAAGATCCTATGTGTTGTTGTTATAACGTCTCTGCCCATTCATATGCGATGAGTTATATGAATGACATTTATGAAGAAATTTACTTCGTTTTACGGGTATAAGAATACATGGGTACCATACTGAAATAAACATTAAAACGTAATTTTGCATGACTTCTAGTGTTGGAAGCCGGAAGCTTACACTAGAAAAGTCTCATTTCATTATTCACGAGGTTAAACTATACAACATTTGTTTTGGTAGAATTTCACTTTGTCGTGCATCTGATGCTTCACGCTTCAATGAGATATATTATAAAATGACCATTTTGGTCACTGTTGACGTTTACCAAATGAAAAATGGTCTATCATTTGTACTTAATTGTTTTTCATAAGCCTTTATTATTACAAATGATATTTTGACCACTTTAATGATTTTTTAAGGATATTTATGATTTTAATTGATGCGTATATTTATTATTGTTATCACAAGGGTATATATATAATGATTATTATTCACTCTTGATTGAACCATTGATAAATACAGTGTTTATCATATATCTATAATTTTATTTCGATGAGACACTCTTCCCATCATTAGGGGGAGGAAAACACGTACCTGAAGTACAAATTATTTCGAAGAATGGTCCGTTCCTAAAAAACGACGAGAATTATCATGGAATACTTTCACTTTGTCTCATCTAATCCCCCATATCGCTCAGTGCGAAAATAGAATGAAAGTGATATCGCAACATCAAATGACTACAAAACTTAAAATGTTAGATGTAGTCTCATAGACTAGTTGCAAATGTGGTTGCTAAAATCATTATTCGAATAAGGCAAAATAAATTCGGCAACAAATAAATTTATTTCACGCCGGAAGCATGGAAAACCTATAGGTTTTAACTACTTGACTCTCTAGTAGTATAGGTCAAACAAAATCATTCCCAAATAACATTCTAGAAGAGGTTATGAACAAAATGTCCACTTTCTCCAAAATCTCAAAAGTGTTAATTGTCTACGAAAAGACACAAGTTTCGGAATTGACTACAAATCCCCTGAAGTAGGCAAAGGTACCTAATAACAATGAGTTATATACATTTTATACATATAAAAGAGAAAAGTGGGATTGCCAAAGATGAACATCAATGACATAATTATATATGTTATATACACACAAAATCAAAGGGCCGTGATACTACAAATCCACGTACTATAAATGAATGTCAACAAAGAATATATTGGACAAAATGAGAAAATACCATGATGGCATAATTCGAACCTCTTAATATATGTGGTATATTTGGACCTATGGTAAAAACCCGACGAGATGATAACCCTAAAGGGTACAAAATGGGTGTTCATAAGAAAGCAAAGCAAGTAACTCACTAAAAAGTGCAAAACTTGTGGCATAAGGCTTCCTATAAAAACTGAAGATTGATTACATAAGAACATACCATCCCATTATGGTCGTAAATACTTTTCGAATATTTGACTAACTTAGTAGTTTTTGAAATATATTATAAATGAGACTCATAAAGATATAACTGCTCATACGGGACTTACATATAAAAATCCCAAAAGTGTTTTCTTTGCCTAAAATAGACATATATAGTACATACACCCCATCCTGGTACCCCTTAAATACCTCCTTAGGTCCCTAACACTCCTCCTCACATCATAAAACCCTAGGTTATAATCCAAACCCTGGTCTAGGGGCCATTGGGTACTCCCGATATTCGCTTGACCTCGGTTAACTCTCTAACTTGAGATAATCTTATTAAACTCTCATAGGGTTCTAAATCCCCTTTCCAATGATCCATATTATGCGTGAATCTTACTTACGGTTCATTCGTACTCACTAATTTACTCTAAACACTGGTCTAGAAAACACGGGGCATTCCTGAGCCCCATTTGACCTCAGTCGACCCTTTAACCTGAGCGAAGCTCATTGTAATTTCACTGGACTCTAAATTCCCTTCCTAATGGTCCATATTGTTCACAAATTAGTGTCATGATTCGCGTGTACATACCTTTCTACTTCGAAACCTGATCTGGAGGCCACCGAGCACTCTCGAGCCCCGTTTGACCTCAGTTAACTCTTCAATCCGAGTGAAGCTCATTACAATCTCATAGGTCTCTGAATCACAATTCCAACGATCCATACCATGAGCGAATCGGCCTCAAGGTTCGCGCATACTTGCCTTTTTACTCTGAGAACCCCACATTTAGAGGCTATCAGGTGCTTCATATCCCTGTTTAACTTTGGTTAACTCTTGAACCCGAGAGTGGATAAATGTAATCTTATAGGGCTCTGAATACCCTTTCTAATGATCCTGGGCATGTACTGTTCGAACTTACAGTTTGATTTTTATACCCATTTTTTCAAAAAAGTCTGTTCTTGACTGCCTATAGGCACCCCAGACCCCTGAAACCCTGATAGGCAGGCTAGGGGCCATGTTGATCGGCACCTACTGAAACCCTAATTTTTTTACTATATAAAAAGACCATGACCTTATTCCTAAAGATCCTTTTTTAAAGTCAGAACATTCTCCTCGAAATCAATGCACCGAAATTCCATTTTTTCAAACTTTCTCACCATTTTCTTACATCATTCTCATCCCTTTTACACCAGTCATTTTAATCTTACCTCACCGTCATCCAACCACTTAGATATCAGCCTCTACTACTACAAAATTAGAATTAAAGTTCTATAGAAGGTCTACTCTTAATCATTTGCATCTCATTTAATTAGTAGTAGTTATTTACTTTTCTTTCCACTTTTGATATATCTTTTATTTCATTTCTTCACTTCAAAACTAATATCTTTTTTTATTATTTAGTACACACAAAACTTATCTTC
The DNA here is from genome assembly GCA_949130495.1 of Sambucus nigra. Classification (NCBI taxonomy): domain Eukaryota; kingdom Viridiplantae; phylum Streptophyta; class Magnoliopsida; order Dipsacales; family Adoxaceae; genus Sambucus; species Sambucus nigra. The sequence goes on from OX422218.1 coordinate 224,586,897, forward strand.
ATAAAATATTAAAAGAATCGAAAAGAGGGTTTTCTTATAAACCCTAAATTAGCATTTCCTCATTTTCCACACTCCCTACACTTGTGCACATTTTCTAAAAAATAAACTAAAGGAATTTTTAATTTAGGATTTATGGGTTAAACCCCACCCTTGTGCACATTCAAACTATGTGGAGTTTGATGCCTCTTATACTACGTAGGCATCCCGATCCAATCTTGGAATTCGAGTACCATTTTCTCATTTAGTCACTTTATGTTTTCTTGATTTTAGTAGTATTGAGAATACGCGTACTCCTATATATTCATGTCTCGCTTGATATACACATTCACTTCTTCATAATGATTTGTGATTAGATGGACACTATCATTATATCTTTATATTATTCTTTTGTACACTCCTTAGAATGATTCTTCTTTGTCTTTCCAATAATGTGAGTCGGATGATTTCCCCCTCTCATTATTCACACCGCACACATGTTCACACGTATCACATTTTGGAAAAAATAAGAACATTATCATAGACAATGAGAGACCAAAATGGCAGAATGGGTGCCTGACACCTTTCCATTTTAGTACTTAATCCCTAGAGCCTCGACTTATTTGGTTTTATATGCATTATCTTTTAATGTCATTCTCTCATGACGGATACATTCTAGCCGGACGTCCCCTCTTAGGCGGTATCTGAAATTTTAAAAATGAGTTATATGAGTTCATAGTTCATACATCTATAATAGCGGAATAACGTAATTGCGCGTACCTAAAAGAATACAACAATCCTATCATAAGGCTTTACATTAAAGAATGCTCAGCTGAAATGTGAAAAGATGTACAGATCCTAAGGAAACAAGAACCTTATGCCTTGATACCATGTGTGACTCCACGCCTAATTAAATACTGGGTGATCATGCCTTTAATAAATTAAAACAGGATTCCCATTTGGTTCATTCTTAGCATAACTATTGAAAACATTTTTAAACATTTACTAACCACCTAGCATTTGAAAAGTCAGTGCCAAATTTTATCTTTTTATTTAAACAACAATAACGAGCGAAAATAATTACAATAATCATTATTTCAAGTAATAATAAATAATCCAAATAATCACTAGATAAATAGTTGAAATAAAATAATACCGAATAAACCATTGGTTCCTAAATCCAATATAAAAGTCCAACATGAATAAAAATCTGAATATAAAGTATGACTGACATAAATGAAGTAACTGAGGGCTACACGCCTGAGTAGAACCCTACACTAAGAATGAACTAACTGAAGCGACTAAGTCCAAATCCTGTAAGCATCCGCAAGTGCTGCAGCTACGCATCCCTAGAATAAATCATCCTGCTTAGTGTCCCTCTGGTTGGACACCTAAAAGGTTTTGGAAAAAGATTTGCAAGTACGGGTCAACGCCTAAGTAAAATCATTTGAAAACATTTAGCAAGCATTTAGATTGCAGTTTAAATGAACAGTTATAAAATACAGATGTTAGGTTGAGAACACTCCCTTGAGTTCCTCACCTCTCATCTATAGTGCGCACCTAACATTTGCTACTAAGCCCGCCTAGTCATGCTATCCAATGTAACTAGGTCTCCAGTATCTAACTAACTACTAACCAATCTAGATCACCCATGCCGCCCATGCAGTACGCTACAATATGCCTTTAATTATCATTAATTCCTTAGTTAAGTTCTCCTTTAACTAACTCGTACCGCCCATAAATTACGCTATCAATTTACTTAATAATTAACATCTACCTTATGTTATTATTACATCCAAATTAACAATTCACATATGTTATCTTTCACCTTTTTATTAAGTTTCCCTACTTAGATTTCATGTAAGATATACGCTATCTATCTTTCCTACTATTTTCACGTTAGGAGATCAAACATTGTTTAGATATACACTATCTAGTCCCCCTTGCTATCACACATAAGTAAGATTACATATTAATTAGATATACACTATATAGTCCCCTTACTATCAAACATAAGCAAGATTTCGCATCCATGAGTATATCTATATGTCACACTATATATATATATATATAAGTAATACCGAATCTCCTTATCTAGTCATAACGATGCGTACTCGCGTACCCTGCTATCAGTCTAAGTACCTCTCGTACCTAACCATGGACTATCGGTTCAGAATGTCTCCTCGAACCGTCAATCAAATCACACATATTGGAGGCGAACATAGCACTAAATCTTTGGGGTTGCGCACATACCTAACGTATCCAAATGACTTGTCGGCATCACTAATTCTCTCACATAGTTATCCACTATCAGTACTATGCTCTGGGGTACAAACCTAGACCTCACTGTAATTGTCAAGGTGGGATTACCCACTGCGCGGGACCACTGTGATAGCAAGTAGAGTAGGTATGTTAACATACACAAAAGCACATAATAGGCATACACAGCTCCTAACCATATGTATATTCAATATAGGCACACCCACGACCTATAATAATAAATTCGTAAAGGTATATACTCAACCTATAATTATATTCTATATAGGTATACACTCAACCTATGATTATCTATCGTACGTGGTATTTATCTCTCGAATACTCACTGTACAATTAATTTACAATATTAATTCACTATCGTATATTCCCGAGCATTATTCTCTACCCAAAGGACCCATGGTTACTTCTTAAGCTAATTCAGTAGCTAATTCAAAAATACCCTACTGGTCCACCTCATAATTTCCTTTACCCTCACCATAATCCATTCGCATTCTCTCGAATTATTACGTTAACCGTTATTCCCATCTAACCTTAGCCTTAAACTCTCACATATATAGCTAAATCTCAAACTTACCAATGCCTACTGTCATCCAATATATCCTTCATTATATTCTAAGGATGTCTCCAAAAGGTCCCCAATAAATACATCATATTTTATGGGCTTAAAGGGGTAATTTCAACAATCTAGCCAAATTGAATCAATTCGGCCTTGGTCTGAATCGATTATCCTAGCCAAATCGATTCGCTAAGGACCGAATCAATTTGAAAATCTACAGAAAACCCAGTTCTTATACATAGTTGCGTTTTTTCGAGTTTTCACCAGTCAAAACCTCATGAATCTTTACCAAACTTTAAACCAACATAACTACACCCTATTCTAGTACATAGGGATGATTTCTAATGAAAAATTTACACAAAAACATTAATGATTCCATCCAAGAATCTATTTCTTCTTCAATTAACACAAACCCATAGTTTTCTCTTGTTGTTCATCTCTATAACCAAGAACCCAGATTTTATTCATATAAATCGTCCCAAACCCTCTTATTTTGTGCTATCAATATAAAGGAATATCTCTTCATGCATCCCTATGTGACACCCCGCCTAATTAAATACCGGGCGATCACTCCTTTATTAAATTAAATCAAGGTAAACAGTTGGTTCATTCTCAGCATCACTGTCGATAAAAATAAATTTTCCAATTTAACACCCTAAATAATTAAGCTAAGTGTCAAAACCATTTTCATACATAACTTTCCAAATTTTATTTAAAGAAAAATTATTTATTTATTTTATTTAACCACATTCAATAAGTAAGAATCACACCACATTTAAATTCTCCAACATAGTCCAATTAATTTAATACATTCGTCAATCGAATGTCAACATACGAAATCTAAAGTCACACATCCATACTGAATAAATCCCATAGTAACAATACTGGAAATAACTGAAATACAAATGTCCAATAACAACGGAATAATGGAAAGAGCTACACATGCCCAACTAAATGAAAGAACTAAGAGTGGATCCGAATGAACGAAGTCGTCTAGTCAAGAGACCTGCAACTCCCACCTAAGCTGCAGCGCGTTCCTTCCAAGAGATCCTAAGTAAGACGCCCCTGTGGCTGGGCACCTGTAATACATACATATATATACAAGAGAGAGAGAGAGAGAGAGAGGGAGAAAAACGGGTCAGAGCCCAATAGTGTATATGATTTTAAAAATTGTTTAGCAAGTATTTAAATTGATACAGGCCAATGCAACAACATATTAGTGCGGCACTCCCTTGAGAAATTCTCACCTCTCTTCTAATGTGCACACCTATCACACTAACCTTCCCAACGGTTTGTCTTATCATTTTGTCAGACTAACCTTCCCAACAATTTAGCTTATCTCAAATTACTCGTAAGATTTAAAACGAAACAGTATCATTGTTTAAAAAAAATACTTCCAATTAGTAGCACAACTCTCGTTTTAGCTTCATTAATTTATAAAGTTTCCCAGTGTCATATTATACTTTTTAAATTAGTATTTTCGATTTATAGTCCAGAATTATTTCTCACATACCATATCACCGCAACAGTTTAAATTTCCCAAATTTTAGATATATATATTAAGCACTCATATAATATATACATTCTAACAGCACCAACATACAAACTATGGTGCAGGCATACTCTGCTATCCAATCCCCGCATTGCTCACACTTAGGGATATACAAGTTCGGAATCACTCTCGAACTGTATCAACATATATACACAAACAAGATTGAGGCGAAGCATAGATTCCAAGTCTCTAAGAGGTCAGTACATACCCTCACATCTCTTAGGACCGTCTGAACTATCGGTCTGATAGCCTGTACCAAGGATATCTATCTTATAGGGTACAAGTCAATATCCCCCATAAAGGTCCCATCGAGATAAGACTGTCCGAGTGCGGTAACCTCAGGGATAGCAAGTAGCGCGGTTACGTTTTTCACACGTGTATAATATATGCATACACAACCATATAAATATACCACTTATTAATATATCAATATAGGTTTCTCTCATCACCCATAATTACAATATTTATCCTTAATTTTCACATTAAGTATTCTTATAAGGGTTCGTCAGTAACCTTAACTCGAAGGGTTTCTCCAACTCATTTCGCGACACTCGTGAACTCTATCCTCACATGTATAAAATTCAGTAGGTGTGCTTATTAAGTTCCAACGTAACTCTCTTACGCACCTTACCCTTCAATACATAAATTAATCGATTTATAAGTAATTATCCCAAAATGTAATTCTTAGTCCACAGTAAGTATCTCCAAAATTCATTCGTATAACCTACTGGTCTCCCCTATCTCCCAAAACATTATATTAAGGATGCCCAAGAATTATTTCATGATAAATTAAATTTAACTCATTTAATAGGGAAAATAGGAGTCTGCCAGGAGGGGTCAATCGATCGAGGTCTGGGGCTCGATCGATCGAACCTTCGATCGATAGAAGCTCTGGGCTCGATCGATCGATCAAGCAGGTCTGCGAAAATCTGCAGAATTGCAGTTACGAGTTTCGTCTCCAAACTTACACAAATTCCATATTTTCTAATCCCAATCGCCCCAGAATTGATACTACTAACCTTATATCATCATATCAGGTATTTTCAACGTAAAACATGTCAATTTACATCACTAAACATGGATTAATCATGCCATAATTCATTTAAAACTCAAGAACCCTAAAAATCTCCAACTCATGTTTCTAATCTGTTTTATCCCAGAATTTCCTTCTTATTTACACCAAAATTTCATGGGTTATCTTTCTACATCACAAGAGACTTCCAGAATAAGGTTTAAGTCTTTACTACATGCAAATTCCTATCTCAATTTGGGTTTTCTTCCATATATTTCATCCCTAATCATTCCTAATCTAATATGGAAATTGCACCAACGAAAATAGAAAGATAAACACTTGCCTGGGATTTTTGGTACTCTGATTTACGACTCAATTTGGTATGGTTGCGTTCCTCGTCTCGCGATCTACGCGTCGGTGGTGGCGGCGGCGCAAACCGTTGAGTTTTGGGCCTTGAAATTGCTTGAGAGCTCTCTCCTCTCTTCTTCAATGGTCGTTCTAGGTTTTGGGAATTCTAACCCTAGGTGACAACCTCAATGTCAGATATAGTCCCTCTAATTTTCGTGGGTTTAATTACCCATAAATGTAAAATGACCAAAATGCCCTCCCGGGTTACTAATTAGGCCTAAAAATGCCCCGAGACCCAAATTACACCCCCGGGTACACTTTTCTGACTATCTCGACCCTTCCGGACGCGTTGGCGCACTCAAAATGACCATACGGATAACTTATAAAATATTCACTTTTTATTTATCAAAATTTAGTCCCGACGCGACACGAGCACGTTCCGACTTAAATTTCGAAAATTGTCATTTAAATCACTCATGACATTCAATATAACCAATATAATATATTACTTTGCTCATTAGTAATATTCAACAAGTTTCCCATAATTACTAACTCTCGTCACGTTAATAATTATAACATAATTAATTTCTGGATTTTTATTAAATAATTCATTCACATTAACTTTAATAAATCCCCAAATTAATATAGCATAAAAATACGGGGTATTACACCCTACTTCAATTTATGGATTATACCCACACAAATTCACATTAAATCACCCCAAAATATGTAAATCAAACCCCACTCTACATGGGTATTATAACATGCTTATAATAATATGCAATTTAAACACTTTCCTCTCAATAGAAGGTCTAAAATTCATTTATGTGATGCTATGGTTGTTTTCCCCTCGCTTCGATCTCGATTCCGTTGCGTTTGGGGTGAAAATGGTGTAGGAAGCTTCGTTCTCTCCTCCTCTTCCTCTCCTGTGGCCTCTCTTCCTTTTGCTTTGTGTTAAACCTAGCTTCCTCTCTCTAATGGCAGATATAAACCTATTTTTGGAGTTCTTAAAACCTCAAACTCTTGAATGACTGAAATGCCCTTAAACGGTGTCGGGTTGATCTAAAATTGCACTGGGACCCAAACTATACACCCGAGTATACTATTTTGACTATTTCATCCCTTTTGAAACCATCCATAACCTCAAAATCACTATCCGAGTCACTATGTACAATCATCTTATTTCCACCTCAAAATACGGCATGCGTGAAATTAAACTTAAAATGAATAAATTAAATCCGAATTATCGAATTTAATAATATCTCCAAATTAAATAAATTCTTAAATCACCAATTTAATTAATTTTCATATTCTCCAAAAATACGGAGTGTTATAAAAATATACAACAATGCGATATATAATCGAACGGAAAAAAGAAAACTTTAACACCTTATAACTACGTGCACATGCAACTACCATATATATATATATATATATATATATATATATATATATATATATATATATATATATATATATATGCACATACCTATAAATATACTTATATGCATGAAACCGTTTTTATCCCAAAAACGTTGTTTACCCTGACTAATTTTCCTTAATCTTGTAAAAGAAATCCCTTTTACCTGACTTGACCTTTATTTCCCGATTTAACACACCTGGTAAATACTTAAAACAAATACAATTTGTTTAATATAAATCATTTCTTTTCCTGAAATTCCCCTTTATTTATACCAATTCATGTTAGTATTTTCTTTGAAAATCCCCATTTCAACACACATAAATACCGTGTTATAAAATACTTATTTTTCCCTTAAAAACCTTTCATAATACACCCTTGTGCTAATTATGGGTTAAACCTCTTTCGGTTTCTTAACTATCCATTTAATCACTTAACTTTACCATTCCTTTACCTTATGGACGTTAATCAATTTTACATTACTTATCAATTTTATCCTTTACTCGAACATTTATTAATCCATTCAAGTTAGGTTGTCTTTTTACATATTCACCACACAACTCATTTCTTGACAAGTTCCATTTTCATTATCTTTTCTTGAAATCTTTCAATATTCTCATACTTTAACGGGCTCCACACCGCAGGCTATGCGACCATATTCCCTGGCCAATGATTTTAGGTCTCTCACCTCAAGTCTACGGGACCTCATTAATTATTTTTGGTGTCCTTTGAGTCCTTAATAATGTGTGTAGACATCACATTCTAGGACCCCATAAGTCTCTCATTAGGTCCCTAGCACCTCCCCTATTCACTACAAACCCTAGGCCATACTCCGAGTACCAATCTAGAGGCCATCGAGAGCTTATGAGCCCCGTTTGACTACGGTCAAATCCATCGTCAGAGCAAAAGCTCAATGAATCTTCGAAGGGCTGAATTCCCTTTCCAATGGTCTGCCCCATGGAGGAAATGGCATAACAGTTCGAACGAATGATTTACTATCCAAAACTGATTTATAGTCTATCGGGTGTTCCTGAGCCCCGATTTAACCCCCAACAAATTCATCGTCACATAAAAAGCTTAATGAATCTTTGAAGGGCACTGAAACCCCTTTTCAAGGGTCCACCCATGTGCAAAATGGCATAACGGTTTGAACGAACGATCCGTCTTCCTACAAAAACTGATCGCAAGGCTATCGGGTGCTCTCGAGCTCCATTTAACCAAAGTTAACTCATCAACTCAAACGAGACTGAACTAATCTTCGAATTTCATTGAATAACCTTTCCAATGGTTCACCCCATGCACGAATCAGCCTTACGGTACGGACGGACGATTCATTTTACTCCTAAGGGTCACCGGACGCTTCTAGGGCCCCGTTTAACCAAAGTTAACTCTCCAAACCAAGCGAAGATCTTTGGAACATCGGATTACCTCGCACAACATATCCAAGTTCTACCCGTACATGATTCGAATTTACGATTTAGATAAAAGATCCATCGTCATTCGATGATCTTCTGTCCAAAGGATCGACGGGCGCTTTCGAGCCCCGTTTGACTAAAAGTCAACTCTCGTACCTAAGAGCATCCTAAAGGATTCTCAAAGATCTCTGAATTACCTTTTTAACGGTATGCCCCGTTCACGATTTGGACTTACGAATTTCATTTATGACCGTTCTTTTGGAAAATCTGCACGAGACTATTAATTGGCAGGTTCATTTCCCTGCCTATAGGTAGTGTGTCAAGGGTTACCTACCGATACACATGACAAGGATTATGCCAATCATCAAGCCCCCTACTCTATATAAGGAGAGCATGAGCTCACTTCAAGAGGCACCTCTGAACCATCAATTTCAGTGATCTCAGCAACATTCTTCTGCAATTAGCGAAGTTTCCTTGTGTGAAATTCCCTCCACCTTCCATGCCTATCACTTTCACACCCAATTTAGAAAAATTATCCTTCTTTCTCATCCCAACTTGCAAGAAAGTTCATCAACAATTCAATTCTCTAAAGAAGGTCCAAACATCCTCTCTCTTTAAATTCCTTTTGTTCTCGCATTAGTTATATAAATTCTAAATTTAGTTTTTACTTTAGATCATAGACATATTAATCTTCAATCCTTTATTAGCTATATTACACCTAATATATTTTCTATAAAAAAAACTAAAATAAAGATAAAAAGGGTTACACCTATTAATTTCGATGGGATTCTTCATCACATTTTCTCAAAACTAAAAATATATTTTCTACACACACACATAATAAACTCCCGTTTGAATCTATGGGATAAACCCCACCCTTATGCCGCATGCGAAATATGTGGACTTTGATGCCTTTATTGGCTACGTAGGCATTTTGGGCTAAAACACGATACTCGAGTCCTATTTTCATATTTTCATCTCTTTCCTATTTTATCCATATTATATTCATATATATCATACTTGCATCTTATCTAACACATATTATCGTTTCATCATAACAATCAATATCTCGATAAGCGCACACATAATATTTTTAATTATTATTTTGGGAACATTCTTACGGATGACCTCACTCCAACTTTTCCATGATGCGAGTCTATCGATCCCGATCTTACTTATATATACACGCACACATGCTTCAAGGAGAAATTAAGTAAAATAGTAACATAAGACCATGAGAGACCGAAAGGGTGGGATGGGTGCCAAACACCTTCCCATTTCATAACTTAGTTACCGAACTCTGAACTATTGGTTTCGCAAGCATCAGTTTGTCTTTGATGTCGCTCTCTCGAGGCGACGACATGTTCTATTGCCGGTTTTGTGAAAAATAGGTTGACAACTCTATTTCTTTACATCACCCTAAAATCGATGATGGTCGAATCCCCCCCCCCCTCCCCCCCCCGATGTAGCTAGGGGCGCGAGAAATTTTACCTCCCCCTTTTCACCCGAAAGCGCCTGAGGAGGGGGAAGATCTCAACATGGACACAGTGGCAACTCTGTTGGGGACTTATTTAAGAGGGCTAGACTCTGTTTGCATGGGCGTTATCATTTTCTGCTTGTGTGCTTATGCACCTACATGTATGTTTCCTTTTTCTCCTCTATTATTTCTTGTATATATCTACCTCATATTTATATCACCTCTCACTCACTTTTCACTTCACACGCTTGTAAAAACTCTCCCTATACGCCTCATACTACCTACACTTGTACATAGGTTCACTTATATCCACATGTTGCACACACCACTGAGAATATTCATGCTTAAGTGCCACTAGGACACACCTCCACTTATCACACTTACATATATCCATGATCACGTATACATATCACATGCCACTTGTAGTTGATCCATGCTTAGATTATCTATCACACACTCACTTATAGATACTCACACATCACTCACTCTCACGTATCCATGCTTAGTATAATCTTCATGCTCCATGCTAGATTTACTTTTTATGATACTTGTACATTCTTCCTTATTAGCATAATGCTCAACATGCCAAATAAAATACTCTCTATAATATACTAATCAAGAATCATGCATTTTGCAAACTACATCACTAAGATCATGGCTATTAATCAAAATATTCTCTCGTACTCGGGGTCACCTTGTGATGGGTGCTGGTTCGATAGGTCGCAATTATCCTAAGTAATATGACTCTCGCCTTTTGTTGGCCTAGTAACTTCGACATAAATCGAACAGTTCTCCCTACATTGTACCGCTTAACCTAAGTCATTATGGGAGGTATATAGAATCGAACTAGTTCATGAACGTCGAGTGTATCGAATTCTCTCTCACACGTACTATCCCCACGAGTTATATAGTGAGGCAATTCACGTACACTCATGTATATCAAATGGCTTGTCCACACATACCAGTTGCCCTCAAAAGTAAGACATATATCACGGAAGTCATGCCAAAAGGGGGGACCTTTCCACTAACCCAAGAACTGCATATCCTTATACAGGCGTCAAACTGAGGGAACATATATTTAGTTTATCGATTACTACACGAAACTCTGCGGAGATGTCGGATTTGCATGCCACCTATATTTTCACGCAATTTCATTTTTTTTTTCTAAAATGGGACCCTATCCATGAGCCTGGCAACAAGTCAAGCCATGTTTTACATATTTTGTCAAACTCAATTTTTCCCAAGCTCGGGTCCCGACCGACACTTTTTTTTGCGTTTATGTAAACCTAATACAAGTGAAAACATAATAATAATAATAATAATAATAATAATAATAATAATAATAATAATAATAATAATAATAATAATAATAATAATAATAATAATAATAATAATAATAATAATAATAATAATAATAATAATAATGATGATGATGATGATGATGATGATGATGATGATAATAATAATAATCATGCTAAGACTTTTCTCTCATTTTTCCTCCTTCCTTACCAAAAAGGTCAAAAACATTTTTCCTCCTCTTTTATCAAAAAACCGAAAAACATTTTTCCCTTCTTTTGTCAAAATACCAAAAACGTTTTCCCCTCTTTTATAAAAATGCCAAAAACATTTTGTCCTCCCCTTTCCCAAAAAAAATATCAAAAGCATTTTCTTATTTTTCTTCCTTTTCTATTTCAAAAATAAATTTGAATTATTTTTCTCCTTAAGTCGATCGTATATCTGACCCTTGGCCTGGCCCCCCATTGGCTTCGGCCTTCCGTCAAACCTCCTCAGAGCTCCGTCAGTTCTCCCGCTACTTCCCTCGAGTTCAGAATCCACCTTCACTAATTTTCCATAGAGAATGCATACCAAGTACCGAATATGCTGCCTGATTTGATCGCGATCCTAGTCCAACTTACCGCCAAGATTGATAACCTTCAAGTCGAGGTTCATTAGATGCAGTGAATCTGGGTCCCCATTCCCAAAGAGCCCGAGGTCCTTTTCCCTCATGTTATGGCTCCACCCGCACCTGAACCTATTTGGGTCCCTAAAGAATATCAGCAAGCTCCACATGCCCTTCCTGCTAATGGGCCACCACTAACCCATCTCCCTATGTGAATCTTGCCCAGTCAGGGGCTAACCTGCCAGCACCCTTCGATCTGAAGGAAGAAGAGTTAAAAAAGGTCATGGAGAATCGTAAGCTATTAACCAAAAAGTTTAACCAGCTTTGAATCTTTCGAGAACTACATGGATTACACCCATATATGTGCCTACTCGAAAGCAAGGCTACTAAAAAAGTTTAAAATGTCGAACATTGAGAAGTTCAGGGGTAGAGAGCCCCTAATTGTTCATCTTTAAAGCTATCACTGAACCATGACTCTCTTAGGTGCCTCTGAGGAAATAATTCCCCAGTTATTCTCATAAAATATGAAAGACAACGCACTTCGTTGGTTTCTATCCCTCAAGGAATCCCAAATAGGTAGTTAAGGGGATGTTCTCTGGTGAATTCATGTCACAATTTAAATACAACGAGGAGTTAGAGGTTACACATCGTGATTTAGAACTTCTTAAGCAGAACTCTAGAGAAACCGTTAGCAATTTCATAGCCGTATGGAGGGGAAAAGGGGACACTATGACCAATCGGCCTTTTGAAGAGGAGAAAGTTAGTATTCTAAAGAAAAACTTCTTACCCCATATCCGAGCGACGATAGAAGGACATTATTACCCATATTTCTGAACCTTTCGATAAACTTAAGTGGAGATTGAATAAAGTATTTCCAAGACAGAAACTGAGATAAAGAAAGTATCCGAATAATTCACTCCAATAAAATATGATTATCATACTACATTCTCGATCACCAATAATATCTCACAGCCTACTACCTCTTGGGAGCAAGAAAGTTGGGCTAGCACCTCTAAAAAATAATACACCGAGCTTCATGATCCATTCTCTAAAGTCCACCAAGCCCTATTGAGCTGAAATCTCATCAAATCGTTGAACCCTTGTCCATTACCAAACCCACTTCCCAAAAATTTCAAACTCGAGGCCCATTATAATTTCCTTCAAAATATCGGCCATACCACTGATCAGTACTTCCAATTTTGAAATGTAATCCAATGTCTGATTGACTGGGGTGTCATCGCCCCACCAGCTAATCCCAAACCAAACACCACTCACAATCCACTTCCAAATCATGTAAATGCTATCTTACTAGAAAATGATTCGAAATTTTACCCATCTACCTAGATTGTACCCAGTAAAGCATCCATTATACCCATATATTCACTTAAACCCTTAAAGTTTGCCCATATTTTCTCCTACACCCTACCTGCTTTACCGACCACGCTCTGTCACTTCTTACAAAAGCATGCATTGTTGTTCGTACTTGTTTTTGGGGAAAAGACATGGAATTGCCAGCGGTACTAAACCAACTCCTAGAGTTTGGACCGAAATTTCCCTCTGAAATGACTAATGATTATCATAAGTTCAACATCATGTTCATGAAAGCCCTAAAGTGGGCTCGAGAGTCAGATAATTGGGTGGTGTGTATCGACGAAGTCAGTTTAGACAATGCAGTTCAGATCACGACATGCTTGTTTAGATAGGCCAATGAGATTTATAGTATGTTCGAGTTACTCGATGCCTCAAAATTATAAGGGATTTTGGACCCGGTATTTATATACCTCCCCGTTGAATGAGAGGATCTATATGAAGAAGTCGTTGAGGTTATGGAATGCAAGACAACATCGCTAACACTGGATGGGGGGATGGATTTGATAGTGCAAATAAAGAGTCAAGCCAGGATAGGGTTAGCCCAGTGATCAGTATATGATAACGTTTGAAGATCTTCTAAGAGAGATCAATAAAGTGGTCGAGCAGCCCGAGATAGATGAATAAATGGGGTTTCAACTCCTTGCCTCCTCCGTGAACCATATGAGAAGACATGGGAGACACTACCAGAGTTCGAATCCTCAGTCCATAGAGATATATAAAGGAAATGTAGTTTTTGAGAAACTCTTCATGCTAGAAATGACCATCTAGAAAAGCAAGATCCCCGACCAGTTGAAGAAAACGATGACCAACATCACCTTATGGGGACTCTTTATATCTTCCCAACTACACAAAAAAAACTTTGATAAAATTTCTTACTGATCCTACAGTTCCTCCGTCCACCAACCTAAAAAAAGTTGTGAACTTAGTCTAGTCCCTAACCTCTACTAGAATGCTTTCATTCACTGAATAAAAAGTCCCAAAGGTTGGTCCTAATCATAACTATGCTCTTAACATCTCTATTAAGGTGATGGGTAAAATAGCCCCGCTCTCACTCGTCGATAATAGATCATCACTCAATATTTTCCTGTTAGGAACCATCATCTGCCTGGGTTTGAAAGTAAGGGACATTGCTCCAAATTTTACCGCAATGCGTGCCTATAATAACACTCACCGAGAGGTTATGGGATTCATAAAGCTTACAATAGGGGTCGTCCCTATAAATCCCATTATCGAGTTTTAAGTTATCGACATACCAACTTATTTTAACCTATTGCTTAGTCGACCATGGCTTAATAGCATCAAAAGGGTATCTTCCTCTCTCCATCAGAAACTGAAATGCACCATCATGGAAGATGATGATAATATCGATAATGCAAGCACTAGTAACCCTGTACTAGAGATACAATATGGGGCAATGATATGTTACTTTCTGGCTTTTGAGTCGAACCAGTTCCACTCCCAGTAGGGGACGATTTCAAAGACCAAGTCTGTTCAGAGCACATCCCTCACAATAATGTCAATGTAATACAGATGTTCAAGAATACGCACTTCATGCTCGAACTGGGAATGGGACGAAGACAACACGGGATACTAGAACCCATAGTACTGAAAAAGGTCATTCCTCCATTTAGCTTGGGTTATCAACCATCGTCATAGGAACTCAGAATGCTCCGCTAAGCCCGATAGAATTGAAGGTTAAAAAGTTTCAGTACTGAGAGTGCAGCTACAGTGGAAATATTGCAACTTCTCAAATAAAAAACTAATTTTAATTAATCCCAAATTTTAGTTAAAACTCTAAGACATGCATCTAGATGATTTAATAAATAAAATATAGCATGCAGGATAAAAACAAACAATTGCAGGAAAAATCCCCCAAAGGGGCAAAACCTTTTATTTCACTATAATTTGTAAGAGAACGGCTTACAATCGAATTACAATGAAATACAGTTTGACTAAGAATTACCCTCAGGTATCGGATTCTGTAGTCGGCGGCTGGAAATATCCCTTTCCAGGAGGGCAGCAATGAATTCACACGCAGCGAACCCACATGAACCTCAGTCCAATCAACAAAGGAAGAACCGCAGCACTCCTCAATGACACGCAACCATAAAACTTTGTAGAGACTCCCTCAGCAATGACACGCAACCCTCGGTTGCAAATATCTCCCCACAAAGATTGAACAATAGGAAAGCTTGTGTTCTAAGGTTCCAAAAGATTCACAAAAGTAATTGGGATTTTTTGTGTGAATCAAAAAGATGTTTTGCACATCAAAAAGGTGAAGACTTAGAGTATTTAGGACTCTAAAAATCATCTTGAAAAGTCTTTGAAAACAAATCCCCGAAGTTGGCTTAAATAAGAAAACTTTGAGCCTAAAAAATCTCGAACAGATCTGGCCGAATTTATCCCAGGCGGACCGGTCCGGCTTGGAGGCGGATCGGTCCGACCTCGGATCGGTTCTTTTAAAAATTGGCTTCTTCGGTTCGCTTTCGGTCCGGGGTTTACTAAATCTGCAGCAAGCGGATCGGTCCGGTTGAGGGGCAGACCGGTCCGGTAGGGGGCGGACCGGTCCGGTTTTCCCAGAAAAATAAAATCCTTTTAAAAGCCTCATTTTGCTTTAAAAAACTTACTTCTTATTTTTATAAAAAACATTTTATAAAAATTTCCCAATACTAAATATGAACTTTAAGGAACGTAAAAACAAAATTTTACCAAGTTCATTCTCGCAGAGGCTATGATGTTGAAGACGCTTTGATATTCGGATCCGTTGATGTAGATGCGATCTTGAATTTCTTCAACGGTGTAACGGCGTATGACATACATATTGATAATGGACAAAAATGTCCTTACAAGTACAATTTTGGGGGATTCTTTAAACGAAAGATTCATAAAAGTAGGTACAGATTTTCCCTTTTTTGGCTTTCTCGAACCATGGTATGATCATGTGGAATGGAAATATTCTTCTAAAATAGCTACTCATGGTTCGAAAGTTCCCAGTATCATGTATAACAACTCATGGATAAAGCTACAGTTATTACCGAGGTTTCCCAGGCAAGTGAATCTGAGGACTCATTTAATCTGCAAAACACTGGGGCTGACACTCTGCATGATCCATTCAAGTGATACACCATCGGATCCATCAATCATCATTAAGACTGTTGACGCATCCCTCCTTAACTGGTACGTTATTCCACTTCCACCCGTTGAAATGCAACCCAACCCAGATGTTTATCCTATTTCTTCCACTTTTATTGTTCCTCCCTTTTTTGATAACAATGTTATATAAACATCTTTTGATGAGGTTCTCAATTAATGAAGATGAAATTGTTGTTATCAATCTTATTTCTAGTAGCCAACAGTGCAAGATTAGGTTAGGGTCCACCCTTGAAGAGCATGCGTGCGAGCAACTCAAAGAACTATTAAAGGAATTTGTGGACGGCATCGCATAGTCCTACGAAGACATGCCCAGTATTAATTCTAAAATAGCATAGCACAAGATTTGAACTCTTGAGTGGGATACTAATGCGCAATAGACTCTGATGTACGGAAGTAACTATTGTCGTGTAAACGCCTTACACCTACGAGTTTTGTTGGTTAACCAAGAGGGGAGGAATTCAAACTTTTCTTGAATTCTTAACTCTATTCAAACTGACTAAGGTTTGCAAAGTTAATTAAAGTCGTAATTATTATCTTTAGTTAAACTAGGTGATTTACAAGATAATAATTAATTCTGTTTATTTAGGGGAGTTTTCTAAAATTAATTCCTACTTTTTCGTATTAGGTGAGAGATGCAAAATTGAAGCACGCGGTACTTATTTTACGTCGCAAAAACCCTTCCTCGGGGAAAAAGACGGACCCTCTAGGGTCACCTAATCTACCAAGTGTAATACCCCCATATTTTTACGTATTTGAGATTTAAATAATTGAGAAAAATACATTTTATTTAAGTTACGCAGTCAAGTAATTTAATGTGATTTAATAAAAACTGTGATTATTGAATATTAATCGAGAGATAGATACTGATTAATATTATGAAATGAAATTTACTAAGTGTAAATGATAAATAGTTAATTATTATCAAATTACTTCATAGCGAGCGATATGAGCGTAATAGAGTTATCTCACCGGGAGTTGCATAGGGACTATTTAGTGGTGAGAGATCAGAAATATATTTTAAGTAACTCAGATGATAATTTAAAGGTCACAAATGAGTCCAGAAGGGTCAAATTAGTCAAAATACTATACTCGGGGATGTCAATTGAGTCACGGGAAAATTTTAGACTAAAACGTGACCATAAGAGGGTATTTTGGACATTTTATATTAAGGGGTTAGGAGACCTACGCATTTAAAAACTCTATAGAAACTTATAAGGGTTAGATACTAGGTATTATAGGTTATAAAAACCATAGAAACCATTAGAGAAGGAAAGGAAAGAGTCCTTGAAGGTTCTTGGGAGAATTCTTGGAGCTTTCATCATATTCTTGCACACAAACAACCTAGGAAGGAAGATTGAAGGAGAAATCAATCAACCCAACACCAAAGCCACAAAATCAGACCCTACTAACCAAGAGTCAAGTTGTTTATTACACTAGTCGTGAATTTATAATACCCATGTGTAGGGTTTTAATATTTTTTTTTGTCAAATCAATGTTCTTGGGAGAAAAAGAATACTTTTTATGCATGTTGGGATACGATCTGCATGTAGAACGATTTAACATATATAAGGGATCAATAATTAGAGGAGACTTGATCATTAATAAGTTCATGAATATTAAATGAAGAACATGAAAACATAGGATTTTTTAGGATTAGAGGTTTAAATCCATTCTTCAATAATTTTAATGTTTTGATCCAATAGTTACGTTAGAAATCATCCTTGTACATATGGGAAGGGTTTGGGAAAATTAGTTTAGAGTTTTTGGGGAGAACATGGAAGATTAAGGTGCGTTAATGGTGGAAAATGAACCTGTTATAACTGCAAAAATGAGTTACAGAAAAATTAACCGGTCCGGACCAAAGAGGCGCGGTTCAGTTCGGTATTTACAGAACAGAGGACCGGTTCCGTCCTAGGAAGTCGAATCGGTTCGGTTACCTAAATTAAATATGAAATTTCCTTTTTGGGCCTAGTGTTCCTAAATCGATGTTATGGAAATATTTAGGACTTTGTAAAAATAATAATAGGAGATTTGTTATATTTTGGTAGGCCAGTTATAGAGGTATGAAGTAGTCTTATTGAGAGGGTTATGACGAGATTGAATTTGAGATGAATGACATCGTAATTAATCTGAGAGACGGATAAAAAAATCATGAGAATCGAATTAATTGATGTATCGACCAGTAGGGTAAGTTAGACTTATCTACCAAATTTAAAAAAGGGGTAACTAGGACCCTTAGAGTTGTGTGAATACTCATATAAATATGATAGCGTGATATCATAAAATAAAATGTACGGTAAGTATTAGAGAGAAATATACTACGTACCAATGTGAATTATTAGGTTGTGTGAATACCTATAGTATAAGTACTTAGGTCGTGTGAATACCTAAAGTATATTAATAGTATTGGGGTCAATGGCTATCCGGACTAATACATGAAAGTTCAAATTTGGGGTCGATGATTATTCGGACCAAATCGAAATAAATAATATTGGGGTCGATAGAAAATCCGAAGAAATATACATTTGCATAACATTTACATTGGGGTCGAGGGATAACCGGACCAATGTAAACAATAGGATAATTTGGGTCGATGGTTATCCGGACCAATAATCCTTATAGTATATATTGTGTGCAAAATATATATACCTTATGATGTCCTACTGGGTGCGATAGCAGACTTTTAGATGATATATATATACACACTTGAAGAAGAGAAACTTAATCACAAAGATTGAAAGATAGATAGTGATATCTACTAGAATAAATTAAGTAGCGGGACTTAATTATATGATTTTAATCATAACATATGTAAGTGTTGTATGAGAAATAAACTATATATGGGATGTTAATGAAAATAATGTAATGTATGGGCGGTACGGGGAACTTAGGTGAATAGATAAGTTCAGATAATATTATAGTCTAGTTAGTTTGGGCAGTATAGCTAGGTGGGCTAAGTATAGAACGGTAGGCGTGCACAATAAATGAGAGGTGAGTAAACTCAAGAGAGTGTACGATAACCTAACATGTGTAATAAATAACTAATTTGAAATTTGTGCTAAACGCTTACTAAATATTTTCAAAATGTTTAGAGTACTAACTCTTGCTATAAAATATTTTCAAAACCTTTTAGGTGTCTAGCCAAAGGAACGCCAAGCGTGACTTCCTTTTAGGGACTTAGAGTTGTAGCATTATGGATGCTGACAGGACTTGATTTGATTGGACGATTCCTTCATGCAGATCTAGTGTAGGATCCCATTTTTATATTCCATGTATGAAAATGTTGTCCATTGACAATTTTCAGGTATTTAGACTTGTTACATTCTGGAGTATTTGTCTTTGGATTTGGCCGATGGTTTATTCGGTAAACCTCTATTCATTTATATATTGTGATGGTTGGATTCTATTATACTATCAATGATTAATTTAGTTTCAGTATGGTTCTTTTATCTATTATTAAAGAAAGATAAGATTTGGCACCGGTCTAATTTCACTTAGGTGGTTAGTAATTAAAAAGTTTTCGACGGTGATGCTGAGAATGAAAATATGAGAAACCTGTTTTAATTTAATAAAGGCCTGATCAACCTATTCTTAATTAGACCGGATGTCACACCTAGTCCACTAAAACCAAATCAAACAGGAACGATTATACAAGAATGAAACAAGATGCAAAGTAAGGTAAATCAGAACAAGTTGTTAACTCTATCGACCAAGCCTCTCTACTCAGGTTACTCTTTCGCAATTACCCTCATTATGCAACTCTTATTCACCTTGCGTTCTTCACATCTTTTCTCTTCCCTCTACCTTCTTCAAGTGCAGGAATTTCTCGATGGCTTTGAATTGCTCTAGTGTAGTGTAGATGTGCAGTGCTTTGTGATGTGTCTTATTCTATATGACACACTCACCCTTAGTGATACTAACTGAATAATTTATGCACTTTTTGATATCCTAGATATCAAGAACAAATCTTATGTTAATTCTTTCTTTTTAAATCAAGTTGTCTTGATTTAAAATGATTTTCAGAAAACTTTCTTTTCTAAATCCAGAGAATCAGATATAGCGAGATATTTGAAATAATATGTGCCTACGTGAAAGTTTTCTAAGTGAGTGTTCAGACTATAAGATATGAAATGATATTAGTCCTGAAATCGCTAGACAAAAATGTTATGCATCAAATATATTCAAATATAGAAAGCACAACCAATAACACCAATATTCTGAGATAGAATATAAACAAACAAATATTTGCCTATCAAATTTGTCTATAGCAATTCAAGCACGAGTCGAAAATACAAAAAAAAAATTCAAAATATTTTTAGATTAAAATGAATATAATCTAACAAATTAATATGCAAGTCATTAACAGTTTTATTAAACAAATAGGTTTAAACAACTAAACCTTCCTTACTAATTCAAGAGATGAATTCAAACACTGATGTTAAGTTCTATATGACAACTTGTAGAGTTAGACATATTCGATAACTTGTATACACATATGAACACTAAAAATCAATCAAACTTGAGTGTGTGATAATTTTCTTATATACTTCACACAATCTTTAAATCTAAGACAGATATAAATAAAAAAAAATAGAATCTAAACAGTTTTAACACATTAAATGTGTAAGAATGTGTGTGATGTGTTTCTAAACACAAGATCAAGACTTGCAATCAGTTTATAACGAATCAGTCCAAAAAATTTCATCACCGTCGAATCTAGATCCAAGGTAGATCTTACGAAATAGATGAGTGATTACCTTACAAACCGTACATACAAGCCTCTACATGCAAGATTATTTATCTATAATCATTCAACACAAATCTACACATATACAGGAGCAAGTATACAATCACACACAACAATCTATAAACACATAATGAAAAATAAAACAAGAGTTGAGAGTTCACTTGCAAAATGATTTTAAAGATGAAAATCAGAAGTGATTATGACAGAATATGTCAAGACCTTTCTACGAATCAAGTGACATGTGTTCTCTCTCTCTCTCTCTCTCTCTATATATATATATATATATATATAAATGGGCAGTGTTTGGATGCAAAAATTATTTTCTCACCTTAATAAAACCAATGTCCAAAGACTTCAATTTATATAGTTTCAAACTGTGTTGTGAATGGTGTAAAATAGACTCACTTGGATTGAACACAATCGATATCTGTGGATAAAAACTGATCAAAGGGCCATCTAAGAAACACAGAATAGTGTACTAAAATCAGGACACGTAGCAAGGACAATTGTTACACACTAATTAAAAATGTGAGACATTATTTTATAAAACGATAACATTTAATTAAAATTAGAAGCCAGTTGTACCACACAACAAAATTACCGTTGGTAATTAGAATCCAAATGACTACGTTCTAACATGATGGATAAAACCATTTCTGGGTTTAAAGAAAAACCGTTTAACTATATAGTCAAATACCGTGGGCGATTAAGGCATAAACCAGGTGCCGCAATTACTGAACGATATCATTTAAACAAATACCCAGAGTGATTTCAAATTATGTACACGAAAGATAATAACATATACGGGATATACCAAGGGTCAAATCTCATAGAGGAGAACACGCCTACAGATATGATATAATATGGGACAAAACCGACCAAATTGAATTAGCCAATGGCATAAGACCTGCTATGGGACAAATCTCTGATAGACAGATGATGTCTTACCACAAATCAAAATTAAAAATCACATATATAATATGTATTACCTTTGATATTTATCATACTATTAGACTACATAAACCAAAGATACACGAATCAGTACATGCATATACTACATATATTCATACACAAGAATTTGTTTTTTTAACTATTTAAACATTAAAATTTAATACGGAAATTTACTTTTGAGAAACTATTTAATCATAACAATACATTCCAAATTAAATTTTAAACTGTTTTAAAAATTCTTTTTAAACAAATCCAACCCACAATCAATTAGACATGATAAAATGATATTCGGTGTTGTGTCGTGTAGTGCATCCTATGTGACATAATTAAATCCTAAGCCATAGATAAAGGGTGTGAGAAAAAACCTTTTCCTAAAACGATTAACTGAGTCGAATGAAGAGTTGATGTAGACTTCAGTAGAGAGCTTGGCGTAGGTAATCTAGACATGACATAATAGCATGAAAAATCTTGTCAAGATTAAAGTCCAACTAGCTGAAGGTCTATATAGTTAAAGTAACAAAAACAAACACTAGGAGTGCTATATATAGGAACCTTCAATCTCCCCCATTGGAATAATATTGACAAAACCCTTGAGTACATCAAATGATATACTAAGGTAAAAATTCCTAAAATATCCTATACAAAAATGTTTCTAACTACCCACCCATCCTAGAAAATAAAAAGCCTCAACCACTGACGACAGACGAGAAAACCTGTAGAATAGAAAACAACCTTTCTTCCAAAAATCAAGTTAGTAGAAAGTGATCTATTTGAATTAATTAAAGATACATAATTTAAGAGCATGATAGCAGGAATACATAACGTAATATTAACATCATAGTAGGAAATATGTACTCATCTCTCCACCATTTTGTCTAAATTAGACAATGGTTAAGAGTAAATATAGGAACAAGTTATAATCAGCGAAATAAACGTCTCCTACATCAAATATGGTTCTAAGATATACCGTTATTAGTTGATATCCTAATCCTAAAACCTCAGAGATCATGAAATCAGGATGCAAAAATAAAATAAGTTCTAATTTGCAAGAACAATTACTTCAATCATATGTCGAAGTTGTTTCTAAACGAGAAATATCAAAAGACATGAAAAGTATATGAGCAAGTTAAAAATCACTAGTATCATGAGTAACCACCCCATTCTGCTTGGGAGTTTTTGGTGCACTAAAATGGTAAGAATATCCATTACTCACACAATACTCGATAAATCTAGTTTTATTAAAGTCACCTCCCCCATCATTGGATAAATCCAAGGGCTTGGTGGTGTTTACGTCCTTAACCTTCTCGTGAGGAGACTTACTGATTTCCTTAATTGTTCACGTTTTACTATCATTACTGGGGCATTTCTTCGAATTTAAAATTTCCTTTGAGGTCTCAAATCACAAGTCCTGATCCAAATAGGCAAAGTTTTCAAAGGTTTTTGTGCCTTTTGGAATCTAGGATAGAATTTTTGTTTAGAAAATGTTTTCTTGTTAATATGAGGCCTAGACTTATTAAAGAAATGATTCCAATTATTATTAGTGCACTGCCTACGAATATTTGTAAATCGCTTCACTTTCGGATTAAGGCCTTTTAAAATGAGTACCTTTCTTGCGATTACTAAGACATTCAAAGTTTTGGTGACCAAAAACATCATAAAAGTTGCAACAACAATTAACGGTAGGAAGTTTAACATAAGGAACAAACTTTATGGACTTATAGCAACCAAAGTCATGTTTAGTAGTCACGTTTTTCCTTTTACGGGTTTGAATGTACTTGGAAGAATCAGCATATGTTACAGGGGGATAATTAACATCAAAACTAGTTTTAGAAGAACTTTCATTCAAAATCTGTTTTCCTTTAACAACTGTGGAACTACTCAGATTTGGTTTTACTTGGGTACTATCCCTAACAAATATAGTAGGTCTAATACATGGATTGTTTTGAAACTTTTCTTCGTATCCAAGTCCTTTTGTATTAAAATCATAATTCTGAGAGTCCAAAACTTTATCCAAATCGAAATCTTCTTTTGATTTTTCTAAGTTTATTTATCTAATCCTTTAAAGGCATCGACGCACATTTCTTTAGATTTTTCAAGATCAACCAATGTGACCTTATATTTTTGTTCAAAAACAGTAACCTTTTCATTAAGATTAGAGATTTCATTTTTAAAATCAGATTTTTGCTTTTCAAAATTACTTATTTCTTTTTCAAAATTTGATTTGATATCATTTTCTCCTGTTCACTTTGCTTAACTATCCTATACTGACTTTTTAAGGTTCACTAAGTGATTTCACCAATTCAGATTAATCCTTCTTATTTCTTAATTTCCTAACATACATTTCAGCATAGTCACCATAGTTTACAAAATCATCATCCCAAATAACTTCAACGCTAGTGTGTGAAAAGTCATTAGTTTAAAGTAAAACAAAATTCTCATAGTGAGCAACACATTTAGCATCGAAAGGAGCAGTTAATTCATGCATAGATGGTTGAGTAGCTAACAAGGATTGTGCACATTCAATTCAATCTAAAATCTCATTAGATTCTTCTTCATTAGAATCAATTAACTCATCTAGGCCAGCAATATGTTTATTATCATAGCAGTCATAAACACTACCAACAAAAGCAAGGCATTATGACCCAAGCTTATTCTGGTCCTCTTCTGAATCTGAAGATTCATCCCAAGTTTTTGTTAGATGGGCCTTGTAATTTTTATCGTGTATAACCTGCGACTTAAGACGATAATCTGCAATAAAATGGCCTAATTTACCACAAATATGACAAGACGTTTTAGATTTATCTGGTTTGATGTTATTATTACTAAAATACCCAATCTGATTTGTGTTTCTTGTATGACGTCTCGATGACGAGCCAGAATGGGAGTCAGATTACCTTTTTGCAAAATTATTTCTCCTTTTGAAAATCATTTTCAACTGCCTTGAAATAAATGCAATCTCACTATCAAACTTTTCCAATTCATTAACCTCTCCATCAGACTCATTTTCAGACTTTGATGGTATGAAAACTGGTTTATATTTTTAACAGCATCTGCATCTTTGAATGCAAGTTTAGAACTACTACCAGAATCTCATTTAGGCAAGTTTATTAAATTTTGGCTAAAACCCGACTCTAACTCCATGGTCCTTAACTTAGAGATGAGAAGCTCGGGTGTGAGTGACGGGTCATTAATTTCTTCAATTATGTACCATTTGTAATCGAATCAAGGCACAGGGGATCTAAGAATTTTATAACAAATTTCCTTACTAGTGTACACTATACCATTTGCTCGCAACTGGTTAATAATATCAGTTAGCAATATAGAAATCATCAAAGGCTTCGTTATCATTCATTACTAGCATGTTATATCGTTGAACTAACATCTGAATCTTACACTCCTTAACCCTCGCATCACCCTCGTGTGCGGTGACTAATGTATCCCATGTCTCTTTATTTGTGGTGCAGTGACATATACGCTTCAATTCGTTCTCGCTCACACTAAGAAAGATAGCATTCTTACCCTTACTATTAAAGTTGCTGATTTTCTTTTGTTCATTACTCATTTTAGTAGTCTTAAGTTTTCTAAGTACAGAACTTCCATCAGTGACAAGAACAGTAGGATGTGTATAACCGTTTTCAATTAAGTCCCAAACATCATCTTCTAATGTACCTTATATAAAGGTTGTCATATAAACTTTCTAGTAAAGAAAGTTAGAACCATAAAAAATAGGGGGTCTACTTAAATTTCCTAGCCTAAGTAACTGACTTGAATCATCCATTAAAACAAGGTATAAAGATTTTTACAATAGTTTGAAATTGATCTTTTAAAGTCTAGCTCTGATACCACTTGAGCGGGCTATTAATGAGCAATAGACTCTAATGTGCAAAAGTACCTATTGTCGTGTAAACGCCTTAAACCTACGAGACCAATTCAGACTTTTCTTGAATTGCTATCTCTACTCAAACTAATTAAGGTTTGCAAAGTTAATTAAAGTTGTAATTAATATCTTTAGTTAAACTATGTGATTTACAAGATAATAATTAATTTAGTTTATTTAGGCATGTTTATAAAACTAATTCCTACTTTTTCTTATTAGGTGAGAGATGCAAAAATAAACACGCGGTATTTATTTTACATCGCAAAAACCCTTCCCCTGTGAAAAATGACGGACCCTCTAGGGTCACCTAATCTACCAAGTCCACTAAAACCAAATCACACAAGAACGATTATACAAGCATGAAACAAGACTCAAAGTAAGATAAATCAGAACAAGCTATTACGTATCTCGACTAAGTCTCCCTACTCTCATTGCTCTTCCGCAATTATCCTAACTACACAACTCCTGTTCACCTTGCGTTCTTCACGTCTTTACTCTGCCCTCTAACTTCTTCAAGCGCAGGAATCGCTCAGTGCCTTTTGAATTGTTCTAGTGTAGTGTAGATGTGCAATGCTTTGTGATGTGTCCTATTTTATATAACACACACACCCTTAATTATACAAACCAAATGATTTATGGAACACTTTCAGATATCCTAAATATCAAGAATAAATCTTATATTCTGTATATCTTTTAAATCAAGTTATCTTGATTTAAAATAATTTTCAAAAACTTTTTTTCCTAAATCAGAACAATCAGATATGGCAAGATATTTACAATAATATGTGCCTACATTAAAGTTTTCTAAGTGAGTGTTCAAACTATAAGATATGATATGATATTAGTCCAGAAATCCCTAGACAAAAATGTTATGCATCAAATATATTCAAAGATACCAAGAACAACCAATAACACCATTATTTTAAGATAGAATAAAAACAAACAAATATTTGACTATCAAATATGCCTATAGCAATTCAAGCACAAGTCAAATATACAAAAATGTTTTTCAAAATATTTTTAGAATAAAATAAAAATAATCTAACAAATTAATATGCAAGTCTTTAACAGTTTAATTAAACAAATCGGTTTAAACATCTAAACCATCCTTACTAATTTAAAAGATGAATTTAAACACTTATATTAAGTTCTATATAACAACTTGTAGAGTTAGGAAGATTCGAGAACTTGTATACACATATATGAACACTAAATATCAATTAAACGTGAATGTGCGATAATTTCCTTGTATACTTCACACAATCTTTAGATCTAAGACAGATATAAATAAAAAAAATAGAATCTAAACAGTTTAACACTTTAAATGTGTAAGAATGCGTGTGATGTGTTTCTTAACATAAGATCAAGACATGCAATCAGTCTATAATGAATCTTGATATAAAATTAGTCCAAAAAATTTCAGCACCGTCTAATCTAGATCTAAGGTAGATCTTACGAAGTATATGAGTGATTCCCCTATAAATAGTACATACAAGCCTCTACATTCAAGATTATTTATCTATAGTCGTTCAACACAAATCTACACATATATAGGAGCAGGTATACAATCACACACAATAATCTATAAACACAGAGTGTAAAATAATTCAAAAGCTGAGAGATCACTTACAAAATTATTTTAAACATGAAAATCAGAAGTGATTATGAGAGCATATGTCCAGACGTTAATGCGAATCAAGTGATATATGTTCTCTCTCTCTCTCTCTCTCTCTCTAAAAATTGGCGGAGTTTGGATGAAAAAATTATTTTCTCACCTTAATAAAATCAATGCCCATAAACTCTAATTTATAGAGTTTCCAAGTATATTGTGATTGGTGTAAAATATACTCGCTTGGATTGAACACAATCGATATAAGCTGTGGATAAAAACTAATTTAAGGGTCATCCAAGAAACACAAAATGGTGTACTAAAATCAAGACATGTAGCAAGGGAAGTTGTTACACACTAACTAAAAATGTGAGAAATCATTCTACAAAACGATAACGTTTAATTAAAATTGGAAGCCAGCGATACCACACAACAAAATAACCGTTGGTAATTAGAAGCCAAATGACAACATTCCAAACTAATGGATAAAACCATTTTTGGTTTTAAAGAAAAAACTTTTAACCATATAGTCAAATACCGTGGGCGGCTCTGGAATAAACAAGGGGCCATAATTACTGAACATCATCATTTAAACAAATACCCAGAGTGATTTCAAATTATGTACATGAAAGCTAATAACAGTTATGGGCTATATTTAGGGTCAAAAATTTTATGGGAGAACACGCCTATAGCTATGATATAATAAAGGGACAAAACCGACGAAATTAAATTAGCCAAAGGCAAAAGGCATAAGACCTACTATGGGACAAATCTATGAAAGATAAATGATGTCTTACCACACATAGAAATTATAAACCACATATGTAATATGTATTACCTTTGATATTTAACAAATTAATAGACTATATAAACCAAAGATACACGAATCAGTACATGCATATACTATATATATTCACATACACGAATTCGTTTTTTTTTAATATTTAAACATTAAAATTTAATAGTGAAATTTACTTTTGAGAAAATATTTAATCATAATGATAAATTCCAAATTAATTTTTAAACTGTTTTTAAAATTCTTTTTAAAGAAATCCAACACACAATCAATTAGACATGATAAAATGGTAATTAGTGTTGTTTCGTGTAGTGCATCTTATGTGACATAATTAAATCCTATGATCCGTAGATAAATTCTGTGAGAAACTACCTTTTCCCGAAATGATTAACTGAGTCGAATGAAGAGTTAACGTACTCTTCAGCAGAGAGCTTAGCGTGGGTAATATAGATGTGACATAACAATAATAAAAAATCTTGTCAAAATTAAAGTCCAACTAGATAAAGATCTATATAACTAAAACACAAAAAACAAAACCTAGGAGCGCTCTGTGTAGGAACCTTCAACTCTCACGTAATGTGAACCAATCAAACAAAAACTACAAAAGCTCTGCACCGAATGGTCGCTCAAGGTTAAAGAGGAGGTGGTCAAACAGTTGAACGTAAAATTTATTCAGGTGAATAAATATCCCACGTGGATAGACAACATTGTACCTGTACCAAAATCAGGAGAAAAGGTCCGCATGTGTATTGACAATCAGGATTTGAACAAAGCCTCTCCGAAAGATGATTACCCATTGCCCAATATCGACATGATCGTGGACAACACGTCCATTCACGCTCTTAAACCGTTCATTGATGGGTTTGCCGGATACAATCATATCAATATACACCGTGGTCATCAAGAAAAAATAGCATTCATCACCCCTTAGGGAACCTTCTGTTACACAATTATGTCATTCGGTCTCAAAAATGCAGGGGGAACCTACCAAAGGGAAGTTATAAACATCTTACATGATTTAATACACAAAGAGGTTGAGACCTCTGTGGATGATATAATCATAGAGTCTAAGACTCGGGAAGGTTATGTTCCCTCTCTTTGGAAATTCTTCGAACGTTGGGGAAATATAAAATGCGACTTAACCCACATATATATGTCTTTGGTGTCACCAAAGGAAAGCTTTTAGGATTCATGGTTATCGAGAAAGGGATTAAGCAGATCCTGCCAAACTGAAAGCCATACTCGAAATGCCACCACCTCAAACAAAAAAGGAAGTCTGCGGATCCTTAGGAAAATTACAGTATATCTGTCGATTCATTAGCCACTTAAACTTCTATTTGTGAGCTCTCCAAACTCCTCCGAAAGGATTCAACCAAAGTTTAGAATGAAACTTTTCGAGAAGCCTTTGACCAAATCAAGAAACATCTAACTTAACCTTCGGTATTTATGCCTTTGCAGCCTGGTCTCCCTCTACTCCTATACTTGACCGTAACAGACACCACAATTAGGGCTTTGGTAGTGCAATACCTTAAATAATCCAACAAAGATAAATCCATCTACTATGCCAGTCATAAATTTAATGGGTACGAAGTCAACTACACTACTTTATCTGGGTCATTAAGAAATTACGGCACTATATGCTCATTTTCCCTATTAGACTTATATCCCGAATGGTTCCTATCAAATAATTGCTTGAGAAACCCGCCTTGTCTAGCCGAATGGCCAGATGGATGATGTTGCTAGTTGAATTCGATATCGTGTGTGTCAAACATAATTCATGAAAGGGAGAGCCATCTTCGAATACCCTATTGACTACCCCATGGAAGAGACCAACATTGGGATATCCTAATTCCCGAATGAAAATATCCTTTGCACCTTTCAAGAAGACCTCCGGTGGTAAGTGTTCTTTGACAGCACTGCTAACAAAAAAGGATACGGCATTGGAATACTCCTGATCGCCCCTGATGACTCTTACACTCCCATTGCCATCAAGCTATATTTTCCCTACACTAACAACATGATTGAATACGAGGCATGCATCATAGGTCACAAAATCTCTCTCAGGAAAGGTATTGAATGCCTAGATGTATACGGGGACTCTGCCCTTATCATCGCCCTTGTTATTAAAAGAAGGAAAGTCAAAAATGAAAAATTCTTACCCTTCCATGACCACCTAGAAGAGCTGGCCTCCCAGTTTTGGGATATCACCTTCCGCTACTTGACCTAAGCAAGAAACAACTTGGTCGATTCCCTTGCTACCTTAGCCTCCATGGTCTACATACCCGAGGGAATACAGATGGACCTTGTCCTAGTCCAAAAATGGGCTAAACTGACCAACTTCTACCACATTAAGATCGTTATAGAATAGGAGTTTGATATGGCTGAGTGATGATATTATAATATTTAGTGCCTTCTCAAGCACATAAGGTACCCCCAACATGCTAACAAGAAAGATCGAGTGACCCTTCGCAAACTGGCTGCCCATTACATTATCTGCGATAAGGCACTATTTAAGAGAAACTTCAATAGAACCCACCTACACTGCATTGCAGGGCCTAACATTGAAGAGATGATGCAGAAAATCCATAGCGGGGAATATGGACCGCACGTGAAAGGCCATATGCTCGCCAAGAAGATTATTCGATAGGGTTACTATTAGATTACTATGGTTCATGATTACACTGCCTATGTCCGGAGATGCCCTAAATGCCAATAGTTTTCTAATCCCCAACACTTACCTTTGTAGGCATTATACAACATGACCTTTACCTGGTCGTTCTCCACATAGGGCATCGATATCATATCGAGAGTCACACCCAAATCCTCTAATGGGCATGAGTTCATCCTGGTTTCCATTGATTACTTCACTAAATGGGTCGAAGTCAAGTCATACGTAGTGATAAATGCTAAAAAGGAAGACAAATTCATCTGAAAGAACATTATTTGCCAATACGGGGTTTCGTGTGAGATAGTGTCTGATAACGGGTTACATTTTGAGGCAGGAGTCACTGAATTGGTTGATGAGTATAGGATTCAAAGACAAAAATCTTCTCCCTACCGACCATAAACCAACGATGCAGTCAAATCCACTAATAAGACCCTCAAAGCAATCATCAGCAAAATGACTCAGAGTTAACGAGATTGGGACGATCAGATACCTTATGCCCTTTGGGGCTATCGTACTTTAGTCCGATCATCTACTAGGGCTACCCCTTACTAGATGGTATGCGTTATGGAAGTGGTCTTACCCGTTAAACTAGAAATACTTTCATTATGTTTCATGCTTGAGATCAAACTCAACGAGAAAGACTGGCATTGAAGACGTCTCAACGAGTTATTATTTTTAGATGAAAGGAGGCTAATGGCCCTATATCATACATAGGGATACCATCATCAGATAGTGTAATCATTCAATAGAAGAGTCAATGACCATGGTGTTCGTGAAGAGGACTTGGCCCTCAAAGAAATCATAGAACCCGTATAGGATCCTAAAGGGAAATTCCAGCCAAATTAGAGTGGCCCCTGCATCGTAAAGAAGATCCTGTTCGGTGGCACCGCTATGCTCACTGACCTTGACGAAGAAAATATGGCGCATCCATTCAACCTGGACTATTTCAAGAAATTCTACCCTTAGTTCGAAATCTCAATGCGCTATGACTCCTCTCATCCCACTTCTGTTCTAAAAAATATTTCTTCATTTCTCTCTACTCAGAACTATGTGGGGCCTGATCCTCAAAAAACCCTTTTTTCTTTCTAAACTGAAACTCAAAAAAATTTCAAAACCCCTAGAGGTATGTAGGTAGCTCATACGCTTTATATAGGCACGGGACCCTTCTTTTTCACAAAATGCTATTATTTTCTTACCTTCGAGAATGACAGTTCATTTTACCATTTACACGAATAAAATGATTATGTTTGTCGTAGCGATTGGTATAGATAGTTCAAATGTAAAACTCATCAAGAGGCACAATAATATAATTAAAATCATTTTTCATTCCATTATGGGAAAATTCGATACGATTATACAATATACCAGCGTAGGGAGTCAAACAACAACCCCCGCCAACTAAATTTTCCTAAAATAAATCAAACCAAACTACCTTTAAAAATAGACTAACCAAACGTTCCCAAAATTATTCCCAAGAAACCAAAATTAACCAAGAACAAAACCATTATGAAAGCTTCACAAACAAACACCAGCTTTACAACAGACCCTAGCCGCAGCTGCCAAAAGACATGTCCCCATCATCATCTGCTCCTTGAGGCCCCAAAACTTCCCCTACTTAGATGGTATGCCGAAGGCACTCCATGGAACGATAAGCCAAGACTAGCCAAGAGAAAACCACTATGCCCCCTCCATAGCGTCAAACATGGCGAACCATCTCTATCCGGTCTCCTCTGCCAAGATCTTAACCATGGCCCTCTTCCAAATCCATTTCATATAGTGTTTAGAAACACGCCAAACCCGGCTAACAGATTGAGAAGGACGAGATGACGGCTGACAATTCTCCCACAGAGAGGCCAATCACATGTGCAAGCCTTCCGTCAAATCCTCTACGGGAAATAAATCCAGGGTACGGAAGGCACAATTTTCCCCCAACCGACTTGATGTAGAAGACGCCAGGGGAAATAAAATGACGTCTACCGGAGACCAACTAACCGAACATACTAATATTCCCACAAATCTAGAATGGGATATGTTGATGTAAAAAATTAGATTATCTCTAATTTGTTAATCATAGATAAAAATAAATAAGACAAAAGATTTTTAAAGTGGTTCAGCCTTATAAGAATGGCCTACGTCCACTGTATTTGTTCTTGCTGACTGTTTGCAGAATTCTCGATAATGGATTCACCAAGAAATTTCGAGTCCCCTGCTAATGAGGAGGTTACAATGTATTTATAGCCTTGAGGCTGTACAAATGAAAGGACAATGCACTGTTACCCAGTAGGCATGTACATATGTACTATATTAATGAGCATTTAATGCGCAATTATATCCTGGATTCTCTTGATTTGGATACGATGTACACTTATGTAGCTCGGACCACTTAAGCGGCTCGGACCACCTAAGCTGCTTGACACGCTTGAGTTGCTCGGAGAGCTTGAGTTGTTCGGGGATGAGCAAGAGCTGCTTGTCACACTTGAGTTGCTCAAAACTCATTAGTTGCTCGGTGGTCTTGATTTGCTCGTCTGGAGTATTCGTATTTACCATGTAAATTGACACGTGTCTTCATGTGATTAATCCTTGTTAGCAGACTAAATTTGGTATCAACAGAAGCCCCCAATGTTTCGTAGTTTGATGTTGAAGAAAAGTATGGAACATTCTGCTGCTTAGATTTTTGGTTTATATGGTTTTTAGTAAAGCATTCGTTGTATGTAGCTCCTTTTTAAATGCACAGTATCAGACCTCCAAAATATTTTGAATTTCCATAACTGCTTCGTTTTTTGTGCCCTTTTTCTTCTTTTTAGTCGTCGGATATGCAAACGTCCGTCTTGGTAATCATTGCTTTTTCTATTCCCGAGGTAAAGTATTTAAACGCGGCAGAAATCCTATCGTCTTTCACTTTTCAAATATGTGTCTCTGAACTTTTTATTTTCTCTCTATCTTGTGCGTTCGTTTCTTTCCTTATTCGTTGTCAACTGGTTCACTCTTCCCCTGTAAGATCTTCTTCCTTCTCTTTTATTTTGCGATCTTCTTCCTTCTCTTTTATTTTTCTTTGATCATTATGGTTTATGTTGTTGAATCGCTTTCAAATTTCATTCTGAAGTTTCAATTCCTTCATGGGTTATTTTGGAGGAACTTTCTGAACCTTCTGACTTTTTCTCTTTGGCTAAGGGACATTGATTCCCCAGTTTCTTTGTGGCCGAATGTGGCTTTTCTAATGGAGTCCATAGGTTAAACCAAATTCATGGAACCCATTTAGGAATTCTAGAAATTATGTTTTGCTATAAATGGGTTGTCAACGAAAGTAATTTTTATTTAAAAACTAGGTTTTTAAATAGGGCTTTAGTTGTCAATCTCCCAGATGCCAACAGGGATTACTTCGAGCATGGAGTTATTATGAAAAATTAGCAACATGCTCCATTAAATGGAGATGATGTATATCATGGTCCTAGGTGTCCCCCTTATGGCAATGAAATAGGTTGTTTTTATTTTTTGAAATATTATTTTCTTAGTGTTCGACAAAATGTATCACTGACATTTAACTTTTTATAATTTGTAGTTGATAGCAAAAGAAAATCTCCAAAGGAGACAGAGGTTAATTTAAAGCATTTGAAACTTATCTGGAGCTTGCACCAATCTGTTGCCGAGGAACATATTAGATCGGCCTCTTATTTGTTGCAGTACAAGAGCTACACTTCATCTTTTACTGCTCGTCCAGTGATGGTTAATCTTGATCAAGTACCAGCTACTGATACTAGTGTAAAAGGTCCTTCTTCAGAGTCAAACATTCCTATTAGTGACATAAGGAAGAAAAGAAAAGTTCCTTCTTTCTTTAATAAGTCTGCCTCTACTGCTGGATAGGCAAAGAAAAGTAAGCCAAATGTCCCAGAAGAAGGGACGAGGAATATTGATACATCCCCTCCTGCTGCTGCTAAGAAGATTGTTGAGAAACCCCAGTGGCCCCGAGCAAGGTTGTTGTTGTTTCTCCTCCAAGCGAGGTTATCGTTATATCACCAACCAAGACAACATCCTTGGTTGAGAATGTTCCGGCTCCTACGAGGAGGTTAAAGAAAAGTTCCCTTGAGAGACCAGTAGAAGTTGTCTCTCAGTCTTTAAATGTTGAAGGTGGTATTCCCACCTTTGTTCCTCCGAGCTCTGCTATGAGCTCGGTGAAGTCTTGGATTATCCCAGAGGTCCAAGGTATTGAAGACAATCTTTCTCGTGACAGGGTCACTACCTTGTCTGCTCAACATATTGCCTTAGTAAGTACTATTAATCTAAACTTTTATTTTTCAATGTTATGTCCCTGTACTGACTTACAGTTATTTTCTTTTTCCAGCTGGTAACATGTTTTAACACTATTCTGAAGAAGGATGAGGCTATCAAGGTTTTAATCTCCTCGGGAAGTGTAGAAGAAGCTTTTACTGGATTAACCCAGTCTTTTAAGGAATCTCATCATAAGTATGAGGAGAATAAAATTGCTTGGGAGAAGTAGGTTAAGTCTGTCGAGCAAGAGAGAGATCGAGCTGTGGAGGCCTCCAAGGATTTGGAGAAGAAATTGGGGGAGTTTGAGAAGAATAATAAAGAGCTTGAGGAGAAACTCAAGAATGATACAGAGCTTAAGAATAAACTCAAAGCTATTGAAGAGGAGGTTGGTAGACTTCGTGATGTTGATTGCTAGAAGCAGGAGGTGGAGGAGAAGCTGAAAACTGCCGAGAAACTTCTTACTGAGAGGACTTCCTCGGAGAAGGTTAAAAGGAAGAAAGCTGTCAAAAAATCCTTCAGAGTAGGTTGGGACAAGGGCTGGAATAAGTGTTTGGCTGCCATGTCCTCACAAATGGAATATGCCAGCCTAAAATACTTTAGGGATGGATGGGTGGCAGCCCTACAAGAGTTGAAAGCCACTGAAGATTTTAACCTATTTCAGCAACATACTCATGGCCCTCCTCCCTCTTCCAAAGAAGAAGAAGAGGACGAAGCTGCCTCAGAAGAATCCTCCATGGTAATTAGAGATCAGACCCTTACTGTTCTAGTTGTTCAATCGTGCTCCGAGCAACCCCAACCAACTATTACTCCTACCGAGCAGCTACTCGTGTCCACCGAGCAACCAGCCTCTTCCTCAAAACCTCCTGAGGAAGTTATAGGAAATAAAGAGAAGGTGTAGAGTAGTTTGGGTGTTTATTTTATCACTTTATTGGATGTAGCCTCAACTTTTGTATTTTCTTTTTATGATGAAATAAAAATTCAAACTTCGGGTTGTTTGTCTTAACTTTTTTTTCTACTTGCTTTGTCTGCATTCTTATTGATTCTTTCTATCTCTTTTATTTACTAGTTTATGGCCAGGATGGAGCTATTATCAGCTCATGACATAGAACTGATGAAGAAATGTAATGATTACTTCACAGCTGGTCATGCAGACTTAAACGAGGCTCAAATCATTGACATCCTCGGTCCAGATACTTCTGAACGAGCAGTCGAAGCCTACCAATATCTAAAGTGCTTGCTCGACCGTGCAGTTGCCAAAAATGTGGCATATTACGAGATGATTGAGGATCTCCAGGGCACCATCGAGGAACTCCAGCAATAATAGAAGGAGTCTTCTACTCTTTTGCATCAGGGGTATGAGAAAAAATATCAGCAACTAAATGCTGATAAAGGAAATAATAAATTCATCGCTGCTTACGAGAAAAAAGAGAGAATTCTAAAGGTTGAGGTCGAGGAGCATAGGCAAATCGCAAAATTGTTGGAGCAAGAAAATAATATTTTGTGAGGAGAGATATCCTAACTGAAATCTACAGAATCTACCTCGGGAGCCTTGGTCCCTATCAATGACGAAGGTTTCTCCTTCTTGGAGGTCGAAAATGCCAATTTGAGAGATGAATTGGAAACCTTACAGAGGACTGGACCCTCTACTTCTGCTCGCGGATGAGCAAGAGCTTATTGGGGATGAGAAAGGGTTGCTCCGGTTACTGTTGAAGAAGCTAGAACGCAGGCAGCCTTGGAGAATCAAGCATTCTAGTTGGTGGTGAAGAATCAGGATTTGTCAGAGATGTCCAAGAAGATTTTGAACCTCAACCAACAACTTTCCACACAAAGCTCTGCCTTGGAGAATAAAGAACTTCTAGTGAAGAACCTCCAGGAGCAAGTGAAGAGGTTAACTTACGAGTTTCACAAATAGCCCAGAGAGTTTTGGATGGCTGGATATAATGAAGCCCTTTATCATCTCGA
Organism: Sambucus nigra; assembly: GCA_949130495.1. Classification (NCBI taxonomy): domain Eukaryota; kingdom Viridiplantae; phylum Streptophyta; class Magnoliopsida; order Dipsacales; family Adoxaceae; genus Sambucus; species Sambucus nigra. The sequence goes on from OX422218.1 coordinate 224,624,230, forward strand.
TGATCGGATCCAGAATTCAAATAACGAGGGTTACAAGCAAGGATGGTTGAACGCACTGGGGGTGTTAAAGTTGGAGCAGGGATATTATCTATGGGATTACTATGACCCTGGATTGCTCAAGTTGCCCGTGCCACCTTTTAAACTTGATATGAGCTGGATTCCTACTCGGGCAGTTCCTCAGTGTTTAATCTCCAAGTATCTCGGCGACTACAGTATTCATTCTAATTTTAAGATATCTCGCCCGAAGCACTTGCTTGATCGGCCATCTGTGATGAATGTCAGGATGCTTCTAGATCTGAACTTTATAAATTCCCCTTATGCCTTAGATGATCCTCCTGCTGGAGTAGAACCTGTTTCAAAGGCAGAGGGTAAGAAACCAGTAGAATAGGATTTTTATGTAATGGTTTTTTCTTTTTTCGGCATATGTAATCCTTCTCGATTTGAATGAAAAGTTTTGGTCTTTTGTCATTTCATTTTCTTCTAAGTAATTTGCAGAATGTCTTTGCTTGTTGGTTGGTAAGTATATATATGTTTATGACATACTTATCTCATTGTAGTGATTTTTTAATACTAAGCAATAGAACAACTTACATTCCATGGTATTGCTTAATTTAAACATCCGAAGTTGATTGAAATTGGCTTACCGACCAACCGGAGTTGGTGGATTTTAATTCCCGACCAACCGGAGTTGGTGGATTTTAATTCCCGACCAATCGGAGTTGGTGGATTTTTATTCCCGACCAACCGGATTTGGTGGATTTTAATTCCCAACCAATCGGAGTTGGTGGATTTTTATTCCCGACCAACCGGGAGTTGGTGGATTTTTATTCCCGACCAACCGGAGTTGGTGGATTTTTTATCTGGATTTGATGCGTGATTATTCTAAACTTGATGCGTAGTGTGTAGCACTAGTACTCCAAAAAATTTCAACAAAAGGAAAGAATTGGGTAAAACATCCAAAACTTTATTCATATTGAAGAAAACTGCATTACATAGGGATTTTAACTACTGATAATATTTGTGCAGATGCTCTACGTTCCATACATTCTTAAACTCTTCTCCTTCTAAGGTTTCAATCCTATATGTCCCCGGTCGAACAACTTCTGTTACTCTGTAGGGTCCATGCCAGTTAGCTTCCAGTTTGTTGTGCTTTAGAATTATTTTCTTTAGCACATAATCCCCTTCTTTCAAATAACACTTCTTTACTCTCTTGTTGTAGAACAGAGCTGTTCGTTGTTGGTATGCAGCATTCCTGATTGCTGCTTCTTCTCTAACTTCCTTGAACATATTCAAGTCTAATCTTCTCATCAAGTCACTGATAGGAGAATTGAAATTCAGTATTCTGTGCGTGGGCAAACCCAATTCAGCTGGTATGACGGCTTCACTTCCAAATGCTAGCATGTATGAAGATTCTCCTGTTGCTTCTCGTTGTGTTGTACGATAAGCCCACAGCACAGAATGTAGCTCATTAATCCAATTTGCCTTTGCATCGTCCAGTCATTTTTTTAAACCATTCAGCAGCGTTCTGTTTGTCACCTAAGTTTGTCCATTGCTCTAGGGATGGCCTGGTGCAGAGTGGGTTTTCAATATGTTTGATTGATGACAATACGCAGCAAACTCCTCGTTATCAAATTGGGTTTCATGATCAGTAATGAATACATGGGAAAGACCATATCTACAAATGATATTCTTCCAAATAAATTGATACACCTTGTCATATGTCATATCAATAAGAGGCTCAGCTTCCACCCACTTAGTAAAGTAATCCACCGCGACCACGAGATATTTAAATCTTCCCCTGGTCATTGGAAGTGGCCCCACCAAGTCTATTCCCCACATGGCAAATGGCCAAAGGGAAGTAATGGGTGTTAACAATGCTTGGGGAGTTCTTCGGATAAAAGAGAAGCGTTGCCATTTGTCACATTTTTTGGCATAGGCTATAAAATCAGCCCTCATCGTTGGCCAATAATATTCCTGCATCATTATTCTTTGTAAAAGCGTCTGACCTGCTACATGGGCTCCACAGAACCCTTCATGGACCTCTTCAATCAGACCTTTCACCTCGAAGGGATGCACACATCTTTGCAAACCTGCTATAATTCGTCGTCTATATAAAATACCATTAGTCAATACATAACGAGCAGCTTTAAACTTCAATTTCTTGGCTGTGAGTTTATCAGTTGGCAAAGTCCCTTCTTCAATATATGCCCTGATGGGATCCATTCAAGATGGTCCTAAATCAAGGGTAATAAAATTCATCATCAGATCTTCGTCTATGTTCCGACTAGCCAAGACTTCTATTAGGACTGTTCTTCTTAGCACGGTGCGTGTTGCTGAAGCTAACCGAGCTAAGGCATCTTCTCTTGCATTCTCTAATCTTGGTATTCTAATTAACTGTACTGCGATTAGGCTTGATACAATCTTCATTGCTTTTGCATGATACTTGATCACTAATTCTCCTTTGGCTGCATTTACCCCCAGCATTTGATTTACGATCGATTGTGAGTCACTGAATACGATAACCTGCTCAGCCTTCATGGTTTTTTCCAAACTAAAACCAATAATCATTGCTTCATATTCAGCTTCATTATTAGAAGCTTTAAATTGAAATCGCGGAGCATATTCCACATCGATCTAATTTGGGTTGTTTAAAACAATCCTTGCTCCAGTGCCTGTAGTGCACGAAGAACCATCTACATACAAATTCCACACAGGTATCTTATTATCAAACTCTTGGTCAGACAGAGTTCCTCGGTGGAATATTTTGATGCTTCCTTATATCCTCCTTCAGCACATCTTGCCGCTCGTCGACCATCTTCTCTTGCTCGTCTACCGACTGAGGTTGGTCGGAGTTTAAGTTTGACGATCCCATAACATCCACAGGCTGGTCGGTATTCAACTTCTACTCTTCGAAGGTATCTGGATAGGTGAACTCTGCGATAAAATCTGCCAATGCTTGCCCTTTAAGTGACGACCTAGGCTCATAAATTATATCGTATTCACCCAATTCTACAGCCCAATACATCAATCTTCCTGATTTCTCTGGTTTGTGCAGAGCTTGCCTTAATGGCTTGTCTGTATACACAACTATAGTATGAGCTTGGAAGTATGGCCTCATTCTTCTACTTGCTTCGATCAATGCCAGTGCTAACTTTTCCAGCCTTGGATATCTGATCTCTGCTCCTTGGAAGGCCTTGCTAGTGTAATATATTGATTTTTACACTCCATCCTCCACTCTTATCAACGCCAAGCTTACTGCATTTTCTGAGACTGCCAGATACAAGTATAGTCTTTCTCCTATCACTAGCCTGGATAACAATGGAGGTGCTCCCACATATTTCTTCAATTCTTGAAAAGCCTTCTCACATTCATCGTTCCACTCAAAAGTCTTTCGGAGTGTTTTGAAGAATGGGAGGCATCGATCAGTTGCTCGTGACATAAATCTGTTAGGTGCTGCAACTCGCCCTGTGATGCTTTGTACTTCCTTCTTCGTCGTTAGGGATCATAGCTCCAATAGAGCCTTGATCTTTTTAGGGTTCGCCTCAATTCCTCATTGATTTACGATAGATCCGAGAAATATGCCTTCTCTTACTCCGAATATGCACTTGGTGGGATTCATCTTCATTTGATATTCCTCTAGTTAGTCAAAGGTCTGGCCTAAGTCAACTAGATGATCAACAACTTTCTTGCTCTTCGTTAGCATATCGTCATCATAAACCTCCATGTTATGACCGATTTGCTCTGCAACCACCTTTCTCATCAATCGCTGATAGGTAGCACTTGCATTTTTAAGTCCAAAAGGCATAACATTATAACAATAAGTTCCCCTTGGGATAATAAATGAGGTACTCTCCCTATCTTCAGGCTTCATTTTAATCTGGTTATAACCAGAATAAGCATCCATGAAACTTAATAGTTCGTGCCCCTAGGTAGCATCCACCAGTTGATCAATTCGGGGCAAAGGAAAATGATCCTTTGGGCATGCCCTGTTAAGGTCGGTAAAGTCTACACGCATCCTCCATTTGTTATTTTTCTTCTTTACCATTACCACATTTGCTAGCCAGTCAGGATATTTAACATCCTCAATGAAAGAGGCCTTTTGCAGCTTCTCTACTTCCTCCTATATAGCTTGATTTTTCTCAGGGCTGAACACTCTTCTTCGCTGCTTTACTGGCTTGATTTCCTTGTTCACATTGAGCTCATGACATAAGAAATTCGGATCTATTCCTGGCATGTCTTCTTGACCCCACGCAAAAGTCTGATTTCTTCGCCTTAGGAATGCTATCAATTCTTATTTTATTGATTCATCCAAGGATGCACCAATTTGAGTTGTTCGTTCTGGATACTCGTCATCCAGAATGACATTCTCAGTAGCCTGCATAACCTGCCCTTTCACGAGTTGGGACTTGTCTCTAGGATCTAATGTTTCAATCTCCGCATCTTCTATTTGGTAGGTAGTAGTCTTCTTTCTTAATTCTCCATGCTCTTCCTGCTCGGCAGATGAATAGTAGCATTCTCGAGCTACTTTCTGGTCGCCTTTCATAACTCCCACCCCAAAATTTGTTGGGAATTTAAGACATTGATGCAAAGTAGATGGTACTGCTTAAAATTTCTTCAGACCTACTCTTCCCATGATGATGTTGTAAGCTGATTGGACGTTTTTATCCATTACAAAAAAGCATACTCTTTCTGTTCGAGAAGCAGGACATGTACCGATAAGCATATCCAACTTGATCGTCCCAAGTGGAAAAACCTTCTCGCTAGTAAAACCAAGGAGGGGCCTATGATATGGCTCCAACTGGGCTAGCTTTAGATTTAAACTGTCAAAGCACGGATAAAACATGATATCTGCCGAGCTACCATTATCCACCAGTACTCGTGAAATCACCACTTCCCTCATTCTCATCTTGATCACCAATGGATCATCATGAGGATATAGTACACCTGCCAAGTCCTTCTTAGAGAAACCTATGAATAGCTTATCCTTATTCACCTTTCTCGGGCGATCATCTTCAGCCAGATTTATCCGTTGAATGTACAAGGAAGCCTGAGCCTCATTGAGGTAGGCTTTTCTCTCAGCAGTCATATCTCCACCTCCTGCATCTCCACCTGTAATGACATTACATTCAAATGATCCAAAATGGATAGAAAATACCTCACGTTCTGGCTGTTTTGGTCTTTTGGGAAGATCGGGGTCGTCTTGGTCATCATCCAGATCCTCTTCGTGACTTCTCTCCTTATCTTCTTTCTCGATCGTCGCTCTTTCCATCATTTCAACGATCAACATACTTGGCCAGCTTTCCTCATCTGATGAGTGCTTCAATTTCATTATGAAGAGCTATGCAATTTTTGGTCGTGTGACCATGGTCTTTATGGAACTCGTAACATTTGGTTTTATTCCTCTTGTCAGGATCTGTCTTCATTTTCTCTGGCCATTTTAGCTCCTCGTTGTTCTTGATTTCTTCCAGAACGTGGTTTATATCTACTTTCAAAGGAGTATAATTTCCAAATTTCTTCAACAGTTCCCATGCTAGATTTGTTTTTGACTGCTTATTACCACCATTGTTCTTATGCTCTTTCTTTTCAGCCTTATCAACCTCCACCTTGGTCTCTTTGGTATCCATATTCTTCTTCGCATCCATAGCCTCCTCGGCATTCATAATCTTCGCTGCCTTTGCCATTAGTTCTGCTATGGTTCTAGGCGAATGTTTGGCTAGAGTGTAGTACAATTTATCTGGCAACAGTCCGCTCATCAAAGCAGTAATTATTGTCTTTTCCTCATAATCAATAACTTCGAGCTTCTCGTTATTGAAAAGAGTTATATAATCCCTGGTGCTCTCACCTGCTTTTTGTCTAACACTTAACAAGTGTGCTACTCGTTTAACTGGTTTTGCTCCAAAATAGAAATTTCCAATAAAGAGCTCGGCCAGTTGAAAGAAAGTTGAAATCTTCCCTCGAGAAAGATTATTGTACCATATTTGAGCAGATCCGGTAAGAGTTCCCAAAAATGCCCTGCATCTCTTCTCATCTGGCACGGCATAGATATCGGCAGCAGCTTGTTATTGTTCTATATGAAGGACAAGGTCAGTTTTTCCATCATATTTAGGAGTCACAACTAGTGCTTTGAACTTTGATGGTGTGGGAAAATCCACAATTGCCTAGATAAAAGGTGTCCCTTGGACAAAAGTTCTTTGTAGAGGATTCTTGGCCTTAGCCATTTCCCCTAGTCTATCCTCCAACCTTTGAATAGAGCCTTTCCATGCATCATTTCCCTCCTCGGGCCTGTTGGTTCGAGCAACTGATCGTGTTGAATTTGCTTCCTGGGATCTTTCATTACAAGCAGTTGGTCGTGATTGGGCAGAACCCTCCCTTAGATCGGATGGTCGTTGAAAGTTCCTCGACACAATCCTAGGAGGACTTCTATTCCTCCTAGGGCCCAAACGATCAAAAGGAGAGACCCTGCTTAACCTCTCCAATGCACTATTCCTTTCTGGAGAGAGAGTGATGTTTTTTTTTAGTATCTGTAGCTCGTACTGATGAAGTTCGACCAGGTTGATAAGAAAAATCATTAGATATCTCAGTGCGATATGAATCGGTACGTCTGGATCGAGATTTCTCTGGGAATAATGTTCACCTAGTACGCGAAGAAGGTAAACGGGTGTTTTTTGAACGCTTCCTTGTCCTGAATGAGTAGATACTCCACCCTGGACAGTTTGTATGAGTTGTCGCATAGTTTCTTGCATGGTTGTCTGGCCTTAGGCTAGATTAGCCATTATACCACCCAGGTCTTGAAAATTTGGGGGAGCAGATGGATTTGGGGGGTTTCCAACATTTCGATTACTGGATTCAGGATTATTAGCTATTGGTGATGAATTATTTTGGTGAAAAGCGATAATTACAGTCGTTTCCCACAGACGGCGCCAATCTGTTGATGAAAAAAATTAGATTATCTCTAATTTGTTAATCACAGATAAAAATAAATAAGACAAAAGATTTTTAAAGTGGTTCGGCCTTGTAAGAATGGCCTACGTCCACTGTATTTGTTATTGCTGACTGTTTGTAGAATTCTTGATAATGGATTTACCAAGAAAGTTCGAGTCCCCTGCTAATGAGGAGGTTACAATGAATTTATAGCCTTGAGGCTGTACAAATGAAAGGACAACGCGTTGTTACCCAGTAGACATGTACATCTGTACTATATTAATGAGCATTTAATGCGCAATTATATCCTGGATTATGTTGATTTGGATACGCTGTACACTTATGTTGCTCGGACCGCTTAAGCTGCTCGGACCGCCTAAGATGCTCGACACACTTGAGTTGCTCGGAGAGCTTGAGTTGTTCGGGGATGAGCAAGAGATGCTTGTCACACTTGAGTTGCTCGGTGGTCTTGATTTTCTCATCTGGAGTATTCGTATTTACCATGTAAATTGACACGTGTCTTCATGTGACTGGTCCATGTCAATAGACTAAATTTGGTATCAACAGGATACAAATCCCCCTATGAGGGAACTGACTAGCGCAGACATCGAGATCTATGCTCCACAAAACAGTTTACCTAGTTCTCTATGGATGGGCCAAAGTTGATGAAATAACGAGTAAAGAAATTCGAAACAATTGCCATGGGATATTCAAGGGGGGCGTCGTATGGAATCTCTCGACCAGCCACATGAACAGCATAATCGTGCTATCTCTCAAAAAATTAGATCGGCCTTCCCGCCAAGCATATAGACCATAGAGGGTCTCTGTCGGTATCATCACCACAGGATTCCAATGATATAACATCCACGTGGTAATGGAATCTAGTTGGGGGTTCACCACCGGGTCCTCAATCACTAGCAGCAGCTTTAAAGCTAACACTAGGGCAACAGCTCTAGCATGGCCTGTATGATTTAAATCCTATAAACGCGTAGAATATAAGACATCAGGGAGTGATATCGTTCCCTAAGTGACCAATGGCTGATACATCGAAGGAAAAATGTGGAAAAGTCCTGCTAATAGCTCCCGAGGAGAGCAAAAGAATTCAGGCATGGTCGTCGCCACACTAGGATTGACCACCAACATAATGGAAAATTCCTCAATTCAAAGCGAAAAATATGATCCTCAGGATACCAAAATTGTGTTATCGCGGATAGCATGTTCCGGTCGATGGGTTGGTTACACTACAAAGAAACCAGGCGTAAGTTAAAAGCATCATAGTCTCAATTTTATAGACACATAGACTCTAAACTCTCGAGATATGAAGCAAATTATAGACTTGTGGGAAGGGCCAGTTCGAAAATAATAAGACAGAATGTGAGAAATAAGCAAGGTGAAAATAAGGATGAGTGAAAAATAACACCAGCTTACCCCCCCTTTTATACTTGAAAACTTGGGTTAAAAGTAGGAAGTCTGCAAATCCGAATGAAAAAAATACCCCACCAAACGACTCCGAGCTGTAAAAAGTTCAATCAAATCCTTAGAGTGATTTGACATGGCCCATATGCCAATAGGTAGGAAAAGGGGTATGCCGATCGACAACCTCTGATTTTTAGAAATTTATATCTTTCCTTTTTGACAAATTCAAAATACCTCAAAAATAAATCTTTATTTTAAAGAACCCTCGGGTTATTCCTTCCTACATTATTCTTTTTTCGTACAAATAAATGCTTTTTTTGAGTTATTTAAACTCTCTCTTTACAAAAAAAAAAATCCATCCAATAAAATTTCATTTATATATATATTTCCATTAACATATTTCTTTCAGGAAAATAAAAACAATTGGACTCAAATTGAAACCCCAAACTCTTTCTCTCTCTTCCTAAGATCCCTCGTCTCTACGACGAATGCGCTTCCCTCGACGATGAGCTAAGGAGCCTCCACTAACTGATCCAGATCCCTCCTCAGAAGTAGCAGATGGAACCAGACAGGAAGGAACCATAATCGAATCCCGAATATGAGTCGTTGTAGAAGCCACCCAATATCGAATGTCCGTCAGCCAAGTAGTCGACACTAGGGGTGGCCATAGGCCCGAGGCCCGTCAAGCCCGCCCAACCCGTCCAATAAAAAAAATAGGGCTTGGGTAAGGTAAATAGGCCCGCAAAGCGGGCTTGGCAAAATTTTATAGGCCCGATTTTTTTTCGGGCGGGCTTGGGCATGAGTTCTTAAGCCCGATGAGGTCCGGCCCGCCCCGAAGCCCGAAATATATATATATATATATATATATATATATATGTGTGTGTGTGTGTGGGTGGGGGACTTCTATAAATATAAAAACGTATACCAAGTCTTTTCATGTAAAGTGATAAACTTTATATATGGACTTTGTAATATATGGAGTTTAAAACATATTTTTTATTAAAAAAATTGGTCTTTAAATAAAAAAATAGGTATTTTAATTTTAAAAAAAATCTTTTAATTAACATAATAGGGCCCGATCGGGCGGGCCTGGGTAAAGAACTTTCAAATCTGGGCGGGCTTGGGATTACATAATAAGGCCCGATCTAGCCCCGAACGGGCTTGGGATAACACTTAATTTTTCAAGCCCGGCCCGAGCCCGACCGGGCCTGCCCAGGCCCGGCCCACGGCCACCCCTAGTCGACACCCAGACATGCTGCAAGAAAAATAAAAAGGAAAATTAGTCAGTCTAGAGAAAAAAAGAAATTAGAAATACAAAGGACGAATAAATTAAAAGATATAACTCTGGCTGAAGGATGTCCTCCATCAACCCCAAAACCATCGGGGCCACCGCATTAGGATGGTTCTATATACTCAATGATCCCCCTCCAGATAGTATGATATTGTGAAAAGGAGGAGCAAGCTGGATGAATGGAGCCTCCATCGTCGTTGCCGCTATTGACGATGATGCACCACCAGTGTTGTAAGCAGACCCCACCGGACGACTCATACCCCTGAACAAAGACGTAGGAAGCTGAGGCATGTTCACTACATCATAAATACATGAGGGCATCAGAAGAGCTCGTCATGAAGTTAAGGTACTCATAAATCAACACCATGTCAGTATAGGATGAGTAGGGCTCACCAACCACTGCCACCGCCCTGTCCTCCTCCGACATCTCTCGTACCTGACTCATGTACCTCAGGGGAATTTCTGATCGGACCACCACTTCGTGCACCAAGATATGTCTGACTACTCTCTCTCCCAGATACCAAGAATAGCCAAACTCATGTGCCAGTAGCAGACGCATCTGCGCATTCCCCTCGGTCACCCCTGTGGGCTGGATAGCCATTTGCCAGGGATAGAAAATCACCTGAATTTTTCCAAAATAAAGTCAATACTCATAGAAATATGAAAAATTCCAAAGAAAATGATTCATAAGAAACAACCTAGTCGCTCATCTGGACATCCAAGACCCGACGCACTACCGATAAGAAAAAAGACTGCTTTGACCGACGGTTGGTCTTTCGCCACTAGGACATCCTGCAGAAGCCCCCACTGACTCATCCTACAAACCGATCATACAGACATTGATCCTAATCCCTTCATAAAACCACGTTTACAAAAGGATAAGAGTCAGCAATTAGAAGAAATCAAAAACGAAATACAAGGAAATATATAAAGATATATGAGAAAATTACCTCCAGAAGATACGTGGCTCCAGTAAAAGTCTGCTGGCAGCACCGGCTGAAAGAATCCAAAGAAGAATAAAGGGTCGCTAAAGTTAGGCTCCCCCAGTCATAAAGAGGGATATTCTAAAATACCCTTAAATATGGGAAAAACCATAAGTGGACGACGTCGCCGCTCGACACCACCAAGAACCCTCCCAACAGAAGAAGAATAAAGAAGCGAGCCATTTGCTTCACCTGTAGCCCATTGGTCTCGTCGTTCTTTTGACTCAGAAAAACCTCGTAATGAAGAGAAATACGAATCGAGTCCCCTGCGACTATTTGCCCCACATCTCCAAGCGCAACATCAACTTTCACCAGTGTCACCCTCAAAGACCAATCCATTTGTATCTGCGTACCCTCAGAGTCAATACCCATCAGCTACTGAACATCAATAGGGTTCATCGTCATCTCCTTTAATCCTAAGTGTATAGTGTGGGTAGTGTCCTACCACCTCTCCCCTAATTCACACAGAACGATCGTAAAGCACGACGTCTGATCCAAAGCAAATGCCAAATGACCAAAACTCACAGAGGAGACTACCCAGCACACCAACGCAGGATGGTGCTCCCATACATTCCTAAATCCATTCGTCCCCTAGAACAAAAGCTCGTAGCAGTTATGTCAGTCTGCTAAAACAGAAAATAAACATTTTGTTAAAATTCAAAGAAACAAGAAAATGCAAAGAATAAGAAGAATGACAAAAGTCATGTGGTACTTACATAGCCATTAGGGTTATTCACCCTAGACGACCAGTGGTGCTAAGGCTCATGCAGAAGAGTGTGATCATTGGAAACAGGCTCAAATAGGGCAAAAACATTCTCGTTGTCTAAAGCCAAGGCCCCCTAGCCCGTCACTCCAGGTTCGCCCAATCGTCAATGTCAAACCACACCATGTGAGTATTGCTACTTGAGAAATCTAGCATTTTCTCATCTCAAATGAGGAAACAACATTGGAGTGGATTGCAGAAGAGAGAAGCAGAACATAGGAAAGCAAGAAGCTGTGAAAAATGAAAAAAATCGCCCCTTTTTATAGGAGGCTAAGGGACATGACGATCGGAAGTTCCTTAACACCCATCGATCGGCACCTACTAATTCCCCTTCCCAAGGCAACCCTGAAGATCGCGCCACTACCGACTGGCGATTCCTGCCACCCTCCGATCGATAGTATCCCTAAAATTTCGTACACAAATGTAACACCCCATATTTTTGAGGATTTGGAATTTAATTAATTAGGTAATATAGGAATTTATTTATCTACAGGATTTAATTAAATTAGTGAATTGAGATTTAATTAATTCGGGCTATTTTAAAATTTACATATGTCGTAATTTGAGGACGTGATTGGAGATTTAAGTAAAGTAACTCGGACGACGATTTTGAGTACACGGTTTACTCTGAATAGGACGAGATAGTTGAAAAAGAGTATTTGGGAGTAGTGCTTGAGTTTCGGGGCTTTTTTAGGCATAATGGGTCTCACATGGGGGTGTACGGGTCATTTGGGATTAGCCTAAAGGCCTAATTTCGTGATTAGAAAAATAATACCTATATTAGGGAGTTTGTGGCTGACGCAACTCAAATAGAAAACCCTAGTTTTTCAGAGGAGAAAAGAGGGATAAATCGGGAGAGCTTTTGGGAGCCAAACCAAGAAAAGAGGGGTGTGTTCTTCGTCAAAGCTTCATCTGCATCAAAAGAAATCAGACCCTACAAATTTATCCAGGAAAGTAGTTAAACTTGCCTTCAATTTAATTGAGGTATTTTGATTCATATCATAGTGGGTGTAAACATTTTTTTTTGGTGTGTTATCGCATGAACAACTGGTTTTGGGCGAATCAGACGTGTTGGGTAGATTTGAGATCTAATTAATAGTGTAACTTGATTCAGCATTGTAAAAATTGACTAATAGTATGATCCCAGTAGTTATTGTTGATTAATCCAGATTAGAGTGTTTAATTTATGTATGAGATCGTATGAAGGTGAGGAAAATCTGAATCTGAAATTGAAAACTTTAATGGAAATCGTAAATATTGTGAAACCATTTCGAATATTAAAGATTGTTTGGATCATTAATAAATTATGATAATGATTAAATAAGGTTGGGATTTGAAGGTTTAAAACCTTTAAGGTTCGTTAATGGCAGACATCTAGCGTCATGAGGAAGACGAAGGGATGGAAAACTCAAGAGGTCATTCGAAGGACTGGGGAAGTAGTTCAAGCAAAGCTGGGATATCGGATGAACGACATCAGACGTCGTTCGAATGAAATCAAATGTCGTTTAAATGACGGAAAGGATTTTTGGCTTATGCCGATTCTGCCCTTATATTCTTTTGGGATATTGTTAAGATATTTTTAAGGATTTAATTAGTGTACTGAAAAATAAGGGGAGATAATTCTTAGGACCTTGGGAGGTGGGTTTTAAGATGTATTTTATTTAGATAGAGTTCCAATCTAAATAAATAAAATTGGGGGTAGTAAATTCAAAAGGTTAAAGCACGGACACCAAGTTAGGGAGTCCGGGCATTTGGGTTGATTGACACTACGTTCATGAAATTAATTGAAGTGAAATTAATTAAATTAATGGTCAAAGATTTGACTCAGATATTTTTTAGGCTAGTGTGACGGGAATTAGGCATGGGGTAGCCGGTTTAATTTATTATAGATATATACAATAAATTATCAAATATGAAATTTAACTAGAGGTGTTAAACTTAATAGCGGGATGTTGTGTAACAAACTCTAAGGGGTGAAGATACGAACCGGATGAGTGGGTTCGGGTATTATAGTTGGGTGACACTACTTTAATAAAATAATTAATGTGTGATTAATTAAATTACAAGTTGGGTTATAGGCTTGGATATCTTTGGGCTAGTGTTATGGGTGTTAGGCACGAGTTAGCCGGACTTTTATTAAATATATGTATACGGTAGTGTGATAGTATATATATATTTGTGAGCTTAATAGATTTCGGTGTGGATGATATTTTTAGGAATACATACCCCACTAGTGCTATCATAAGAGGTTGCACGATGTGGGTGAATCCCCTAGCTTGAGGAGCATGGAGATTATAATCCCCATGTCATAGCACCCAGTGTTTATAAGTTATGATTGTTTTAGGGGTGAGATGTCTTGGGTATGATTTTGTCTCACACCCGGGGAACTATGACCGCCTCCGCTACGCTTATTATTTTTACTCAAGAGTGTGTCTGACTTGAGGTGGCCTAGTTAAAGTGAGCATGTCAGGGACATGATAGCATTTTAGAGAAAGCATCCGGTGAGTTATTACTCGGTAATGAAGGGTTTTTATAATTGACATGTGTGTGAATGTTGTAGTATACTATAATGTATATAATATGAGTAGATAATTATACACGGGATTAATACATAATTGTGAATGTATATCACATATAACTAGTGTGAAAGTTATATGATTTAAAAAGGAGTTTCTTACGTAACTAGTGTGAAAGTTATATGATTTAAGAAAAGGTTTCCTATATAACTAGTGTGAATGTTATATGATTTAATATAGTTGAACCGATTAATAAGTTAATGAGTAGATAACTTAATAATAAGTAAGAATACTCGGGTTAGAGTAGTGCGGTGTAAGGAGGTGTGATACGGCTAGTTAGGTGGGGTAGCTTAACTAGGAAGGTTAGCAGGCAAGCGTTAGGTGTGCACATTAGATGAGGGGTGAGTTATACCTCAAGTGAGTGCTACACTAGCTTAAATATGAAACGTGTGCATGCATATTTAATTATTGTAATTTAACAACTTGCTAAATATTTTCAAAAATGTTTTACTTGGGCTCTGACCCGTGCCAAAATCTTTTCCAAAACCTCTTAGGTGTCCACCCACAGGGACGCCCAATTTGAGGATTCTATCCAGGGACGCGCAGTTGCAACTCATGTGGAAGTAGTAGAACTTTGCTATAGATACTTCATTCATTCATTTCTAGTATAGGAACTTTACTTAAGTACTCATTTGGGCATGTCGCCCTCAGATTTGTTATTCAGTTATTTAGTTAGCCTTGTGCATACAAGTTATGTTTTTAGCTTATTGTTGTATTTTATTATTGAACTGAAAGTTAATTCGGTTATCTTATTTATATTATTCACCTGTGTTGCATTTAATTACAAGTTAGTAGGGATGGTTTTTATTATTATTTATTTTCGCATGTTGTTAATTAATGAAAGATAAAATTCGGCACCAGTCTATTTAAATTACTAGGTGGTTAGTAACTTTAAAAAGTTTTTGACAGTGATGCTAAGAATGAGACGTATCAGACCAACGTTTTATTTTGATCACCGACTGGTCACTCGGTATTTTAATAGACAGGGTGTTATAGATGGTATCAGAGCATCCTGTTCTAGAGTCCTTAGGATCTGTGCGGATTATTACATATCAGCGCAGCGTTATTTGATATAGAGCCTTATTATAGGATTATTTTATTCCTATATATATGCAACTTAAGTTCTCCTACTATTAAGTATAGTTGATGCCATTCATATACGATTTCGATTGGGCTTTGTACACTGAACAACTTTGGACGACCAGCGAGGGCCATTAAAAGGACTGTAGGGGGAGAGGCTCAGAAGAAGCCATGGAATATTCAAGTAACAGTGACCACGATAGAAGTTACCAAGTTAATGGAAGGAGAAAACCAAAGTCAATTGTGTAGGGTGGAGTGCAATGGCGCCCAGGAAAAATTTTGAGAATTTTTTTTTCTCAGAGGAGTGGTGTTGTAGTAATGGGAATCAATCACCATAACTATGGAGTGATACCATGAATAACGAGAAATTTAGGATGCGATTTGACCTCAAATCCACTCATAAGTTGTTTTAACAGAAAGGGGAATGACATATAAAGGTGTCTTATGTGTAAAGAGTAGGAACACATGTGTGGATATTGTCAGTGGTGAACTGGGGGACAATGACGGGATGCCCACTAGGGGCAACAATTATAAGAAGTTTCTTGTTTTGTTAGGACGGGGGTGTTATGTCCAGGAACCATTTGAAAGTATGAGTTTTATCCCGGGATGATTGGGTTTGATTTAGTGTGACACAAGCGAGTCATAGTAATTTATTAGTACTAGATTCGCATGAGAAACGGGTTTAGTAGATGTATTGTTAATATTACTAGTGTGTGTATATTTACCATTGAGTTAGAGGGGCTCTCTTTAGTTCGATCTACAGGGGAACATATGTGGACACTGAGAGGATATATTTTATGAGGATAGCACATTTTGAGAGGCGATATTTGAGATATGATTTTATCCTGAGTACAGACTGTTGAGCGATGGTGGACAGTCACAGCAAGACTATCGTGTTCCCTGTGCCGGGACAAGATGTATATTTTGCGACGTCTCACTTGAAATAAGGTCGATATCCTGGTGATATTTTTATCAAGTATACTTCAGATACTACAGTTGTCTAGTTATATTGGATCCCGATGCTTAAGGACTTTTACTGATGTGATTCAGGGTATATCGAGTTCACCATTGAGCGGGGTATTTTAGCTCATTGTTGTTTATATGCTGAGAACTCAGTGATAGTGAGAGCATCGTATCATATGATGTCTTGAGAGGCATAGGCATAGAAGATTTGATTTATATGTCAGGAGGCAGAATTTGTGATGTCTTAGTTAGGTGCTTTGGATCCACAAATTTCGATGATCGATAATGCTAGGGGATAGTGCATTAGGGAAAGTTCTTTTGAGCTTTGTTGCTGGATGTTATACGCATGAACCTTAATAAACATTGGGAGTGGTGAGACGTTGTTGGATGTTAGTGAAACAATTTTAAATGTCAAATTATCGAACATGTAGAGGAAACACTTTAAGCTGAGAGTTATTATGATATATGGCTCGTAGAGCCGGGGAGTGCTGCGAAGGAAGCACCGAGAAAACTTTTGAACCTCAAGTTAATGGGTGCGGCAGTATCGAGAATAATGAAATTGCAAATGGAGGGGTAATCGATAATACATGTATGATATAGGCTCGCTGAGAGTGCGAAGCTGAGCTTGAGATAAATATGTTACGAGACATTAGTGATATCTATGCGGGGACATTTGGGCTATAGTATATAGTATTATGAGACCTTGTGTTCTCTATTCCAAAATATGATTTACTTGTGCTAGTTATCACCTAAAAGAGGGTATAGTCTATATATATGTGTATATATGTTATGGTGTGTTGCATTATAGACGTATAAGAAAATGTTTGTATTATTATATTTGATCCCGGTGAGTAAGGACGGTTATTAATGGGATTTAGGGTTGATAGTCTTTTTATCGAACGGAGAGATATAGCTCGTGATTAATTCTCTCTAATAAACTAGTGATAGTAAGGGCCATTGTATTGTATGATATCTTTTGTAACATAAGAGTGGACAAGTATACTTTATTATTAAGCGACGGGAGTTTGGGGGTACGTACTATGGACTGAGGGCCTAGCGGATCGTAATGACCGGAAATTTTAGATAGTAGTGTATCGAGGGGGTTCCTTATTTGTATTTCGCTTTGCGAGACGTCCCAGGCATTAAACTTAGCTCAACCTTGGAAGTGGGGAGATGTTTAGTCATTAAGACATGGGTTTGGTACCTAGGTTATTATACATATATGTTCTTATAACTATGAGTTAAAAGTTACATTATGATTTAAGGCTAGTAGAGCCTAGTAATATTCGTTCAGATGAGCATGGGTACAGGGTATATAAGCACCATGGGTAATTAATTTAATATTTAATATAATTCGCGATTATAAGGGGTAGAGATATGTGTAGCCATCTTATGGGCATGTGAGTAGGGAAGTATTAAAGGCTTGGAGTACTAGACTCATCTTAATTTGAAGAGCAAAATTTCTTTGTAAGTGGGGGAAGTATGTAACACCCTGTATTTCTGAGGATTTAGAATTTAATTAATTCGGTGATATAAGAATTTATTTATCTGGAAAATTTAATTAAATTAGTGAATTGAGATTTAATTAATTCTGGTTATTTTAAAATTTACATGTGTTATATATAATTTGAGGACGATATTGGAGATTTTAGTAAAGTAACTCGGATGACGATAATGAGTACACGGTTAACTCCGAATAGATCGAGATAGTCGGAAAAGAGTACCCGGTCGGGTCATTTGGGCTTGGCCCATAGGCTTAATTTCGAGACTAGCAAAATAAAAACTATATTAGGGAGTTTGTGGATGACACAAATCAAATACAAACCCCTAGTTTTGCAGATGAGAAAAAAGGGAGAAATTGGGAGAACTTTTGGGAGCCAAACCAAGAGAAGAGGGGTGTGTTCTTCGTCAAAGCTTCATCTACATCAAAGGAAATCAAACCCTACAAATTTCTCCAGGAAAGTAGTTAAACTTTCTTTTAATTTAATTGCGGTATTATGATTCATATCATGGAGGGTGTAAATCATTTCGTTTTGGGGTATGTTATCGCATGAAAACGAGTTTTGGGCGAATTGGACGTGTTGAGTAGATTTGAGATCTAATTGATAGCGTAACTTGATTCAGTGTTGTTAAAATCAACTAATAGTATGGTCCTAGTAGTTATTGTTGATTAATTCAGATTAGAGTATTTAATTTCTGTATGAGATCGTATGAAGACGAGGAAAATTCAAATATGAAATTGAGGACTTTAATGGAAATCATAAATGTTGTGAAACCATATCGAAGATTAAAACTAGTTTGGATCATTAATATATGATGACAATGATTAAATAAAGTTGGGATTAGAAGATTTAAAACCCTGGAGATTCGTTAATGGCAAACATCCAGCGTCGTGAGGAAAACGAAGGGATGGAAAACTCAGGAGGTTGTTCGAATGACTAGGGACGTAGTTCAAGCGACGCTGGGATATCGTTCGAATGACATCAGACGTCGTTTGAATGACGTTAAGGAATTTTGAGTTATGTTAATTCTGCCCTTTTATTCTTTTCAGATATTGTTAAGATATTTTTAATGATTTAATCAGTGTACAGACACTATACCAAAATGGACAAAATGTCACCTTTCAGTCGGTCACCCTTGTCACCGTCATTGACCGTGACAACAAACACACGTTTTGTGTCACGATCATTGACCGTGACAAGACCGTGATAAAGAATTATCACGGTCACTGACCGTGACAAGTCTGTGACAAATGTAGTTGTCACGTACCTGTCACGGTCAATGACCGTGACAATTCTTAAAATAATTATCACGGTCAAGGACCTTGACACGACCTTGATAATGTCTTCAGTAAAAAAAGCTCTAGGATTCTTTTTTCCCACCGTTTTTTGGTTTTCCCTCTATCTCTCTCTCTCTAAGCGATATTCACCTCTCTCTCTCTCTCTCTAAGGTATGTTTTTTTTTCTCTCATTCTCTTTCATTTCTATATGTGTGTGTATGTGTGTATATATATGTGTGTATATGTATGGTATGTGTGTGTATATGTGTGTGGTGGTGTGTGGTGGGGGAGGGGGCAGGGGGTGGTGGGGGTGGGATGGGATGGGCTGTGTGTGTACGTGTGTGTGTGTGTGTGCAGGTGTGGTGGGGTTGGGGTCAGGGGGGGCAGGCGTGTGGTGTGGTGGGTGGGTGTGTGCAGGTGTGTGTAGGGGTGACAATTTTTGGCACGACACAAACTCGACACAAAGTTAGCGAGTTAGGGTTGACGATTTCTTGACAAGAACCCGAATATGACACGACCCGCCAACACGAATAATAAATGGGTTGGGTTAGTGTCAAACATGTATAACTCAAAAATGACACGAATAGACCCATTTATCTCGTATTTTATGGAGAATATATTAGATAATTTATATATCTTGATAGACATTCTATAAAACTCATGGAGAATTGGATGATAAATTATTTATGTGTTGCAAGAAGTTGAAATTAATTAAATTTAATTTATTGTAGGCCTATAAATGGTATGATTGGTTAAGAGAGAAGAAAAAAATTATTTTAGTCAATGTATAGCTTTAATTATAATTTTAATTGTATAGTTTTAGATGAAAGTAAATTAATAATTAGTGTCCATTTCATATGAAAGTAGGATTGCCCCTTATTGTAAATTAGTAAATTAATAATTGTATACTTTAATTGTTAGTTTAATTGATGAAATGGATTAATTGAGCAGATGAATTAGAAGGAGTACGGGATACACATTTGTTGTTGGTATTGCCGTTGGAATATAGTGGATCGATGTCGGGTTGGTTAACAGTAAAAGTGGCATTACCACTGGATTATTGTCCATATGGGGGTGGGATTTTTTAATTTTTTTTGAAAATTACTTTGTATATAGAACAATATATAATTATTAATAATTATTGGATTATTGTCCATATGGGGGTTGGCCAATGCGGATTTTTAGGTGTATGTGGTGGGTATTCTTTAGTGGTTAATTCTAGATATTATTAATAAAGATAAGTAGGGATCTTTTGGTATGGATGAAAATGGCTATATTATTAATAATTATTGTGTGTGTGGTGGGGGTAGGGAAGGTGTGTGTGCGTGTGTGTGGTGGGGGAGGGGGTGGGGGTGGGGGCAGGTTGGGGGAAAGGGGTGGGGCAAGGTGGGGGGGAGGGGGCAGGGATGGGGGGTGGGGGTGGGGTAGGGCTGGGGGGCTGCGTGTGTGTCTATGTGTGTGTATGTGCGTAGTGTCCCTTGTAAAAGAATTGATTGATTACTAATTTTTTTACTAAATTAATATATGATTGCACCTTATTGTAAATTAGTAAATTAATATATGATTAATTATGAAAGTAGGATTGCCCCTCATTGTAAATTAGTAAATTAATAATTGTATACTTTAATTGTTAGTTTAATTGATGAAAATAATTATTGTGTGTGTGGTGGGGGGCAGGGGGTGGTGTGTGTGCGTGTACGTGTGCGTGTGTGTGGTGGGGGAGGAGGTGTATAAAAGTAAATTAATAATTAATGCTCATTTTTATTTGTAGTAATTGTACATATTTGCATGTCTTCTTCAAAAAAAATTTATCTGTACTAATAACATTTTTTTACAGCAAATGTCTCCTTCAGGTATTAAGGCGAGGATGATGATGCTGCTTATGATGATGTCGTCTGGGCTCGGTGGTAGCGGAGGCGACGAGGGATCCTCGTCCCCTAGGCTCCCCAAATATGGCAAATTTGGGATTACCGTCGAGATCAAGTCGGACCTATTAGCGAGATCCCTTGAGCTGGTAAAGACGGTCATCGGCCCGGGGTTTATGAGTTGGAAGGAGGTGCCATATGAGCTCAAGTTAGTTATTGGGTGGCACTACAGGTAATATATTTATATTTATATTTCAATTTCAATTTCAATTTCAATTTCAATTTCAATTTCAATTTCAATTTCATTTTATATTTATATTTATATTTATATTTATATTTATATTTATATTTATATTTATATTTATATTTATATTTATATTTATATTTATATTTATATTTATATTTATATTTATTCGCAACTAACATTGTATTTGTTGGACAGGAACAATTCAACTTGGATCCAAAGGCACGCGATTCCGTCTTGGAGCAGTTAAGGGAGCAACACAAGACGTGGAAGAAAAATATGCAGACACGGTACTTTGGAAAAATACGAGAGTCCATTATCCAAAGGCGTGAATCCGTCCTGCTGAAGGTGCCTATCTCATTAGCACAATGTCAAAAGTTCATTGACAATGCGATCGGGGAGGGAAAATCGAGCAAAAAAGACGGACGTGCACTACTCCGGCCGGACGTCTTACGCCGAGGTGGAGCATAGGATGATGGTAAGATTTAATTTTTCTATAACTATAGAAATATATTATTCTGCATTATTTTACTTTGTGGGGCCGATACTAATTTTACTTTATTTTATTTCAGGGGATAGGGAGTGGCCCTTCGGGTAAGCCACAGAGGCTCGATACTTATGTGGATCTTCGGACGAAGAAGGGGAAGGACAAGGAGGTGTCCCCGAGCGTCGCATCCATGATTATAAGTAATCCGATAATTTACTTTTTGTTAATTACGTTATAATTTTTTAGTTTACTTATTTTACTAATCATGTGCTTTTTGTCGTTTCAGGCAAAGCTTAAGGAAGTGCATGAGTCATAGGCTGATCCCGACAAGGCATCTTTGTCCACAGACGCACTCAGCCAAGTGCTTGGCTCTGATCACAAGGGGAGGACAAGGGGGTGAGCTCGCGGGTGGCCAAATCTAGAATCATCGGATTGGAGATGAGCGATACCGGGTTGGCTCGAACAATGGATTCACATGACGCGACCTTATCCCATTTGGAGACGACGATACAAGATATATACTCATTCATGAAGTGTACGTTGGGCGAAGACCGTAAGGGGAAAGGGAAAGGGAAGGAGAAGACGGTGGAGGAGGAGGTGCGGGAGGACGAGGCGCAGGATGACGAGGATGTGGACCTCGTTGCTTCATCACCGACACGTGCGTACTTCGATGATCCACTTCCCTATTTGTATCCCTTCAACAGATCGATGTCAATACTTGGTTGGCCGAGCGTGTTCATATTGGATGTATTTGATGGCCAGCGGATAGGGTGGGGGCTGAGGGACCCGAATATCGTCCAGACCGTGACACGACCATGACAATTCTAACGAACTTGTCACGGTCAATGACCGTGACACATCCATGACAAAAAAAAGTTGTCTCGCCCCGAATTGTCACGGTCATTCACCTTGACAAGTTGAACTTGTCAAGGTCAATGACCGTGACAATTAGGAAGATTTGGTGTAATGAGAAAATTAAGGGGAGATAATTATTAGGACCTTGGGAGGTGGGTTTTAAGATGTATTTTATTTAGATAGAATGCCAATCTAAATAAATAAAATTGGGGGTAGTAAATTCAAAAGGTTAAAGTACGGACAAAGTTAGGGAGTCTGTGCATTTGGGTTGAGTGACACTACGTTGATGAAATTAATTGAAGTGAAATTAATTAATTAAGGGTCAGAGATTTGACTTGGATACTTTTTAGGCTTGTACGATGGGATTTAGGCATGGGGTAGCCGGTTTAATCTATTTTATATATATATATATTTATGAAATTAATTATATATATATATATATAATAAATGATCAAATGTTAAATTTAACAAGAGGTGTTAAACTTAATAGTGGGGTGTTGTGTAACATACTCTAAGGGGTGAAGATACGGACCAAATGAGTGGGTCTGGGTATTGTAGTTAGGTGACACTACTTTAATAAAATAATTAATGTGTGATTAATTAAATTACAAGTCAGGATATAGACTGGTGTATCTTTGGGCTAGTGCTACGGTTGTTAGGCATGGGTTAGCCGAACTTTTATTAAATATATGTATACGGTAGTGTGATCTTATATATGTATTTATGTGCTTTTTAGATTTTGGTCTGAATGATATTTAAAGGAATACATACCCCTCTAGTGCTATCATACGAGGTTGTGCGATGTGGTAGAATCCCCTGACTTAAGGAGCAGGGAGAGTATAATCCTCATGTCATAGCGTCCAGTATTTATATGTTGTGATTCTTTCCGGGGTGAGATGTATTGGGCATGATTCTGTCTCACACTCGGGGAACTATGATTGCCTCCTCTACGCTTATTATTTTTACTCCAGAGTGAGTCCGACTTGAGGTGGTCGGATTAGAGTGAGCATGCCTGGGACATGAGAGCATTTTAGAGAAAGCATCAAGTGAGTTATTACTCGGGAATGAATGGTTTTTATACTTGACATGTGTGTGAATGTTGTGGTATAGTGGTACTTATATAATATGAGTAGATAATTATGCACGGGATTAATACATATGTATGAATGAATTTCTTATATAACTAATGTGAAAGTTATATGATTTAAAAAGGAGTTTCTTACATAACTAGTGTGAAACTCATATCATTTAAAAATGGGTTACCAATATAACTAGTGTGAACGTTATATGATTTAATATAGCTCACACTACACCAAAACTGCTAATTTGGCACGGTTGGACAAAGAGAATCTGGCACGGTTTAGACCTGTGCCAGATTCTGGCACGGTTTATTCTCAATCTGGCACGGTTTAAAACGGTGCCAGAATCTGGCACGGTTTAAAAGCGTGCCAAAACTGTGTCAAATAAAAAAATATGAAATATTAAAATTCATTTGATTTTTTCATTTGGAGCCAAACACTTAAAAAAAATGAGAAATATTAAAATGCATTCCTTTTCATTTGGAGCCAAGCATTTTCTTCCCCGCTCATTCTTTTGCGCGAGTCTTTCTCTCTCGCATCACCTGAGCTGTTTTTGAGTTGGAACAAAGATGTTAAAATTTTGGGGCTTGAAATAGGTTTAGCTTAGGGTTTTTCACCCGATTTGGATTGAAGAGGAGCAACGGGTTGAAGGAAGTCCGGTCGGAATTCGGTTTTAGGGGTAGCTCCAGTTCGGGTAGGTAAACGGGTTTTGTCTTGGGTCGAGACATAGGTTGGTTTTGGCTGATTTCATCTGGGTTGCCTTGGGTTTGGAGTTGCGGGTTGTTGGGTTTACGAGTTTAAGATAGTTGGTGGGTTAAACCATGGGTTTTGGGGAAGATGTGGCATGGAGGTAGATGAGATAGTAGCTCCGACTTTAGGACAGTGGTCACCGGCGATGGGATTACAAGGGTTAAACGGCACCGATTTTTGCTGGAGATCATGGCTGTTAGGTTTTGGGTTTTCAGATGGGTCGGACCACCACCAGCTGGTGGTGGCAGGTGGTTTGAGGGGTTGGCTGACACTGGTTGGATGTTGGCCACCGACGGGATTAACTCGGGCAGCTCCACTTTGAGCTTTTTGCGCCGAACCTCCGGGATGACCGTGGATCTCCCTTTCTTCTATCCTCTACCTGTAAGTTCATTTATGCTTACTCACAATTACATCTTTTTTAATCTAAGCTTTAATTTTAATTAAGCTTTAATTTTAATTGATCATGAATGACTTAGGAGAAAATTTTAATTTATGCTTTGTGTAATTTATGCTTACTCACAATGACTTGGGGGTCTCTTAAAGCTTAATTTTTAAAGCTTTGTGTAATTTTAATCTCTTTGGTTTTTTTTCTCCATATAAGAAAATTTTGATAGAAGGTATCCCTTCAAAAGTGTAAACATTCTCTTTGTTACTAGTCCATCATATAACAGATACTTGTGATGCTATGCGATGCAAAAGTAGAGACCTAAAATGTGCTTGTGCCCCAACTGGTGTATTTTGTGCAGTTCAGGGTGTATAGCACTCGGACTCATCTTGGTTCATTGCCTGTATACATATATCTTATGGATGAAAGTTTTTTTGGAGTTTGGAGTGCAGGGTATGCTACCAAGAAAATGTAGACATTTGTTGGTGTTCAGAGTTATTAGAGAAAGAAATGCCTAAGTAGATGTTGATCTAATAGGATTTTCCAAGATGAAAGAGAGTAAAAAGGAAAGCTTTGGGTGATAATCAGCTTTATGTCAATTCTGTGATCTTTGTTATGTTTAGCCTTTAGAGGTTTTTCCAGTTTTTTGGGTTCTTTTCTGTCAAATAGGTGGCTTGGTGTGCTGGTGGTGACATTAATGTTGCTAGATTTCCGTCGAAGAGACAGGGATGCTTGAGGATCTCTATACCCATATGGACTTTTCATATTTATATCAAAATCCATCTATGTTGTGAATCATCTCAGAAAGTGGAACAAGTAGTTATGTGTGTACATATTATTTGGTGCTTATTGGGTACTATGATTTGTGAATTAATATGTTTCACATGTCAATCGTATGGTATTTATTAGATTGTTCTTTTTTGTTCACATTACACTTTGCAAGCAGAAAATATATATATGTATTTATGCGTCTTAAATGTGTTTATTATCCTAATTTCTAGATAAATATTCCTAGGGTTGTTTGCTTGTTCATCAATCCGTATTATGTTTTCTTATTCATCAATCCGTGAAGTAGGTTCACCAATTTTGACATGTATTAGAGTTGGTTAAAGCATACGAACAAGATACTCTTCAGTACATATTTCTTTTCACTTAATTATTCCTTTCTCAATCAATTTGAATAACAGGTATAAGAAGAAGAGCGTAAAGGAATTGTATAAAATTCTTGACAAGTGCAATAAGCAACTGCGACAATTCAGCCATGTAAACAAAAAAGCACTTGATCAATATGGAAATTTCACAGAACAATGAGAACAACTCCAGAAAAGGCAAGAGGAACTAAATGCTGGTGATGAGTTACTTAAATCAGTCACATATCTTCTTTTCAAGCTATAATTAGTGGTGTAAGCTGATAATAGAAGGAGAGTATTTAACTTGGTTGCCTGTCTATTCTTTTGCAAAAAATCAAAGAACTTATATCAGCTCTTGATCAGCGAAAGGATGAATCAATAGAACGTACCTTCAAAGGCGTGGCTAAGAATTTTCATGAAGTATTTTCAGAACTTGTCCATGGTGGTCATGGATTTTTGGTTATGATGAAAAAAAAGGTTTGTCTTTTCCATTTTATTAAAGAACCCTCATATCTACCATGACCCCCCCCCCCACACACACACACACACACATTTCACTATAATTTGTCCTCTTGTATTGGGTGCTCCCTGTTTTGGGGCTTAGTTGTGTACTCTCTAGAACCTTATGGAAGTTTAATATTTTTAGTATAAATACAATAACTGGACTCCCCAACTGTGTAGTCTCATGTTGACGAGTGTTAGTTTCAATGTGTGATAATTGTCTGACACAATATCTTGAAAGTATTTATTGTTCTAGAAATTTTCGTTTGGTGGCCAAGGCTTTGAACACGACATTTATTTTTATTTCTTACACATTGTGAGGGTGTTGTCCCTTTCGGTAATGGGATCTGTATATATACATAAATATCAATACAAAATGAAGCATGCACACTCAAATAACATACAAACAAGTGCCAAAAAAATATACAGGGCTTTAAAGATATATACAGTATATATCTTCAAATTTGCCCAGGTGAAAGACTTAAAATTTCCCTACCATTTCTCACTTGAAATGTTTTTCCATTGTAGGTTGGTTTAATAATAGGCAAGCGTGGGGAAACTATTAAGAATCTACATACGAGATCAGAGGCACAAATTCAGGTACTTGATATCATATTACCTTGCTCTGAATTCTATAAAAGAACAAAGTATACAATAAAAGAACACGTGGATACTAAATGAGGACAATTTACCAAAATATTTGGCAAATCAACTATATTTAACATGCATATCTTAGGAACCTTACTGTATATTTCTATTTTTTTCATAATGATGATGATTTATACGTTTCTTCTTTAATTACATTTAACATGCATATCTTAGGCACCTTACTTTATAGTAGTGCCTAGCTTAGGCTACTTGGCTTAGAGTAACGTCAATTTGGATTCGCTTCAAAGGATTCTTTAAAGACACTTACCACCTACAATCACCATTAAATGCCCCGTAAGAGGCACGGACACCTCGCACGGGACCAATGTAACGTGTAGGAACTGATCGTTTTAATCACCATTGTTTTTTTCATTCTATATCTGATCATTCCTTTTAAAGTTTGAAAATCACTTCATGGCTTACTTTATGAGCTTATTTAGTTAAATTGGTGGAAGGGACTTGCTGGTGGTTTGGTTTTGGAATTTTGCTATTGC
Organism: Sambucus nigra; assembly: GCA_949130495.1. Lineage (NCBI taxonomy): Eukaryota > Viridiplantae > Streptophyta > Magnoliopsida > Dipsacales > Adoxaceae > Sambucus > Sambucus nigra. The sequence goes on from OX422218.1 coordinate 224,651,440, forward strand.
TGTTGAGTTTATTTTAAATGTTAAAACATGTTGGATTTAACGAATAAACAAATGAAATTATGTCAAAAATCACACTTATAGTCAAAAACATGTCGTTAAAGGGTAAAAACCCAAACCGGCCCCCAATCGACCCCGTAGGAGGCACAAACACCTCGCACGGGACCAATGTAACTTGTAGAAACAGACCGCGTAGTCCCCGGTCTCCCGGTTTGAGAGTATGACGATAATTTGCAAAAATTAGACTTAGAGTTAAAAACAGGCCGTAAAAGGGTGAAAACCCAAACTGGCCCCCAAACGACCCCGTAGGAGGCACGAACACCTCGCACGGGACCAATGTAACTTGTAGGAACTGACCGAGTAGTCCCCGATCTCCTGGTTTGAGAGTATGACGATAATTTGTAAAAATCACACTTAGAGTTAAAAAAAGGTCGTTAAAGGGTGAAAACCCGAACCGGCCCCCAAAGACCCGACCCCCAAACGACCCCGTAGGAGGCAAGAACACCTCGCACGGGACCAATGTAACTTATAGGAACTGACTGCGTAGTCCCGGCTCTCCCGGTATGAGAGTATGACGATAATTTGTAAAAATCACACTTAGTTAAAACATGCCGTTAAAGGGTGAAAACCCAAACCAGCACCCAAACGACCCCGTATGAGGTACGAACACCTCACACGGGACCAATGTAACTTGTAGGAACTAATCGCGTGGTCCCGACTCTCCCCGTTTGAGAGTATGACGATAATTTGCAAAAATCACACTTACACTTGAAAACAGGCCGTTAAAGGGTGAAAACCCAAACCAGCCCCCAAACGACCCCGTAGGAGGCACGAACACCTCGCACGGGACCAATGTAACTTGTAGGAACTAACCGCGTTGTCCCGGGGCTCCCCGTTTGAGAGTATGACGATAATTTGCGAAAATCACACTTAGACTTGAAAACAAGCCGTTAAAGGGTGAAAACCCAAACGACCCCGTATGAGGTACGGACACCTCGCACGGGACCAATGTAACTTGTAGGAAGTATCCGCGTTGTCCCGGGTCTCCTGATTTGAGAGTATGACGATAATTTGTGACAATCACACTTAGACTTGAAAAAAGCCGTTAAAGGGTGAAAACCCAAACCAGCACCCAAATGACCCCGTAGGAGGTACGAACACCTCGCACGGGACCAATGTAACTTGTAGGAGCTAACCGCTTTGTCCCGGGTCTCCCGGTTTGAGAGTATGACGATAATTTGCAAAAATCACACTTAGACTTGAAAACACGCCGTTAAAGGGTGAAAACCCAAAGCAGTACCCAAACGACCCCGTATGAGGTACGAACACCTCGCACGGGACCAATGTAACTTGTAGGAACTAACCGCATGGTACCGACTCTCCTCGTTTGAGAGTATGATGATAATTTGTAAAAATCACACTTAGATTTGAAAACAGGCCGTCAAAGGGTGAAAACCCAAACCAGCCCCCAAACGACCCCGTAGGAGGCAAGAACACCTCGCACGGGACCAATGTAACTTGTAGGAACTAACCGCGTTGTCCTGGGTCTCTCCGTTTGAGAGTATGACGATAACTTGTGAAAATCACACTTAGACTTGAAAAAAAGTCGTTAAAGGGTGAAAACCCAAACCAACACCCAAACGACCCCGTATGAGGTACGAACACCTCGCACGGGACCAATGTAACTTGTAGGAAGTAATCGCGTTGTCCCGGGTCTCCCGGTTTGAGAGTTTGACGATAATTTGTGAAAATCACACTTAGACTTGAAAACAAGCCGTTAAAGGGTGAAAACCCAAACCAGCACCCAAACGACCCAGTATGAGGTACGAACACCTCGCACGGGACCAATGTAACTTTTAGGAACTAACTGCGTGGTCCCGGGTCTCCCCATTTGAGAGTATGACGATAATTTGTAAAAATCACACTTAGACTTGAAAACAGGCCGTTAAAGGCTGAAAACCCAAACCAGCACCCAAACGACCCCGTAGGAGGCACGAACACCTCGCACAGGACTAATCTAACTTGTAGGAAGTAACCGCGTTGTCCCGGGTCTCTCGGTTTATGACTATGATGATAATTTGCGACAATCACACTTACACTTGAAAACAGACCGTTAAAGGGTGAAAACCCAAACCAGCACCCAAATGACCCCGTAGGAGGTACGAACACCTCGCACGGGACCAATGTAACTTTTAGGAACTAACCGCTTTGTCTCGGGTCTCCCGGTTTGAGAGTATGCCGATAATTTGCAAAAATCACACTTAGACTTGAAAACACGTCGTTAAAGGGTAAAAACCCAAACCAGTACCCAAACGACCCCGTATGAGGTAGGAACACCTCGCACGGGACCAATGTAACTTATAGGAACTAAGCGCGTGGTCCCGGCTCTCCCCGTTTGAGAGTATGACGATAATTTCCAAAAATCACACTTAGACTTGAAAACAGGCCGGTAATGGGTGAAAACCCAAACCAGCCCCCAAACGACCCCGTAGGAGGCACGAACACCTCGCACGGGACCAATGTAACTTGTAGGAACTAACTGCTAGGTCCCATCTCTCACCGTTTGAGAGTATGACAATAATTTACAAAAATCACACTTAGACTTGAAAACAGGTCGTTAAAGGGTGAAAACCCAAACCAACCCCCAAACGACTCCATAGAAGGCACGAACACCTCGCACGGGACCCATGTAACTTGTAGGAACTAACCGCGTTGTCCCCCGTCTCCCCGTTTGAGAGTATGATGATAATATGCGAAAATCACACTTAGACTTGAAAACAAGCCGTTAAAGGGTGAAAACACAAACCAACACCCAAACGACCCCGTATGAGGTACGAACACCTCGCACGGGACCAATGTAAATTGTAGGAACTAACCGCGTTGTCCCGGGTCTCCCGGTTTGAGAGTATGACGATAATTTGCGAAAATCACACTTAGACTTGAAAATAGGCCGTTAATGGGTGAAAACCCAAACTAGCCCCCAAACGACCTCGTAGGAGGCACGAACACCTCGCACGGGACCAATGTAACTTGTAGGAACTGACCGCGTAGTCTCGGGTCTCCCGGTTATAGAGAATGACGATAATTTGCAAAAATCACACTTAGACTTGAAAAGAGGCCGTTAATGGGTGAAAACCCAAACCAGCCCCCAAACGACCCCGTAGGAGGCACGAACACCTCGCACGGGACCAATGTAACTTGTAGGAACTAACCGCGTTGTCACGGGTCTCCCCGTTTGAGAGTATGACGATAATTTGCGATAATCACACTTAGACTTAAAAACATGCCGTTAATGGGTGAAAACCCAAACCAGCCCCCAAACGACCCCGTAGGAGGCACGACCACCTCGCACGGGACCAATGTAACTTGTGGGAAGTAACCGCGTTGTCTCGGATCTCTCGGTTTGAGAGTATGACGATAATTTGCGAAAATCACACTTAGACTTGAAAACAAGCCGTTAAATGGTGAAAACCCAAACCAGCATCCAAATGACCCCGTATGAGGTACGAACACCTCGCACGGGACCAATGTAACTTGCAGGAACTAAGCGCGTTTTCCCGGGTCTCCCGGTTTGAGAGTATGACGATAATTTGCAAAAATCGCACTTAGACTTGAAAACACGCCGTTAAAGGGTGAAAACCCAAAGCAGTACCCAAACGACCCCGTATGAGGTACGAACACCTCGCACGGGACCAATGTAACTTGTAGGAACTAACCGCATGGTACCGACTCTCCTCGTTTGAGAGTATGATGATATTTTGTAAAAATCACACTTAGATTTGAAAACAGGCCGTCAAAGGGTGAAAACCCAAACCAGCCCCCAAACGACCCCGTAGATGGCAAGAACACCTCGCACGGGACCAATGTAACTTGTAGGAACTAACCGCGTTGTCCTGGGTCTCTCCGTTTGAGAGTATGACGATAACTTGTGAAAATCACACTTAGACTTGAAAAAAAGTCGTTAAAGGGTGAAAACCCAAACCAACACCCAAACGACCCCGTATGAGGTACGAACACCTCGCACGGGACCAATGTAACTTGTAGGAAGTAATCGCATTGTCCCGGGTCTCCCGGTTTGAGAGTTTGACGATAATTTGTGAAAATCACACTTAGACTTGAAAACAAGCCGTTAAAGGGTGAAAACCCAAACCAGCACCCAAACGACCCCGTATGAGGTACGAACACCTCGCACGGGACCAATGTAACTTGTGGGAAGTAACCGCGTTGTCTCGGATCTCTCGGTTTGAGAGTATGACGATAATTTGCGAAAATCACACTTAGACTTGAAAACAAGCCGTTAAATGGTGAAAACCCAAACCAGCATCCAAATGACCCCGTATGAGGTACGAACACCTCGCACGGGACCAATGTAACTTGCAGGAACTAAGCGCGTTTTCCCGGGTCTCCCGGTTTGAGAGTATGACGATAATTTGCAAAAATCGCACTTAGACTTGAAAACACGCCGTTAAAGGGTGAAAACCCAAAGCAGTACCCAAACGACCCCGTATGAGGTACGAACACCTCGCACGGGACCAATGTAACTTGTAGGAACTAACCGCATGGTACCGACTCTCCTCGTTTGAGAGTATGATGATAATTTGTAAAAATCACACATAGATTTGAAAACAGGCCGTCAAAGGGTGAAAACCCAAACCAGCCCCCAAACGACCCCGTAGGAGGCAAGAACACCTCGCACGGGACCAATGTAACTTGTAGGAACTAACCGCGTTGTCCTGGGTCTCTCCGTTTGAGAGTATGACGATAACTTGTGAAAATCACACTTAGACTTGAAAAAAAGTCATTAAAGGGTGAAAACCCAAACCAACACCCAAACGACCCCGTATGAGGTACGAACACCTCGCACGGGACCAATGTAACTTGTAGGAAGTAATCGCGTTGTCCCGGGTCTCCCGGTTTGAGAGTTTGACGATAATTTGTGAAAATCACACTTAGACTTGAAAACAAGCCGTTCAAGGGTGAAAACCCAAACCAGCACCCAAACGACCCCGTATGAGGTACGAACACCTCGCACGGGACCAATGTAACTTTTAGGAACTAACTGCGTGGTCCCGGGTCTCCCCATTTGAGAGTATGACGATAATTTGTAAAAATCACACTTAGACTTGAAAACAAGCCGTTAAATGGTGAAAACCCAAACCAGCATCCAAATGACCCCGTATGAGGTACGAACACCTCGCACGGGACCAATGTAACTTGTGGGAAGTAACCGCGTTGTCTCGGATCTCTCGGTTTGAGAGTATGACGATAATTTGTGAAAATCACACTTAGACTTGAAAACAAGCCGTTAAATGGTGAAAACCCAACCCAGCATTCAAATGACCCCGTATGAGGTACGAACACCTCGCACGGGACCAATGTAACTTGCAGGAACTAAGCGCGTTTTACCGGGTCTCCCGGTTTGAGAGTATGACGATAATTTGCAAAAATCGCACTTAGACTTGAAAACACGCCGTTAAAGGGTGAAAACCCAAAGCAGTACCCAAACGACCCCGTATGAGGTACGAACACCTCGCACGGGACCAATGTAACTTGTAGGAACTAACCGCATGGTACCGACTCTCCTCGTTTGAGAGTATGATGATAATTTGTAAAAATCACACTTAGATTTGAAAACAGGCCGTCAAAGGGTGAAAACCCAAACCAGCCCCCAAACGACCCCGTAGGAGGCAAGAACACCTCGCACGGGACCAATGTAACTTGTAGGAACTAACCGCGTTGTCCTAGGTCTCTCCGTTTGAGAGTATGACGATAACTTGTGAAAATAACACTTAGACTTGAAAAAAAGTCGTTAAAGGGTGAAAACCCAAACCAACACCCAAACGACCCCGTATGAGGTACGAACACCTCGCACGGGACCAATGTAACTTGTGGGAAGTAACCGCGTTGTCTCGGATCTCTCGGTTTGAGAGTATGACGATAATTTGCGAAAATCACACTTAGACTTGAAAACAAGCCGTTAAATGGTGAAAACCCAAACCAGCATCCAAATGACCCCGTATGAGGTACGAACACCTCGCACGGGACCAATGTAACTTGCAGGAACTAAGCGCGTTTTCCCGGGTCTCCCGGTTTGAGAGTATGACGATAATTTGCAAAAAATCGCACTTAGACTTGAAAACATGCCGTTAAAGGGTGAAAACCCAAAGCAGTACCCAAACGACCCTGTATGAGGTACGAACACCTCGCACGGGACCAATGTAACTTGTAGGAACTAACCGCATGGTACCGACTCTCCTCGTTTGAAAGTATGATGATAATTTGTAAAAATCACACTTAGATTTGAAAACAGGCCGTCAAAGGGTGAAAACCCAAAGCAGTACCCAAACGACCCCGTAGGAGGCACGAACACCTCGCACGGGACCAATGTAACTTGTAGGAACTAACCGCGTGGTCCCGTCTCTCCCCGTTTGAGAGTATGACGATAATTTGCAAAAATCACACTTAGACTTGAAAACAGGCCGTTAATGGGTGAAAACCCAAACCAGCCCCCAAACGACCCCGTAGGAGGCACGAACACCTCGCACGGGACCAATGTAACTTGTAGGAACTAACCGCGTGGTCCCGTCTCTCCCCGTTTGAGAGTATGACGATAATTTGCAAAAATCACACTTAGACTTGAAAACAGACCGTTAAAGGGTGAAAACCCAAACCAGCCCCCAAACGACCCCGTAGGAGGCACGAACACCTCGCACGGGACCAACAAAACTTGTAGGAACTAACCGCGTTGTCCCCCGTCTCCCCGTTTGAGAGTATGACGATAATTTGCAAAAATCACACTTAGACTTGAAAACAAGCCGTTAAAAGGTGAAAACCCAGACCAACACCCAAACGACCCCGTATGGGGTACGAACACCTCGCACGGGACCAATAAAACTTGTAGGAACTAACCGCGTTGTCCCCCGTCTCCCCGTTTGAGAGTATGACGATAATTTGCGAAAATCACACTTAGACTTGAAAACAAGCTGTTAAAGGGTGAAAACCCAAACCAGCACACAAACGACCCCGTATGAGGTACGAACACCTCGTACGGGACCAATGTAACTTGTAGGAAGTAACCGCGTGGTCCCGGGTCTCCCCGTTTGAGAGTATGACGATAATTTGCAAAAATCACACTTAGACTTCAAAATAGGCCGTTAAAGGGTGAAAACCCAAACCAGCCCCCAAACGACCCCGTAGGAGGCACGAACGCCTCGCACGGGACCAATGTAACTTGTAAGAACTTACCGCGTTGTCCCGGGTCTCCCCATTGGAGAGTATGACGATAATTTGCGACAATCACACTTAGACTTAAAAACACGCTGTTAAAGGGTGAAAACCCACACCAGCACCCAAACGACCCCGTATGAGGTACGAACACCTCGCACGAGACCAATGTAACTTGTACGAAATAACCGCGTTGTCAAGGGTCTCCCCGTTTGAGAGTATGATGATAATATGCAAAAATCACACTTTGACTTGAAAACAAGCCGTTAAAGGGTGAAAACCCAAACCAGCTCCCAAACGACCCCGTATGAGGTACGAACAACTCGCACGGGACCAATGTAACTTGTAGGAACTAACCGCGTGGTCCCGACTCTCCCCGTTTGAGAGTATGACGATAATTTTTAAAAATCACACTTAGATTTGAAAATAGGCCGTTAAAGGGTGAAAACCCAAACCAGTCCCCAAACGACCCCGTAGGAGGGACGAACACCTCGCACGGGACCAATGTAACTTGTAGGAACTAACCGCGTTGTCCTGGGTCTCCCCGTTTGAGAGTATGACGATAATTTGCGAAAATCACACTTACACTTGATAAAAAGCCGTTAAAGGATGAAAACCCAAACCAACACCCAAACGACCCCGTATGAGGTACGAACACCTCGCACGGGACCAATGTAACTTGTAGGAAGTAATCGCGTTGTCCTGGGTCTCCCGGTTTGAGAGTATGACTATAATTTACGAAAATCACACTTAGACTTGAAAACAAGTCGTTAAAGGGTGAAAACCCAAACCAGCACCCAAACGACCCCGTATGAGGTACGAACACCTTGCACGGGACCAATGTAAATTTTAGGAACTAACCGCGTGGTCCCGGGTCTCCCCATTTGAGAGTATGACGATAATTTGCAAAAATCACACTTAGACTTGAAACACAAGTCGTTAAAGGCTGAAAACCCAAACCAGCCCCCAAACGACCCCGTAGGAAGCACGAACACCTCGCACGGGACCAATCTAACTCTTAGGAAGTAACCGCGTTGTCCCGGGTCTCTCAGTTTGTGAGTATGATGATAATTTGTGACAATAACACTTAGACTTGAAAAAAACCGTTAAAGGGTGAAAACCCAAACCAGCACCCAAATGACCCCGTAGGAGGTACGAACACCTCGCACGGGACCAATGTAACTTGTAGGAGCTAACCGCTTTGTCCCGGGTCTCCCGGTTTGAGAGTATGACGATAATTTGCAAAAATCACACTTAGACTTGAAAACACGCCGTTAAAGGGTGAAAACCCAAAGCAGTACCCAAACGACCCCGTATGAGGTACGAACACCTCGCACGGGACCAATGTAACTTGTAGGAACTAAGCGCATGGTACCGACTCTCCTCGTTTGAGAGTATGATGATAATTTGTAAAAATCACACTTAGATTTGAAAACAGGCCGTCAAAGGGTGAAAACCCAAACCAGCCCCCAAACGACCCCGTAGGAGGCAAGAACACCTCGCACGGGACCAATGTAACTTGTAGGAACTAACCGCGTTGTCCTGGGTCTCTCCGTTTGAGAGTATGACGATAACTTGTGAAAATCACACTTAGACTTGAAAAAAAGCCGTTAAAGGGTGAAAACCCAAACCAACACCCAAACGACCCCGTATGAGGTACGAACACCTCGCACGGGACCAATGTAACTTGTAGGAAGTAATCGCGTTGTCCCGGGTCTCCCGGTTTGAGAGTTTGACGATAATTTGTGAAAATCACACTTAGACTTGAAAACAAGCCGTTAAAGGGTGAAAACCCAAACCAGCACCCAAACGACCCCATATGAGGTACGAACACCTCGCACGGGACCAATGTAACTTTTAGGAACTAACTGCGTGGTCCCGGGTCTCCCCATTTGAGAGTATGACGATAATTTGTAAAAATCACACTTAGACTTGAAAACAGGCCGTTAAAGGCTGAAAACCCAAACCAGCACCCAAACGACCCCGTAGGAGGCACGAACACCTCGCACGGGACCAATCTAACTTGTAGGAAGTAACCGCGTTGTCCCGGGTCTCTCGGTTTATGACTATGATGATAATTTGCGACAATCACACTTACACTTGAAAACAGACCGTTAAAGGGTGAAAACCCAAACCAGCACCCAAATGACCCCGTAGGAGGTACGAACACCTCGCACGGGACCAATGTAACTTTTAGGAACTAACCGCTTTGTCTCGGGTCTCCCGGTTTGAGAGTATGCCGATAATTTGCAAAAATCACACTTAGACTTGAAAACACGTCGTTAAAGGGTGAAAACCCAAACCAGTACCCAAACGACCCCGTATGAGGTACGAACACCTCGCACGGGACCAATGTAACTTATAGGAACTAAGCGCGTGGTCCCGGCTCTCCCCGTTTGAGAGTATGACGATAATTTCCAAAAATCACACTTAGACTTGAAAACAGGCCGGTAATGGGTGAAAACCCAAACCAGCACCCAAACGACCCCGTAGGAGGCACGAACACCTCGCACGGGACCAATGTAACTTGTAGGAACTAACTGCTAGGTCCCATCTCTCCCCGCTTGAGAGTATGACAATAATTTACAAAAATCACACTTAGACTTGAAAACAGGTCGTTAAAGGGTGAAAACCCAAACCAACCCCCAAACGACTTCGTAGAAGGCACGAACACCTCGCACGGGACCCATGTAACTTGTAGGAACTAACCGCGTTGTCCCCCGTCTCCCCGTTTGAGAGTATGACGATAATATGCGAAAATCACACTTAGACTTGAAAACAAGCCGTTAAAGGGTGAAAACACAAACCAACACCCAAACGACCCCGTATGAGGTACGAACACCTCGCACGGGACCAATGTAAATTGTAGGAACTAACCGCGTTGTCCCGGGTCTCCCGGTTTGAGAGTATGACGATAATTTGTGAAAATCACACTTAGACTTGAAAATAGGCCGTTAATGGGTGAAAACCCAAACTAGCCCCCAAACGACCTCGTAGGAGGCACGAACACCTCGCACGGGACCAATGTAACTTGTAGGAACTGACCGCGTAGTCTCGGGTCTCCCGCTTATAGAGAATGACGATAATTTGCAAAAATCACACTTAGACTTGAAAAGAGGCCGTTAATGGGTGAAAACCCAAACCAGCCCCCAAACGACCCCGTAGGAGGCACGAACACCTCGCACGGGACCAATGTAACTTGTAGGAACTAACCGCGTTGTCACGGGTCTCCCCATTTGAGAGTATGACGATAATTTGCGATAATCACACTTAGACTTAAAAACATGCCGTTAATGGGTGAAAACCCAAACCAGCCCCCAAACGACCCCGTAGGAGGCACGAACACCTCGCACGGGACCAATGTAACTTGTGGGAAGTAACCGCGTTGTCTCGGATCTCTCGGTTTGAGAGTATGACGATAATTTGCGAAAATCACACTTAGACTTGAAAACAAGCCGTTAAATGGTGAAAACCCAAACCAGCATCCAAATGACCCCGTATGAGGTACGAACACCTCGCACGGGACCAATGTAACTTGCAGGAACTAACCGCGTTTTCCCGGGTCTCCCGGTTTGAGAGTATGACGATAATTTGCAAAAATCGCACTTAGACTTGAAAAGACGCCGTTAAAGGGTGAAAACCCAAACCAGCACCCAAACGACCTCGTATGAGGTACGAACACCTCGTACGGGACCAATGTAACTTGTAGGAACTAACTGCGTGGTCCCGGCTCTCCCCGTTTGAGAGTATGACGATAATTTGCAAAAATCTCACTTAGACTTAAAAACAGGCCGTTAATGGGTGAAAACTCAAATCAGCCCCCAAACGACCCCGTAGGAGGCACGAACACCTCGCACGGGACCAATGTAACTTGTAGGAACTAACCGCGTGGTCCCGTCTCTCCCCGTTTGAGAGTATGGCGATAATTTGCAAAAATCACACTTAGACTTGAAAACAGGCCGTTAATGGGTGAAAACCCAAACCAGCCCCCAAACGACCCCGTAGGAGGCATGAACACCTCGCACGGGACCAATGTAACTTGTAGGAACTAACCGCGTGGTCCCGTCTCTCCCCGTTTGAGAGTATGACGATAATTTGCAAAAATCACACTTAGACTTGAAAACAGACCGTTAAAGGGTGAAAACCCAAACCAGCCCCCAAACGACCCCGTAGGAGGCACGAACACCTCGCACGGGACCAACAAAACTTGTAGGAACTAACCGCGTTGTCCCCCGTCTCCCCGTTTGAGAGTATGACGATAATTTGCAAAAATCACACTTAGACTTGAAAACAAGCCGTTAAAAGGTGAAAACCCAGACCAACACCCAAACGACCCCGTATGAGGTATGAACACCTCGCACGGGACCAATAAAACTTGTAGGAACTAACCGCGTTGTCCCCCGTCTCCCCGTTTGAGAGTATGACGATAATTTGCGAAAATCACACTTAGACTTGAAAACAAGCTGTTAAAGGGTGAAAACCCAAACCAGCACACAAACGACCCCGTATGAGGTACGAACACCTCGTACGGGACCAATGTAACTTGTAGGAAGTAACCGCGTGGTCCCGGGTCTCCCCGTTTGAGAGTATGACGATAATTTGCAAAAATCACACTTAGACTTCAAAATAGGCCGTTAAAGGGTGAAAACCCAAACCAGCCCCCAAACGACCCCGTAGGAGGCACGAACGCCTCGTACGGGACCAATGTAACTTGTAAGAACTTACCGCTTTGTCCCGGGTCTCCCCATTGGAGAGTATGACGATAATTTGCGACAATCACACTTAGACTTAAAAACATGCTGTTAAAGGGTGAAAACCCACACCAGCACCCAAACGACCCCGTATGAGGTACGAACACCTCGCACGAGACCAATGTAACTTGTACGAAATAACCGCGTTGTCAAGGGTCTCCCCGTTTGAGAGTATGATGATAATATGCAAAAATCACACTTTGACTTGAAAACAAGCCGTTAAAGGGTGAAAACACAAACCAGCTCCCAAACGACCCCGTATGAGGTACAAACAGCTCGCACGGGACCAATGTAACTTGTAGGAACTAACCGCGTGGTCCCGACTCTCCCCGTTTGAGAGTATGACGATAATTTTCAAAAATCACACTTAGATTTGAAAATAGGCCGTTAAAGGGTGAAAACCCAAACCAGTCCCCAAACGACCCCGTAGGAGGGACGAACACCTCGCACGGGACCAATGTAACTTGTAGGAACTAACCGCGTTGTCCTGGGTCTCCCCGTTTGAGAGTATGACGATAATTTGCGAAAATCACACTTACACTTGATAAAAAGCAGTTAAAGGATGAAAACCCAAACCAACACCCAAACGACCCCGTATGAGGTACGAACACCTCGCACGGGACCAATGTAACTTGTAGGAAGTAATCGCGTTGTCCTGGGTCTCCCGGTTTGAGAGTATGACTATAATTTGCGAAAATCACACTTAGACTTGAAAACAAGTCGTTAAAGGGTGGAAACCCAAACCAGCACCCAAACGACCCCGTATGAGGTACGAACACCTTGCACGGGACCAATGTAAATTTTAGGAACTAACCGCGTGGTCCCGGGTCTCCCCATTTGAGAGTATGACGATAATTTGCAAAAATCACACTTAGACTTGAAACACATGCCGTTAAAGGCTGAAAACCCAAACCAGCACCCAAACGACCCCGTAGGAGGCACGAACACCTCGCACGGGACCAATCTAACTCTTAGGAAGTAACCGCGTTGTCCCGGGTCTCTCAGTTTGTGAGTATGATGATAATTTGTGACAATCACACTTAGACTTGAAAACAAACCGTTAAAGGGTGAAAACCCAAACCAGCACCCAAATGACCCCGTAGGAGGTACGAACACCTCGCACGGGACCAATGTAACTTGTAGGAGCTAACCACTTTGTCCCGGGTCTCCCGGTTTGAGAGTATGACGATAATTTGCAAAAATCACACTTAGACTTGAAAACACGCCGTTAAAGGGTGAAAACCCAAAGCAGTACCCAAACGACCCCGTATGAGGTACGAACACCTCGCACGGGACCAATGTAACTTATAGGAACTAAGCGCGTGGTTCCGGCTCTCCCCGTTTGAGAGTATGACGATAATTTCCAAAAATCACACTTAGACTTGAAAACAGGCCGTTAATGGGTGAAAACCCAAACCAGCCCCCAAACGACCCCGTAGGATGCACGAACACCTCGCACGGGACCAATGTAACTTGTAGGAACTAACCGCTTGGTCCCGTCTCTCCCCGTTTGAGAGTATGACGATAATTTACAAAAATCACACTTAGACTTGAAAACAGGTCGTTAAAGGGTGAAAACCCAAACCAACCCCCAAACGACTCCGTAGAAGGCACGAACACCTCGCACGAGACCAATGTAACTTGTAGGAACTAACCGTGTTGTCCCCCGTCTCCCCATTTGAGAGTATGATGCTAATATGCAAAAATAACACTTAGACTTGAAAACAAGCCGTTAAAGGGTGAAAACCCAAACCAACACCCAAACGACCCCGTATGAGGTACGAACACCTCGTACGGGACCAATGTAAATTGTAGGAACTAACCGCGTTGTCCCGGGTCTCCCGGTTTGAGAGTATGACGATAATTTGCGAAGATCACACTTAGACTTGAAAATAGGCCGTTAATGGGTGAAAACCCAAACTAGCCCCCAAACGACCCCGTAGGAGGCACGAACACCTCGCACGGGACCAATGTAACTTGTAGGAACTGACCGCGTAGTCTCGGGTCTCCCAATTAGAGAGTATCAAGATGATTTGTAAAAATCACACTTAGACTTGAAAAGAGGCCGTTAATGGGTGAAAACCCAAACCAGCCCCCAAACGACCCCGTAGGAGGCACGAACACCTCGCACGGGACCACTGTAACTTGTAGGAACTAACCGCGTTGTCCCGGTTCTCCCCGTTTGAGAGTATGACGATAATTTATGACAATCACACTTAGACTTCAAATATGCCGTTAATGGGTGAAAACCCAAACCAGCCCCCAAAAGACCCCGTAGGAGGCACGAACACCTCGTACGGGACCAATCTAACTTGTAGGAAGTAACCGCGTTGTCCCAGATCTCTCGGTTTGAGAGTATGACCATAATTTGCGAAAATCACACTTAGACTTGAAAACAAGCCGTTAAAAGGTGAAAACCCAAACCAGCATCCAAATGACCCCGTATGAGGTACGAACACCTCACACGGGACCAATGTAACTTGTAGGAACTAACCGCGTTGTCCCGCGTCTCCCGGTTTGAGAGTATGACGATAATTTGCAAAAATCACACTTAGACTTGAAAACACGCCGTTAAAGGGTGAAAACCCAAACCAGCACCCAAACGACCTCGTATGAGGTACGAACACCTCGTACGGGACCAATGTAACTTGTAGGAACTAACCGCGTGGTCCTGGCTCTCCCCGTTTGAGAGTATGACGATAATTTGCAAAAATCTCACTTAGACTTAAAAACAGGCCGTTAATGGGTGAAAACCCAAACCAGCCCCCAAACGACCCCGTAGGAGGCACGAACACCTCGCACGGGACCAATGTAACTTGTAGGAACTAACCGCGTTGTCCCGGGTCTCCCGGTTTAAGAGTATGACGATAATTTGCAAAAATATCACTAAGACTTGAAAACAGGCCGTTAATGGGTGAAAACCCAAACCAGCCCCCAAACGACCCCGTAGGAGGCACGAGCACCTCGCATGGGACCAATGTAACTTTTAGGAACTATCCACGTGGTCCCATCTCTCCCCGTTTGAGAGTATGACGATAATTTACAAAAATCACACTTAGACTTGAAAACAGGCCGTTAATGGGTGAAAACCCAAACCAGCCCCCAAACGACCCCATAGAAGGCACGAACACCTCGCACGGGACCAATGTAACTTGTAGGAACTAACCGCGTTGTCCCATCTCTCCCCTTTTGAGAGTATGATGATAATTTGCAAAAATCACACTTAGACTTGAAAATAGACCGTTAAAGGGTGAAAACCCAAACCAGCCCCCAAACGACCCCGTAGGAGGCACGAACACCTCGCACGGGACCAATAAAACTTGTAGGAACTAACCGCGTTGTCCCCCGTCTCCCCGTTTGAGAGTATGACGATAATTTGCGAAAATCACACTTAGACTTGAAAACAAGCCGTTAAAGGGTGAAAACCCAAACCAACACCCAAACGACCCCGTATGAGGTACGAACACCTCGCACGAGACCAATAAAACTTGTAGGAACTAACCGCGTTGTCCCCCGTCTCCCCGTTTGAGAGTATGAAGATAATTTGCGAAAATCACACTTAGACTTGAAAACAAGCCGTTAAAGGGTGAAAACCCAAACCAGCACCCAAACGACCCCGTATGAGGTACGAACACCTCGCACGGGACCAATGTAACTTGTAGGAAGTAATCGCGTTGTCCCAGGTCTCCCCGTTTGAGAGTATGACGATAATTTGCGACAATCACACTTAGACTTAAAAACAGGCCGTTAATGGGTGAAAACCCAAACCAGCCCCCAAACAACCCCGTAGGAGGCACGAACACCTCGTATGGGACCAATGTAACTTGTAGGAAGTAACCGCGTTGTCCCGGATCTCCCCGTTTGAGAGTATGACGATAATTTGGGAAAATCACACTTAGACTTGAAAACAAGCCGTTAAAGGGTGAAAACCCAAACCAGCATCCAAATGACCCCGTATGAGGTACGAACACCTCGCACGGGACCAATGTAACTTGTAGGAACTAACCGCGTTGTCCCGGGTCTCCCGGTTTGAGAGTATGACGATAATTTGCAAAAATCACACTTAGACTTGAAAACACGCCGTTAAAGGGTGAAAACCCAAACCAGCACCCAAACGACCTCGTATGAGGTACGAACACCTCGTACGGGACCAATGTAACTTGTAGGAACTAACCGCATGATCCCGGCTCTCCCCGTTTGAGAGTATGACGATAATTTGAAAAAATCTCACTTAGACTTGAAAACAGGCCGTTAATGGGTGAAAACCCAAACCAGCCCCCAAATGACCCCGTAGGAGGCACGAACACCTCGCACGGGACCAATATAACTTGTAGGAACTAATCGCGTGGTACCGTCTCTCCCCGTTTGAGAGTATGACGATAATTTGTAAAAATCACACTTAGACTTGAAAACAGGCCGTTAATGGGTGAAAACCCAAACGAGCCCCCAAACGACCCCGTAGGAGGCACGAACACCTCGCACTGGACCAATGTAACTTGTAGGAACTAACCGCGTGGTCCCGACTCTCCCCGTTTGAGAGTATGACGATAATTTGCAAAAACAACACTTAGACTTGAAAACAGATCGTTAAAGAGGGAAAACCCAAACCAGGACCCAAACGACCCCGTATGAGGCACGAACGCCTCGCACGGGACCAATAAAACTTGTAGGAACTAACCGCGTTGTCCTGGGTCTCCCCGTTTGAGAGTATGACGATAATTTGCGAAAATCACACTTAGACTTGAAAATAAGCCGTTAAAGGGTGAAAACCCAAACCAACACCTAAACGACCCCGTATGAGGTACGAACACCTCGCACGGGACCAATGTAACTTATAGGAACTAACCGCGTTGTCCCGGGTCTCTCGGTTTAAGAGTATGACGATAATTTGTGAAAATCACACTTAGACTTGAAAACAAGCCGTTAAAGGATGAAAACCCAAACCAGCACCCAAACGACCCCGTATGAGGTACGAACACCTCGCACGGGACCAATGTAACTTGTAAGAACTAACCGCGTGGTCCCGGGTCTCCCCGTTTGAGAGTATGACGATAATTTACAAAATTCACACTTAAACTTGAAAACAGGCCGTTAAAGGGTGAAAACCCAAACCAGCCCCCAAATGACCCCGTAGGAGGCACGAACACCTCGCACGGGACCAATGTAACTTGTATGAACTAACCGCGTTGTCCCGGGTTTCCCCGTTTGAGAGTATGACGATAATTTGCGACAATCACACTTAGACTTAAAAACTGACCGTTAATGGGTGAAAACCCAAACCAGCCCCCAAACGACCCCGTAGGAGGCACGAACACCTCGCACGAGACCAATGTAACTTGTAGGAAGTAACCGCGTTGTCCCGGGTCTCCCGGTTTGAGAGTATGACGATAAATTGCGAAAATCACACTTAGACTTGAAAACAAGCCGTTAAAGGGTGAAAACCCAAACCAGAATCCAAATGACCCCGTATGAGGTACGAACACCTCGCACGGGACCAATGTAACTTGTAGGAACTGACCGCGTAGTACTGGGTCTCCCCCTTTGAGAGTATGATGATAATTTGCAAAAATCACACTTAGACTTGAAAAGACGCCGTTAAAGGGTGAAAACCCAAACCAGCACCCAAACGACCTCGTATGCGGTACGAACACCTCGTACGGGACCAATGTAACTTGTAGGAACTAACCGCGTGATCCCGGCTCTCCCCGTTTGAGAGTATGATGATAATTTTCAAAAATCTCACTTAGACTTGAAAACAGGCCGTTAATGGGTGAAAACCCAAACTAGCCCTTAAACGACTCCGTAGGAGGTACGAACACCTCGCACGGGACCAATGTAACTTGTAGGAACTAACCGCGTCGTCCCGTCTCTCCCCGTTTGAGAGTATGACGATAATTTGTAAAAATCACACTTAGACTTGAAAACAGGCCGTTAATGGGTGAAAACCCAAACCAGCCCCCAAACGACCCCGTAGGAGGCACGAACACCTCGCACGGGACCAATGTAACTTGTAGGAACTAACCGCGTGGTCCCGTCTCTCCCCGTTTGAGAGTATGACTATAATTTGCGAAAATCACACTTAGACTTGAAAATAAGCCGTTAAAGGGTGAAAACCCAAACCAGCCCCCAAATGACCCCGTATGAGGTACGAACACCTCGCACGGGACCAATAAAACTTGTAGGAACTAACCGCGTTGTCCTGGGTCTCCCCGTGTGAGAGTATGACGATAATTTGCGAAAATCACACTAAGACTTGAAAACAAGCCGTTAAAGGGTGAAAACCCAAACCAGCCCCCAAATGACCCCGTATGAGGTACGAACACCTCGCACGGGACGAATAAAACTTGTAGGAACTAACCGCATTGTCCCGGGTCTCCCGGTTTGAGAGTATGATGATAATTTGCAAAAATCACACTTAGACTTGAAAACAAGCCATTAAAGGGAGAAAACCCAAACCAGCACCCAAACGACCCCGTATGAGGTACGAACACCTCGCACGGGACCAATGTAACTCGAGGAACTAACCGCGTGGTCCCGGGTCTCCCCGTTTGAGAGTATGACGTTAATTTACAAAATTCACACTTAGACTTGAAAACAGGCCGTTAATGGGTGAAAACCCAAACCATCCCCCAAACGACCCCGTAGGAGGCACGAACACCTCGCACGGGACCAATGTAACTTGTAGGAACTAACCGTATGGTCCCGTCTCTCCCCGTTTGAGAGTATGACGACAATTTACAAAAATCACACTTAGACTTTAAAACAGACCGTTAAAGGGTGAAAACCCAAACCAGCCCCCAAACGACCCCGTAGGAGGCACGAACACCTCGCACGGGACCAATAAAACTTGTAGGAACTAACCGCGTTGTCCTGGGTCTCCCCGTGTGAGAGTATGACGATAATTTACGAAAATCACACTTAGACTTGAAAACAAGCCGTTAAAGGGTGAAAACCCAAACCAACACCCAAACGACCCCGTATGAGGTACGAACACCTCGCACGGGACCAATGTAACTTGTAGGAACTAACCGCGTTGTCCCGGGTCTCTCGATTTGAGAGTATGACGATAATTTGCGAAAATCACACTTAGACTTGAAAACAAGCCGTTAAAGGGTGAAAACCCAAACCAGCACCGAAACGACCCCGTATGAGGTACGAACACCTCGCACGGGACCAATGTAACTTGTAAGAACTGACCGCGTGGTCCCGGATCTCCCCGTTTGAGAGTATGACGATAATTTACAAAATTCACACTTAAACTTGAAAACAGGCCGTTAAAGGGTGAAAACCCAAACCAGCCCCCAAACGACCCCGTAGGTGGCACGAACACCTCGCACAGGACCAATGTAACTTGTAGGAACTTACCGCATTGTCCCGGGTATCCCCATTTGAGAGTATGACGATAATTTGCGATAATCAAACTTAGACTTAAAAACAGGCCGTTAAAGGGTGAAAACCCAAACCAGCCCCCAAACGACCCCGTAGGAGGCACGAACACCTCGCACGGGACCAATGTAACTTGTAGGAACTAACCGCGTTGTCCCGGGTCTCCCCGTTTGAGAGTATGATGATAATTTGCGACAATCACACTTATACTTGAAAACAGGCCGTTAATGGGTGAAAACCCAAACTAGCCCCCAAACGACCCCGTAGGAGGCACGAACACCTCGCACGGGACCAATGTAACTTGTAGGAACTGACCGCGTAGTCCCGGGTCTCCCGGTTTGAGAGTATGATGATAATTTGCGAAAATCACACTTAGACTAGAAAATAAGCCGTTAAAGGGTAAAAACCCAAACCAGCACCCAAACGAACCCGTAGGAGGCACGAACACCTCGCATGGGACCAATGTTACTTGTAGGAACTGACCGCGTCGTCCCTGGTCTCTCGGTTTGAGGTTGTGATGATAATTTGCAAAAATAACACTTAGACTTGAAAACAGGTCGTTAAAGGGTGAAAACCCAAATCAGCCCCCAAACGACCCCGTAGGAGGCACGAACACCTCGCACGGGATCAATGTAACTTGTAAGAACTGGCTGCGTAGTCCCGGGTCTCCCGGTTTCAGAGTATGACGATAATTTGCAAAAATCACACTTAGACTTGAAAACAGGCCGTTAATGGGTGAAAACCCAAACCTGGCCCCAAACGACCCCGTAGGAGGCACGAACACCTCGCACGGGACCAATGTAACTTGTAGGAACTAACCACGTTGTCCCGGGTCTCCCGGTTTGAGGGTATGACGATAATTTGCAAAAATCACACTTAGACTTGAAAACAAGCCGTTAAAGGGTGAAAACCCAAACCAGCACCCAAACGACCCCGTATGAGGTACGAACACCTCGTACGGGACTAATGTAACTTGTAGGAACTGACCGCGTAGTCCCGGGTCTACCCGTTTGAGAGTATGATGATAATTGGCAAAATTCACACTTAAACTTGAAAACAGGCCGTTAAAGGGTGAAAACCCAAACGAGCCCCCAAACGACCCCGTAGGAGGCACGAACACCTCGCACGGGACCAATGTAACTTGTAGGAACTGACTGCGTAGTCCTGGGTCTCTCGGTTTGATAGTATGACTATAATTTGTGAAAATCACAATTAGACTTGAAAACAAGCCGTTAAAGGGTGAAAACCCAAACGACCCCGTAGGAGGCACGAACACCTCGCACGGGACCAATGTAACTTTTAGAAACTAACCGCGTTGTCCGGGGTCTCCCCGTTTGAGTGTATGATGATAATTTTTTAAAATCACACTTAGACCTGAAAACAAGCCGTTAAAGGGTGAAAACCCAAACCAGCCCCCAAACGACTCCGTAGGAGGCACGAACACCTCGCACGGGACCAATATAACTTGTAGGAACTGACCGCACAGTCGTATATGCAATTTTTCTTCTTGTATATGCAACTTTTTTGCTTGAATATGATTTTTTTTTAAAATGACTTGGTTACTAATATTGTATCTTTTTTGTGTCTTATTTTTTTTGTAGGATGACATTCAATCGTTAGCTTTTATCCACTTGGAACGCACGAAGAAGTCAATTCTATTTTTTGTGTTATGGCCGAGCAGGCTTCAGTAGTTTTATGGTTTATTTTTTTGGTCGTGCTGGCTATAGTAGTTTTATTGTTGACTTTTATGGTCGTGCGGGCTTTATATGGGCAGATTTTATGTTAGCAGGTTTTGGAATGCTAAAAAAATAGAGGAAACTCTGCCCAATTTTTTTTTGATTTGGGAACTATTAACTCTTGTAATTTTTTGAAGTTATTGTCGAATTTTATGGTCATGTGTTGCTTTGTATTGGTATTATCTCTTGTAATTTTTTGAAGTTTGTATGCACATTAGTTTATCAACAACCTGCGATATTCATAATTTGTGAATTTTCTTGATTTTGTTTCTGCAAATAATAAATATGTTTCCTACCGAATTTGGAATTTGCAGATTTTCCAGATTTGGTTCCTATTATTATTTTTTTTAATCAACTGAAAAATCTGGCACGGTTTTAAACCGTGCCAAAACCGTGCCAATGCATAAAAATGAGAACACTTATAAAACAATCTGGCATGCTTTATAACCGTGCCAAAAGCATGCCAGAAAATAGATAATTTGGCACGGTTTTGGCGTGTGCCAAAAGCGTGCCAGATTTAATATCTGGCACGGTTTAAAAGCGTGCCAAAAGCGTGCCAGATTAAAAAACTGGCACAGTTTAAAAGCGTGCCAGTTTAGAAAATCTGGCACGGTTTTAAACCGTGCCAGAAAATCTGGCACGCCTGATTCTGGCACGGTTTTAAACCGTGCCAGTTTCTTGTTTTTGGTGTAGTGTCACCTGATTATTAATTTAATGAGTATATAACTTAATAATAAGTAAGACTACTCAGGTTAGAGTAGTGCGGTGGAAGGAGGTGTGATACGGCTAGTTAGGTTGGGTAGATTAACTAGGAAGGTTAGCAGGCAAGCGTTAGGTGTGAAAATTATATAAGGGGTGAGTTCTACCTCAAGCGAGTATGACACTAGCTTAAATATGAAATGTGTGCATGAGTATTTAATTATTGCAATTTAACTTCTTGCTAAATATTTCAAAATGTTTTACTTGGGCTCTAACCCATGTCAAAATATTTTCCAAAACCTTTTAGGTGTCCATCCACAGGGATGCCCAATTTGAGGATTCTATCTAGGGACGCGCATCCGCAGATCATTTGGAAGTTGCAGGACTTTGCTATAGATTCTTCGTTCATTCATTCCTAGTGTAGGGACTTTACTTCAGTACTCATTTGGGCATGTTTCCCTCAAATTTGTTGTTCAGTTATTTAGTTAACTTTGTGTATCCAGATTATGGTTTCAGTTTACTGTTGTATTTTATTATTGAACCAAAAATTTATTTGGTCATCTTATTTATATTACTCATTTGTGTTGGGCTCAGTTACAAGTTTGTGTGGATGGTTTTTATTATTATTTATATCTGTATGTTATGAATTAATGAAAGATAAAATTTGTCACCAGTCTCTTTAAATTACTAGGTGGTTAATAACTTTATTAAGTTTTCGACGCTAATGTTAAGAATGAACCTATGAGACAAACATATTATTTTGATCATGGGTTGGTCACCCAAAATTTTAATAGGTGGGGTGTCACAACAAAATCCCAAAAAATTCCAAAAAAATTCCTAAAATTACCAAATGAGTATTAGAACATTTCTTTACCATGAAAACCATTTTTCAAGCTCCCAAATCCCCAGTCGTATTAATACCACATTTTATCCCGAGCTTAAACCCTAGAAATCAGCACATCAGCATTTCAAAAAGCCCACTGCAACGCCCCAGCAGAATCCCAAAACCTCATCCTCAACATAAATCAAATGCTTCCCCAGTTTTGCTATATGATATCCTACCCGTTTCCCTAGCAGGAATTCCCAAATTAAAATTTTCCTAAAAAAATTCCAATTTCCCAAAGCAGAGCTAGAAGCCCGAATCGGATATCTCTCCCCAGCGCCGTCTCCAAGAAACACATTACTTAGCAGAATCCCAAAACCTCAAGTCATCAACATATTCCCCAACGAAATCCTAAAACCTCAAGTCATCAACTGTTTCCCAAGCGAAATTTCCAGACTAAGAATTTTAGCTCCCCCACTAAAGCTATCTCTTCTCAAAAATACATAATCCCCCGATAGATGTCTCTTCCCCAGTTGAGTCTCAAAAAAGTTAAAATAAAGACTCCCCAGAGAGAAAACCCCCACATTATAACTTAAGGCCTGCAGAATTGACCTCGATCCGCATAATTGGTCGCCCCCACTTTAGGCCCGCAGAATCGGCCTCGACCCTCATAATTGGTCGCTCCTACTTAAGGTCTTCAGAATTTACCTCAACCCTCATAATTTTTTGCCCTAACTTAAGGTCCTCAGAATTGACCTTGACCCTAAAAATTGGTTACCCTCACTTAAGGTCCTCAGAATTAACCTCGGCCTGTAGAATTGGTCTCCCCCGCTTAAGGCCCGTAGAATTTGCCTCGACCCTCAGAACTGGTCACTCCTACTTAAGGTCCCCAGAATTACCTCGACCCTCAGAATTGATCGCCTTTACTTTAAGCCCGTAGAATTGGCCTCGACCCGCAGAATTTATCATTTTCAATTAAAGTCCTCAGAATTGACATCGGCCCTTGGAATTGGTCGCTCCCAACTTAAGGTCCTCAAAATTGACCTCGACCCGTAGAATTAGTCACCTCCACTTAAGGTCCTCAGTATTGGCCTCGACCCTTATAGTTATTGTCTCCCAGCTGAAGGTCCTCATAATTGACCTCGACCCACAGAATTGGTCGCCCCTACTTATGGCCCACTGAATTGGCCTCGACCCGCGGAATTGGTCACTCCTACTTAAGGTCCTCAGAATTGACCTCGACACAATTGGTCGCCCCAAATTCAGGTCCTCAGAATTGACATCAACCCTCATAATTAGTGGCCCTCCTACTTAAGGTCCTCGGAATTGACCTCGGCCATCAGAATTGGTCGCTCCTACTTAAAGTCCTCAGAATTGATCTCAACCCTCAAAATCGATCACCACAACCTTAGGTCCTAAAAATTAACATCATCCCGTAGAATCGTCCAGACCCAACATTACCTTATGTTCTCATCATCGACCGTGACCCAATAAAATGGTCATCCTCTTCCCATTAGGTGCACAAAATTGACATTTTTCCAAGAACACCATGTAGTGTTAATTCGACGGCTTTCACTTGTTCCAAGATCACCTATTGAGGGGATCTATAGAAAATCAAATTATAGGACCCCCTAACTCTCTCCTTAGGTCCCTATCACATCCATAATTCATTACAAACCCTAGGTCATACTCTAAGTACCGATCAAAAGGTCAACGGGCGCTCCCGAGCCCCATTTGACTCCATTCAACTCCATCGTCAGAGCGAAGGCTTAATGAATCTTTTAAGGGCTCTAGATCCCCTTTCCAATGGTCCATCCCATGCATGAAATGGTATAACGGTTTAGACGAACAGTCTATTTTACTAGCAAATACTAATTTGGAAGCCACCGGGAGCTACCGGGATCCGATTCGACCCCAATAAACTTCATCATTAGAGATAAAGCTCAATAAATATTTGAAGGTCACTGAAACTCCTTTCCAACAGTTCACCCCATGCAAAAAACGGCATAACGGTTTGGATGAATTGTCCGTTTTACCTCAAAAACTTATTCAGAGGCCATTAGGCGCTCTTGAGCTCTGTTTGACCAAAGTTAACTCTTTATCTCAAACGAGACTAAATGAATCTTCAAAGGGCATTAAATACCCTTTCTAACGGTCCATCTCATTCATGAATCAACTTTACGATATGGACAAACGGTCGATTTTACTCCGAAGGGTCACTAAGTGCTTACGAGCCCTATTTGACAAAAATCAACTCTTCGAACCAAGCGAAGATACTTGGAACATCAAAGTACCTTGCACAATATTTCCAACGGTCTGCCCCGTGCATGATTTGGACTTATGATTTGGATGAACGATCCATGGTAGTCCAACGATCTTTTGTCCAAAGGATTGACGGGCGCTTCTGAGCCCCGTTTGACAAAAAGTCAATTCTCGGACCGGGGATCATCCCCAAGGATTATCAAAGGTCTCAGAATCACCTTTCTTATGGTATGCCCCGTGCATGATTTGAACTTACGTATTGCATTTTATAACCATTTTCCAAAAAATCTGCACGAGACTATTAATTGGCAGGTCCATTTCCCTACCTATCGGTAGTGTGTCTAGGGTTACCTGCTAATAGGAAGGACAAGGATAATGTCGATCGGCAGTCCCCCTACCCTATATAAGGAGAGCATGAGCTCACTTCAAGAGGCACCTCAGAATCATCAATTTCAGTGATCTCAGTAACATTCTTCTGTAATCAGGGAAGTTTTCTTGTGTGAAATTCCTCTCCACTTTTCATTCACATCACTTTCATACCCAATTTAGCAAAAATATCCTTCTCTCTCATCCCACTTTCATACCAACTTGCAAGGAAGTTCATCAACAACTAAGATCAAGCTTCAAGTCTTCAAAGAAGGTCTAAACATCCTTCTCTCTTTAAATTCCTTTTATTCTCGGATTAATTATATAAATTCTCAATTTAGTTTTTACTTTAGATCATACACATATTAATCTTCAATCCTTTATTAGTTATATTTCACATAATATATTTTCTATAAAAAAAATAGGGTTACACCTATAAATTTCGATGGGATTCTTCATCACATTTTCTCAAAACTAAAAATAAATTTTCTACACACACATATAATAAAGTCATGTTTAAATCTACGGGATAAACCCCACCCTTATGTTGCATGCGAACTACGTGGAATTTGATTCCTTTATAGGCTACGTAGGTATTTCGGGGAAAAACCCTAGACTCGAGTCCTATTTTCATATTTTCATCTTTTTCCTATTTTATCCGTATATTATTCACATATATCATACTTGTGATTCATATTTTTTTATACAAATATTCATTCCGATAAAATAGTAGTAGCAACGGTGAGGATGAGATCGGCACTACGCTTTGTCTAAACCTCATGTATTTGCAAAACATAAACAATTTCTACCAAATAACCGACACATTCTCCTATCAATCATCAAATTCGCAATCACCTTAATGTCTGAGTAAATCCAGTAATTGGACCAACCAGCAAAATGACTGGGCTTTGCGGCTGAATTATCTGCGCAAGAAAAAATTATATAGTTGTGTCTTTCATGCTTGTGTTTTATAGAGATGCCATTCCTAGCAAATGACCGGGTACCATATCTACTGGATTAGGCTCCGTCTAGATCCATGGATACAACTCTATTGTGTACAGTCGTGAAAATCCCAGCCCTCCATTGATATATAAATGGTTTTAATTAAGCCACGCCACTGAGACTGCTTTAAAAGATAACCACGTCTTATATCTAATTCATAAAATGTGGCTTAATCTCAACCCTTTATATTTCAATGAAGGAATGAGATGGTCACTCAATAGTGTAGAGTTCCATATCCATCATAATAAACTCGACATGCAGTTGAGCTCATGTACCCCACCCCTTTTGCCAAAATAGAGTATCAAACTTCTGTTTTCCTATATTTTGATGACAAAAATGATTTTGAATTGCAACTGATGAATCCTATTGACATGTGCTATTTATCGAGATACCGATATTTCTTTATTTAGTCCTAGGGTCCCACATTGATATCTTAGTGATGGCTTTCCATCAATTCCGCAAGAGTTATCTTTCCACAGTTTCCCGACAGGCGGTCAAAAGTTTTGGCAGATCTGTGCGATGTCCTTCTCTGAGATCTTCCTCATCTCTTTGAGCTTGTATACAACATATTCTGATTTACTCACAAAACAATTATTGTCAATACTTGCATATTCCTCATCTCATTGATCTTGTGATTCATACTTGCGCCTTATCTAACGCATATTATCGTTTCATCATAAAGATCAATATCTCGATAAGCGCGCACAATATATTTTTTAATTATTATTTTTGGAATATTTCTATGCATGACCTCATTCCATCTTTTCTGTGATGCGAGTCGAGCGATTTTGATCTCCACTTATATATACACGCACACACACTTCACGGAGAAATTAAGAAAAATAGTAACATAAGCCCATAAGTGACAGAAAGGGAGGGATGGGTGTCTAACACCTTTCTATTCCGTAACTTATCCCCCGAACCTATGAACTATTGGTTTCGCAAGCATCAGTTTGTCTTTGATGCCGCTCTCTCGAGGCAGAGACATTTTTTTTGCTTATTTTGTAAAATATAAGTTGGCGACTCTATTTCTTTACATCTCCCCAAAACCGACGACGGCCGAAGTACCCCCCCCCCCCCCAATGTAGCGAGGGGCGGGGGACCTTTATCCCCCCTCTTTTTCCCCCGAAAGAGCCCGAGGAGGGGGAAGATCTTTGGATGGACACAATGTGTTTTAACATTTTACAAATGTCCACATTATTTCCTCTTTTTCCTTTTTTCAGTCGAAGCCAAAACCCTGTGGCTTCACCCCAACTTATGTTACATTTTGAAAATCATCATTTCTTATCTTTTTTACTCTAACATCGATTTTATCCCAAAACCATGTTCATTAAGGACCATTTTGTGTAACACCTTTTTCAACATTTTTATTTCACAACAATGTTTCACTTTACGTAAAATTATTGTCTTACCCATTTGTTTCCAAACTTTTTTTTCCTCCATTTTCACAAGCGTTATTGATCAAAACACCATTAAGTTACCCACACTAACTTCTTAAGTTTGTTAACACATTAACACTTTCATTGCATTCAGGGGTGACATTTTTCTCAAGTTGGAAATTTCTTTATTTCATTACTTTCTTTTTCAGGAATTTATTCAACATCTAAGGCTACTTTATAAAAAAAATACCTTTTTCTTTATTAATACATGTAGACTTGAATCCTTACACTTACCACATTTTTAACACCCTTTTTTACTCACTTTAATGTCTGAAATTTATATTTTCATTTATATCATGTTTAAACCCATTAGATTCCTTATTAAACTTGTTCATATGTTCAACATCAAAATACTACAAATTTATATTCATACGAATATGGATTTCAAGTCCAGATCCTATTAACTGAGTCTAACATATAATTTATTCTAGAAATTTCACAATATTGGCATAAACATGATTTTCAAGCTAAAGAGATTTTTATTTCTCCAAATTATGAGAAAATGTCTATCTATAGAAAATTCCCAATTTCTATAAGAAAATTTGAAAATAATTGCTCATAAAACATTCCCAGCATTTTTATTTCAGAAAAATATTTAGACACCAAGTTTTCTTACAATATACCATTTTGTCAAAACTATTGAAACCCTTTGTAAACCCATTTTAATAAATAATAAGAAATATCATTCTTAACTCTTGAATGCATTCTAATCTTATAAACTCTAACCCCATGACTAACACTGTGGAAAAATATAGTTTTATACAAAAGAGTAGAGTTTTCCCACCTCAAATGTAGCTCCAAAAATGGGGGATGAAGAAGAAGATTATGGAAATCCTCCGCCTCCTAAGGTGGCCTTAAGGAGGTTACATAGATCCATAAAGTTTTTCTCCATGAAAAGCTCAGAGAAAAAACCTTCAAACTCCAAAAATATCTACTCTTCTTCTACAAAACCCCAAAACAACACCTCCAAAATATGTAACTATGTATAACCATGGAGGAAATGGGTGTTTTGGGCTTAAATATGGTGGAATACCTCCAAAATATAGTGACACAAGGTGGAGGGATGGTGGTTCTTCTCTTGGGATGGTGGTTGGGACCCATGGGAGATTTAGAGAGCTTAGAGAAAAAAGGAAAATCTTAATATATGAATCCCCAATGGCCCTAGCCTCTCTAAAATATCCCAAAATCCCTAAAATTCCAAAAGCCTTATCCATGAATTGATCTGTTGTTGTAGGAACTTGACACGTGTCTTAATCTAACAGTTAGGAAGTTAACAGCGCATCCCAAATTTGCATAACTTGATATTTAAATCGCGTTTGAATGAGAATGTTACCTCCTTCAAATGAGAATGGGATCTTGATAGATTAGACCTTTGAACGACCATTTTAACCAATTCATACAGTGACACCTCATTCGAACCTCGTTCGATCTCCACTACGAACAACTGAGGACTTCGTTCAAATAAATCTCCCTTGTTCGAATGAGAATGGCCACTCGTTCTAACGAGCTTAAGGTCATTTGAACCACTATTTCCTAATTTCTCCAATTTCCACCCTACAACTTCCACAATTACAATCAAGACTCCAAAAATAGTCAATTACAGACATAAACCCAATTATAATGATCCAATTCCCAAGGGTTTCCTCCTTAAAAAATTATGTCCCTAAAATTGTCAATCCGCCAATCCCTCAAGTTCATGGGATTTACCAACGCTTATTCTAAATCATAGAAACCCTAAAAGACAAAATAATCGAAGTACTCAATAGTTAAAATCACATCACACGCTTTTACATAGGGATTATCACCAAAATCTCAACATGCGATATGCTATATTGTTCACCGTCACGCTAACCATCAATGTCACACAACCATCTCGAGTCTTTAATCATTTGATGACCACGCTCAAAAATATCTGTGAACACCTTTGCTAATACCCAAAGCATAACGGTGCATCTACCGTGCAACCCTCGCTAGGGATTAACACTCACCTAAGTATTAATCGTAATATAACTAATAATCGAATTTACCACCAAGAATCATTTCCAATCTTAGGACTGCATATCATGCATCCCCACGAACTTTGGGTCATCTAGACTGCATAATTTTCCCCAGCTTGACATTAATCTGACATCGTTAATTACTCACTCTGAGAAGTAATACACCGACCAAATCATCATCGCGCACTCGGATGATTCCTTCTGCGGCATCACTCTGATGACCCTAGTATTACTCTAGGCATCTCACTTTGGAGTACACACTTGAGTATCGCACCAATCCACTTACCATGGAAAAGTAACATTATGCTAAGTTTCCTTGAGTTTTATCACTATAAAATGTCCTCGAGACATCATCCCGCTCTTTATAGCTAGAGCCAATGACTATTATGTCGGCCAATCCTAAGGTTGTTAATTCTAAGGAAAGTGAATGTTATGAGCAAACTGTGCGGTCGAAAGCACAACCACCCATATACTGAACTTTGTGCGGTAACAAGGATATCTCAGATAAGGGCACACCCAGTTACCGAGTTTCATTGACCATGCCAGGCCCAATTGCACTCTACTAGGCCCAATCGCGTCGTACCATGACATTGTACAAATTCAAGCTACCACAAACATGGGAATACCAATCCTCGATTACCAGAACCGAAAGGGACACACATAAGAGTTAAAGGAACAAACAAATGTTCCTAGAAATTTCCGTCCGTAAGCGTCAGACTAGGGTTTACAAAAAGTGAACCTACGCTACTTGCTTTGAAGTTTATGACTCCTCCCAGACATTTTTAAGGGCACTGACCTCACCATACACCCTCGCTCGAGTCACCAATTATGACGAATTGAATCACAACCATTTATCCTTACCAGACGAAAGTGACATATAAATATGTTGTACTTTGGGAAGTCATATGTAATACCCCACCCTAATGTTTCATTTAAATTCCGTACGTATTGTGCTGAAGTGGGGTTTGATGGTCCTTGTAAATATATTGTGGGTAAAAGCTGGAATTTGGAGAAAAGAATAAGAAAGGAGGGTTCGAACGAGGGTAAGATCGTTTGAGAGATATTTGGATCTCGTTAGAGGCAAGGATTGAGCAAGCTTCGAACGAGAACCCACTGTACCACTTTCAAGGGTCGTTTGAAGGTCGTTAGAAGCCTGAGTCAAACTAAATGCCTTTGTCATTCGAACAATGTGCTTCAAAAATTCTAGATCTGACTGTCCTTGTCCGCCATCACATTTCTGGCCCTTGGATAATTGAGTTGTCGAGCTCTAGTGAGCCCAAATTGGGCAAAATGGGATTTCTTGGTAATTTAAGGGTTTTTGAAAGGGGTTGTTTGGCTCATTTGGGGGATTTTGAAGAGAGTAGAAGGTAGAAGAGGGAAATAGAGGGTGGAGTAGTCTTCCACCATTATTAGCTTATCTTCACCATTTCACCACCACATTCTCATAGTATTCCACCACAGTCAAGCCTACAATACCCATTTTTACCATGGATGAGGAGAGATATGAATCTATAGAGTTATTTTTGGGGTTCTTGAAGATGGAAATGGAATATTTATGGAGTTTGAAGGGGGTTCTTGCTTGGAACCTTGATGGAGCATGCGTTTGGAGTTGGGTAACCTCGTTGAGAAAACCTTGGGAGGTGGGAGGTTTCCATCTTCTTAGATCTTACATGCCTTTCATTGATAGTGCTTCATTGAGGTGGAAAAAATATATCCTTAGTATTTAAGACTCTGTTTGCATTACTAGTAGTCTTGTTGTTAGATTACATGAATAGAATGCACATGGATAAATTATGGTTTCTAGTAGATTAATATTAAACATTTTTATAGAATAAAAATATTGGTAAACTTGTCATTTTGTCAGAAACAAAGGATGAGTAAATATTTCAAAGTTTTGAAATATAAAAATTGGTATTTTATAAAAATGGTGTATTTTCTAGAAATTTGATGTAAAACATTTCAAGAAACAAAATGCATGGAAATGATGTTGATTTTCCTAAACTATTTGATGAAATAATGTTCTCAAGTTTCTTGCAAAAGGGAATATTTTATGCAAGATGGATATTTGTTGAATTTGAAGAAATAAAATGTCTTTTGAGTCTTAAAAATGCATTTTTGCAAAGTGTTATGAGTTTCTAGAATGAAAAGTATGTTTAACCCATTTAATGGAATTTTAGGATTTAAAATACATCATCTCATGCATATAAACTTGTAGTATTTTGATATTGGGCATATAAACAAGTTTGAAGAAAGTTTTGTTGGGTTTAAACATGAAATAAGAAAAGTAGAAATTCTAATCTTCGAAGTGTGTAAAGAGGGGTTAAAGGTGTGATAAATACAAGGATGTAAGACTACATGTATTGATAAAAAGGAAATGATATTTTCTTAATAAAGTAGTATTTAATTGTAAGTAGATTTATTGAATAAAGGAAGTAAAAAATGTCTAATTGAAAATATTGTTAGCAAAGGGGTTGAGTAAGTGTTAATGATTAAACATTGGGAAGTTGGTGTGTGCAATAACTTAATAATGTTTAAAGGATTAATACTTGTGAAATTGGAAAGGAAATAATGGACTAAAGAGGTTTCCAACTTCATAAGAATGATACTCCAAATGTTAAAAAGGTGTTAAAGTGTTAAAACACTCTAAGGTTAGTGTGGATAAATTAATGGTGTTTTGAAGAATAACATTTAAAAAATGGAGGAAAAGGATAAGTTTGGAAACAAATGAGTAAAATTGTAATTTTATTTAAATTGGAAATTTTTATGAAATAAAAATATAGAAAAATATGTTACACAAACTAGTCCTAAATGAATACGATTTTCGAATAAAATCAAAGTTAAAGTGTAAAGGATATGAAAAGATAATTTCAAAGTGTAACACAAGTTGGGGTGAAACCCTGAGTTTGACTCCGGCCGGGTAAAAGGGGAAAGGAAGAATAATGTGAACATTGGTAAAATGTAAAAAACACATTAGAAGGAACTCGGGTGACACATAGATAATTAAGGAGAGCCTGGATCCCTTGGGTGAAAGACCCAAAACCATTGGCCAGCTCATATAGTGGAGTCCCCGGCGATAAGGAGCCCGTTAAATTACGTAGTTTATTGAAAGATTTTTTAATACAATAAAGGAATAAGGAACATGTCAAGAAATAGGTTGTGTGGTAAAACGTGTTAAGACAACTTAACTTTAATGAATTAATAAAAATTTTGGTAAAGGTTATAGTGGACATAAAATGTGTAAATAAATTAATGTTAATAAAGTAAATGAAAGGGAATGTGTAATGGTAAATAGGTGAGTTAAGCAACCTAAGAAGGTGTAACTCGTAATTAGCACAAGGGTGTGTTGTGAAAGGTTTTAAAGGTTATAGAGGTACTTTCAAACACGTTGTTTGCATGTGTTGAAAGAGGTTAATTTCAATGAAATTACTAATGACCATCGCTTTAAATGGGAAAGATAATTTCGATAAAGGAATGGTTTCGCTTAAACAAAGTGTAGTGGTTTCAAGTAATTAACCGTGTATATTAAATAAAATGATAAATGTTAAGTTAATAAAGAAGAAGTCTTTATGAGATTAAGGTAAATTAATTAGACTAAATAATGTTTTCACAAGTAAAACGGTGTCATGCATTAAGTATATATCTAAGTATCTATGTATGTATAAGGTAGTTGCATGTGTACGTAGGTATAATATGTAGAGTCTTCTTTCTGCCGTTCGTTTCTATACTGCATTTTGTATATTTTCACCAGGCATTGGCTCACACCATCATCTTTGTTATGGTCGGTTGGGTGCAGTTTTATATTTTGAGAGAATTATACAGGTAAGTATCCTATTTAATTTTACGTTAGTAGCTCTTTATGCTTGGACTCCGGGAGATGCTTCCCATGGGTCCCTCACGTAGTTTGATTTGAAATTGGAATAACATGTTAAGCAAGTGAAATGTTAATTAAAACAAAACTAGACTAGCGACATTATATAGGTTATTTCATTGCACTTTACACCTAACGCTCGGGTCGGATAGAGTTGACTATGAGTAACCCATAAATATGGATTGGGGCGTTACATTAAATGTTGGAATTCACTCCTTAAGAATAAGGCTCTACCCCTTACATCTTTGACACAAACGAAGCACTCTGGTTCGTGAATGCCTAATGCGTTTGTCAAGCCGACCTCGTCCACATCTTTAGTAACGTCAAGACCAACCTAACACACCTAGGTCATTGGCATACACTGATTGGACCCCAGCATCTCCTTGGGAATAACCCTGTTAATCGAAATATTCACCTTATAAACAACCTTTAACTACACAAGGTTGTCACTAAGCTTATCTTTGAGTTCTTCCCAAACTGAAATTATGTGACGGACACATCAGTCATCAGTGGCATTCTAAGGGTAGTAATTACTATATAAGGCTACATCTTATAATTCTTACCGACTTAGAAAGACGTGTCAAGAACTAGTCCCTAACGTGTTAGGGCTATCCTAACTTATACTATCGACACATGCCAACATTCTAATCATTCTTTGACATCCCCCTTTTTGGGGTGCCATTTCAAGTCTCCATATGACATCATGAATATAAGTCCCGAATACATTTCCTACTACTCCTTAAAATCAATTATCATTCTAGCTACACTAGTCATTCCATAACACCCGAGCACTATGCCCACTCATAACACAAGCTTCCAATTTCTCTTAGAAGGTTACACCACCCATTTGAGCCAATTCGGTTGACATTACCCGGCACATAAACTATTATACTCCTTCAAACCTTGGCCAACAACCTGAGATCATTACCTGACCTTCACTATGATCATCACCAGGACACTAGGACTTTTTCATACCCAACTTAACTTGTTTCCTAAGGACACCAAATATACTCCATGTAAAAGTCCTAAAAACCCAATAAGATTTCATCATCCATGACTTTCTCGTCGTAGGTATACTCTACAAACTTCTCAATACCAATATAGAGATTACTAGGTGCTCTCAACGACATTAGCCTACGAGCCTCTACATATGGTGCACCTTAATCATTGAACATCTTAATACGTCATAACAAGTCGATTTTTTTCCCAATGATGCCACATAAAATTCATCCTATGGACACTATAAAATTCC
Source organism: Sambucus nigra (assembly GCA_949130495.1). Lineage (NCBI taxonomy): Eukaryota > Viridiplantae > Streptophyta > Magnoliopsida > Dipsacales > Adoxaceae > Sambucus > Sambucus nigra. The sequence continues at coordinate 224,686,242 of OX422218.1, forward strand.
CTTAAACCACACTCACATAAGGATTACCTCGCATCTAGCCATTACTTAGGCCGCTAAAATGGGCCTTGACACTTAGATAATAATCTTATCTCTCTTCCAAATTGTTATGACAATACGTCATGTACCAAATCCTAAACTAATGCCACTAAAGATTCTGGAAAGATACAGGACGTTGTATACAACCTAGTAGCCTCTATCCTTACATTACCGACATCACTAGGGTCATATTCCTAAAAATTGTATCATAACTCCTAAAACCCTGACATGGAAGACTATCTAGAGTTCACTCTTAAACTTGTCTAACCATCATTGTTGCATACGTAATAAATTTACAATAATTTCCCCGTAACTCTCATAATATCTTGTTAAGTACAACGTTTTATCAACAACCACTATGAAACTTACTAGAAACCATAGTATCTTACTGACCCTGACTGAGCACACATCCCCATGTCACTCTAAAAAAGAACCTTGAACCAAGAGCTCTGATATCATTTTTAACTCCCCAGCTCGAATTAATGGATTACCCGTGGTCAACTCGGTCCGACCCAAGCGTTAGGTGTGAACTATAATGAAACAACCTACATAATGTTACTAGTCCAATTTTAGTTAATTACATTTTACTTATTTAGCATGCGATTTTCATTTCAAATCAAGCTACATGAGGGATCCGTGGGAAGAGACCCCGGAATCTAAGCATACAGAGAAACTAATGCAAATAAAAAAAGATACTTACACGTATAACGTCCTCAAAATAAAAAATCACACCCAACTTAACAAAATAAAGATGAGGGAATGAGCAGAATGACCAGTGAAAAATATACAACAATGCAATATAGAATCGAACAATAGAAAGAAGACTCTAACACATTATAACTACGTGCACATGCAACTACCATATATATATATATATATATGCATGAAACCGTTTTTATTCCAAAAACATTGTTTACCCTGATTAATTTACCTTGATCTTGTAAAAGAAATCCCTTTTACCCGACTTTACCTTTATTTCATGATTTCACATACCCGGTTAAATACTTAAAATAAATACACTTTATTTAAAGAAAATCATTTCTTTTCTTTAAATTACTCCTTTATTTATACCAATTTACGTTATTATTTTCTTTGAAAATCACCATTTCAACACAAGCAAATAGCGTATTAGAAAATACTTATTATTCCTTTGAAAATCTTTCATAACACACCCTTGTGTTAATTATGGGTTAAACCTATTAAGGTTGTTTAACTATCCATTTAATCACTTCACTTTACCATTCCATTACCTTATGGACACTAATCAATTTCACATTGCTTGTCCATTTCACCATTTACTGGAATAGTTATTAATTCAAGTTAGGTTGCCTTTCACATATTCACCACACAACCTATTTCTTGACATGTTCCATTTTCATTCTCTTTTCTTGGAGTTTTTCAATATTCGAATACTTTAATGAGTTTCACACCGTCGTCTATGCTACCATATGTTATAGCCACTGATTTAAGGTCTTTCATCCCAGGGCTCTCGGACCTCCTTAATTATTTTCGGTGTCATCCGAGCCCTTAGTAATATGTTATAACATTTTACAAATTCCACATTATTTCCTCTTTTTCCTTTTCCTGGCCGAAGCCAAAAACTTGGTGCTTCACCCTAACTTTTTTTATACTTTAAAAATCATCATTTCTTGTCCTTTTTACTCTAACATCGATTTTATCCCAAGATTATGTTCATTTAGGATCATTTTGTGTAATAAATTTGCCAACATTTTTATTTGACAAAAATGTTCCACTTTAAGTAAAATTATCATTTTACCAATTTGTTTCCAAACTTATCTTGTCCTCCATTTTCACAAGTGTTATTTCTCAAAATACCATTAAGTTACCCACAATAACTTCTTAAGTATTCTTAACACATCAACACTTTTTTAACATTTTAGAATAACATTCTTCTCAAGTTGAAAACCTTTTATTTCATTACTTTCTTTTTCAAGAATTCATTGAACATCTAAGACTACTTTATAAGAAAAATATCATTTTCTTTATTAATACATATAGACTTGAGTCCTTACACTTATCACATTTTTAACACCCCTTTTCACTAACTTTAAAGGCTGAAATTTTTATTTTCATTTATATCATATTTAAACCCAATACAACCCTCATTAAACTTGTTTATATGTTCAACAAAATACTACAAATATATATTTATGCAAATATGAATTTCAAGTCCAAATCCTATTAAATGGGTCTAACATATAATTTATTCTAGAAATTTCACAATATTGGCATAAACATGATTTTCAAGTTAAACATATTTTTATTTCTCCAAAATTTGAGTAAATGTCTATTTATACGAAAATCCCAATTTCTATAAGAAAACAAGAAAAAATTGCTCATAAAACATTCCAAACATTTTTATTTCATAAAAATATTTAGACAACAAGTTTTCTTGAAGTATACCATTTTTTCCAAGACCATTGAAACCCTTTGTAAACTCATTTTTACAAATCATAAGAAATATCATTCTTAACTCTTGAATGCATCCTAGTCTTATAAACTCTAACTACATGACTAACACTGTGAAAAAATAGAGTTTTTATACTCAAGAGTAGAGTTTTCCCACATCAAATGTAGCTCCGAAAATGGGGGACGAGGAAGAAGATGATGGCAACCCCCCACCTCCTAAGGTGGCCTCAAGGAGGTTACGTAGCTCCGCAAAGCTTGTCTCCATGAAAGCTCCAAGAAACCCCCCTTCAAAACTCCACAAATTTATACTTTTCTTCTTCTACAAAACCCCCTAAAAACACCCCAAAAACTCATAGCTATGTATAACCATGGAGGAAATAGGTTTATTGGGCTTAAATATGGTGGAATACCTCTAAAATGTAGTGGAATAAGGTGGATGGATCGTGGTTCTTCGCTTGGGATGTTGGTTAGGCTCTATGGGAGATCTAGAGAGCTTAGAGAGAGAAGGAAAATCTGAACATATGATCCCCTAATGTCCCTAGCCTCTCTAAAATAACCCAAAACCCTTAGAGATAAAACCTATAAAATGCCCAAAGCCTTATCCAGAAAATGATTTGCTGTTGTAGTAGCTTAACACGTGTCTTAATCTAACTGTAAGGAAGTTGATGGCGCATCCCAAATATACAAAACTCGATTTTTAAATCACGTTCAAATGAGAATGGTGTAATACCCCGTAATTTTTAATGACTTTTAAAATGAGTTATATTTTAAATTAATGCATTAATTGGATTTTATTATTAATTCATTGGCGTTTTATCCGAATTGAGGACATTAAAATGTATGATTCTGAATATTACTTAAAGACATTAAGGAAATATATGAATGTGATGATTATTGATAATTGATGTTCGGTAATTTGAATTTTTAGTCAGACGCGGTATGGGACGTGTCGGGACTAATTTGTTAAATTAAAAAGGAAATTTATTTTCTATCGACCTTGTAGTCATTTCGACTGCGTCGTTACGTCCGTAAGGTTTGAAATAGTCAGAAAAGTCTATTTGGATGTTAGTTTTGGGTCTTGGGTCATTTGAAAATGAATACACAACCCAAAAGGGCATTTTAATCATTTTTATAGGGGGATGAATAGTGATTTCGGATTTTATCCTATTATAAGTATTTGAAGATTAAGTGTACGTGGGTTATTCATCTCATCTACACAAAATACATAAGTCATCTTCCTAGAGAGAGTAAAAGGTTGCTTGGGAAGAAAAGAGTTTACTTGGGAAGGAGAAGAACTAAGAACCAAGGGTCACCACCACCGGAGGTTGACCGGAGAAGGGAGAACCACTTGAGATATACTACACCAAAGGATCAGACCTTCATTAGAGGCAAGTGTTTGATAATGGCACTCTAAGTTTGTATATTGTCCATATTAGAATAGTTATTAAAAGAGATGATTTTTCATGTTTGGAAGAAATAATGGAGTTATTAAATGGATTTCTGGAAACTAAAAATATATAGGAATCAAACTCATATTGTAGGTAGTTATTAATCCACAAAATAATCATAAATCTGTTGAAGAAATTATGAAAACCATTGATGTGTTCTTGAAGATATTATGTTGATAATTTTCTAGAAAAAGTGGATATAAACATGCTCTTAATTCAATCTCTTGATGATTCTAGGATATTTAGAGCATTAGAAATCATTTATATATGTTGGTATATCATGTAGTAAGGATCATAAGTCATTTGGAATGTTAATATGAAGGTTTGAATGATTAAAAATGGCTAAACCCGTAGTTGCAAAAATGCAGAAAACTGGGCAGTTACCCGAGTGATCGATCGATCGACCTCCCCAGGACTGTTAAAGTTGTTTCTTTTTAATGTTGATTCTTATCCCAAACCTTTGGTAGATCTTTGGTGATTATTAATTGGATATTATGGGACTTATATAAGATCAGTAATCCCTAGATAAGATTTGAATTAATTTGATTGGGATTTAATTGATTAGAATAATGATAATTAAATTGGAAGGAATTTCGGTTACTAGATTCATTTATTGGATTCTAATTGGTATGAATGAGGATTTAAGATAGGACCAGTAGGGGTGATTGAATATAACACCTGGGTATCCTTAAGTTTACAAGAGGGTTTAATCCTAAGTGAAAGAAGATGTGTTTATAAGAGATTTGAAACTATCGGTTCTAACCTTAATTAAAGGGAGAGTTTAATTCGTAGTACTTCGGGAAAGATGATGATATGGACCAGTAGGATATTAGTGATTTATTATTGAATATATGTTGAGGAAAAACCTATTTGAACCTTGAACATTGAGTGAGGCTCGGGGATAATTAAATTAAGAAGTAAAATTATGATATTTTAATACGTGGGATTTAAAGAGATATAATGCTACGTATGGGAATCATGTAAGGGTAATATGATTACCTTGTTGATAGTATATTATAGGTATGATAATGCCTATTTGATTGATTGATTATTATGTGTATGACATACCTAGCTTACTTGCTATCGACGGGAGGTTTGCGCGTGAAGGCAGTCATATCCTAATGAATCCATGGGATCTTTGTTTTGTCGCTCAAGAACATAGGTCTATGAAAGACTTATCGGGGAATTGATAAGTCCGCTGACTATGGGAACGTAGGTATGTGCATGGCCCGTGGGTATGAGAACTATGTTCGCCTCCAATTTGTTTATTGATGTTTGTGGTTCGAGGAATCCTTACCGAACCTTTAGTTCCCTATTCTGCGACTAGCGATGATGGGACATGATAGCAGAGTAATGCATTGCACCACAGTTGTGACTCGGGGTGCCGTATTATATATGAATATATATATATATATATATATATATATATATATATATATATATATATATATATATATATATATATATATATATATATATATATAATGAATTAAATGAATGAATGAATGGTTATATGGTGGTTAAATCATCTACTGTGTGATAATTGTAGATAACGGTGAATTGAGAAAAGAATTAAAGTAAGTAAATGAATATTTATTGAAGAGCTTAATTCATGTTAATGAGAAATGATTCATATAAATGAGAAATGTATAAGAATGATTATATAACGTATGGTATGGTACATACGGGGTTATGATATGGGAATGGGATCATATTATGGAAATCAGTAATGAGGAACCATTAACTAGGAGGTTAATAGGAAACGTTAAGTGTGCACTCTAGTTGAGAGGTGACAATAGCAAGTGAGAGTTGGATACTAACATGTACATAACAAATGCTTTATTACTCTTGTTAAATACTTGTTGTTTTTAAAATCATTTTCACAATCGGGCTCTGACCCGTTTCCTTGCATATTTTCTCTTCTATTGTAACTTCTATATCAGGTGTCCGGCAGTAGGGACGCCATGTAGGAGAAGATCGTGTAGGATATGAGATAGTGCATGGAGGATATGGTTTTGGAGATAGGAACGACGGGGGAGAGTCTATCTTAGATTTTGCGATGGCTTATGATTTTGTACTAGTAAATACATGTTTTAAAAAGAGGCTTGAACACTTATTAACTTATAAAAGTGGAACGCACAAGAGCCAAATAGATTTTTTTATTACTAAAAAAGGAGACCGATTAACGTGTAACGATTGCAAGGTTATCCCGGGAGAGAGCTTAACCTCACAACATAGGATAATGGTGTTGGATATAAATATTAAAAATCAATCACGAGTGCGAAAAGTGAAATTTAACCCACGAACTAGGTGGTGGAACTTAAAAGGAGAGAAATTAGAACTATTTAAAGATAAATTATTAAATGAAGCAACATGGAATACTGAAGAAGGGACTAACATAATGTGGAATAAGATGGCCACATGCATTAGGAGAATATCAAAAGAAATTCTTGGAGAATCAAACGGCAAGGGGCCACAGTCTAAAGAAACTTGGTGGTGGAATGAAGAAGTACAAAATATAGTAAAAATTAAAAGGGAGTTCTTTAAAACATGGCAAATAAATAGAAATGAAGAAAATTTTGAGAAATATAAATGGGCTAAAAAGGAAGTTAAGAAAGTGGTAAGAGATGCTAAGTTAAAAGCGTATGATGATATTTATACAAAATTAGGTACACAAGAAGGGGAAAAAAGTATTTATAAGCTTGCTAAACTTAGGGACAGGAAAACAAAAGATTTTAATAAAGTTAAGTGTATAAAAAATGATGATTCGAGAGTCCTAGTCAAAGATGATGAAATTATGGAAAGATGGAAAAACTACTTTGAAAGGTTATTAAATGGAGATAATGGGAGTAGAATAGATATAGAGGAACTTAGGGAGACTCGAGAAAATATATTTTTTTTGCAGAATTAGGACAACAGAGGTCAGGATTGCTCTAAAAAAGATGAAAACAGGGAAGGCTTTAGGACCAGATGGTATCCCTATTGAGGTTTGGAAGTGCTTAGGGGAGGATGGAGTATCATGACTTACAAAATTATTCAATAGAATTTTATGACTAATAGGATGCCCGATGAATGGAGAAAAAGTGTTTTAGCACCTATTTATAAAAATAAAGGGGACATACAAAGTTGTTCAAATTATCGTGGTATTAAGTTAATGAGTCATACAATGAAACTTTGGGAGAGAGTGATTGAATATAGATTGAGACTAAAGACAACAGTATCTGAGAATCAATTTGGGTTTATGCCTGGGAGGTCAACAATAGAAGCAATCTATTTATTGAGGAGATTAATGGAGAGGTATAGGGAGAAAAATAAGGATCTTCATATGATTTTTATAGATTTGGAGAAGGCGTATGATAGGATACCCAAAGATATAATATGGTGGGTTTTACATAAAAAATGAGTGACTCGCAGATATATTCATGTGATCAAGGATATGTATGATGGTGCGATGACTACAGTAAGAACATCAGCCGGAGAAAGTAGTGAATTTTCAATTACGGTAGGTCTACACCAAGGTTCAACATTAAGTCCTTATCTCTTTGCGCTTGTTATGGATGAGTTGACTGGACAAATACAAGATGAGGTGCCATGGTGCATGCTATTTGCAGAGGATATTATTTTAGTGGATGAGACTAAGATAGGGATTAATGCTAGGTTGGAATTGTGGAGAGAAACTTTAGAAACAAGAGGATTTAAAATAAGCAGAACTAAAACAGAATATGTGGACTGCAATTTTAGTAGTAATAGGAGGATAAATGGAGATGTGGTGAAATTGGAGGGTCAAGAGATACCTAGAAACGATCATTTTTGTTATTTAGGATCGATTATCCAAACAGATGGAGATATTAGTGATGATGTTACTCGTAGGATTAGAGCAGGCTGGGTTAAGTGGAGAAGTGCTACCGGTGTTTTGTGTGATAGGCGTATACCTTTGAAGTTAAAAGGTAAATATTATAGGACGGCCATTAGACCCTCCATGTTATATGGGATAGAGTGTTGGGCAACCAAGAAACAAAATGTGCAGAAAATGAGTGTGGCGGAGATGCGAATGCTAAGATGGATTTGTGGTAAAACTCGAAAGGATAAAATTAAAAATGAACAAATTCGTGAAACGGTAAAACTAGCTCCTATAGAAGATAAATTGAGAGAAAATCGACTTAGATGGTTTGGACACGTCAAGCGTAGACCAATGGATGCTCCTGTAAGGAAGAGTGATTTAGTTAGTATTAATGGTAACACAAGGGGTAGAGGTAGGCCTAAATTGACTTGGTGGGATATTATAAAAAAGGACATGATGTCATGTGGTTTAACCGAAGATATTGGACTGGACAGAATGAAATAGAAAAATATGATTCATGTAGCCGACCCTAAATAATTGGGAAAAGGCTTTGTTGAGTTGAGTTGAGTTGTTATTGTTGGGATTACTGTAATGGATTAATATTATTTGGGAATGTTTTTTCCAATTGCATTTAAATTCTTGTGTGTTATCTGTTCAGTTATAAGTGTTGTAGAATAAAATGTGTTGCGTTATTCTTAAACTAAAAATGTATTTGTTGAAATTAAAGTTTGAAAAGTTTTTAACACCAGCTTAATTGGGTATTGAGTGAGTTGTAAATATTTTCGACAGTGATGCTAAGAATGAGCCAACTGTATATTGTGTTTTAATTTGGTATGGGACTGGCCACCCGGTATTTAATTAGGCGGGGTGTTACAAATGGGACCTCGTTCGAATGATAATATTCTCTCTTTGGATCAAACCTTTGAACGACCTTCTAACCAATTTAGAAAGTGGCACCTAATTTGAACCTCGTTCGATCTCCACTTTGAACAATCAGGGACTTCGTTCAAATCAATATCCCTTGTTTGAACGACAATGACCATTTGTTCGAACAAGCTTAAGGTTATGCGATCCTCTATTTCCTAATTTCTCCAATTTCCACACCAAAACTTCCATAATTACCATCAAGACTCCAAGAAGAGTCAATTACAAACATAAACCCAATTATAGTGAATCAGTTCCCAAGGGCTTTGCACATTGCTACTACTTATGCGAGAAAAATAATAAAATATTGAGCTCGGGAATTACATTAACTACCTATGTTCCATAATCTAAGTGAGATATTCTCCTATCAATCTTGTCATATACAGATTTTTTTATTACTATGGGGGATTTGTGCATGTAAGAACCACTGTGTGAGTTTAATTTTATTTGATAAAAATTTGAGTGTGCATTGGAAAAGTTCTACGAAAGGATAAATATCCTTTGCGTGAAAGGCCACTACTGGTAAGAGTCTAAAAATTGAGAGGCAAAAAAAAAGAATATATTTCCAAGGCTAAAATTTAGCATTGATTCTTCAGTAGTGTGATATCTTCAAAATATAAGAAAAAGTGATATATCTAATTTTAGGGTGTTAAGTTAAATATCAATGGGTTTGCACAATAATTCCTAGTTGAGCTTAATTATTTTGACGCTATTGATTTGAGAATCATCAATATTGTCTAGGATAGTTTGCATTGTGTATGATTGTTCATTATGAGTTATTATTTGTCATTTGAGGCTAAACTGAAGTTTGATAAGTTATTGCGATAAAAAAGAACTCCTTGGACATTTGTGAGTGATTGGGTTGTATTTTTTTTTTATCTTGTTCACGTCCCTTTACTTTGTACCAATTTTGTTTAGATACATCGATACTAAGAGAATGTAAAAAAACTTACGTGTTTTGTGTCTTTTGTGATGTTTGTATGTTATTAGTATCATCTGCATATTTATAAATATGGTATGTTTTATTTTGAGTCTTTGCGTTTGCATTTAATCCATAAATGCCATATGTTATGTCTGCAGTTTCAAGTGGATTCAATTGATATGCTATATGATCATATTACTATATTTGTTTTCTTACTTCCATAGACATCTTATGCTTATACTTCTACATCAAAATTGGTATCATCTGTTCATTATTTAAATTATTTGTGCTTGTGTTTTCGAGTATGTTTGTCATTGCTCATTGCACTTTACACCATTGCATGATATATTTGATTTCATATATGATTAAATGTGTTACGTTTTGTGGGAGTTAAGTTATATTATGCACCTTATTCTTCGTCTATTCCTGAACAAAAAGGGGGAGAAATGGTATCTAGCTCTTTATGAGTGGAGGAGATTTTTACCTTAGGGGAGATGTCCTATCTTAGGTGGAGATTATTAAACAAAGGGGGATGATTTTTCATATGCGGATTTATATTGTTATATATTCAAACTGCATATGAAGTGTGTGTTTAAGTTTGCAGATTTGCAACTATATGACAAGGTTTAAACAAGAGCACAGTTACTCAAAGTTTGAGTACGTCAAGTTTGTACTTTTTTCTTTCGGGTTGGGATTTAGTCTTTAGATGAGATTGACGGCCCACATATTTGTATTTTTGGATTTTGTCCCAGAATAGCCAAAGAGGGAGATTTGTAAGGAAAAATTTCTGAATCAAGTAAATTTTTATGTATTGGCTTATTTATGTTTGGACAAAATCATTTAAGTCATAGATTAAGTCTTCAGTGCTTATGCTTCAAAGCTCGTAAGGTGTTTGATTAAAGATCGTAACGGCCAAGTTAAATTGTGAACATTATTGTGTCATGTTTCGTGCCACATTCCATCTTCAATATTCAAGGATCTCAATGAGGTATGAATGCTTTTTAGTTAAATCCTTAAAATTTTATTTGTGTGTTTTTAAAAACGTTTAAGGCAATTTTTATAAATAAAAAGTTAAGGAAAAAATGTTTATTGGTCGTTCGAACGAGATATGATATGTCATTGAAACGAGGTTCTAACGAGGATCGAACGATAATTCTCTACATTATAGAAAAATCTCGTTAGAACGAGTTTCATTTTCGTTCAAATGAGATTACATACTTCGTTCGAATGAGTTTGCATTGCCTCCAAATTCGTGTTTCCTATAAATACGTATGCTCGCATTATTCTTAAGTGAGAATTTTGGAGAAAATTGTTTTCTTAACTATAACCAAAAGCCTTCAAGCCCAATTTTCACAAAACACTTTGAGATTTTATTTTTCAATCTTTTATGATAGTTTGAGATCTCCATTTGGAACCAAAGTTTATGTACTCATCATAATATTGTTGAGTAAGTTTCGTGTGGTGGATTCCGTGCCTGTTTGTTATTTCGATGTGATGGACTTCATATTACGTGATAGTTGTTGGGTCTGGATCGGTGGATACTGAGGCGTGTGTGGATTTATACGTTGTGGTAGTGCATATGTGGACTCCTACGTGTCGTTGTGCAGAAAGTTGAAGGAATGAAAATGCGTCAAGGCTAGAAGGAGTCGAGTCGATTGTGTATGTTTTCTATTGTGTCCTTTTGTAATTCTTGTCATAGTGAATTGGAATAGCTGGGTCGTCCACGTTGTTTCCTATTTACTTTTTTCTCGTACATCGGGCGTGGTGTGGTTTATTATATATTATCTTGATGTACTCACTTAGATGCATGTGTTAGGTTAAGATAAAATTAGTTAATCATTTAATAGAAGTTTTATTTAATGGGTGCTAAGTTTAAATGGGTTAATCTGTTTAGATTAATTTAATTTGAAAATTTATAAAATACTGGTTTCTATGTGGTTTGCCTTCCATATTAGAGACCTAGAACTTTCAAGGTTTTTTTTTCCATTGGCGCTTCGGGTTAAAGGTTTTAACGAGACAGAACTAATCGCATCCAACACTGATTGAATGATCACGAAAGTTGTACTCTTTTTCCTACACTTTGGTATTTCCCACTGGGTTTTTCCTTAGTAAGGTTTTAATGAGGCAACAATCATTGAATGGTGGAAATAGTATACATCCAAAGGGAGTGTTACAAAATATGTATTTATATGGATATCCTCTTGTATCCCTCATTCTTAAAGGGTATCATGAAATACCATGATTTGTACTATAAATAGGGGTGATACCCCTTGAGTATAGAAAACTTTCTCCCTCTAAATTCTTTTTGTGTTCCCTTTATTTTACGACACGTGCAATGATTTTTATGCATTATGTGTGGATTGGAATAAAAATTTAGATGTCTAAAGGCAGGAATTGATTGGGGGGAGGGCAGTGTTTTCATAGGATTTTTTTTGAAGTTATATGACTTCACCCCCTCAATTTTTATTTTTTATTTTGCAAATATTTAAGAGTCACCTCAATAAAAATAAATAATTACTTGACATGCCTATAAAAGTTTATAAACGAGAGCCAATATTTAGTAGTCATTTGCTAAATTTACTATTTATAGCTATGTATATAAAGAATATCAACTTATACATTTTTTAGGAAAATATCAGTGTTCTAAAAGACGCGTCTATGCTTGAGACTTGAACGAAAAGCCTCGCCTTAAGTCTTTTACACCTTATTCTTGATAAAAGGCTTAATGCGCATTTTTTTTAAAACAAAAACGCTTTAGTGAAACGATATCGCCTTTTAAATACTTTTTTTAGAAAGTCGGACCAATATCTCATTCAAAATAATCAAAAGACAAATGGTATCCCAAATCTCTCTGCCCCTCGTCCAAAAAAACGCATTCTTTTTTTTTCTCAGTATTAAAAAAAAGAATACTTTAGTTTGCATATATTCAGGCATATTTCAAGGTATGCACCATTTTAATATTTCTATTAGCCCTGTTATAGTTAAAAATGTTAAAATATATTAAAAAAAAGCCTAAACGCTTTTTCATGCATTTTATGCCTAAAGCTCGCCTAGACTTCTAAGACTTAAGGCTTGACTTCCACGCCTCGATCACGCCCCCATTTTTTAGAACCTTGGAAAATATTATTTCTTGTATTAAAATAGTTAGGGCCCGTTTGGTTCTGTATTTAAAAAAACTCGATTTAAACGTTATTTTTAAATACAGTTTTAAAATTCAATTTTTTATGTTTAAAATTATTGGTGCGCGTTTGGTAAACTTGTTTTTAAATACAGTTTTTTGAAAAATTGACAAAATTGGCAAACATGTATATTTATATTATACATATGTGTGTGTGTGTGTGTGTGTGTGTGTTTATATAGATATATGCATACATACATACATCATTAATTATATACATGTACATTTAATGCCGTGTATTTTATTGTATATTTAAACGACATTAAATCTACAAATATATAATTTATGATGTATGTATGTATGTATGTATTTATGTATACATTCATGTATCATATATATATGAAAGTTATATATATATATATATATATATATATATATATATATATAGTACTGCTCTTGTGCGGATCAGTCCGTAATTTAAAAGTGCGGACCGGACATGTGTCACCTGGCGATGAACTTAGAAAAGAGAGAGAGTGTACCTATAATTTAGCCGATAATTTCTAGGGTCACCGCCAGGTGACACGTGCACGGTGTGCACTCTTAAAATACGGACTGATCCGTACAAGAGCAGTACTATATATATATATATATATATATATATATATATATATATAATACAAACGTAAACGTACATACATACATAAATGTACATGCATACATAAATGTAAATATAATGATATTGCATGTATAGTTCACAATAAAATTATATACATACATACATACATGCATTGATAATATTGTTTAATACATATATACTATATCTATATTTTATATTATTCCATACATTAATAATACGTATATAAAACTATATATAAGTATCATGTATCTATTGATAATATTATTTAACATGTGAATTTTAGTATTTTATATAATTTAATAATATAAATTTACGTAATTATTATTTATAAGAATTATACACATATTAATATATTATGTATGTATATTATATATTAAGATATAAATGCATTAAAATATTAATAATGAATAATTTTGAGTTGAAAAATAAAAAAAATAAAAGTCATAAAAAATCTTTTTGCTGTTTTTTGAAAAACTTGATTATAATACAAAAAATATTATAATTTAGCGCCCGTTTGGTTCTGTATTCAGAAAACTCGATTTAAACGTTGTTTTTAAATACAATTTTTAAATTCAATTTTTTGTGTTTATAATTATTGGTGTTCGTTTGGTAAACTTGTTTTCAAATACAGTTTTTTAAAAAATTGGCAAACATGTATATTTATATTATACATATGTGTGTGTGTGTGTGTGTGTGAACACATACATAAAACTTTCATGTATTCATAATATATGAATGTGTACATATATACATACATACATACATACATCATAAATTATATAAATGTTCATTTAATATCATGTATTTTTATGTATATTTAATGAGATATGTTGGAGAGTTTTATATATATATATATATATATATATATACAATGAGTAGAATGCTTTTACTATTCCATAAGAGGATAAGTTAATTTAGGGGTTAAGATTTAGCCAACAATGCATGAATCGAACGACTGAAATTATTTAGTTATATTTTCCTCTTTTGACCCTTTATAATTTTATTTCCCCCTCTTTTTCCTCTCTATTAAAGGGTTCCTCATCTTTTACTTTAATTCAAAACGAAGGGTAAGGTGGTAAGATTTTCTACATGCATCCAACCACCATCAGCCCTGAGTCTCTCTCTCTCTCTCTCTACTCCTAAGAAAATGCTACACATACCTCAAAAATTGAGCACAAGGCTCAAGAAGAAAGGACGATTAATATTATTATATAATATTTTATTAATTGATGTCTTCTTTATGGCAGAGCGCAAGGCTCGAGAAAGAAGGATGTTTTTTTACTCTCTCTCACACACTCCAAATCAACCCCCACCACTCCCACTCACTCAAGTAGAGAACGTCCAAATCCACCCCACAACCCCAGTCGCCCCCTTACCCCCCACCATCCCATAACTCCCACTTCCTAAAATCACATCAACAAACCAACAATCTATGGTGTACATGTATCTATTGATAATATTATTTAACTTTATATTATTCCATATGTAATTTTGTGTACATATACAAATATATTTTTTATTTATAAGAATTACGCACATATTAATGTATTATATATGTATATTATATATTAAGGTATAAATGCATGAAAATATTAAGAATGAATAGCTCTAAGTTGAAAAATAAAAAACAGAAGTTATAAAACACCATCAACCTGGAAAAACTTGATTATAATACAGAAATATTATAATTCAGTGTTTAAAAACAGGTTGTCAAAAGCAGATTTATATTAAAATTGTATTTAAACACTAAAACAAAATTATAATTGAAAATCAAACACGCCCTTAATATTTAAAAATAAATTATCAAATGTAAAATTTTATAAAAATTATTTTTAAACACAAAAAATAAAATTACAGTTACAAGCCAAAAGGCCTTATTATTTAACTTAAAAACTTTGTTATTATCACACTTTCGCCCCTTTATTCCAATTCCTGAATACGTCCAAGCACAACACCCAAAAGAAAATGGCAATAAGCCAAAATGAAATCATTACATTTACTTTATGTTCTGTCAACAAGTAGGCAACTTGATGCCCATTGACCGATTTGGAATAATAAGAAATAGGTGATAAAGAATCTATTCTATTCAACCATCAAATTTGCTTTGCAGACAAAAGGTCGCCTAGGCTTCTAAGACTTAAGGCTTGACTTCCACGTCTCGATCACGCCCCCATTTTTTAGAACCTTGGAAAATATTATTTCTTGTATTAAAATAGTTAGGGCCCGTTTGGTTCTGTATTTAAAAAAACTCGATTTAAACGTTATTTTTAAATACAGTTTTAAAATTCAATTTTTTATGTTTAAAATTATTGGTGCGCGTTTGGTAAACTTGTTTTTAAATACAGTTTTTTGAAAATTTGACAAAATTGGCAAACATGTATATTTATATTATACATATGTGTGTGTGTGTGTGTGTGTGTGTTTATATAGATATATGCATACATACATACATCATTAATTATATACATGTACATTTAATGCCGTGTATTTTATTGTATATTTAAACGACATTAAATCTACAAATATATAATTTATGATGTATGTATGTATGTATGTATTTATGTATACATTCATGTATCATATATATATGAAAGTTATATATATATATATATATATATATATATATATATATATATATATATATATATATATATAGTACTGCTCTTGTGCGGATCAGTCCGTAATTTAAAAGTGCGGACCGGACATGTGTCACCTGGCGATGAACTTAGAAAAGAGAGAGAGTGTACCTATAATTTAGCCGATAATTTCTAGGGTCACCGTCAGGTGACACGTGCACGGTGTGCACTCCTAAAATACGGACTGATCCGTACAAGAGCAGTACTATATATATATATATATATATATATATAATACAAACGTAAACGTACATACATACATAAATGTACATGCATACATAAATGTAAATATAATGATATTGCATGTATAGTTCACAATAAAATTATATACATACATACATACATGCATTGATAATATTGTTTAATACATATATACTATATCTATATTTTATATTATTCCATACATTAATAATACGTATATAAAACTATATATAAGTATCATGTATGTATTGATAATATTATTTAACATGTGGATTTTAGTATTTTATATAATTTAATAATATAAATTTACGTAATTATTATTTATAAGAATTATACACATATTAATATATTATGTATGTATATTATATATTAAGATATAAATGCATTAAAATATTAATAATGAATAATTTTGAGTTGAAAAATAAAAAAAATAAAAGTCATAAAAAATCTTTTTGCTGTTTTTTGAAAAACTTGATTATAATACAAAAAATATTATAATTTAGCGCCCGTTTGGTTCTGTATTCAGAAAACTCGATTTAAACGTTGTTTTTAAATACAATTTTTAAATTCAATT
Organism: Sambucus nigra; assembly: GCA_949130495.1. Classification (NCBI taxonomy): domain Eukaryota; kingdom Viridiplantae; phylum Streptophyta; class Magnoliopsida; order Dipsacales; family Adoxaceae; genus Sambucus; species Sambucus nigra. The sequence goes on from OX422218.1 coordinate 224,703,009, forward strand.
TTTTGTGTTTATAATTATTGGTGTTCGTTTGGTAAACTTGTTTTCAAATACAGTTTTTTAAAAAATTGGCAAACATGTATATTTATATTATACATATGTGTGTGTGTGTGTGTGTGTGAACACATACATAAAACTTTCATGTATTCATAATATATGAATGTGTACATATATACATACATACATACATACATCATAAATTATATACATGTATATTTAATATCATGTATTTTTATGTATATTTAATGAGATATGTTGGAGAGTTTTATATATATATATATATATATATACAATGAGTAGAATGCTTTTACTATTCCATAAGAGGATAAGTTAATTTAGGGGTTAAGATTTAGCCAACAATGCATGAATCGAACGACTGAAATTATTTAGTTATATTTTCCTCTTTTGACCCTTTATAATTTTATTTCCCCCTCTTTTTCCTCTCTATTAAAGGGTTCCTCATCTTTTACTTTAATTCAAAACGAAGGGTAAGGTGGTAAGATTTTCTACATGCATCCAACCACCATCAGCCCTGAGTCTCTCTCTCTCTCTCTACTCCTAAGAAAATGCTACACATACCTCAAAAATTGAGCACAAGGCTCAAGAAGAAAGGACAATTAATATTATTATATAATATTTTATTAATTGATGTCTTCTTTATGGCAGAGCGCAAGGCTCGAGAAAGAAGGATATTTTTTTACTCTCTCTCACACACTCCAAATCAACCCCCACCACTCCCACTCACTCAAGTAGAGAACGTCCAAATCCACCCCACAACCCCAGTCGCCCCCCTACCCCCCACCATCCCACAACTCCCACTTCCTAAAATCACATCAACAAACCAACAATCTATGGTGTACATGTATCTATTGATAATATTATTTAACTTTATATTATTCCATATGTAATTTTGTGTACATATACAAATATATTTTTTATTTATAAGAATTACGCACATATTAATGTATTATATATGTATATTATATATTAAGGTATAAATACATGAAAATATTAAGAATGAATAGCTCTAAGTTGAAAAATAAAAAACAGAAGTTATAAAACACCATCAACCTGGAAAAACTTGATTATAATACAGAAATATTATAATTCAGTGTTTAAAAACAGGTTGTCAAAAGCAGATTTATATTAAAATTGTATTTAAACACTGAAAACAAAATTATAATTGAAAATCAAACACGCCCTTAATATTTAAAAATAAATTATCAAATGTAAAATTTTATAAAAATTATTTTTAAACACAAAAAATAAAATTACAGTTACAAGCCAAAAGGCCTTATTATTTAACTTAAAAACTTTGTTATTATCACACTTTCGCCCCTTTATTCCAATTCCTGAATACGTCCAAGCACAACACCCAAAAGAAAATGGGAATAAGCCAAAATGAAAGATGTAAATCCTACTCTAATCATTACATTTACTTTATGTTCTGTCAACAAGTAGGCAACTTGATGCCCATTGACCGATTTGGAATAATAAAAAATAGGTGATAAAGAATCTATTCTATTCAACCATCAAATTTGCTTTGCACACAAAAGAATCGCAGCACTATATTTATATAACTTGGATATATTCCATTTTTCATTACGACTTTCTCAGCCCTTTAGCAGTATCTCTGTCTAAAAAAATATATATTAAAAAAATGGATACTTCGTCGGATGAACAAATGAAGACATCAAATGTAGAAGAAGAATTATCAGCGGTGATGGAGTTGATTAACGCATCAACTATTCCCATGGTGTTGAGAGCTGCTATCGAGCTTGATGTATTTGACATCCTTACCAAAGCTGGTGGTCAACTCTCCTCTTCTGAGATTGCATCAAAAATTCCAACACAAAACCAACAAGCACCTGCCATGCTTGAACGGATGCTTAGGTTCCTGGCTACAAACTCCATCCTCACATGCACTCCCAACAGATTATATGGTCTAACACCCATATCCAAATATTTTATTCGCGACCAAGATGGACTTTCTATGGCTCATTCTATACTCTTTAATCAAGACAAAGTAGTGCTTGATTCTTGGTTTGTTTTCTTTCTTCTTCTTTTTTTCTTACCACGGTTCATATTTAATCCATAGTGTTAGGGTATACCATCGCCCTCTTAATTTAACAATTCCCTATTTTACGATCTCATTTCAAGTCCCTTTAGCGTTCGTTTGGCAAACCAATTCCAAGCCATGAAAATGGAATTGAAAAGCCAATTTGAATTCCATGGAATTGAAATTGGCCTTCGAATTCCAATTTCAACCCTTGGAATTGGATTGCCAAACGGACCCTTAGTGTTTTGTTTTAAGTTCAGTGATATATAATTGTCTATGGTGTGATAATATGACTTTCTTTAATATGTATATTTGCATACATACATACTCTGCGGAAGAACGATGTATATTTCAACTAAGATGAAAAAAACATAAATATATGTGAAAAATATATGATAATAACGAAAAAAACAAAGACACGCGAGAATTAATGTGGTTCGTTCTTCACACAAGGAAAGAATTAAATTCACTATGAGATTTGAACGGACATTCGAACGCAGGTTAGGACCTATGTAGAGCCTGCGGGGGTGGGGGGAGGGGGGGGGGGGGGGGCGTCGCTCCTCCCGAATTTTTGAGATTTTTTAAATTTATATTTGATATTTTCTAACGACCTAAGTCCGCCACATTACAGCTTGAAACTATAACAAACTTGTTCTATAATTCTGATATTCACATATTTTGTCACAATTGTTTCGAGTGACAATTTTTTTACATTTATTTCTAATACTTTTATCCGTGATAATTTCATATATAACATATTTTTTATATGTCTTCCCTCACTTGTATTATCTCACCATTTCATTTCCGAGATATATAAAGCTAGATTTGGAGACATGACATTAATTGAACAATACATGACGATCAATGTTGTCCCCGTATTTTCTTTGCTAGCCAACAATCCAAGAAGACAAACTTTCGTAGCTCACTATTTACCCGCACTACAATAATTATGTGCACACTTATTTTGACTTTGGCATGAAATATGGAGAAGCAAACTCCAAGAAATTCAACCATCACTTTGTTTCGTAATCTTCTTTCTCTAAAATCACTTCACCTTTAACCATCTCCTTCATCTTGTCTCTCTACGGATCAAAATCGAACCCATTCAGTTATGTGATGCACAGTCTCAATTCTTATATGTAATCCAGGCTATGATAATATAGAGAAATGGTGTAAATGACTTACAAATTATTGGAAGTAGACTATATTTGGAAGAGAGCACAAAACAATAATATGAGTGGTGGTTCTTGCCTCATTGATAGCGTCCTTCACATGTCATTGTTAGACGAAGCCACCTTGTAATGACAAAGATGACTCCTCCGTTTCCTGTAGAGAGAAGTAAGATGTGAACTTTTATTTTTTATTTTCTTTATTTTTTGGTATACACCATCATTGGTTATTCACCAGTTTATGGTCTTTAATATACAAGAGATCAAGTTTGGATGCATAAAAAGTGTGAAATTCACTACGATTGATCAAGTTTGCACGTTGGTTCATATAAGTTTGTATATTTGATTTATCATATAACTATAAATATTCGGAATATAATAATATTACAACCTTTTCATGTGTGTGATATAAAGGTACCACTTAAAAGATGCAGTGATAGAGGGAGGAGTCCCATTCGACAAGGCTCATGGCATGAATGCATTCGAATACCCTTCAAAAGACAACAGATTCAATCAAGTTTTTAATAAAGCAATGTGTAGTCGAACTAATGTTGCCGTGAAAAAAATTCTTGAAACGTACAATGGATTCGAGGGTGTTGAAGTGTTGGTAGATGTTGGTGGTGGGACTGGTGCAACACTAAGCGCTATCATCTCCAAGTACCCTCATATTAAGGGAATTAACTTCGATTTGCCTCATGTTATCAGAGATGCACCTCCTTTCCCTGGTAAACTATGCACCATTCACTACTAAGTAATTCTTCTAGCTTTATTGAATACATCTAATAGTTTTGGGCACATTTTGGTATCCCAAAATTTCAATAAATGTATTTTCAAAGTAGTTTGCATGCGTTTCAGAACCCAATTTCATGAATTGAAATTAGAATTTGAAAATATGTAGTTCAAATTCTCCACCATTAAATTGGTGTTCCGAAACGCACCCTAAATTGTGATCATGTTTATTCAACTTTTATAAGGGGTAATGTCTGATAATATATCAAAGATCTACAATCAAATGGAAAAGAGAAAAAAAGGGGCTAGGGTTTCATCTTGGCATAAAATAGAATACAATACAAATGAAAAAGAAGAAGAGAGAATATATGTCCTACTACAACCACCTAATAATAAAATAAAAGGGAAAATACTAAACTACCCTTAATGCTAAATAAAACTCTAATATCCACCCCTCCCCCCTCAAACTCATGATGTTGCAGCGAGAAGCATTGAGAGTTTGCCAACCAAAAAATGAAAACGCTGAACTGGATGAGACTTCGTAAACAAATCAACTATCTGTGCAGAAGAAGAAACAAAAGTCAAAGTGATGGCGTCATGCGTAAGATGATGACGAGTGATATGACAATCAATCTCAATGTGCTTAGTCCTCTCATGAAAAAACGAATTGTAAGCAATCTGAATAACACTCTTATTATCACAGTACATAGGAGTGGGCTGAGAAAGAGAGACACCTATACCTGCAAGTAACCGACGTAGCCAAATAACCTCGCGAGTGGTAGAAGCCATATCACGATACTCGGCTTCCGTGGAAGACACAGAAATAAAAACTTGCTTTTTGATCTTCCAAGAAATAAGAGAATCACCCAGAAACACACAAAATCTAGTAACTGATTTGCGATCTGTAGGATCACCGACCCAATCAGCATCAGAGTATGCACGCAGCTCCAAAGAAGAAGATGAAGGAAATAAAAGACTCTGAAATTGAGTGCCTCTCAAGTATCGCAATATACGATGAACAGCTGCCCAATGAACTGTAGTAGGAGCAGTAACAAACTGACTAACAATATGGACCGCATGATCTATATCTGGACAAGTAATAGTGAGATAAACCAAGTTGCCCACAATAGTGCGATATAAGGTAGGATCAGGTAAAAGAACACCATCATACGGAGAAAGATGAACATTAAGCTCCAGAGGGGTATCAACAATCTTAGTATCAGTGAGGCAAGCATGCTCAAGAATGTCCCTGATATACTTAGATTATGAGAGAAGATAACCCTTTGGAGAATGAGCTACCTCAATAACCAGAAAGTAACGTAGGGGCCCCAAATCCTTCATCTCAAAACAACGAGCTAATTCAGACTTCAACATTGTAATTCCACCAACATCATCCCCAGTAATAGTCATATCATCAACATACAAAGAGACGAGAATACGACCACCCGAGGTGCACCTGATAAAGAGAGCTGAATCATTCTCACTTGGAATGAACCCAAGAGAGGTAATCACTGCAGAAAACTTCTCAAACCAAGCCCGTGGTGCCTGTTTGAGACCATATAAGGCTTTCTTAAGCCTACAAACTTCACTAGGACCATGTGGAACACCCGGAGGAGGAGTCATATAAACCTCCTCATGAAGATCGCCGTTCAAGAACGCATTTTTAACATCCATCTGCGATATATGCCACTGACGGACAGATGCAACAACAATAAGAGTACGAATAGTAGTCAATTTCGCAACAGGAGCAAAGGTTTCGTCATAATCCATACCATATTGCTAAGAAAAACCCTAAGCAACCAATCTTTCTTTGTACCGCTCAATTGACCCATCTGACCTGGTTTTGATTTTATATACCCAACGAGATCCAATTGCTCGCTTACCAGCAGGTAAGGGGACCAAACTCCAAGTATCTGTCTGATGCAAAGCAGAGAGTTCCTCAGCCATAGCCTGTTGCCAAAGAGGATAAAAAACTGCCTCTTTATAAGACAAAGGCTCAGAGAGGCAGTGAACAGAGGATAAAAATGAAGCAAAAGAATCCGAATAACAAGAATAAAGAAAATCTGGTGACTGGGTTACGTGGACATTTTGGATAGCGAGAAGGAGGTTCCACCATTTCACCAGGTGCTTGGGTGGCCACACGAGAAGGGGGAGCATCAGGAACATCGGATGGCAAAGTACCTCCATCAGTAGAAATAATAGAAACAGGAGCAACATGGGGTGGCACACTGTCGGTGGTGCAAGGTGCTTCAGATGGCACACTCTCATCATTATCAGAAAACGGATCAATATTGAAGAGATCAGATTTAGTGAGTTCATGAGGGCTATCAGGAATAGAAAAAAAATGGATATGCTCAAGAAACACAACATGGCGAGAGACATACTTTTTTTGTAACTGGATCATAACAACGATATCCCTTTTGACCCTCACCATAACCAAGAAAGACACAAATAGCTGACTTTGGAGATAATTTGTTACGTTCCACACAAGGTCGAAGAACAAAACAAGTACAACCAAACACCTTTAAGGAAGAATAATCAGGGGCACACCCATACAACTTTTCAAAAGGTGATAAAACTGAGTAATGAGAGGTCGGAATCTTATTAATCATATTGACATCAGTAAGGACAGCCTCTCCCCAAAACTCACTAGAGACATATGCGGATAATAAAAGAGAGCGAGCAGTTTCAACAATATGCCGATGTTTCCTTTCAACAACACCATTTTGCTCAGGAGTGTAAGTACAAGATGATTGGTGGATAGTTCCATCTAAATCAAGCAACTCACCGAAATTTTGAGAAGTATATTCCCCACCCAAATCGCATCTAAAACATTTGATAATAGTAGAATGTTGAGTTTTGACAAAGGCACGAAATTTATTATAAATATTAAAAAAATCCGAACGGCGTTTCGTGAGAAAAACCCAACAGTAACGCGTATAATCATCAATAAAGGAGACATAATATCTAGACCCTCCTCTTGTAATAATAGGAGATGGTCCCCACACATCAGAATGAATAAGATCAAAGGGTGCAAAAGTAGATAAAATATTTCTATTAAACGGTAACGCTAAAAATTTTGCAAGTTTACAACCGCTACAATCAGAGATATCATGACAATGCAAATTTCCAAATTTTCCTGTAGAAGCCAAATATTTCAATCGTGACCCCGAGACATGACCAAGACGAGAGTGCCATAAATAAAAGTTAGACCAATCTGAACTCAAACGAAAGGATGACAAGTCAACACTGGAAGCTGCAACCATTGGTACATTGAGTTTCTCCATGATGTACAATCCCCCCTGCCTACGGCCTGTCCCAATCACCTTCTGAGACTGTGGATCCTGCACATGACAAAAGGTAGAAGAAAAGGAAACTGAGTAACCGGCATCACATAGTTGACCAACATAGACAAGATTCATTGTAAGCTTAGGAATATGGTGAACATTAGAGAGAGATAAGTTGGGTTAGTCAATAGTCCCAACACCCGTTGAGGGCATGGGAGTACCATCAGCAGTCATAACGGGCAACGAAGAAGTGGGATAAAAAGAACCAAAAGAGGACAAATTTGGTGACATGTGATTAGAAGCACCGGAGTCTAGAATCCAAATACCTGAGGACTTACCTGGTGAAGAGATGGGCATGGCGTGAGGCTGTGTGGCAAGAAACTTGTGAAACTGCTCAGTAAGAGAAGACATGGATGGAGTTAATGATGAAGAACCTGATGCAAATGAGTCTGATGGCGGTTCAACTGCTGCAGTATTAGGCTGTGAAGGCCTATATGAACGCTGCTGAGATTGGTTATGGGATTTCCAACTAGAAAACTGTTGCTAAGGTGGTAGACTATTTGATTGTTGTTGTTGTGCTCGCAACTTAGGGCACTGAGACTTCCAATGACCCTTTTCCTTATAGTAGCTACATTCATCACTTGCAACTCTCGAATAAGGCTTGTTCTGATTACTGGAAATTGGCCGAGAGAAGGCTTCGAAAACAAATGGATTAGGGTCCGAAGAAATTACCTTCCCTGACTAAGTCTTGAGACAAATCTCCTTGGCTAACAACTTGTGAACAACGGAATCAACAGTTGGAAGTGGGACACGATGAAGAATCGACCCACGAAGACCCTCAAAATCATCACGCAATGCCATCAGAAACTGAACCAGACGTTGTTCCTCCCAATTGGTAACATATAGTGTAAAGGCCCGTAATTCAGCTGACTCTGTGAGAGCCAACTGATCCCATAGATCCGTCATAGCAGAATAGAACTCTTGGATACTCAAATTTTTTACTCAAGAACCCGAATATCGCACTCCGACTGGTACTTTTTTGTGAAATTAGATTGGGTATACAATCTGGCCAAATGATCCCAAACATACTTTGCATAATCATACTTAGCCAACGGCATACCTATAAAAGGTGCAACGGAGTTGTTGATCCAAGTGATGATTTTCGAGTTGTTTGCCTCCCAAACATCCAACAACTCTGCATATTTTTCAACGTTCGTCTTATCGTTAAGCTTACTCAAATCGCCATTAATGTAACCCCAAATCTTCTTTCCTTTCAAAAAATTCTTCATAGAATAACTCCAATACGTATAATTTTTTCCATTTAATCTGACAGTAATTGATTGCAGCGAATCATCTCTTTCACTAGCCATTGCGAAAATAAACAAACAAACAGTACCCAAAGAGAACCAAATCGAACGAACTAAACAATTAATCGAACAAATAGGAGGAAAATGACCATAATTACCTTCAAAACAGTCGATGATAATATAAAGCTTTGATTCCGCTCTGATACCATGATAATATATCAAAGATTTACAATCAAATGGAAAAGAGAAAAAAAGGGGCTAGGGTTTCATCTTGACATAAACTAGAATACAATACAAACGAAAAAGAAGAAGAGAGAATATATGTCCTACTACAACCACCTAATAATAAAATAAAAGGGAAAATACTAAACTACCCTTAATTCTAAATAAAACTCTAATAATGTCAATAGGAATTATTTACAACATATATTTACAACAGCCAAAAAAAAAAATGTCTGCAAAAAGATTTCACTCATCCATCTATAACTTATAATGAGTTCAGAAAGTCTTGTACATTTTCTTTCAAGTGTCTTTAGCAATGGCCACTAGTTGGAAAATCAGGTCTTTTGAATCATCAATGTTATATTTTGAATCGATTTCTGATATCTTTTGCAAGTGGGTTTTTAATTTTATTATGGGAAAAAAATATTAGGTGATTAATTGTTTTGACATTTTCTATCTTTATAATAATGAAGATATACAGATTACATATAATCAATTATATTTATAAATTATATTTCATGGCTTCTGGTTAATCAGAATCTCATTTTTAAAGATCCAAAAGCTACCTTATTATAATTGCTACTTGTCTGATCAACTCAATTATCATTAAGGGGATTGATGCTTTCTCGCTTTCAGGAGTGGAGCATGTTGGAGGAGATATGTTTGAAAGTGTTCCAAAAGGAGATGTAATCTTCATGAAGGTTAGCATTAATATACGAAGGAATAACTAGTTTTACTCCTATAAATCTGTCTTAAGAGGAAAAAACTAAGCAGAACACCTATTTATAATGTTGAAAAAGAAGCTTACCAACAAAAAGAAGCTTGCCTTCTTTACGTCATAGTTGCTTTCGGTGGAGAGGTCCCAGCCTCTCCATAATAGTATGTCTCCTCTATCATGCCTATATAAGGAGGTTTAGATTGCTGAACCAATATATATCAAACACCAACAGTAGAGATGAGTGTAGAGAGCTTATTTGAGTATATATTTGGATCGAAAAATACAAATTGTTTTTTTCATTTGGGGTGTGTTTGTGAGAGTCTTCTTTTATAACCCATTTATTAATTGATCTAGTCATTAGTAGACATAACCAAATTGGTGAACCACTTAAATATTGTGTCTTCATGTATATGTGTGTTTTTCTACCCAATATACTTTTATTTTGGGTGTCATATTATTATTTAGGATCATAGTCACTATCATTTGTTGACACGCTTTCGCACAACCAGTGTTCTAAAAAATGCGTCTAGGCGCGAGGCTTTTTAGATATGCCAAGTTTTGGCCCTAGGCGTGGATTAAGGTGTGGTCACCGATGGTCAACGTTTTTTGGGGTAAGGCGTGAAAAAACACAAGTTTTTTTATAAGTAAGGCGTGAAAAAACGCGAGTTTTATTTTTCAGTATTTTAAAAAAATAGTATTTTAACTTACAATTATTTAGACATATTTTTAAGGTATGTACCAATTTAGTATTTTTAATAGCCTTGTCATTGTAAAAAAATATTAAAATGTATTAAAAAAGTCCTAAACGCCTTTTCACGCCTTTTAACATTCACATCTCTTCAAAAAAAAGAAAGAAACATTCACAAAAAACACCTTGTTCACCTCTTTAAAGAGACCTTTATAAATGGAATTGGTTGTAATCAAAGAGGATAAAGAAAATAATAATAAATTATACTAATAACATGACTTTTCTTTTTTTTTCTGAGACAAAACAAAGGGAAAACGAAGAAAAGTGAACAGTATTTATACTTACAATTCCAACCCATATGTGTTTTCTCTTCGTTCACTTCAACTTTGTCAACAATCATATAAGAGGAAGATTGGACATTTTTTGGAGAGAAATTACTTACATAATTATGCTTTTCTCACCTTGAACCCCACAATATCCACAAAAAACATAAGACGATCAAGTTTGAGATATCTGCTCTAAAGAAACAAAAAAATATATATAAAATTAGACTCAGAAACAAACCCGATTGTTATGGAAATTTCTTCCTACTGCTTCAATACAAATTTTGTTCCGGTGCTTCAGTACCAAATCATACTTAGTGCTCTTGAATCATTTGAAATGAAAACAAATCACGTTCAGTACCAAATCGTAAGAGAAACTGCATATACCAACTGTATATATATATATATATATATATATAACAATTCAAATCATAATATAAAATCGTAATCCAAATCAGAAAATTGAAACCGCATATAGTAACCGTTTGATTTTGTATTCAATTGTGAAAATCACCACAAGTGAAAAAGATAGGGCACAAATGAAAAACACCACTAGTACCAACAAATCATATATATATAAACAAAGATAGTACCAGTGAGTATGAGAAGAAGTACAGGCGTGAAATAAGAAGACCTATTGATCGTTGTACAGGCAAGAAACAGTAATTATCACTAAAAGGCCTCTTGATCGTTGTAAAGCAAAGAGAGAGAGAAATAGAGATAGAGGGGGAGGGGGGGAGAGAGAGGGAGTACAATGAGGGAAAGAGAGACGGCTAGGTTTAGACAATCGAGTGCAAGGGAGAGAATGGGGGAAATACTATTCTACCCTTGTTTTTAAAGGGGTAAAATAAATTAGAGTGGGAACTCAAAATTTTCAAGGGCAAAATAAGTAGTGCAAAAAAAATACATCTTATGACATACATAATTTTTGTCCCATATATATATATATATACTAGGGTATACCCGTGCCTGAAGGCACGATGATAATTTTCCAAATTATCAATCGTTATCAAATCTTAAAAGTTTTGTATTATAGTATCAATCATGGGCATTTTTCATGAAGGAATGATAAATACTTCCAAAGTATTGAATTGGCTAATTTTTTTTTTTTTTTTTTTTTGGGGGGGGGGAGGGGATAGTTTATATTATAATTAAAAACATACAATATTTTAGGTCCAATCCATTAAATATGGATATATTCAATACACAAATCCCTAATCTCAAGACATAAATTCCTAGTTATCTTACTTTCAAGGTGTGTACTATAGTTATCTTACTTTCAAGATAATACTCAAAGACATATAATAAAAATATATCATAATTAAAAGGCCCAAAAGAATTGCAGCAATTCCATGTCACGGACTCATTTTTCATACCAAGAAAAGGCCCAATAAAAAATTATGGGGCCACACTACCTCTACCAAGAAAAGCTAGCGTACTTAGATAACAACTTTCCCTATCTACATCAATGCCCAACAGGCTTAAAAAAAGTTAAAATTAAAGGCCATGTCAGACTAATGGTTGTGCCAAATGTCGATCCTCTAGCTCATGCCTTTCACATAGGAGGTATAACCACTAAAGGCCATTGGCAACCCCTCCTTCCTTTTTGTTCTTCTACAATCTGCCCAAGAAGCTATAGTGAGGTAGCAGCTATAGTGAAATACATTGCTTGGTCCAAGTGCAGCAGTCGTATGCTCGCGCTTCATCAGTCGTTCAATACTACTCGATGTCCTCCATGTCCCAGGATACGATGATGTAAACATTGTCCCGAGCTTCATTCCCTGCGAAGATAACAGTTATTCGATAATTGTTGAAGTGTTCATCTGGAGTCATGGTGCTCCATCTCCCAGATTCTGTTTCGTTTGCAGATTAGGATGTCAATCAATACCTACAATATATTTAAAAATTCCCATTATACCAACTATAACATGCCATGAGGCCTAACATGCAATATTAATGTTTTAAGTATCCTCAAAGAATAAAATCTTACACTTTTGACCAAGATTAAGATGTACTAAAAACATCAAAATTATCAAGAGCATTTTGTTACACTTGTATAGGATCAAGGAGAAAAATTAGTTGGGAAGTTGTATTACTGAAATAATTCTAACCTGCATTGCTAAAGAATGGTGCATGATTGGTTTGGGAAAGAAATGCCTTCTCAATTGCAGGAAATTCTGCCTCGATCTGTTGGACTCGGACCATTAGACCATGGCCTCTTGCAGCAGTTACCATCACCTCCTCATGCAAATCGTGAAATATCTCAGCAACAAACCTGGAGTTATCAAAAAAAAAATGATTAAGAAAAGGATGCAATTCCTAGATTGAAAATCTCAAATGATAACACATTTGAATCAGGAGAAGAAAAATGAAGTTAAGACAACAACATCCATTTGTTTGTTAGAAGACCTGTAAGGAGATCTCCAATAATCAAATGCGTTTACTTTTCTCGTTGGGCCGCTCTTTGAAAGCCTCTCTACCAGTTTCTTGATTGTGAGATAAATGTCAATGAAAAAGGTCACACAAAGAAACAGATATTGTCATTGGGGGAGGACTTTGATACAACATATTTTCAGTTGGAGGACAAAGGAAAAGCGCCACATATGTACGTGGAATTGGATTTTAAGGAGGTTACTTGCAAGAAGGCTGCTCTTATAGAAAATTTTGGTCAATTGAGGGATAAAGTCGATGACACAGCATGAATCTCCCGAGAGAAAGGGGAAGTACTCAGTGATCACTATAAACTACTACCTATTGATTTGCGTGATATACAAAAATTAGATGATATAATAGCTTTGGCTAATATGGATCCCAGCCTGCCAACATTTATAATTGCAGAGTGCGTATTAATATACTTGGATCCAGATTCTAGTCGTGCTATAGTCGGCTGGGCTTCAAAAGCATTCTCTACACCAGTTTTTTTCTTATATGAGCAGATCTATCTAGATGATGTTTTTGGTCAGCAAATGATCATAAATTTGGAGAGTCGAGGCTGTGCTCTATTAAGCATAAATGCGACACCAACTTTACTTGCAAAGGAAAAACTTTTCCTCGATCAGGGATGGTAGAAGGCTGTTGCTTGGGACATGTTGAAAAAGTCTATACCAATTTTATTGAGACTCGGGAAAGACGCGGGATTGAGTGGTTAGAGTTATTTGATGAGTTTGAAGAGTGGCACACGATGCAGGCGCACTTGTTTCTTCATATTGCCCTGTTTCAGATAAATAAAATCTTATGTAAATGAAAAGAATAATAGTTATAAACAAATCAAAAACCAAAAAATATTCTCTTCGCACATACACTATCGTGAGTTAGTATCATCCAAAGTTAGATCAAGTTAAATACTCCCTCCAAACAAATTCTTAGGAACTGTCATGAATTTGCAATCGCAAAATCAACAAAAAATAGTAACTCTTGCGAAAACATTAATTGATAAGAACAATATAAACAAATATTTTCTACTGTAAAAATAAAGTCTTTACAGAAATGTACCTCTGAAAAAACTTTACCTCGTGTCTGTAATGCACCATACGCTCATCCGTCGCATAAATCTTTTACCCATCCACTTACTTCAACCTTGAAATAACCATCTTCGACAGATTTACCCCTCTCATCACTAAAATGATCTCAACATGATGCCTCGCCGAACACACCTCAAGCAAGGGTACTTGAAACCTTTCCAACATGAGGACCTAAAACACAATAGGAACTTAATCCATAAAAAGGGTTAAGAATGAATAGTTTACCAATCCTACTCTAGATTTGTTCAAACTTAAAAAATGCTTCTTACTCTATAAAATGAAAAGTAAAATAAAAAGAAACCCAATATCAACAGGTACATACATACCTATGTTGAAGAGAGGGTGATGTTTCTTATATCAATAGATCCCAAATTAGTAGGATGCTCGACTTTGTATAGTGGCTCATAGTGATATCAAAGGTATCATCATTTGTGGAGACAATATCGAGCACTGTGATGGGCTGGTGGATATGAGAAATAGTTCTTGCAGAAAGAGTCAAGTGTTTCATTGAAATGGTAAAAATATCCTTCCATATTACTTTCAACGACTTAAAAATTGATGTTTTCTAAGAACAGATCTTGACATTTTGCCCGAATGAAGAACTTACATCCAAATCACAAATATAATATTCAATTGTTGGGCATTTAAATCACATCACAGAATTTAAAGGAAAAAATCACACAAAAAGTAAACGTACTAAATAACAAAATTCAAAATATAGTTTGATCACACTGTGTAGAAACAATGGCGAGTGAACCGAAAAGAGGGAGAGATGGAGAGCTTAAAAAACTGAAGTGTGCAGGGGATATTTTGAATGAGTTAGTTATAAGGTTGTATAAGGTGACAGGGGTGAGACACGTCTGTTTATAAAGTTAAAAAAATCAAAATAATAAGAAAATTATGTTAAGAGATTGCAGGCTTTTGAGGCTTACCGAAATAAAATATTTCAAAAACAGAAGAGAAACATGAAATACATGTGTGGCAGATTCAAAATCTTCTTTTGAAATATCAAGGTACGTAAGGTGTAGTTTTTTAACAGCTTTTATCAAACGAAGATATGGTTTTTGCGCAAATACAAATCCAGCAACTGCTCTCCAGCAATTGAAATTGGAAGAAAGACTTGAGATATGTATTTAATGACAAATGGTTTGTGCGCAAAATTACCAAATGGTCAGTGAAATTCAATCAAACAAAAGTTCTATAATCAATATAAGTCAAGCCCAAACAAAAATTAGGGTAATCTGCAGCAGGGCAGGTCATTCCAGAGCTAGTGTAAAGAACCACATCAGTTCCTTCTCCTTTTACTCCGGATGCATTGCAACTACTAACGTTACTAATATCACAGTGACTTTCAGGTATATGGGGATTAGGTCATATATATTTGCAAAAAAAACATGATTTATAAATATAAACAATAGATTCACAAATAAATAAGGCTTCACAATAAAAAAAATGAATAATGATATAGCACCCCCACATGTTATTGTAAAACTTTACTGATATTACTTACCAACATTGCTTGTTATAAAAAAATTACTCACAAACAAAACCCCAAGTCATGAAACTAAACCAAAATGTTATTGTTGTGTTATTGTATCAGCCATTGCACCTCCAAGTGCCTGTTGTAAGGCCATCATTTTAGAAACTCAACATTAATACAAAAACAACAATAATGGCAAAAGTACATGCATCTGAAAGTTCCATGTAGCTTGCCTAATACAACCTGATCTTGCCTCTTTTATCTCAACCCCCTAAAACTTAGTCATTGTTGAGTTTTCTTCATCACATCTAGAAGTTGAAAAGTTCAAAATACATCATTAAGTAAGTAGTTATGATGATCGATAGGGCAAAAATAAAATTTATTTGGTGACTTATGCGGTTTTAGCACCTTAAATGTAAGCATTTGGTGACTTATCTAAAGCCCATCGAATAAATACCATTTCCTTCACGATCAATAGAAAATCAAATGACGATTTATGTAGTTCTCAAGGCATGAGATTAAGTAACATAACTTCAGGTTGGTTCTGTTACCCAAAATATTAGGACACTTTGAATATAAGTAAACTTTCTTCTAAGGTCTCAGAAAATGCCAGCAAATAAGGTCTCGGAAAATTCTAGCGTTACATTGTCCCCTCTTACTCGTTTCTACAAATTCCAACATATAAGGTCTTAGAAAATTCTAAACATTTTGTTTGATTCCTATGAAAAATAAGCTAATATACTATCTTTTGATACCTTGAAACCCTCTTTCTCCCACGTTAAAAAAATCGTATCATCTCCTAAGGAATCATACCACACCTTGAACATATTGAGGAAGCTCCTCTGCAGGTATGACAAAAGATAAAATAGCTCATTAAAATGAAATATCTCATTAACTTGGGGAAACACCTTTAACAATTTGTGTATTTGCTTCTAAATATTTTAATGAAACATCTGATGGCGTGGTCGATGATCTGAAAGTTAAAAGAAATCATCAATAGTAGAAGTTGAAAATACTGAAAATGAAATAGAATAAAAAAAACTAAGTGTTCTCACCATGTCTTCGCATCCCCATCCATCCAAGTTAGGTTAAGCATAACCAAATATGTTGTACGGAGCGCTAAATTCAAGCTCAAATTTTAAATTCCATTTTAATAATACCAAGACTCAAAATGGCACATATACATCCTACACCATAATAAATCGTTCATTATTATCAAGTATAAAAAAATCACACTATAGAGAAAGTCAGCAACTATCGAGTATTAATAATCTAAAAACATAGAAGCTCAACAAAAATCATATGGGTTACTCAAGTATTTCACGATCCTCAATCTGTGTAACAAACCTCGGTCTCGCATCAAGAACTATTTCCTGTTCATTTTATGAACTCTATAAAGATATCACTATAAAAAGAGTATTAAAAATCCATAAAAAAGTATTAAGAAATACATACTGAATGAGTACCTCAAAACCAACATAAACACACAAAATCCATAAAAGATGAAAACAAAATAGAAGAAAAAAGAGTACCTGCAAAACAAATCATAAAAATACAAATTACATATCTAAAAAAAAACTAAAAAAGATTAAAAAGTTCATATGCAATTAAAAAAACATACAAAACACGCATATTATTTGAAGTTGGGAATGGTCTCTTTGTGTGTATGTAGAGTGAGAAGGAATACCTCAGTTTAAACTTTCAATCATCTTCACCCGTCATCACATCTGCAAACCCTAGATAAGTAAACCAAAAAAATAGATCACATAACCACAAAAACTCAAACTTGAAAGAAACCCTAAAATTCGTATATTCCATATCCAAAACCTCAAAACTTAAAATCCGTGTACCCATAAACAAAAAATAAAATACCTGGAGTCTCGTGAGCAAATTCGGTGGAGAACCGGAGAGGGATGTGAGAGAGGGGCGGCAACGTAGGGATTTTTTAGTCGTGGGGGAAGTGATGGAAAGTGATGGCTGGGTTTGTTGTTCCTTGCCAAGAGTAAAGTGAGGGAGAAAAAGAAGACGGGTATGGGGAAACAAAGGAGTAAAGTGTGAGAATGGGGCAAATACAATTCTACCCTTATTTTTGAATTTTGAAGAAATGGGGAAAACAAATTAGAGTGTGACAAAAGAGGGGGAATTCAAAATTTTCAAGGGCGGAATAGGCATTGCAAGGAAAAATGAATGTTGATGACATCATCAAGTAAGCTTATGACATACATAAGCTTCCTACTTTATTATATATATATATATATATATATATAGTCCTACTCTTGTGCGGACTAGTTCACATTTTAAGATTGCGGACTGGACATGTGTCATCTAACGGAGCACCTAGAAATTATCGCCTAAATTATAGGCACACTCCCTCTCTTTTCTGCTCTCACCACCAGGTGACACATGTCCGGTTCGCATTCTTAAAATGCGGACTAGTCCGCACAAGAGCAGGACTGTATATATATATATATATATATATATATATAATTTTTAAATAATTTTCGTGCAACATTCTTGATAAACACCCACAAAGAATTATTCCCCCCTCGACTTTGTTGACAATCAAACGGAGCGTAATGGTGTTTTATTTTTGGAATTTCATTTCACATCATGAAATTTTCCCGATCGTAAGGTTATGATATGATAAGAATACCCATGTGACATAGTTTACGAAATACCAATAATACATCAATGTGACATAAAAGTCTGAATAGTGACTTCAATTTGTATTGTAAGTGAAGTATTAAGTGTTATAGCTAAATCTTCGCAAAGTTTTTTTTTTTGCTAACAATTAATTAGTAACATAAATTATACATTGGTAAATCATTATATTATCAACAGTAGGCTAAGGTATTATGTGTTGCAAAGCAGGGGATGTTTTATGAATCGTCCCTTAAAAATGTTTGAAAGTTCAAATCTAGCCCATTGTGATAAACATGTTATCGCACTACCATCACAACCAAACCCCGCAAGTCACTGCCGTCTTGCCACTATTTTTAGTCACCGCCCGCCGAAAAGATTGCGGATAGTTTTCAAAAGACTGTTTTGTTCTTCTGTCATTAATATTTGGAAAATTATGATGATTAGGAGCTAATGTTAATTTAGAAGGAGCTTGGACCGAATGTCATTTTGGATTTGTGCTAGTGAGTAAATGATAAATGTCCCATATTAACCCATGACATTAGTGTGTTTTGGGGGGGGAATAAAAAATTAGGATAAAAGTATAATTAAAAAATCATAATATTAAAATAGTCTTTAATGTTAAAATTGGTCTTTGATATATATCACCTAATTGTTTTTGAGACTTCGCTACATTTTTATAGCTAAATGTCACCTTTAGTGGCTAAACTATAACATTTAGCAACTTTCAGTGAGGGAAAGTACCACGATCTTGTGTTATAATCAAAATCTAATCTCAAGCATTAACAAGGTACCCAAATCAAAATCACAATTTTTAAAAATTCCACTTTGCATGAAAGTACCGGGGCAATGAGTTCAGCATCAGCTTTGGTGGGTTCACCCCTCAAACTCTTTTTTATAAAAAAAATAGTCTAAAAGCCCACCTCATAGTAGTGGACGATATTTTGTCATAAAATTTCACGTAATTTGTACATTCACGTTCATTTGTTGTGTGATACTTGAGCTTGGCGCAAAAATATCATATTATGAGGTTGAGATTCAAATTTTTTTGTGACTCTGTTTAGGTACTTATTGCGACTTTTTTAAGTATTTATGATATTTTGGATCTCAAACTCATAATATGCAAAACATTTGACTCCAACTTTATAACATGTATAAAACTGGAACTTAAAGTGCTTTTTTAAGCATATACTCAAATGTTTTTTTTCAATTTTCTGTTTTGAAAAAATATCAAACTTGGAACACATTTTCTTATTTTTTTTTGTGGTGAGGGTGGGGTGGGGGGAAGTTTTGGAAAACAACCTTGTTTTCCAAGCCTTAGGATTTTACTTAATCAAATGAATCATGTAGCGTGAGTTGTAAGATTCTTTTGACTAATTATTCTTGTAATGTATCTATAGCGGGTACTACATGATTGGGGTGATGATCATTGCGTCAATCTTCTAAAAAGTTGTTGGAATGCATTACCAGAATGTGGGAAGGTGATCGTTGTGGAATCAATACTTCCAGAATACCCCGATACTGATTTTATTTCAAAAATTGTTACTCGTTCGGATATGGTGATGATGACCTTAAACCCCGGAGGAAAAGAGAGAACATTCGAAGAATACGAGGCCTTGGCAAAACAAGCTGGATTTGGAGCTTCCAAACTTATATGTCGTGCATTCGTCCAGTGGGTCATGGAGTTCTACAAGAATGTGTGAATTCTATCGTGACAACCAAAATGTTGGATTAGTTAATGTTGGTGATTTCCCAAATATTAACGTTTGATATTTTTCAACTCTTCGAAACTATTTTAGTAATATTTTTAACATCTTTTTTAGGGGATAGTTATCAGACTCTAGACATTGTGGATAGTTATCATTAAAATGTGGAGTAAATGGAATATTTATTCATGTGGATCATTTTGACTAAAAATTATGCTACAAGTCTATAATAGATTTGACGAAATTTCCATTCGGAATGTTTTAGGGTAAAGTGATAGTTTGAAATGGTTGCACCTAATTACCAAGCGTTGATGATGTCGTGTGATTTTGCAGTGGGTAATTTTATTTACAACCATGATTGGCTTAAGTATAACTTATATTCTATGTACAAGTCAACTCATATTATAAATATAAGACTTAGGTAAGTACAACTCAATAAAAAAAACTCACTTTTCACATATACACTTAATAAGCATTTCAATCCAACCAACAAACAAATTTCCCAACAATCCAACCAAACTCTCTATCTCCCTCTCTCTCATAAGCACTCCGTCATCTATGTTAAAACATTCACTACAAAAAAAAGTAGTTTTTAGGACCCGAAGTTTTTGAGATGGTAAAATTTCAGTCTCCAAAGTATGCTTTTGGGGACGGAAATAATCCACGGTCTTAAAAACTAAAAATATTTAAAATCCCTTATATTACATATCTTATAAAGTCTTGTTAAAGAGACGGTTTATTAGTGGCCATCTCAAATAGTATCCTTTTCAGACGGATAATAAAATTGGTTCCCTCCTAAGCCTTTTCCTTCCCACTTAACTTACTATTATCTTTAAAAAAAAACAAAAAAAAAATGGCAAACAATACATTTAGGCCCTGTTTGGTTGTCCCAAAATTGTAAATTGGATCATTAATAATTTGTCCCATTTACAAATTGACTCATTAATTGTGTTTGGTTTCATTAATAAAATGATTCATTAATTGTCCCATTTTAGCTCATGTGCAAAATTTGAAATTGGATCATTTCACAAAAAATGTGAAATGAATCCATTTGAAATAGGAGTCACATTAGGTGCATGTCCCCTCTCCCCCTTCCTCTTCCCCTCCCCCTCTCCCTCTCTCTTTCCCTCCCCCTCTCTCTCTTGATTTGTTTTTATATTTTTTTCATAGAACCTTAACATCAATTTCAAATTACCAAACATTGTGTAAAATTGGATTTAACTCATTTCAAATTCACTCATTTATAATTCACTAATTCACAATGAAACAATTTACATAATCAAACAATTTGCGCAACCAAACTGGGCCTTACTCTATCGGTCGTTCTACTTCCAAAATCTTCCCAAAACCTTCTACTCCTCCCTGACCTTTCTCCTCCCCGTCACCCCCCCCCCCCTCCTCCCCCCGCCTTCTTGTCCTCCTTGCTCTTCTTCTCCTCCCCGGCATATCTCACCCTCGTCGTTCTACTTCTCCAGGTAATACTTCAATGTGTTTTTTTTATGTATTTGAGATTTATAGAACGATTGATTGGGTTTTTTATGAATATGATGCGATCGATTAGATTTTTTATTTAAAGTCGTGGTTGGTTTGAATAGAACAATATGAACAATGGATGAATATCTAGTTAGTTGTATTTAATTTGAATTTTGTTTTGTGAACTATTCACCCTCTCTTTGAAAAAATCGATAATTGATATAATTATTAGAAAAATATAATTAAAATCAATTTATTGTTTAAAAGAAAAATTTTCATTTAATCAATTACACAAAAGGCAAGATTTTTATAATTATGAGACTACCACAAATAGGACACCTAACATTTGACTTGCAAAAATACTCCATCTTTTTTTAAGTTATACAACCGTATGTTTAGTTTGTAAAAGTGATCCCATGTCTTCGATTAAGCTCATGTTATTAAAATGGGGACTATTTTTGTAAGTTAAATGCTAATTGTCCTATTGGTGGAACTCAAATGATATTGGGTCCTATTACTATAAAGCTAAATGCAAGGATAGAAATGTTTTAAATTTCTACAACTACTTTGATAGCAAGTATAGAAATGAAATTAACATGTTAAAGAAGGAGTACGAGTCTCATTTGTTCTTTAATTACATATCTTTTCTCAGAAAATGTATGTGACAATGAAGGAGTAAGAGAAAAAAAGAGGAAGAGAATAGAGAAAAATTGAAAGAATTGGGAGTGCATGAATTGTATTTGGAAATTCAAAACAAAGATAAAAATAAAAAATAAAACGTGATTCAAAGAGTAAAAAAAATTAGTTGGTGATGATGACGAGTTTGTGCCACGTGAAGAAGAAAATGAGCATACTAGTTCAAACGAGGGTGAAAATGGGTATGTGTCCTGTGGGTTTTTTAATGTGTAAATGTTTAATGATGTATGTTGATACCAAAATTAGTATGCTGATATGAACGAATAATACGAAGACACGTGTCAATCTACGTGGCACAATAGCAACGAGGAAGTTCATTTCCTCGACCATCTCATGTTCTCTCCGAGCAACAAGGATACACCGAGGAACTCTAGCACTCCGAGGTACTCCAGCGCTCCGAGGAACTCTTGAGTAACGAGCAACTAAGGCGGTCCGAGCTGCATCTCGGCCCCAGCATTGATTGCCAGATAATCAACAGTTCAACTATACATTGAATGCTTATTATCTTGACGTGCACGCTGCATTAAATGTATTACCCTTTCATATGTATATCATTTAATGTATCACCCTTTCATGTACAGCCTAAGGGCTATAAATACCTTGTATCACCCTCATTCAAGGGGAGAGGGATTTCTTGATAGAACTTGTAATCGAGAATTCCCAAACACTCAGCAATAACATAACAGTGGACGTAGGCCATTCATATAAGGCTGAACCACTTTAAAAATATTTGTCTCATTTTATTTATCTGTGATTGAATAATTAGAGCGATCTAATTTTTTACATCAACAGATTGGCGCCGTCTGTGGGAAACGATTGTTATTATCGTTTTTCACCAAAAAATCAGTCATCATCAATGGCAGATAATCCGGAATCCAGCAATCGAAACGCTGGAAATGCTGGAAATCCTCCAAATCCCTCTGCACCTCCAGATCTGGCTGGAATTATGACGAATCTGGCTCAAGGACAAAACGCCATGCAGGAAACAATGCGGCAACTCATACAAACCCTTCATGGCGGTGCACCTGCACATTCGGGACAACGAAGTGGTCAGAGGCAAACTTATTTACTTTCTTCACGATCCAGGCGTTCTGATGCTCATCGTAATGAAGAATCTGATGATTTCTCTTATCAACCTGGGAAAACTTCATCAATACGGGCCACAGATACTGAGCAACGTGTTACTCTCTCTCCAGAGAGGACCAGTGCCATGGAAAGACTGAGCAGGGCATCTCCTTTCAGTCGATTAGGCCCTAGGAGGAATAGGAGTCCACCTAAAGCCGTGTCGAGGAGTTTTCGACAACCATCAAATCTAAGAGAAGGATCAGCACAATCACGACCAGTTGCTCGTCAAGATAAATCTCAGGAAGCTACTTCAGAGCAATCAATTGCTCGAACTAATAGGCCCGAGGAAGGAAATGATGCGTGGAAAGGGTCCATTCAGCGGTTGAAGGATAGATTGGGAGAAATGGCTAAAGCGAAGAACCCCCTACAACGAACTTTTGTTCGAGGGACACCTTTTGTACAGGCCATTGTGGATTTTCCTACACCATCGAAATTTAAAGCACCCGTGGTGACTCCCAAATATGATGGAAAGACAGATCCTATTCTTCACATAGAGCAATATCAAGCTGCTGCCGACATCTATGTTGTCCCCGACGAGATGAGATGCAGAGCATTCTCAGGAACTCTTACTGGATCTGCCCAGATATGGTACAACAATCTTCCTCGGGGTAAGATTTCAACTTTCTTTCAATTGGCCGAGTTGTTCATCGGTAATTTCTGTTTTGGAGCAAAGCCAGTAAAACGAGTAGCACACTTGTTAAGCGTTAGACAAAAATCCGGTGAGAGTACTAGAGATTACATAACTCGTTTCAATAACGAGAAGCTAGAAATCATAGTTTATGAAGAAAAGACAGCAATCACCGCTTTAATGAGTGGGTTGTTGCCTAATAAATTGTACTACACTTTGGCCAAAGATCCACCTACAACTATGTCAGAGTTAATGGCAAAAGCGGCCAAAATCATGAATGCCGAGGAGGCTATGGCTGCGAAGAAGAATATGGATAAAGACATCAAGGTGGAAGTCGACAAATCTAAGAAAAAAGAGCATAAGGGCAATGGTGGTGACAAGCATTCCAAGAATAATAGGTCGTCATGGGAAGTTCTGAAAAAATTTGATAATTATACTCCTTTGAAAATGGGTATTAATCATGTCTTGGAAGAAATCAAGAATAATGAGGAAGTAAAGTGGCCGAAGAAACTGAGGTCAAACCCTGACTCAAGGAACAGGGAGAAATATTGCGAGTTCCATAAGGATCATGGTCATATGACCAAAAATTGCATAGCTCTTCAGAACGAGATTGAAACGCTCATCCGAAGAGGAAAGCTAGCAAAGTATGTTGATCGGGGAGGTGAAAAAAGAAATAATGACCGAACTAGGGAGAGGTCTAGATCTCCTCGCCGAGCAGAGGAGAAAAAGAAGAGAGACCATGAAGATGATCCAGATGAAGACCCCGATCTTCCCAAGAAGCCAAGGCAGCCAGAACGAGAGGTATTTTCCATACGTTTTGGGTCGTTTGATTGTAATGTTATTACAGGAGGAGATGCAGGAGGAGGAGACCTTACTGCAGAAAGAAAGGCTTACCTCGGAGAGGCTCAAGCTTGCTCATATATTCAGCGAATAAATCTGGCCGAGGATGATCGTCCGAGGAAGGTAAACAAAGAGAAGCTAGTCATTGGCTTTTCAAAAAACGACCTGGCTAGGGTTATTTACCCTCACGACGACCCTTTGGTGATCAAAATGAGGATGAAGGAAGTAGTGATTTCAAGGGTGTTGGTAGACAATGGCAGTTCGGCAGACATCATGTACTATTCATGCTTTGACAGCTTGAATTTGAAATTATCTCAATTAGAACCTTATCACAGACCCCTTCTGGGTTTTGCTGGCGAGAAAGTTTTTCCACTTGGGACGATCAAGTTAGATATATTCATTGGAACTTGGCCTGCTTGTCGGACGGAAAGAATACGCTTCTTTGTGATGGATAAGAACGTGCAGTCAGCTTACAACATCATCATGGGAAGAGTTGGTTTGAAGAAGTTCGAAGCAGTTCCATCTACAGTACATCAGTTCTTAAAATTCCCAACAAACTTCGGAGTAGGAGTTGTGAAAGGTGATCAAAAAGTAGCTCGGGAATGCTATTATTCATCTGCCGAGCAAGAGGAGCTTGAAGAGTCAAGGAAAAAGACTACTACCTACCAGGCGGAGGAAGATACAGAAATTGAAATACTTGATCCCAGAGATGAATCCCAACTTGTAAAAGGATAAGTGGTGGAATCTACAGAAAATGTTATTCTGGACGACGAGCACCCTGAACGAGTAACCCAGATAGGTTCGTCGTTGGATGCCTCAATAAAACAGGAGTTGATAACTTTCTTGAGAAACAGGAAGAAAACTTTTGCATGGAGTCATGAAGCCATGCCAGGAATAGATCCAAACTTCTTATGTCATGAGCTCAATGTGAATAAGGAGATCAAGCCTGTAACGCAGAGAAGAAGGGTATTTAGCCCCGAGAAGAATCAAGCTATACAAGAGGAGGTCGAGAAGCTCCAGAAAGCCCAATTCATTGAAGATGTGAAGTATCCAGACTGGTTAGCAAATGTGGTGATGGTAAAGAAGAAAAATAATAAATGGAGAATGTGTGTTGATTTCACCGATCTCAACAAGGCATGCCCAAAAGATCACTTTCCATTGCCCAGAATTGATCAACTAGTGGATGCTACCTCGGGACACGAGCTGCTCAGCTTCATGGATGCTTACTCTGGCTACAACTAGATCAAGATGAAACCTGAAGACAGGGAAAGTACTTCTTTTATTACCCCTAGGGGTACTTATTGTTATAATGTTATGCCTTTTGGTTTGAAAAATGCAGGAGCGACATACCAGCGGATGATGAACAAGGTTTTTGCCGAACAAATCAGTTGCAATATGGAAGTTTATGTTGATGACATGCTGACAAAAAGCAAGAAAGCTGTTGATCATCTAGTTGATTTGAGTCAGACCTTTGATCAACTGGATAAATACCAAATGAAGCTCAATCCGACGAAGTGCACATTTGGAGTACGAGGAGGAATGTTCCTCGGGTACATTGTCAACCAGCGAGGCATTGAGGCGAATCCAGAAAAGATCAAAGCTCTTTTAGGGTCGCGATCTCCAACAACGAAGAAAGAAGTGCAAAGTCTTACAGGACGAGTTGCAGCGCTCAACAGATTTGTATCCCGAGCAACTGATAGATGCCTCCCATTCTTCAAAACACTTCGAAAAACTTTCGAGTGGAATGATGAATGTGAAAAAGCCTTTCAAGACTTGAAGAAATATTTGGGAGCACCTCCACTATTGTCCAGGCCAGTAACGGGAGAAAAGTTATACTTATACCTGGCAGTATCAGAGAATGCAGTCAGCTCGGCATTGATCAGATTGGAGAATGGAGTCCAGAAGCCAATTTATTACACAAGTAAGGCTTTCCGAGGTGCAAAGATCAGGTACCCAAAGCTGGAAAAATTGGCATTGGCATTAATTGAAGCAAGTAGAAGAATGAGGCCATATTTCCAGGCCCATACCATCGTCGTATATACCGACATGCCATTGAGACAAGCCCTTCATAAGCCAGAAAAATCAGGGAGACTGATGTACTGGGCAATAGAGCTCGGTGAATATGATATTGTATATGAGCCCGGATCATCATTGAAAGGGCAGGCTGTAGCAGATTTTATAACAGAGTTTACATATCCTGATACCCCCGAGGAACAAAAATTGCTCGCTGACCAACCTGTGGATGTTACAGGATCAACAGACATAAGTCCAGACCAACTCCGGTTGGTAAAAGGGAGAGAAGAGATGGTCGACGAGGAGCGAAAATTAACAGGGGAGGATGAAAGAAAACAACAGATATTTCACCGAGGAACTCTATTGGATAAGAAATTTGAAGATGAGTTACCTACATGGAGATTGTATGTAGATGGGTCATCTTGCACAGCAGGTTGTGGAGCAGGGATTGTTTTGAAAACCCCAGACGAGATTGACATAGAATATACCTTGCGATTCCAATTCAAAACATCCAATAATGAGGCTGAGTATGAGGCCATGATAACAGGTCTTAATTTAGCAAAGATTATGGAAGCACAACAAGTGATGGTATTCAGTGATTCTCAATTAATTGTGAATCAGATGATGGGAACATATGCAGTTAAAGGAGAATAATTGGTCAAGTATCATGCAAGGGTGATGGAGTTGTTGGCAGAATTTGATGCCATTCAGTTGATCAGAATACCCAGAATAGAAAATGCACAAGCAGACGCACTGGCCCGACTAGCATCAGCTACTCGTACCGAGTTGCGAAGGACGATACCAATTGAAGTATTGGAAAATCGGAGCATAGATAAAGACTTGAAGATGAATGTTATTACCCTTGATTTAGGACCATCTTGGATGGATCCCATCATGGCATATATTGATGAGGGAGAATTGCCGGAGGATAAGCTCTCTGCAAAGAAATTGAAGTTTAAAGCTGCTCGGTATGTACTAACTAATGGTGTTTTGTATAGACGAGGAATTATGGTAGGTTTGCAGAGATGTGTACATCCCTCCGAAGTGAAAGAATTGATTGAAGAGATCCATGAAGGGTCATGTGGAGCCCATGTAGCAGGTCGGACACTTTTACAAAGGGTGATGACGCAAGGATATTACTGGCCAATGATGAGGGCTGATTGTATAGCCTACGCCAAGAAATGTGATAAGTGTTAACGTTTTTCCTCCATCCGACGAACTCCACAAGCATTGTTGACACCCATAACTTCTCCTTGGCCATTTTCCATGTGGGGAATTGATTTGGTTAGACCATTGCCAACGACCCGAGGAAGATTCAAGTACCTCGTCGTTGCAGTGGATTATTTTACTAAGTGGGTAGAAGCTGAGCCACTTATTGATATGACATACGAGAAAGTGTACCAGTTTGTTTAGAAGAATATCATCTGCCGATATGGTCTCCCTCATGCCTTCATTACAGACCATGGAACACAATTTGATAATGAGGAGTTTGCCGCCTATTGTCATCAGTCAAACATTTTGAAGACTCATTCAGCACCAGGCCATCCTCAAAGCAATGGGCAGACTGAAGTAACGAACATAACATTACTAAATGGTTTGAAGAAGAGGCTAAGTGAGGCTAAAGCTAATTGGATTAATGAGCTACAGTCAGTATTGTGGGCTTACCGAACAACTCCCCGAGCAGCAACTGGAGAGTCACCATATATGCTGGCATTTGGAAGTGAGGCTGTAATACCTGCCGAGTTGGGTCTTCCAACACACAGAGTGCTGAATTTCAATTCCCCAGTCAGCGACTTGATGAGGAGATTAGATTTGGACATTCTCGAGGAAGTTAGAGAAGAGGCATCCATTAGGAATGCTACTTACCAACAACGAACAACTCTGTTCTACAACAAGGGAGTGAAGAAATGCGACTTAAAAGAAGGAGATTATGTGCTAAAGAAAGTCATTCAAAAGCACAATAAATTGGAAGCAAACTGGCATGGACCTTACCGAGTTACAGAGGTTGTTCGACCAGGAACTTACCACATAGCAACTCTAGAAGGAGAAGAATTTAAGAATGCATGGAATGCTGAACACCTACGCAAGTATTATTAATGATGTAAAATGTAAAGCAGTTCCATCAATATGAATAAAACGATGATGTTTCACCATCCTCTTTCTTTTTATTGAAAGTTTTTCGGGGAATACTAGTGTACAACACTACGCTGTTCAGCAAAATTTATGGCAACACTGATAGTTCAAACCCACGACCAACTCCGGTTGGTAAAACGGCGAGAACAAACTATACTCCTTTGGTTAGGAGGCGTACACTAGCGTGATCAACTCCGGTTGATAAAATAACTAGGGGATATGATAGTTCGAGCGTGATCAACTTCGATTGGTAAAATAGCGAGAACAAACTATACTCCTTTGGTTAGGAGGCGTACACTAGCGTGATCAACTCCGGTTGATAAAATAACTAGTGGACATGATAGTTCGAGCGTGATCAACTTCGGTTGGTAAAATAGCGAGAACAAACTATACCCCTTTGGTTAGGAGGCGTACACTAGCGTGATCAACTCCGGTTGATAAAATAACTAGTGGACATGATAGTTCGAGCGTGACCAACTTCGGTTGGTAAAATAGCAAGAACAAACTATACTCCTTTGGATAGGAGGCGTACACTAATGTGATCAACTTCGGTTGGTAAAAGAGTTAGTGGACATGATAGTTCAAACCCATGACCAACTCCGGTTGGTAAAAGGGTAAGAACACGAGATTGTTAAAAAGGCCAATCTCTATTGGCTAGAAAACAAGATATTATCTCAAATGCCAACTTATGTTGGTCGGGAAGTAAGTTTATTACATAAAAGTTTCTCGAAGAACAAATATTCCAAATTGAACCAAGTATAGTTGGTCGGGGATAAAAACCCACTAACTGTAGTTGGTCGACGAGGAAAAATCATCGACCTTGGTTGGTCGGGCACATTTTATGAAAAAGATAAAAATTTACCAAGTATAGCTGGTCGGGGATAAAAACTCTCACTAACTATAATTGGTCGACGAGCACAATTTGACAACCTTGGTTGGTTGGAGAAATTTTAAACATTTTATACTCATTACTTTATTATTAAGTGATTGAGCAACGTTAGTAATACTTGTAATTTTTATTACTAAACTACACAATATTGTTATGCAAGAACAAATATAAAGTGTTTGACAAGCACAAAACAATAACAATACAGATTTGCAAACAGAAAATGAAAGCCTTTCATTAAAATTCAAAACAAATTACAAGTTACATATGTGTACTAACTATTACATCAGAATTTCCTATTCTATTGGCTTTTTTCCTTCAGCTTTTGAAATAGGCTCCTCACCAGCAAGAGGATCTTCCAAGCAAAGGGAAGAATTAATAAAGTTAAGATCTCGCAGCATTCTGACGTTCATTATTGAAGGTGTATCCAGTAAATGCTCAGGACGAGATAAGTCAACCTGCGAATGAAGGGCATAGTCACCAAGATATTTAGAAATCAAACGACGAGGGATGGCCCGAGCAGGGATCCAACTCATGTCAAGATCGAATGGTGGATTTGGTAGATCAAGCAGCCCAGGAGCATGGTAATCCCATAAAAAATGGCCCTGCTCTAGTTTTACTACACCCAGGGCGTTCAACCATCCCTGTTTATAACCTTCATTATTGGCATTTTTAATGCGAGCATCCAAGTGACAAAGGGCCTCGTTGTACCCAGCCATCCAAAATTCCTTGGGCAGTTTATGGAATTGCAAAGTTAATTTCTCTAACTGCTCGTGAAGACTTTTGGCAAAAAGGTCCTTATTCTCTAAAGCATACTTCGTCGCAGTAAGTTGATCCTCCAAAGTTTGGATTTTCTTGGGCATTTCAGACAAAGCCCGATCTTTTGCATTCAATTGGAATGCTTGAGTTTCCAATGTTGATCGAGTACGAGCTTCTTCAACATTACGACTAAGAGCTCTTGATCCTCCCCGAGCAGGTCGAGAACTTTGCTCCTCGACAACATTTTGAACTGCTCTTCCTCGCCCACGAGAACCTCTTCCTCGTCCCCGAGCAGTAGTAGAGGTATTGGACCTTTTCAAGGTGTCCAATTCTTGCCTTAATTTAGCATTTTCAACTTATAAGAAGGAAAATCCCTCGTCAGTCACTGGGATTACAGCCGTTGAAGAAGATGCTGCAGACTTATACTGGGCCAGTTCTTTCTGCAAATTGTTATTTTCTTGCTCTAGCAGCTCGGCAATCTGTCTACAAGCTTCAACTTCACCCCTTAGGGTTCTCTCCCTGACATCGTACCCAGCGAGGATCTTTTTGTGGCCTGTCTCGTCAGAAAGCTGTTGATATCTCTTCTCATACCCCTCATGCAACAGGGCAGTGGATTCCTTATACTGATTTTGAAGGTCTTTTAAAGTGCATTGAAGATCCTCGATCATTTCGTAATAAGATACGTTATTAGCCACAGCTCGATCAAGTAAATCCTTCAAGTGCTGATATGCCTCCACTGCCTGCTCTGAAGCACCATGGCCAAGGATGTCAGCAACCTCTGATGCACTTAGGTCTGTGTGACCAGCTTTATAGTATTCATGGCATTGCTGCATCAACTTTGTGTCATTAGCAGACAGCAGATCCATCCTGGCCAGAAACTAACAGAGAAAGAAAAAGTAATCATCAAAAAGAAGATCAAGGCAGAGTGCAGATAAAGAAGAGACAATCATATGGAAGAAAAGAACTCAAATTTTATTAGATCATAAGGCGAAGTTACAAAGATCTGAGTTACATTTGAAAAAGAAGAAAAACAAAAAGATAGTATCGAACAACTTCACACCTTTTCCTTGTCTCCCAAGACTTTCTCGGGAGGCTGGGACGAGGAGCTTGGTTGCTCGGTGGGAACAATAATCTGGTCGGATGGAGTTGGGATTTGTTCAGGAGGGGCAGGCAAAGAAGAAATCTCCTCAGCAGATGTCTGGTTGGGTTGAGGAGCAAGGACTTGATCACCCACTATCATTGAAGATTCTTCAGATGAAGCTTCGTCTTCATCTTCATCTTCAATAACTGGAGGAGGACCAGGGAGATGTTGTTGAAATAGCTCGGAGTCCTCGCTCACTTTTAATTCCTGCAAAGCAGCAACCCAACCATCATGGAAGTATTTCAAACTTCCATACTTCACCTGGGTCATCATTGCTGCTACCCCCTATCCCATCCTTTGTCCCAACCAGTTCGAAAGGATTTCTTCACAGCTGTTTTTCTCTTCATTTTCTCCGAGGAGAGCTTCTCGGACAGAAGATCCTCAGTGGCTTTTAACTTGGCCTCCACCTCCTCCTTCTGGCGATTTATTCCTCGCAGGAGGGTCAGCTCTTCTTCAGCTGATTTCAGCTTATTTTCAAGCTCCCCAAAGCTCGTGAGCTTCTCGGCATATTTTTTATTCTTTTTCTCCAAGTCCTTCACTTTCTCTCCCAATTGCACTTTCTCTGCCTGAGACGCAGTCAATTTATTCTCCCATTCAACCTTATCCTCGTCGTATCTTTGACGGGATTCCTTCAGAGATTGGGCCAAGCCCTTTAAAGCATCCTCTACTCCAGACGAGGAGCTAGAAGCCTTAATTGCTTCATCTTTCTTCACTATGGTGTTGAAACAACTCACCAGCTGAAAAAGAAGGTGATACTAAGTCAGTACCGAGATACATATATTGAATGAAAGAAAGAAAAATTCAGGATAAGAGAAACTTACTGAAGCGATGTGACGAGTAGCTAGGGAGGTCAGCATATCCCTAGACATGTTTTCTTCAATTCCTTGGACTTCAGGAATAGTCCAAGTCTTTACCGAGCTCATTGCAGAACTCGGAGGAATAATTGTTAGGACACCAGCTCCACTAGCTTGGAGCTGGGGAATGGTTTCAGTCAGAGTGACCGAGGAGGATTTCTTCAATCTCCTCAGTGGCACTTCAGCAATTTCAACCAAAGAGCTTTTGGTTGGGACTACTTCCACAGGTGCATTTTTCTTGCTCGGAGCCACTGGGGGCTTCTCGGCAGCCTTCTGAGGAGCAGCAGAAGAGGCACCATCTACTTTCTTTGTCCCCTTTGGGACCTCAACCTTGTTTCTCTTTCCATCTCCAGCAGAGGAAGACTCCTCGAAGATAGCAGGAACTCTTCTCTTGCCCATCTTCTGACTTAAAGGAATGTGAGATTCTGGTGAAGATTCCTTAGAGGCTGGCAATGGGTCACTAATGCTGACCACAGGACGAGCAGTAAAAGATGATGTGTAGCTCCTGTACTGTAACAAATATGAAGCAGACCTGATGTGCTCGTCTACAACTCTTCGATGCAAATTCCAGATATGTTTCAAATGTTTAATATTTACTTCTGATTCTTTTGGAGTTTTTCTCTTACTGTCAACTGCAAACAAATACATAGTGAAATATCAGTCATACATTTTGTCAAACACAATGAAATCATAATTTGATAAATGAAATAAAATGAAAACAACCTATCCCATTGCCATATGGAGGGCATTTGGGACCATCATATACTTCGTCTCCAACTAGAGGGGCATGTTGCCAATTTTTTATAACCACCCCATTTTCAAAATAATCCCTGTTAGCATCAGGGAGGTTGACTACTAAGGCCCTATTCAAAAACCTAATTTTTAAATAATAAACATCATCTAGAACAGCCCATCTGTAACAGTACATAATCTCAGGAATTCCTATACGAGTTC
Source organism: Sambucus nigra (assembly GCA_949130495.1). Classification (NCBI taxonomy): domain Eukaryota; kingdom Viridiplantae; phylum Streptophyta; class Magnoliopsida; order Dipsacales; family Adoxaceae; genus Sambucus; species Sambucus nigra. The sequence goes on from OX422218.1 coordinate 224,736,357, forward strand.
CATGAGTTTGATTTAACCTATACACCCCGTTAACTATTCTCCATGTGTTGGGGGCTATTTTTGCAGGGACAACATCAAAATACTGACAAAACTCTAAACATAAAGGGTTTGGTGGAAAAGAAAATCCACATTCAGCGATAAAGAGGCTAGGGAACCAATGTCCCTCAGCCAAATTAAAATAAGTTGAAGGTTCAGAAAGACTCTCCAAAGTTACCCAAGAAGGAATAGAAAAGTCAGAACGGAACTTCTCAAGAGATTCGATAATATAAACCATGGTGAATAAAAAGAAATGAAGAAGAAGGAAGAAAATCTTACAGGAAAAAGGAGATCTGTTGACAAACAAACGAAGGAGGGGATGAACGCACAAGAGAGAGAAAAGCTTTAGAAAACTCAAAAGCAGAAATTGAAAAGGTAGAAGACGATGGGATTACCTCTGAAGCTTAAATACCTTGCCTTGGGAAACGGCGAAAGAAATGATTACAGAAAAGAAACTATTATGCTACCGGTGGCTAAAAGGACAAAAAATGCACGAAGATCGAAGCGCTTTTAAAAATGCAAAAAGGCGGATTCTGCGAATTTGGAAGGAAATTTAAATACGAAGAAAAAGCTCCTAAAACCCAGGAAGGTCATTTAATATTGCCATATACCGAGAAAGAATGTTCCATACTCCTCAAAGTTCGAAATATGAAACATTGGGGGCTTCTGTTGATACCAAAATTAGTATGCTGATATGGACGAATAATACGAAGACACGTGTCAATCTACGTGGCACAATAGCAACGAGGAAGTTCATTTCCTCGACCAACTCATGTTCTCTCCGAGTAACAAGGATACACCGAGGAACTCTAGCACTCCGAGGTACTCCAGCGCTCCGAGGAACTCTTGAGTAACGAGCAACTAAGGCGGTCCGAGCTGCATCTCGGCCCCAGCATTGATTGCCAGATAATCAACAGCTCAACTATACATTGAATGCTTATTATCTTGACGTGCACGCTGCATTAAATGTATTACCCTTTCATATGTATATCATTTAATGTATCACGCTTTCATGTACAGCCTAAGGGCTATAAATACCTTGTATCACCCTCATTCAAGGGGAGAGGAATTTCTTGATAGAACTTGTAATCGAGAATTCCCAAACACTCAGCAATAACATAACAGTGGACGTAGGCCATTCATATAAGGCTGAACCACTTTAAAAATATTTGTCTCATTTTATTTATCTGTGATTGAATAATTAGAGCGATCTAATTTTTTACATCAATAGTATATGTCAGTTAGTTGATTGTGTGACTGCTTATTGTATGCTTTCCATTATCATTCGTTCATTAGTGCTTCAATATTTCAAATTTGAATTGTTTGATTTAATTTGCCATATTAATACTTAAATTGATGTGTTGAATTATGTTGTTATTTTTTATAGCTTGTTACTCCTTTATGTGCTAATGTCTTTGGGAATTCATGTTTGTCATTATTAATCTCTTTATCTTTTCATCATCTTGCAAAGACATTATGAAGATTTTCTCTTATTTATATTTTGAAATATAAATTTACTAACATTTTTTTTAGATTCATAGATGGGAACCATGGATAAGAGTTGGATTTATTTACGCAACTGGTGTTGAAAATAATACATTAATGGGATTGATGGGTTTCTTAACTAAGCATATACAAACAAAAACATCGAGACAGAAGGAATCTATTGCCCCTGTAAGAGATGCACAAATCGAGTGTACCACGCCCGACAAACTGTGAGAGATCACCATGAGATGCATGGTTTCGACGAGACTTATAAGGTTTGTAATTTTCACGGAGAAACTTTTGTTAGTGTAAGCAACAATAGAAATACTTCACAAAATGATATGTTAGTTGATGATATACATATACCTATTGAACTGAGTGCTCGAGATAACATGGTTATAATGGTTCAAAAGGGAACACGTATTCCACACACGTATGATAATATGCATGAGGAGGAATGTAACACCGAAGATGCCTTTGAATCTGACAAAGATGTTGCAGAGTACTATAAACATATGAAAACGGCTCAATGTGACTTCTATGAATATTATCCATCTGGGATTCCTGAATTGTCATTTGTTGTTGAACTCTCGCAAATGAAGCAACTTCATGGTTGGAAAAATTGCTCTCACACTAATTTATTAAAAATTTTGGCGAGGATATTTTCGCATGCTAGAATTACCAAGTCTTACTACTAAGCCAACAAGCTAAAAAATACTTGGGATTTAAGTACAAAATATGGAATGCATGCCCAAAGAACTATATGTTGTTTCACAATGAAACCGAGGGTCTTGAAAAGTGTGTCATATGCGAATCTTCTCGATATAAAGATGAGGATTCAAGTATTAATGGTGTCCATATTCTGAAGGTAGTCGTAAAAAATGAGATACTTCCCTTTGAAACCTAGAATGCAAAAATTATTTTGGTCATCCTACTCAGCTCCTCTAATGAAATGGCATGCTGATGAAATGATCAATAATGGCGTAATGAGACATCCCGCTGACTCTCCTGCTTGGAAAACTTTTAATGAGAAAAATCCTTCTTTTGAGAGGGAGATTCTCAATGTTAGACTTGGGTTAGCTGCTGATGGATTTAATTAGTTTGGTAATATGAGAATTAAGCACAGTACATGGACAATTATCCTCATTATTTACAACTTACCTCTGTGGTTGTTCATGAAGCAACCTAACTTGATTTTTTTATATTATAGATGGACCAAAAGGACCCGGCGATAAGATCGATGTATTTTTATAGCCATTGATTGATGAGTTGATTGAGCTATGGGTTGATGGTGTACGCATTTACCATGCGTCAAGTAAGGTTCAGTTGCATGCATCGTTGTTGTGGACCATTAATTATTTCCCCACATATTCCATGTTATTGGGATGGAGCACAAGAGGTAAGTTTGTTTGTCCTTCCTGTAATGAAGACCACCAGTCAATGCAATTAGATAATGGAAATAAGTTATGTTATTGGGGTCATCGACGATTCTTAAACTCACGCCATAGGCTTCATAGTCAAAAGACACCATTTAATGGGAGGGTAGAATTACGACCAACCCCACTTAAACTTTGGGGCTTTCAAGTAATGCAACAGTTGAATGATCTTCACATTAAATGTGAATATAAGATGGAAGATGTCTTTAGAAGGAGGGAAAGAGAGGCGTTAGAAAAAGTTAAACATGCATTTCCAAAATGTAGATTTGGTTGGAAAAAGAAGAGCATATTTTTTGAATTACCATACGGGAAGGATAATCTTATTCGCCATAATATTGATATCATGCATATTGAGAAAAACATCTGCGATAATGTCTTGCTTACATTGTTGGGTACTAAAAGGAAGACAAAAGACAATTTACAGGCTCAAAAAGATTTCAAAAATTTGGGTATTAGATGAGAGCTACATCTTCAACCACACGGGTCAAATATATAGTACCTTCCCCTAGCAAAGTACACGATAAGTAACAAAGAAAAGGACATTTTTTTAAAGTTTTGCAGAATGTTAAAGCTCCTGATGACTACTCTTTGAATATTTCACCGTGCGTGAACATGCAAGAAAGAAATATTTCGAGATTAAAAAGTCAGGATAATCATATATTAATGCGACAATTACTTTCAATAACAGCGCGAAGGGTATTGCTCAGGCATATTGTTAAAGCTTTGATTGAAATAAGCAATTTCTTTATGATAATATGCTCAAATACAGTTGCCACAGCTGATTTGGAAAAGTTTAAAGATCAGATGGACCTTACACTTTGTAACCTTGAGAAGATATTCCCTCTGAGTTTCTTTGGTGTGGAACACTTGCCTAGACATTTACCAAATGAACTCTTAATTGATAGTTGTGTCATTTACTGTTGGTTGTATCCAATTGAAAGGTACCTTCACACTTTAAAATGATACGTTGGTGATCGGTCTCATCTTGAGGCCTCGATTTCCAACTCTCTTATTCTTCAAGAATGGATAACTTTTTTTCCCAGTATGTGGATATGAAAACTAAGGCTAATAGACTAGCAAGAAATGATGGTTGAGGGTATATAAATGGTCGTGCAATTAGGAAAAAATTTCAATTTTAACTTGATTCTATAACGTATATGCAAGATCATCGATACATTCTTACCAACAGCGAGGAAGTGACACCATTTGCTGAGTAAGTTTTATTATAAGTATTTAGTGTTTTTGAAAACCATTTTTATATTTGTTGTGGAATTAACATATGGCTATTTGTTTACTTGAAAAAAGCATATCGCAAAACTTTAATCAAAGTATCCTCGAGCTTCATAAAATCATCGTGTTAATCATCTTCAAAATGATGAGTTCCAAAAATGGTTCAAGGATTATGTAAGTCAAAATATCATAACTAATACTTGAATTATGAATAAGTACTATACTTTTATATTGACATTTCCTTTGATATACTATAGGTTGATAAAATGGCATGTGACGGTGTGGAAGTATCCGACGAAATCAAATATTGTTTTTAGGTCCTCTTAAGGATGCGGCCAGATTCAACACTTATATTGTTAGAGGTTTTCAATTTCAAATAAAGAAAGTTGATAATGGAAAGAAAACTCAAAATGGAGGAGTTGTTATAAAAGCCGAACAAATGATTTATTCTATCCGGAAGGATAAAACCCCATTATGGGTGATATTACATACTACGGGGAACTAACGGACATTATTCAAGTTCAGTATCTTAATGGCGTAAAATTTATGTTATTCAAGTGTGACTGGGTTGAAAATCATATGGGTACAAAAGTTAACGAGCTTTACTTTACGCTAGTGAATTTTAAGCATTTGAAATATAAGGATGATCGAAAGTGTATAAAACCATTCATACTAGCATCCCAAGAAGAATAAGTATTTTACATGGAGGACCCTATCGATGCAGATTGGCATGTTGTTGTTCCCTTAACACCAAGAGGCGAATTTGATAGGTACAAGACAGTTCAATAAGCCGGAGAAGAATTGTTGCTCAATGGAGATGAGTCGTTTGTCATCCAAAATGTGAATGAAGATCAAAACTTAGGGTGGGTGAGGGATGTAGATGGATTAATAGTTGACACTAGTGTGGTTCAAGATAATGATCATGAAGATGCAAATGCAGTGAAGATGGAGATCAAATGCAGAGGGATAATGTTTGAGGGAGATCTAGTCCTAAACTAGTTTTTTTTTTATCTTGGAGCTTTTACATTTTGGGTTTGTATTGATAGTTATGGGTATATTATTTGAAACTAGCGTAGAAAACATTCCAACCTCTCTTTCCTACACAATAGCATTGCAAAGGTATTTCTTTGGGAATATACTTCCCAATCAGATTCAATATGTGTTGCTTTAAGTTGGAGCAAAGAGTACTGATGTATGTTATATTTAATCATTCTACATTATTTACATAACCAAGTCATATTCACATCCATTTCGTGCATCCTGATGTAGAGCTTGAAATATGGTTGCTCAGACCAAATATAATCATTTATTTGAATTTTCCTCCTCTAATGCTACTGGTCCAAACACATCCAAATTTATTTATGCTTGGGTTGATCATGCTATTGATCCAAAGGCCTTTATTTGGTTGGGATTAAGTGTGCTTGGAAGTATAAATGGACTAATTTATGGTTGTTGCAAGAGGTATTAGTCTAAGATGAACTTTGTGGCATCACATATATTGTGACAACCCGAATATAATTATGATTAATTATGCTTAAATCATGCCTAGCTTATGTGATATGATTAGTGTGTCATTAATACACGTGATGTTAATTTATTATGTTTAGTTTAAACCTACCTTTAAAAAGCATGAAATGTCGAATTAGTTACAAATACAAAATTTTGAAGGTTTCGGTAGGAATGTTCATGTTTAAGGCTAGTTTTGACCTTTATGACATAACAATTGACTTGAGGTGTAAACTAGATATTTGTAGATATATGAGTTAGGTTTGTAACACAACAAACGGTCCATTGAACGGACATCCGAGTGCGAAGATATTGTCTTTTTACGAACAAGGGCTAAAGTAGTCATTTAGCCTTAAATGATATTTTGTTTTATATGATGCCACATGTTATAAATTGATTAGTTGGAGGTGGAGGTTGTTTTGGCCGACTTAAACCCTTGATATATCCTCCTTTATTCAGCAAACTCAGTTTGGGTAGATTTTTAAGTTGAGGAAGAACAATTGTGAGGGTTAGGAAGAAGAAAGTGAGGAGAAACATTCAAAAAAATTCATAGAAAATTACGTCGAAGCCCCTAAGGTAATTCCAACTATGAATCTTGTTATTTTTCTTGCAATTATGATTTATATGACATAAATCCTTGATTTTTTATTGAAATTTCGTACTTGGATGCATATGTATGGATATATGCAAGTTTAAGTTAAGTTGAATGTACAAAACCCTAAGATTGCTTTGTTTAGAAACTTTATTTATTCAAACTTCCATATATTTTTGTATATTTACTGGAATCGATTGATTCCAATTTGAGATTAACCTGGACTCATATATGTATGACATATCCGAAAATCATGATAAAATACCAAGAAATGAGTCTTTGGTGAGAGTTTGAAGTTCGAGTATGGAATCTGCCCTAAGGGTGAAAATATGCCCACCATGTGTTCGGTGTTTTTCTTGACATAGCAAACGAACCTTAAAAATTATGAAACTTTAATTTTGTATTTTTCAATATATTTACTGATGTTGGGTGAAATATCACATAAATTTACGATGTAGAAAAATTATGGAAATTCGTGGAAGTTGAATGAACGATAAGAGGGCCTATAGGGCAGATTTTCCACGTGGTAAAGAAAGGAGCATATCTTGCTCTACGAGACCTAAAATGACGTACCGTCTTTTGTCTTGGAATACTAATATGACAAGGATTGAATTTCCAAGAATAAATGAATTTATATTTGGTCTATGATTTGGATATGTTAAATATACTAGAATGGATTGGATGGAACTTCACTTGTGATAAATGATTTGAATGGAATCATGTGATGATTATGGATTGAATTATGTTTAAATCGTTCTGTGGATTATTGATATTATTATGATGATACTAATATTTTAAGAATTATAGGAAGGGAAGAAGAGCTGATTGAACAAGTACTGGATAAAGGCAAGGGCAAATCCAGTTAAACTGCCAAGGTGAGTGTACTTATGATTTGTTTCATATATAAATATGAATATAGCTCTAAGAGCGGATTTGTTTGAATACTTCGGTATTCAGGATTTGTTTGGATATTAAAATATCCAGGATTTGTTTGGGTCTCATGATCCAGGATTGGTTTGAATACTTCGGTATTCAGGATTTGTTTGGATATTCAAATATCCAGGATTTGTTATTGCCAATGGGCAGAATTATTTGGATCTTATGATCCATGATTTGTTATTGCCAAAGGGCAGGATTGTTAAGATTTTATATTCACATATTCGATATAGAATTGTTGTTATATTTCAGGGAAGGAGTACCTCACTAAGCTTAATGCTTATGGTTTATATTTTAACAATTTCAGGTTTGTACGCTGCCAGCTAGGATAATATATGACTGGTAACTTTGAGAGTTGCACCGTTAGAAGAGCTGGGGTCTAAGTATGGAGATTTTATCATTGTCACACTGAACATTTTAATATACTCACACCTTGTATATATTGATTTAGTATGGATTGAGTTGATCATAGATAATCATAGTATTGTATAATCCCTAATTATGACTCTGATGTTGACTTCATTATGGCACAAGAACAATGTTATGTTCATTATGCAGAAAAAAAATATTGATAAATGAATCAAATTTTCAATGGGCTCGAGATTATGATCTAATTATTCTAATAACAAATGATTAGTATGGATATTGGGTTTGGGGTGTGACAATTAGTGGTATCAGAGCGTGGTTATTAATTCTGGACGTGTGTGACGATTAGATGGCAATATTGAGTTAATTTGATATTTATGAATTATTTATGTACTAACCAATAGTTTAGTAGTATAAACTGTTTATATTGGTTGTTAGAACTTTGTTGTATTACAGATAATTCCATATGGAACCTGGGAATGGACAACATAGAGAAGAGGGAGTGGCTTCTCGTGCAGAGAATACTGAAGTAGAGCAAAGTGTTGCTGGAAGGGCTAGAGATCAAGAGCAGCCTACAGAGATGCAAATAATGGCGCAGGCAATGATGAGGATGGCAGAGCAACAAGAAAGAAATATGGCGCAAATGGCAGAACAACAGGCTAGATATCTAGAATCAAAGACCGTGGCCAGGATTGAGAAAGAGGCAAGGAAGGAAATGAAAGATTCCATGTATGAGAAGTTTTTGAAGTTGAATCCTCCAGAATATTCTGGGTCAGTTTAACCTACGGAAGCTGAGATGTGGGTCAGGGATCTAGAAACTATATTTGCAGTTATGAAGGTTCCAGATAACCAGAAAGTGAATCTAGCTGTGTTTAAGCTGAAAGGAGAGGCAAAATATTGGTGGGAAGGCAGCAACCATTTGGTGCCAAGGATGGAAGGTACTGATGTCATTACTTGGGCTGAATTTATTAAAGCTTTGTATGTTAAGTATTTCCCTAAGGTCTATATGAGGGAGAAGCTGAGGGAGTTTATAAATTTAACCCAAGGGAACATGTCTGTGAGGGAGTATGATGCTAAATTTACTGCTTTGTCTAGATTTGCTACTAAGTATGTGCAGGAGGAAGAAGATAAATGTAGTAAATTTCAAGATGGACTGATTTGGCCTATTCAAAATAGAGTGGCCACTTATGAGCTAGAAGATTATGCTTCTCTGGTAAACAAAGCCACGATAGCAGAAAGGCAAATGAACCAAGGGGTGGCGAGTAGAGAGAGTTTTAAAAAGAGTAGATTCGACGCATCTCACTTTAAGGGAGGTGAGGGTGGAAGTGTTAAGAGGGAACCTCATAAATTTCAGAGAGGTGGTGGAGATAGTGGTAGAGGTCTGGGGAGATTTGGCAGAGATACTAGGAGTGGAGAATCTTCTAGTCTGGTTAGGAGGTCAGGAAAGGGTGAGGCACCGACAAGAGTTGTTACATGTTTCTTTTGTAAAGAGGAAGGGCATTATAAATCTGAGTGTCCTAAGCTTAAGGGATTGGAATGCTACCATTGTCATCAAGTGGGGCATATTAAGAAGAATTATCCGCAATTGGCAGAGATTCCAGCAGCACATAGTGAAGTAGCAAGCAGAATGTTACCTCCGGGCAGTGCAGTGAAAAGTATGGGCAGAGGACAACCTAGTAGTTCCAGGCCAGGTGGACGAGTTTTTACAATGAAAGAAGCTCAGATTACTCCAGATGTGGTGACAGGTACACTTTCTGTTACTGATAGAAGTGCTTATGTTTTAATTGATCCTGGTTCCACGCATTCTTTTGTGTCCTATGCTTTTGCTATATACCTGAATAGACCATGTACTCGTTTAGATGTGGGGTTGGGTATTTATATGCCTATGGGGGAAATGGTTGTAGCTGAATATGCTTTTCGTGATTGTGTTTTGACTGTGGGGGCTAGAGACACAGTTATAGATCTACTTCCATTGGATATTTCTGATTTTGATATAATTCTGGGAATGGATTGGTTATCTAAATATCATGCATCTATGGATTGTTTCTGTAAGGAAGTTGTTTTTAATATGCCTGGTGAGCCTGAATTTAAATTTGTGGGGGAAAGGAAAATTGTTCCCGGTTGCATCATTTCAGCTATTCAGACGAGGAAATTATTGAGTAAGGGTTGTGAGGGTTTTATTGCATATGTTCTTGACACTGGGAAGGGAGCTTTACAATTAGTTGATGTTCCTATTGTAAGGGATTTTCCTGAAGTGTTTCCTAGTGAGTTGCCAGGGTTACCTCCAGAAAGAGAAGTTGAATTTAGTATTGAATTAGCACCAGGGACAACCCCTATTTCTATGGCACCATATAGAATGGCACCTGCTGAGTTGAGAGAACTCAAGATTCAGTTGCAAGATTTACTTGATAGGGGGTTCATACAGCCTAGTGTATCTCCATGGGGTGCGCCAGTTTTATTTGTGAAGAAGAAAGATGGTACCATGCGTTTGTGTATTGATTATAGGCAACTGAATAAAGCTACAATTAAGAACAAATACCCTTTACCTCGTATAGATGATTTGTTTGATCAGTTACAGGGTGCTAAAGTGTTTTCAAAAATAGACTTGCGATCAGGGTATCATCAGTTGAGGGTGAAGGAGAGTGATATTTCTAAAACTGCTTTTCGCACTCGGTATGGTCATTTTGAGTTTTTGGTGATGCCTTTTGGGGTGACTAATGCTCCAGCTGTATTTATGGATCTTATGAACCGGGTACTGCATCCTTTTGTTGATTCATTTGTGATAGTTTTTATTGATGATATTCTGATTTATTCACGTGATGTGGTTGAACATGAAAAGCATCTCACAACTATTTTGAATCTTTTGAAAGATAAGAAGTTGTATGCCAAGTTTAGCAAGTGTGAATTTTGGCTATCACAAGTTGTATTTTTAGGCCATGTTGTTTCGGGAGATGGTATATGTGTTGATCCTAAAAAGGTAGAGGCTATTGTAAAATGGGAGAGGCCCAATAATGTGACTGAGGTGAGGAGTTTTCTGGGTTTAGCTGGGTATTATAGAAGGTTTATTAAGGGATTTTCTTCGATTGCTTTACCAATGACTAAACTAACCCGGAAAGATGTTAAGTTTGAATGGGATTCTGATTGCGAAAATAGTTTTGATGAATTGAAAAAGAGGTTGGTAACTGCACCTGTTCTTACTATTCCGCATGGTGGAGATGGTTTTGTTGTTTATACCGATGCTTCACATCAGGGGTTGGGTTGTGTTTTTATGCAGCATGGTAGAGTTATTGCTTATGCTTCTAGGCAGTTGCGTACACATGAACGTAATTATCCTACACATGATTTGGAACTTGCTGCTATTGTGTTTGCTTTGAAATTATGGCGTCATTATCTATATGGTGAGGTATGTGAAATTTTTACTGACCATCAAAGCCTTAAGTATTTATTTACTCAGAAGGAGTTGAATTTGAGGCAGAGGCGGTGGATGGAGTTAATTAAAGATTATGATTGTACAATTCACTACCACCCAGGAAAGGCAAATGTAGTTGCAGATGCTTTGAGTAGAAAGGCTTCAGGCAGGTTATCTTGTATTCGATGTGCTAGAGTTGCTCATATTATGGAGTTGAGATTGATGGGAGTAGAATTGCAACTAGTATATGGGGATAGATTCTTTGCTCATGTAAGCGTGAGGCCTTTATTAGCTACCCGTATTCGTGATTTGCAAAGTCAAGATCCTTTTCTTGAGAAGAAACGACAAGATCTCCGAGATGGTAAGTCTGAAGATTTTTGTATTGTGAATGATGGCACTTTATTGTATAAGCAGCGGTTGTGTGTGCCTAATGTGTGTGGATTGAAAGAGGAAATTTTAGATGAGGCTCATAATTCCATTTATACTATGCATCCTGGTAGCACTAAAATGTATAGGGATTTAAAGGAGCATTATTGGTGGAATAATATGAAGAAGGAAATAGCTGATTTTGTTGCGAGGTGCCTTATATGTCATCAAGTGAAAGTGGAGCATCAGAAACCTACTGGTCTGCTTCATCCATTGCCGATACCGGAATGGAAATGGGATCATGTAACGATGGATTTTGTGGTTGGGCTTCCTCGATCTCAGAAGGGGTCAGATTCGATTTGGGTAGTGGTGGATAGATTGACAAAGTCCGCTCACTTTCTAGCAGTCAAGACTACGTATACAGTTGATAGGTATGCTAGATTGTATGTTAATGAAATTATTCGATTGCATGGAGCACCGGTATCTATTGTTTCAGATAGGGACCCTACTTTTACATCCAGATTTTGGGATAGCTTGCAGTATGCTATGGGTACTAACTTGAAGTTTAGTACGGCTTTTCATCCCCAGACAGATGGGCAGTCTGAAAGGACAATACAGATTTTGGAAGATATGCTTAGAGCTTGTGTGTTCGATTTCAAAGGTAACTGGGATGAATATTTGCCTTTGATAGAATTTGCATATAACAATAGTTTTCAGTCTACTATTGGTATGGCTCCATATGAAGCCTTATATGGTAGACGATGTCGTACACCGATATGTTGGGGTGAAGTTGGTGAAAGGAAGATAGAGGGTCCAGAATTAATTGAAGTCACCACTGAAAAAGTAAAGATTATTCAAGATAGAATGAAAATAGCTCAAAGCAGACAGAAAAGTTATGCGGACAAACGACGAAAAGATTTGGAATTCCAGAAAGGGGATTATGTGTTTCTTCGAATATCGCCATGGAAAGGAGTTATGAGGTTTGGAAAGAAAGGGAAATTAAGTCCACGCTACATTGGACCTTATGAAATCCTTGAGAAAATCGGGATGGTTGCCTACAAGTTAGCGTTACCACCAGAATTATCTCGGTTACATGATGTTTTCCATGTTTCTATGTTAAGAAAGTATGTAGCAGATCCTTCATATGTATTGGTGGAACAACCTATTGAGTTGAAGGAAGATTTGAGCTATGTGGAAGAACCACTTGCAATCGTCGATAAGAAAGAACAAATATTGAGATCAAAAGTGATCCCACTTGTGAAAGTTGTGTGGAGAAGGCATTCCATGGAAGAAGCTACTTGGGAGAGTGAGGATAGCATGAAGATGCGTTATCCGTATTTGTTTGATTCAGAGAACCAAGGTATGTCAATTTCGAGGACGAAATTTCCTAACAGGGGGAGAATTGTGACAACCCGAATATAATTATGATTAATTATGCTTAAATCATGCCTAGCTTATGTGATATGATTAGTGTGTCATTAATACACGTGATGTTAATTTATTATGTTTAGTTTAAACCTACCTTTAAAAAGCATGAAATGTCGAATTAGTTACAAATACAAAATTTTGAAGGTTTCGGTAGGAATGTTCATGTTTAAGGCTAGTTTTGACCTTTATGACATAACAATTGACTTGAGGTGTAAACTAGATATTTGTAGATATATGAGTTAGGTTTGTAACACAACAAACGGTCCATTGAACGGACATCCGAGTGCGAAGATATTGTCTTTTTACGAACAAGGGCTAAAGTAGTCATTTAGCCTTAAATGATATTTTGTTTTATATGATGCCACATGTTATAAATTGATTAGTTGGAGGTGGAGGTTGTTTTGGCCGACTTAAACCCTTGATATATCCTCCTTTATTCAGCAAACTCAGTTTGGGTAGATTTTTAAGTTGAGGAAGAACAATTGTGAGGGTTAGGAAGAAGAAAGTGAGGAGAAACATTCAAAAAAATTCATAGAAAATTACGTCGAAGCCCCTAAGGTAATTCCAACTATGAATCTTGTTATTTTTCTTGCAATTATGATTTATATGACATAAATCCTTGATTTTTTATTGAAATTTCGTACTTGGATGCATATGTATGGATATATGCAAGTTTAAGTTAAGTTGAATGTACAAAACCCTAAGATTGCTTTGTTTAGAAACTTTATTTATTCAAACTTCCATATATTTTTGTATATTTACTGGAATCGATTGATTCCAATTTGAGATTAACCTGGACTCATATATGTATGACATATCCGAAAATCATGATAACATACCAAGAAATGAGTCTTTGGTGAGAGTTTGAAGTTCGAGTATGGAATCTGCCCTAAGGGTGAAAATATGCCCACCATGTGTTCGGTGTTTTGCTTGACATAGCAAACGAACCTTAAAAATTATGAAACTTTAATTTTGTATTTTTCAATATATTTACTGATGTTGGGTGAAATATCACATAAATTTACGATGTAGAAAAATTATGGAAATTCGTGGAAGTTGAATGAACGATAAGAGGACCTATAGGGCAGATTTTCCACGTGGTAAAGAAAGGAGCATATCTTGCTCTACGAGACCTAAAATGACGTACCGTCTTTTGTCTTGGAATACTAATATGACAAGGATTGAATTTCCAAGAATAAATGAATTTATATTTGGTCTATGATTTGGATATGTTAAATATACTAGAATGGATTGGATGGAACTTCACTTGTGATAAATGATTTGAATGGAATCATGTGATGATTATGGATTGAATTATGTTTAAATCGTTCTGTGGATTATTGATATTATTATGATGATACTAATATTTTAAGAATTATAGGAAGGGAAGAAGAGCTGATTGAACAAGTACTGGATAAAGGCAAGGGCAAATCCAGTTAAACTGCCAAGGTGAGTGTACTTATGATTTGTTTCATATATAAATATGAATATAGCTCTAAGAGCGGATTTGTTTGAATACTTCGGTATTCAGGATTTGTTTGGATATTAAAATATCCAGGATTTGTTTGGGTCTCATGATCCAGGATTGGTTTGAATACTTCGGTATTCAGGATTTGTTTGGATATTCAAATATCCAGGATTTGTTATTGCCAATGGGCAGAATTATTTGGATCTTATGATCCATGATTTGTTATTGCCAAAGGGCAGGATTGTTAAGATTTTATATTCACATATTCGATATAGAATTGTTGTTATATTTCAGGGAAGGAGTACCTCACTAAGCTTAATGCTTATGGTTTATATTTTAACAATTTCAGGTTTGTACGCTGCCAGCTAGGATAATATATGACTGGTAACTTTGAGAGTTGCACCGTTAGAAGAGCTGGGGTCTAAGTATGGAGATTTTATCATTGTCACACTGAACATTTTAATATACTCACACCTTGTATATATTGATTTAGTATGGATTGAGTTGATCATAGATAATCATAGTATTGTATAATCCCTAATTATGACTCTGATGTTGACTTCATTATGGCACAAGAACAATGTTATGTTCATTATGCAGAAAAAAAATATTGATAAATGAATCAAATTTTCAATGGGCTCGAGATTATGATCTAATTATTCTAATAACAAATGATTAGTATGGATATTGGGTTTGGGGTGTGACATATATATAGGGAATCATTGTGAGCCTCATATCTTGTGGTGTATGTAAGTAATAAAGGATTTGACCAAACATGAATTTTATGTCAGAAACTCAAATATATTTGTAGATTTGTTTTGATGTATTTAGTGTTGAATTCAAGGATGTTCTATTCCATTAATCTCGATTGGGTTTCTTAAGGATTTGATGTTGAAATATTTCAAAGCATTTACATAAAGGAGATCCAATCAATTATAAAGTGGTTTTCCCCTATCTTCTTAAAAATATTGGTTGTTAAATTCTTCGTATTTAATTAGTTTGATTAGTATTGAAGGTAATAGATGAGTCGAAGCAACAAAATATACTTAAGGATTCCTCATGGTCAAACTCTTCCTGTTTGATTAGTTTGATTAATATTAACTAGCCATAATTCATTGATATTAAATTCTTCCCTGACTGATCAAGATTGATTAATATTAACTTATCAAGATTAATATTCATATTAACTGATAAAGATTGATTAATAACTGTTCAAGATTGATTAATATTAACTGATCGAGATTGATTAAGATGAGGATAGTAAGATTATTTCACATACCGTTAGATCCATTGAGAAAATGCTAGTAATATTTCAATTGATAAGGTAGACAAATAATATCATAATGAAATGCTAGTACTAATTGCAAGATATTTTCTCAGTCTATGACTATTCTTTCAGCATCTCTAAATCTCAATCAATCTTCTGAGATTTGGACTACAAAATTAACTCCCCCTCCCCTTGTGCTGCTGATATCCCTATCCCACTTCATATCAATATCTGTATAACATAACTCTACAATGCACTTGGATGTTTAGATCACTAACACTTTCACTTTTTTATTATGATAATGACCCTTCCTTTTATGTTTTGATAGTACCTCTGGACAATTTTTCTAAAACTTTACCTTGCATACTTATGTCTTGAGTATATTTTCATATATACCCCAACCCCTACAAATTTCCCAACTTTCTCGATTTCTCCAGACATTTCTCTATTTATGAGTATAGGTCTAAATACTTTTTTCAATCTTCACCATCACACTTTGAACATTTGTGATTTTTTTTATTGAAGATACAGTTGTTCCTCTAACCCCATATAGTGTTGGCTATGCCAAGATTTTGAATTTTTCTCTTAAAACTTCCATTTTGCTTAAGAATATCAATAATTTCTTCCTTTAAAGATTTCATATCTCTGCAAATATCAGTGTTAATAAGAACTTTTCTATAATAATCGTTTGAAAAATTACACTAAAAAAATAGGTGCTTAGTATCTTCAATCTCATTATTACATAATACACACATATCAGTGTCAATTTCCCCCAGGCATGCAACCTCTGTCCATGTCAAGTCTAACCAAGCAAGCCACAAGATAAAGGGATATCTAGAAACTTGATGTTTACCCTATACACATTTATGCCAATAAACACCTTACTTTTGTCTTCTAATTTTATTATGTGTCCTTGTAATTATTTTCACCATTTATAGGTAGAGTCCAAGTAACATAATCTTCCACATTCCCAACTATTTGAGGCATATTACTCTCAACTTCGCTTAAATCATTAAATGTCTGATTAGGTAGTCTCCAATTTCCATCATGAATAAAAAAAATGTTAGCTTTAGCTTTAATATTACTCGTTGTGTCATAGTTAATTCTAGGACCAAACTGTCCACTAATGTCCTCAAAGAATTCCAATTATCCACCCAAAAAAACCTATTTTGTCCATTTCCCAAATGATATTTAATAAATTTCTTAGCTACCTCTCTAAGTTTACATAGATTCCTCTAAGTCCATGAACTCCCAATCTTGATTTTAACATTCCAGATACCATTTATCATTGACTTCCATCATTGTATCAATCACTTTATTCTTAATAACCCACACATATTTACGTATTTCCTCAAATTTACAATTATAAATTTTCCCTATGACCAAATATCTTGCAATTAGTACTAGACAGATAAGATCATAGTAAGATTTCAAAACCTAAGGACTTATACGATATCAAACATTATCAAGTGGCAAGCCATTACAACTCATTAGGATTTCAAAGTTCAGGTAAACATGTATGTTATTGGATATATATGAACTAATTTTCTAGGGCACGTCACATAAAGCACTCACTAGACATTCTCATCAGTACTCCATATGACACGCACCTTATCAATACTTAGCTCATGGAGCTATGGACATGATCCTTATCAGTACGAAGTTTTAAAACTCAGGGCGTTGGACATTTAAATCATTATTGTTTTTTTTTTTATTTCCCTTTAATTAATGTCATTCATTTTTGTGTTCTTTTTTGCTCACTGTCATATCGATTCTGAATGGAAATGGTTGGAAGAAATAGTTGCTTCTTGATTGCAACTATTTCACACTTGAGTAACTATTTAAAGATGTAATTAGTTTATATTTAGATAAGTTTTTAGTTTGTAAATTGTCAATATTTCTTTCTAGATTTTACAAGACTTATAAAACATATGTTCATGTGTTTCGACTATTATACTATTCACTTTCGTATGTGTACATATACGATTAAGATAACAAATATTAAGTTATCGATCATATATATATATATATATATATATATATATATATATATATATATATATATATATATATATTATACGATTAAAAATAAGTTGCACTTTCTCGTGCATTGCACAGGTTACCAATAGTTAACTGGTATTCATTAGTATTAAAGGTAATAGTTAAGTTCTTAAAGGTAACTGTTATTAATGGGTTTTCCACTAGATCTAGATGTCATATTCCTGTTTGATTAGTTTGATTGAAGGTAACTCACATTTGTTCTATTCTTGTTTGTGTTATGATATTTATGGAACCAATCTGAGGAAGAGTAGAGTAAATATAGTCTACTCGATTAGTTTGCCATAGCCCTGCTCAGCAAACCATAGACATGAATATATGCTTCTCTAGCTTGCTCAGACACATCTACACCAAGTATGCCGATCAAGTCTTCTTTGGATAAATCAGCGTGGCTAGCTTCCAAAAGATCTCTACTCTGCCTGAGTAGGTCGAATTCAGCAGAAACTATCGCTTGCTTGCTAGCATTAAACTAAAAATTGCAAGTGTAAGTATGCATGTATAATTACTGAGAAAGTATAACACAAATATGGGAATTCATTCAACCAAGAAAAAAGAGAAAAAAATATGATACATATAGCCGGAAAGATCAAATAATTTCATTAACAAAAGGTGTTACAAACTGTTGGTCACATCCCATTACATAGTAGCAAAACTGAAAAACAAAAAAGAAAAAGAACAAAGGAGTTAAACCTTCTCATTATTCTTAACACTGCTTCCAGAAGGCTGGTCGACAGGAGTGGCAAATTAATCAATGGTATTCAACATAGACCCAGCAAGATGAAGGGAAGATTCCCCAGATCCTTCCTTATCATCAAACTCTTCCTCCAAGTTGGGTGGAGAACCTGGATCATGCCTAAAAAATAACTCAGACTCAGTTGGGGTGCCCACCTCTTTAAGTGCTTTCGACCAGCTATCCTTAAAGGACTTTTTCCTCAAAAACTCAATCTGAGAGGAGGTCACTTAAAATGATTTATACAAGCCTTTGTTGAAGGAGCCCTCCTTCAGCTGCTCATTTTTTACCCTCTCAGCGATCAACTCAGAAGAGAAACCAATAGCTTTCTCCTTAGCAGCTTTCAGGAGACCCTCACTTACAATTAATTTTTCCTCGATCGAAGTGACCTTTTTCTCAACAGATAATAAATTAGCTTCAGTTGTAGAAAATTTATCTTGAGCGACTGTCAATTTGGTCTCTGCAGTAATTAGCTTTCCCTTAATAAGAGTGTCTCTATTTATGGACTTCTGCATCTCCTCGTCCCAAGACTTTTTCTTGAACTTCAACAATTGATTTGAAGCTTCAACAGACTTCTTCAAGCCCTCAAGGGCCTCTTTAACGTCTCCACCAGAAGAAAGGACTTGCTCGTCCTTCTCAAGAATCTGATTAAAGTTTGCTAAAAACTACATAAAAATAATATCAAATTATATGAAGTGTCAAAAAGAAAGAGGCATCAAGAGGTGACTAATAAAGAATAAGGCATTTCCATTGCCAAACTTTGGCAAGCATTCTCTGCCAATTTTAATCTTGGCAGAGGGGCAAGAGTTGCTCTATCAGTAACACAGGTTCCAGTCTTAATCAGTTTTCTGGAAATACTAGGATGAATAAAGATGGAAGACGACTCAACAACAGTCAAATCCTCTTGGATTTTTTCGACCAACTCCTGGTCGGCAACAGAACATTTTTTATCTTGCTTCTCGGGTAAGCCTCTCTTCAACCTCCTAAATTGAGGTGCATTAATGCTTATTTCCTAAAAAATGATGACCTGAGAAAATTTCTCTTTCTCATAAGCCTTGGACACTTTCTTTGGCTTCTTAGTTGTCATCGAAACTTTCTTTGGCAGGAGGAGGCAAGGCTCCAGTGATTAAGTCAGGAATTTTCCTCTTTCCCATGGTAGCAAGTGGAGAGGAGGGAATGGCAGAAATGTCCAAAGACTCAAAAGATTAAGAGGCTCTCAAATCCTTCTCTGCACTAGCAGATTCTTCAGCATAGGAGGTAGGAATTAGTTCTTCCTCAAGATTAATGGGATCAACAACTATTGAAGTTGTGGCTCGAGCAACAAAAGAAGTTATAGAGCCCCAGTACTCCAGCAGATAAGAGCCATCTCTAGGGTATTCCTCACCAATTCGCTGGTGGATGCTCCAAAGGAACTTCAACTCATAAATGTTCACATCCTCTTCTTTAAGAAAATTCTTCTTGCTCTCAACTATGCAAAAAAAAGGCAAGAAGTAATTGATTATCATATCCTCAAATAATTGGTAAACAATAAACAGAAGAATACAGTGGTAGAGATTAATAGCCTATGTCATGACCCACTTGAGGACACTTGGGCCCATCAAACACTTCCCAAGTTTGTAAAGGAGCATGTTACTAATTTTTAGTAATGACTCCATAATCAAAGTAATCCTTATTAGAGTCCAGAAAATATAACAACTAAGGCTCTATTCACAAACCTAGTCTTCAAATAGTATATACTGTCACTGGTAACCCACTGGTGACAGAACATCAGTTCAGGGATGCCAACATGGGTCATATAATTTTGATTCAGCCTATGAATCCCGTTTACTACCCTCCAGGTATTGGGGGTTATCCTAGTTGGGACAACATCAAAATATTGACAAAATTCTAAACAAAATCTATTAGGGGGAAATGTGAAGCCACACTCCGCAATGAAGAGAGAGGGAATCTAGTCACCCTCAGGCAGTGAAAACACATCTACAGGTGGTAGGGGAATTTATAAATCAACCTAGTCAGGGATATTTTGTTCCCGCCTAAATTCATGTAAATAATCCCCATCTACGATGTAAACTATGGCTATAAAAAAGAATGAAAGAAAGTGAAATGAAATAAAAGAAGAAATATTACAGAAAAATGAAGATTGAAGCGAATGGGGGGTGCAAAGAAAAACTTAAAAATAGAGAACTTGGTAAATAAGTAGACTTTGAAAGCTTGAAAGGATTTGGTAAAGAAAGACTTTGAAAGATTGAAAGGATTTGGTAAAGGATTTTATAGCATACTTGGGAAATCGTGCAAAAAATGATTATTATGTATTGACGATTGACATTCTCACGGCTTCACGGCACAAAAGGTACAAAAGACCTATTTACCCTTTGGTGATTGACTAATTTTCAAATTATATACAAATATGCCATTGCAAAATCAAAGTATGGAAAATTTGTACAAGTCCCACACGTCGACAAATGCCGACCAACTCTGAAGATAATATACTCCATCATTTCATCAAAAGCATCAAGAATGAAGTATTGGGGGCTTCTGTTGATACCAAAAATTATCCACCTACGTGGACCAATCAGGAGTGAACATTTGTCTTCTTACATAGCCAAAATATTAGTCAGCAAGTAGTAGCTCGACAGGTATGCCGACCAACATAAATAATGCAGACCATCAATACAAAGGAAACATCGCCATACCAAGGGTCTTGCCACACGTGGTTCGCACAACCAACCATCACATTCATTATGTACATATGTAAATCCTTAAATGTATAAAGGTATTCCATCCCTTAACATTCCAATGCTTGTTCTACGGGTCACTATAAATACACTGTATCCCTTTCATCAAAGGACAAGACATAACAGATTCTAGGTTATTCATTTTTACAAGAGTACCTAGCTTTCTGTAATCTCTGAAATCAATACCATAACAATAGATGTAGGCTTTCTTTCACAGTCGAACAACTTTAAAACCTTGTGTCTCCTTTTTATTATTTCATTATAATTCTATATTTTATCTATGATTATAAATTTGTATCAAATCCATTTTTTGACATCAATAATGTGTCAATTTTTAAGCAGTTTAAAAGCTGACATATTTTGATTAGTTTTTTTTAAATAGCAAAGAAATTCATTTTAAGGCAATTTTTTTTAGTTTGAAGGGTGGAGGGGTCTCCGTGAAATAGTTAAATACCACGAAAAAATCAACTCGAAAATAATTTACTTTTGTTATTTTAGAAAAATAAGTTCACACGGGAGATACTCATTTAAGGATATCAGAGGAGCCTATATATATATGTAGGCTCCAGTGATATCCTTAAATGAATATCTCCCGTGTGAATTTTTTGATACTCATTTAAGGATATCACAGGAGCCTATATATATATATATATACAAAAAGTCTCATGTAAGGACTCTTTATAGTGCAGACCCCGGTACATACCATTTTTTTAAAATAGTAAAAAAATGAATTTTTTGATGAAACTTTATGGATATGATCTCCACGGTAAGAAGATCATCTCCAATTTTTTTGGTAAAAAACTTCAATAAAATAACCGTTGAGATGAGGTGATATGTAAAAAAATGCTATAAATATGCATTTTCAACCGTTGAAATATTGGGTCGACGCCAGTCGCTTTATTGATTGAATTTTTTGATGAAAATTCATGGATATGATCTTCTCACTATCCAGATTATATCCATGAAGTTTCATAAAAAAATTCAATTAATAAGTGAGTGAGATGATTGCCAGTATTTCAACGGTCGAAAACGCATATTTATACTATTTTTTTACATATCACCTCATCTCAACAGTTTTTTTATTGAATTTTTTGATTAAAAAAAAATTGGAGATGATCCTTTCACCGTGGAGATCATATCCATGAAGTTTCATCAAAAAATTCATTTTTTTACTATTTTAAAAAAATGGTATGTACCGGGGTCTGCAACATAAGGAGTCCTTACAGGAGAGGGCCTATATATATATATATATATATATACACACACACACACACATATTTGATACCCCGCATCTGTTCGTGATTGTATGTCTAATAATATCACATTGGAATCAGATAATACATTTCATATTTTTAATAAGTTAACTTGGTAAAAATAGGTTAAAAGTCAATAATCCAAAATATGCCCAAGTTGTTCATTATCCAAAGGATTTTCATATGTTTAGGTTATTATATTTTGGCTAAAACCAATATAAGATGTCAAAAGTTCAAAAGTTAAATTTAGAAATTGTTATACATTTCTCAAAATTTAATTTTCAATTAAAGGAATCTTACCTTGATAATCTGTTAAACAAAAAGTTGAACATTATGTTTTGCCAAATAAAATATTATTATAACAATGTACCCAACATCATTACACAGTTGATGAATAGTGTACAACTTTAAAAGGTTTACGCCCGAATCGTTATGGTTCTTTAAACGAAGAACTTCAAAAAATTGAATGGATTACTTACATCTTCAATCCCATAATGTGGTGTTTCACAATCAACATCCTCATATGTTTTACAACTTAAATTTGGATCTTCCTTTAACACACAATCAATTTGGGGATTCTAGGTTTTGAAAAATTAAAGAAAAAAAGGAGATCTTTCAATTTGAGAAAGTTTAATTTTGTATTTTTTTGGAGAATAAATGTTGTTAGTTGTACTTAGATTTTTTTTTCCTCTTATGTCTTGACTTATATTTCATTATAGTTATTTTTGGCATTTAGTTTAAGGGGTAGTTTGGTGTTAAAAAATTCATTATATGGTGTTTTTGGCATTTAATTTAAGGGGTAGTTTGGTATTTTGGATTTAGTTTAAGGGGTGTTGAATCATATTACATTATACATATATTAGCATATAGAAACTCATCGTAAGGGGGTCAAATTTACAATACTCAAATTCGCCTAAATTGGTCTAAAATGTTGTACAATAAAGTAAATAATGTCAGATATTCATGGTTTGGTCGTGATCAGCCTACGTGCAAGAGGAAAGAGAGGTATTGTTTTACTAGAATCAGAGAAAGAAGGATGACTTGGAGTGATAGCTGAGAATCCAATTAGTCTGTACAAATTATGGGCATTATTTTGGTTGTTTATTTCACATACCCTCCTCATAATGGGGGGTCCTATTTATATACTTATAGAGTCATATTTAATATTTACAGTTTAAAGAACGAGTTTAACTATGTTTGGCCTCTTCTTTAGTTCATCATCTCCAAAATAGTTGAGTTTAAGTAGGAACTTATTATTTGCGATCTTGATTCAATTATCCACATGTGTTGAAAAAATCCAGGTGTAATCAGTCACACCTGGGGGTAACCGACTTAATCAATGGAAATTTCGGGTGATGGGTTCCACGTGTCCTGTATTGTGGGCCAGGTCGGATTTATTCCCATTTACTTTCCCCTAGAACTAGTGTGGCTGGTATTTAGGGTAAGTCGGACTAGTTACGTTTGTTATAGAAAAATTGCCTCATGTAATTTTATGTTGTTGTGCTGCCAAGTTAACATATGTCCCGCTTTAAATAAGTGGTAGTGTGCTCATTATAGAATCTACATGTGATCCCCAGGATTAGGGTTTCATGTGTCATAATAGAATTTCCCCATGACATAACTTTATGCGAGGATCATAGCCAAAGGGAAGCGGGAGTGAAGCTCTCTTACCAAAAGAGTTGTCACTTCACATCCCATTAGTGATGAATGGATTAAATGGGGGATTTCTCATTTGCCCCATTTTCCCTCTTCATTTTCTCATGTACATTTTTCATTTTTCATTTCCCCCTTTTTTATGAAGTTTTTATGAAACTTTCAAAAACCACCATTTTTTTAATAAAAAATATTTTTTTTCTCATACATTTCATAATAACAAAGAGAACTAGGAAATACCTTTCCTCTAATGATGACTTTAAGGTTTTTCGCTAAAAGTACAATGTCCCAGATGATATCAAAATCAGGGTTCTTGCCGAGGATGAGGACCTTTATGGACTTGATCCTAGACACATACTTATGTTTACACTGGCAGTGATCAAAAGGGGGTTTATGTTTACCTTTCCATCCTCTACACCATTACGGAGTTACACCAACCTAAGTGAATGCAATCTTTTTCTATATCGTTATGGTAATGGTGATTATCGTTCGAATTTATGGAGCAAATCTAAACTTGATGAGCTAAGGTACTATTATGACTTTTTCTTCGATGTTGGGCCAAGTACATGGCATTTAAAGTCTCAAGAACCCAAGTCTCATAAAGATATGGATATATATATTTTAGTATTTTATGGGCATATCTATGATGTGAACCTGAATTACAAGGTTGTATTGTGCCTGTATCAGTCGGTACTCCTAGTAATGGAATTATTATTGTATATTTGATAGTTCTTTTTTATCATACTTTAATCAGACCCTCTCTTGTGAAGATAAACACAATTGAAAGACGCCTAAATATTTTCAAGTCAATCTATCCGACTTGAAAAAGATTTGGAAGAGGAGAACTAGAATGGGGTTAGGTACTCTTGGAGAGAAACCCACATTCTTCTAGGCTACGAATTGTCTGTGGCCTCTGATAAGAACCTCATCATCATCCTTAAATTGACTTCCACTAATTATTTAGTGTAAGGCGAATAAAATATATCAAAGTACTCTTAAGTCCTTCGCAAACAAATTTTAAACACTAAAGGAATTTTGACAAATTTTAAACACTTAAGTCCACTAATTCTCTTACTGTAGAAGTTCACGCTAGTGGCATAACAAGTGGACCTAATAGTAAATTGTCCTTAAATGTTTAAAAATTATCAACAAGGGACCTAAATGTAAATTTTCCAATAAAATATCATGTCAGGCCTTCCCATCATTAATACGAACATAAGAAGTCTCTACGTGATTGTGAATGATTCCTAAACCCATATGATATCAAGTGATTCTCAAGACATAAGATTGGTCCCTCATCAGGAGAATCTATATAAAAAACTAGACCATCTCTTTTCCTTTGAGAGGGCCCAACCATCCATCACAGATCGAAGAAGAAGAAGAAGAATAAGAAGAAGAAAATATTAACTCTCACACAATAATTGACATTGATAATGAACCCGGAGAAATTATTAGTAAACATCTTCCTCTACCACCTGTTGACCTTATGGATGCCCTGAGAAATATTTCTAATAGGAAATCCACCAATCCCCCTTGCCTCCAATGGAGACCAAAAGTGGGTAAGGTTAGTGGCAGAGAGGTAGAAAGAAAAGAGAGCTAAGAAAAAATAAGCGGATAACGCTAAAAATCAAAGTAATGAATAGACCCCTCTCCTTTTATCCCATGAGAGTGATAGTGCCTATAGATTTACCCGTGTGTGGTGGTTGACCAACGAAAAAACTATCCTTCACCTTCTCAACCCACATTGATCAAGTAAATTACATGATGATGTCTTTTTAAGGGCAGTGGTCCCTTCACTAATAAGGATTATTCTTATTAAAATCTTGACGTGAACTTTGACCTCAGCAAGGTCATCCTCTAAAAGGTTTTGACAAGATCCTATTACTAGTATGCTAGGTGGATAAGGGTATGTTCCCTTTTTTTCCTATACCAAATGAAAATTTTGAGTTATTTAGTCGATGTTGTTGTTGTCATCCTCAAAGATTTTAAACCTAAGTATTGGTAGCCGATTTAAAAAGGAATTACAACTTTCATGACATAGGAAAAGGCATAAGGGGTTTTCCATGTCGATCTTCTTGGATTGTTCATGTAAAGACCAAAGTAAAGTGTAGAGATCATCTATCTATTTTCCTTTAGCTTTGTCTAGTCGGCGCTTGATCACAACAAGGAAATTTTTATTGGATATCTCGTTTTGTCCGTTGTTTTGAGGGAAAAGAACTTATGCATAGTGATTGTGAATCTCGTAATCTATGCAAAAATCCCTGGACTGTTCATTGTCCAATTGGGTTTGGTATTTTCCATGATGGCCCTAAGAATCATAAATATGGTGATAGTATTCCTCCTTATGAACCTCTTTTTATTTGCTTCTCTGATGTGGGTTAGTGGATCTTCCTCTATTCACTTGGTGAAGTAGTCGATTGTTATAATTAGGAATTTCCTATCGCATGGAGCCATAGGTAATGAACCAAATTTAGTCTGCTGACATGGCTCAATAAAGTGAAGACACGCGGCAATCTACGTGGCAACAACAAACACTTCCGAGGAACTCACACGCTCCGAGGAACCATACTACAATGAGGAACACTACTTCCCCGAGGAACTCATACGCTCCGAGGAACAGGAACTCTCCGAGGAACTTTGAGTACCGAGAAGCTTAGGCGGTCCGAGCAACTCAGGCGGTCCGAGCTGCACATCGAACAAAGCATTAATAGCAGGATAACCAACAGTTTGACTGTTCATTAAATGCTTATCATTCAGACGCATACGCTTAAAGGGCATTGAATGTATTACTCTTTCATATGTACATCATTTAATGTATTACCCTTTCTCATTATAGCCTCAAGGCTATAAATTCATTGTACAATCCTCATTGTAAAGGGACCGGAATTTCTTGATTGAACTTGTAATCGAGAATTCCCAAACAATCAGCAATAACATAACAGTGGACGTAGGCCATTCTTATAAGGCTGAACCACTTTAAAAACTCTTTGTTTCATTTATTTTATCTGTGATTGAATAATTAGATATGATCTAATTTTTTACATCAACAGGCTCCTTGAAATGCGTCCTTAGATGTTTCATATAAAAATCCCTTTTTACTCATAATCATATTATAATATTATGTAAGAGTATATGTATAATCATTGCCTCCAAAATTTTTAGGTTGTCTTATTATGTTTCCAAACCCCACATTGAGTCATGGACACCTCTTGCACTAAGACTTAAAGTGGGTTTTGGCAATGTAATAAGATAACCTAAAAATCTGCGAGGCAATTATTATCATATACTCTTACATAATATAAAAGTATGATTACGATTAAAAAGGGATTTTATGACACTTAATGGTAAAAAAATGTTAACTAACGGTTTCCATCCAAAATGAGGAACAAAGGTCTAATAAAACCCTTTTAGTGTCAAGTTGTAAATTGGATAATCCAAACATTCCAAAATAAATTATGATACACTTTTAATATATCCTCAAAATATTGTAACATAAAACCACAATCTAATAAATCTCTCTTAATTAATTTATTCTCATGGCTTTCAAGTAATTCTTAATGATTCACAAAATTTCTTTAAAATATCAATTGACTTCCAATTTAAATTATAATCACATGAGAATCTCCAAATTTTTGATATTTTAAAGAAATCATAAAAATAAAAATCAATTGTCTAAAAAAAACAATCGAATCTTGTCAATTTCCAAAAACATCGCAATATAGTGGCATTAATGCCAAGGTGTTTTAGATCCACCAACAATGATGGCGATGGATATTCATCTAACAACAAATCTCACCTAAAAGAAAATGAACATGAGGCGTGTTTGAATCTCTCTCTCTCTCTCTCTCTCTCTCTCTCTATATATATATATATATATATATATATATATATATATATATATATATATATATATATATATATATATAATAAAGTAGCAAACTTATGTATGTCATAACTTTGCTTGATGATGTCACAGGATGATTTTTTTTAACACTTTCTATTTTGTCCTTAAAAATTTTGAGTTTTTCCTCTTAATAAAGTTTAATTTTTTACCCCCTTTCTTCAAAATTAAAAAAAAAGGATATAATGGTATTTTCCCCCTCTTTTAACCCAATCTAAGAAATGAAGGATCGTGATGAAACCCTAAATTTCATTATCCCGCTAAAAAATTTTATGCTATACCTACCAGTCATGGGTAAAGGTATGGGGTGATTAGTGGCAATTAAATGCACTAACAAATTACGGTCTCGAGACATGTGATTTGTACTTATTCTTATTATTTAATTTAAAAGGTCTACTATTTTATTCTCTTTTCTTTCACATTCATCAGAACTATCTTCTCTCTCCGAGCTCCACACTCATCAGGCTTAAGGTATAATTTTTTCTCCATTTACTTAACTGCTCTCCACACTCAGGTGTTTTAAGATTAATGTTTTTTTATCAATGTTTATTATCACCATTTTGTATTGGGGTCTGTTGTTTTTCTTTGGGTTCTTCACAGCAATGGCAACAACCACCCAAACAGCAACAACCCCCAAAACAGCAACAACCACCCAAACAGCAACGACCACGCACACACCGCACACACAACCGCATGCACAACTGCACACAGGCCACCGTAATGACCACACGCACAACCGCACACAGACCACCGCAATGACCACACGCACAACCGCACACATCCACGCCCACCACACACGCACAACCACACAGCCACACACGCACGCACGCACGCACGCAGAGCCACACACATCCACGCACGCACAGCCACACACAGCCACGCATGCACAGCCACACATAGCCACACACGCACGCACACACATCCACGACCACCACGCAAGCACAACCAGATGCACGCACGTACAGCCACACACAGCCACGTACCACCACACACAGACCACCGCACACAACACGAATCCAACACCTACACACAACCACACATGCACGCACGCATAACCACACACAGCCACGTACAACCACACATGCACAACCACGAATCTCGCTCTGCAATCACGATTCCCAACTCTGCTTAACGCTTTGAAGGTTTGCAGAGTGAGTCTCTGCCCTATGCAAGTCGCCACCGTGAATTCGCAATTTCACGATCTCTGCCCTATGAACCCTACGCCCTATCACTTCCATCTTTAATCTCTTTCATTCTTTTCTTTTACAATTCATTTCATGCACGCCATTTATCACTTCCGTCTTTATTCTGTTGCATTTTTTATTTTTTATTTTATCTTTAATTTGATTATGACTGTATCTATTTGATAGGAAAAATACTGTCTTTAATCTATTGCATTTTTTATTTTATTTTTACCATTTTAAGTTTATGACTATAGCTATTTGATAGGAAAAATACCGGCTTTAATCTGTTGCATTTTTTATTTTTTATTTTTTATTTTATCTTTAATTTGTTTTATTTTAAGTTTATGATTGTAGCTATTTGATAGGAAAAATAAATTTATTTGTAAATGTAATTTAAAGTAATTATATTTTCTGTCAAACATATGCATACATATGTTATTAAATAAATATATAATTAAAAGTTAATAAATTAATAGTCGCTTTGGCGCCGCTCCCGCATTTTCAATTTTTTAAAAATTAACGCATTTTCGCATTCTCATCCGCACACTCTCCCTCATTCTTTAAAATATATGTGGGGAAGAAGTGGATTGGGATTAACAGCTTTGGAGGATTTGTTTTAATTTGGTTTAGATGACAAAGTGGGTGGAGCCTTTCTTCTTTGTCTCATTCAAGGGCCAATCTTCACGTGTTACATTCTAATGACAAAACGTGTCTATCTTTAATTTAATAATTTGGTTTAGATAGGCCAACTGTTTATGACTACTAGCATAATCGTGATATAATATGAAATTAAACCACAAATCGCAACCGTGTAGAAACCTATATCAAGCCCAATAGTTTTGCACAAATCGCACTAACGAATTTTTTGTTAGTTAGTTTGTTATTTTATTTTTTATCAAGTCATACTTATTACCACTATTCTTTTAGAATTCACACTTTGTTAATTCGAGTGATGAATTTAAACTATCTGAATGTTCGACTATTTGTTATTTGTTAAGCAGGGTGGTTAGTTATATAAACAAATCAGATAGTGACCAATGGTTTTGCAATTGCATTTTGTTTTCTTAGCAAATGAATTTTTTTGCCCTTTTGCGATTATCAGCGTGTCTTCAGGCATGGGCATACCCTAGTATATATATATATATATATATATATATATATATATATATATATATATATATATATATATATATATGTGTGTGTGTGTGTGTGTGTGTGTGTGTGTAAATATATATAAGAGAAGACTCTTATGCGTACTAAACTATGTACAACACCCGTGTGGACCATTTATTAAAAATGTTTATAAAAAAATATATCATGGTGGACATGATCTCCACATTGAAGATATCATTAGCCAAAACATTGATTTGGGGAGTTGGGAAATGAAAAATTGATAAATATGTGCATTTTCGATCGTTAAATTTTTTAGTGATCGTCTCATCCAATGGTTAATTGAATTTTGTTTACTAAGAAATGGTCTCCTCACTGAGGAGATCATCTCCACCTAGTGTAATTAGAAAATTATTTTTTATTTCCAAAACGTTGTCTGAATAAGTGGTTTGGGCAATTTATCTTACATAGAACCTATATATACACTGGCAACGCTCATGGAATAAGAATTACACACTTTCTTGCAAGCATACATTCTTAGTTATGTATATTAGCATTACCAGAATAATATAAACTAATCAAACGATGGGGGATTTAACACCTCTTACATAAAAAATTTAAGATGATGGTTCATCTATCATAGGGGGTAGGTTGTAATGGGTCCAAATTTTAAGGCGAGTATGGGAGAAGGAACATTTCCTGTTAAAAG
The DNA here is from genome assembly GCA_949130495.1 of Sambucus nigra. Taxonomy (NCBI): domain Eukaryota; kingdom Viridiplantae; phylum Streptophyta; class Magnoliopsida; order Dipsacales; family Adoxaceae; genus Sambucus; species Sambucus nigra. The sequence continues at coordinate 224,767,215 of OX422218.1, forward strand.
TCTCAATTTATTGAGGGTGAGGTTTTGGTATGGAATGTTTGGTAATTAGTTTTACCAAATTTTAAACAATTCAAATAAGTTTGAAAGACAATGCAACAAAAAAATGGGAGAAAAAGGAGGAACACACCAATTTTCATTGTTTAGACCTTGAACTAGGTCTACATCAACATTGGAACTCAATTTATCTATTATAGAAACAACATTGATAATACAAAATACAAGTAAAATGTCTTGTTAGGCACTTGAAAACTCTTATACTCTATCTGACGTAACAAAAAATGATGAAATAAAGGGATCAAACCCTAAACCTTTGAATTCTCAAGACAGAAGCCTTACAAGATCTCAAAAGTGTGAATAAACTCCAAATTATATTGATAGTAAGAATGATGTCATTACAAGCTTACACCTCTTACCTATATTGAGGAAAGTAAAAAAGAAAACAAAACACTAAAATAATGCACACTTAACCCACTAGAGAAAGCAATGGAGGAGATGAATTAACAGCTAAACCAACGAATTAAAGAAATCTATAAAAATTATAGAAGTGATCTTTGGGTTTATCACTTCACATAGTGCATATTGAGGTTTATCCCTTATCATTGTGCAAGAGGCACTTGATTTATATTTATTCAATCCATGACAGACGGTTACTATTACTGTTAGTGTTTATATGAAGGATACCCTCGGTCATTGTCCATATGAATAGCGTTGCTGTTGTTCCACATCATTCTCCTCTACTTGGACAAAACTCATCCTCGAGTTAGCGTAAAGTAACTCGTCTTGAGGATGATACTCAAATAAGTCAGCAACGTTGAAGGTGGATGAAATATCCACATCATCTAGTAGTTTCACCATATATGCATTGTCGTTAATCTTCCTGGAGATAAGAAATAAACCATACTTATTGGTATTTAGTTTACTATAAGTACCTACAGGAAAAAAAATTGTGCCATAACTAAATTTTTAACCTCAAAAATTGTAATCCTCCGATGCTTGTCTGCAGCTTCCTTGTGCTTTGCATTAGCCTGCTCCAAATTTTAATTCATTTAGGCATGTATTTTTTGGACCCTTTCTCCATTTTCTCTATTGCAATGCTAAACCCTGGTAACCTTGGTTATGGGAACAGATCCAAAGCATGCCATAGGGGGTTACTGTAATGCTCTCAAAAGGAGTTTTTCTAGTCGATCAGTTCATTAGTTTTTATTTACGAACTCCATATGAGGAAAAATTACATTCCATCATTTAGGTATATCTCCACACGTGTAAAAAATAAAGTTACCTAAAGTACAATTCATAACTTCAGTTTGGCCTTCGATCTAGGGGTGTGCTGTGTTGTGCCATTATACTTCAAATTACTATCGAACTTACCTCACAAATTCTTCTGGATTTGACTAATAAATTTCCACCACAATCAGACATAATGGATTTGGGCACTCCATGCAAACTAACTAGCTCCCTGAAGAATATATTAGCAATATTAGAAGCTTCGTCAGTCTTTTGTAGGGAATAAAGTCTGTCTTTTTTGAAAACCTATCAACCACCATAAATATAGAAACCATCCTACGTTGGGTTCTTGCTAGTCCCCATAAAAGTCGATGGATAGATCCTCTCAAATATTCTATGGAATCGACAGTGACGTATAAATTCTTATATTTTGTAATTATCCTTCCGCATTCTGGCATATATGACATTTCATCACGTATATGCACACGTCTCGCTTCAAATGTGACTAGAAATAATTTTCTTCTACTATGTTAATGGTCTTATCCTTACCCAGGTGACCTCCCAATCCTCCACTATGTAGTTCTCTAATGATATGATCCCGAAGGGATGTTCTTAAAATTCATAGATGGTTATCCTAGAAGAGGAAACTGTCATGGATGGAAAAATCTCAAACATCCATATTTGACCGATACTTCTCCCAAATGTCTTGAAAGTCATCATCGTCCACATAATGCTCCGTTAAGAAACTAAATCCCATAACCTCGGTACTAAGAATAGTAAATAAAGATGATATCCTAGTTAAAGCATCAGCCATCTTGTTCATCAGCCTTAATTTATGTCGCAGAGAAAAAGTAAACTTCTGTAAGAAAGTGATCCAACGACCATGAATCATGTTCATTATTTTCTGACTATTCACAAACTTCTAGGCCTGGTGATCATTATAGAGTACGAACTCGCATTGGATAAGATAATGTTCACAATGACATAAGGGACGAAACACATAATTGAATTCCATCTCATAAGTGGTCTATTGCTTCTTTGCCTAGTTCATCTTCTTATTGAAATACCCTATTGCAATTCCTTCTTGAGATAGAATGGCCCCAATCCCTATAATTGAGGCATCACGTTCAACCTCAAATAGTTTATCAAAGTTTGGTAAGGCCAATATTGGTGCAGAAGAAATTTATTTTATGTAACGCAAAGCTAGACTCCTACTCTGCTCCCCACTGGAACTGCCCCTTCTTTATAAAGGAAGTCATTGGTGTAGCTATGGTACTGAAATTTCGAATAAACTTTTGATAGAACATTACAAGTCCATGTTAACAGCGTACATCGGTCACTGTCTTAGGTATGGGTCGATCATTTGTGGCTCGCACCTTTGCTTTGTCAGTCTGAATGCCATCAAACCCCACAACAAAGCCAAAAAACAATAATTGGCTAGTCATAAGGTTACACTTTTTCAAGTTTATATACTGTTTATGGGCACATAAAGTCAGTAAAACCTCTCTTACGGGCCCAATATGATCCGCCTCATTATGACTATATAGGAAAATGTCATCGAATTAAATAACAATGAATTTACCTATAAATGGTTTGAGAACCTAATTCATAAGTAGCATAAAGGTACTAGAAGCATTTGACAACCCGAACAGTATTAGCATCCACTCATACAATCCTTCTTTGGCACCAGAGAAGTAGGGACATTGCAAGGATTCATATTTTCCTTGAGTAGTCCTTTTTATAACAACTCTACAACTTACTGTTATAAAATCTTGTGCTCCTTAGGACCCATACTATAATGAGTTAAGTTCGGTAGACTGTCCCCAAGCACCAAATTAATATAGTGTTGTATGTTATGCATTGGTTCAAGTGATCTGATAACTTTGCGAGAATCAGATCCCATAATTGGTTGCAGAGTCTCAAGGAATGGTGTCATTTCTCCAATATCTTCCTTCACAACTAGTGTTATTACCTCTTTCTCTTCCTTTATTAACTCTCAAAACTCTTACTTCTTCAACGTTAGGAAATTATGCCCCTCCACTTTGGAACCATTGGGTATAGTTTCTTTTACATCAGTTGTAACAAGGACAACCTTCTTCTCATACCACACAAATTGGCACGTGTTATCTTCGCTCTTTGTGGATGGAATTTACATCATATTGCCGTAACTTCCAAAATAATAAATGATAAAAATTCATGTTTATAACATCATTAATGATCTTATCTTTATAGTGGTCTTCAATGGTGAAAGGAACTCGTCATACCTCTGTTACATGCACTTTTGATCCTTTCTTAATCCAACCGATTCTATACGGTGTTGGGTGTTTCTCAGTCTGCAACTACAGGACCTTAACCAGTGATTAGGACGTAATATTCTCACTGCTTCCACTGTATACTATTATGTTTCACACTTTATTGTTGATCATGCAATGAGTTTTGAATATATTGTGTCGTTGATAATCAATTTCCTTCCTTGGGGTCAGTAATAATCTTTGCACCACACAGGCCACATGTTCCCTATCATCAGGCTCTGTGATCTCTGTCTCGTCATACTTATTTTATACTGGTTCATATTCTTCTCCTTTCACGTTCTCAACCATGTTTATTCATGACCTCATAGGACAATCGTTAGATTTGTGACTTTCTTATTAACAATGATAGCATTTAATCGTTCCAAGATAAACGTACTAACTAATGTTAGGTTGGTATTGCTGCGTTTGATAATTCTATTGACCACCCTGGGTATGACTGGTACCCGCTCCTGGATCATGAGCATTGGCTCGATATTGAAATCGATTTGTTGGTATAAACTTTCTTTTGTCTCTTGCTGGTCCTGCATATGACGCTTTAGTGCTGGTGGGCATTCATTTTTCAATCTTATCAAATGCGCCTCCAATCTTGTTATAATATTCATTATTTTTATAAACTCCACATCGTGTGGAGGTTAATCGGATTAGAAATTTCCAGTCGCAGTCCTTCTATAAATCTAGTGACTTTTAGGCTCTTTGTCTCGGTCAAATTATTTCACGTGTTCAATTTGTAAAACTCTGTTGTATAATTGATGACTGATCGCGTTCCCTATCGGAAGTTCAAATATTATTTATACAACATATGTTCATAGTTTGGAAGTAATAATCCTATGTGCATAAGTCTTTTCATCTTCACCAATGTTCTAACAATTTGTTTCCCTTAGCGCCTCTTATTGCACAAGATTTTCTCCCACCAAGCTGATGCGCCTCTTTGTAGTTTATAGGATCCTAATTTCACTTGTCTATCTTCAGAGATATTCATGATAGCAAAGAAACTTTCCACCATACTAATCCAATAAAGAAAATCCTAAATACGAAGATGTCCATTGAAATGTAGAATATCAATTTTCATCTTATATTCCATAACATCAGCATTCCTATGGTCACGTTGATCCCTCCTACTGCGATCGTTCAAGATATCTTCTTCAGACTCAGACCTCTACCCATGATTTGGTATATGTTGATGCCAAAAATTATCCACCTACGTGGATCAATCAAACGTGAACACGTGTCCTCCTATATGGCCAAAATCCTAGTCGACAGATAATAAATTTGTCGTCCAGCATGAAGAATGCCGACTAATACAAGGAATGCCGACCAATACAAAGAAGGCCGACCAAAAAGACCAATGAAGCATCATCATACCAAGGGTCGTACTACAGGTGGTCTATACAACCAATCATCACATTCATTATATAAGGATGTAAATGCTTAATTGTATAAAATCATTCCATCCCTTGACTTTTGGGTCATTATAAATATGTTGTATCCTTTTCATCAAGGGCACGGTTGAAAATTTTTTGGGATATTCTTATCTACAAGAGTATCTAGATTTTTGTAACCTCTGAAATCAATAAAACAATAGTGGACGTAGGCTTTCTTACTTTGCTGAACCACTTTAAAAACTCTCTCTCTTTATTTACCATTACATATTTTATCTGTGATTATAAAATTAGATCAAGTCTAGTTTTTTACATCAACAAATTAGCGTCGTTGTGGGAATGTGTATTTAAATGTCGTTCTCACTCACCTATCCCTTTGTTCAAGACAAAATGAATAACCCTGAGTCTAGTTCCAGAATCGAAGGCAACTCGCCTGTTCCATTTACTCAGCCTATGGTAATAGACTTAACTGGAATCCTTTCCAGTATTGCCAGAGGACTAGAAGCCATATATGAAATGGTGAGTCAATTGGCTCAGTCACTACAAGTGGCTCCCTCATCCAGAGAGAAATGCCACATCCACCTCCAAGATCCATTAGACATAGTTATTCCAAATCTTCACCATATACCTTTATCGTCCAGGAGCAAGTTTATCACTCAGTTCCACAGAAACCTATGATATCCATTATTTTTCTCCTGAAAGGCCAAGTGTCTTGGAAAAGCTAAGCAGAGATTTGCCCTTTGACTGCCTGGGACCCCGAGTAAATAGAAACCCTACCAGGGCATTATTTGGAAACACTCAACATACAGTTGACCGACATAAGGCCTCAGTCAGATTAAGATCGAGCATCTGATGATCTATACGGGATGAGAAGACCTCTCAAGAGGAGAGTTTAGCGCATACACGTGGTCGAAATAGCCGAGCTACTTTGCAAAGATCTGATGTAGGTAATCCTTCATGGAAATGATTATTCCAACTATTGGAAGATCGATTTAAGGGAGATGACAAAGGCAAAAAATCCTTTACAACGGAGCTTCGTTAAAGGATCTCATTTTATTTAGGCAATTGTGGATTTTCCGACTCCATCTTAATTTAAATCTCCTGTGGTTACCCCCAAATATGAAAGTAAAACTGATCATATTCTCCATATCGAGCAATATCAAGCTGCAGCTGATATTTATTTAGTTCCTGATGAAATGATGTGCAGAGGATTTTCAAGTACCATTACGAGTTCAGCGCAAATATGGTATAATAACCTTCCCCAAGAATAAATTGCCAACTTCAATCAGTTGGCCGAGCTATTCATTAGCAATTTGTGTTTCGAAGTTAAGTCAGTAAAAAGAGTAGCTCATTTTTTAAGTATAAGGTGGAAAGTAGGGGAAAGTACCAGGGAGTACATTACATGTTTTAATAATGAGAAATTAGAGGTGATTGATTATGAGGAGAAACTAGACATCACCACTCTTATGAGTGGCTTGCTTCCCGAGAAACTATATTATACTCTGGCAAAAGATCCTCCCAAAACTATGGTTGAACTCATGGCGAAAGTAGGAAAAATAATGAACGTCGAAGAAACGATGGCTGCAAAATAGAGTCCGTCCATGAAGCCTGATATGAAGCCTGAGAAGAAGGAGCAGAAGGAGAAGAAGATAAATAAAGAGGACAAGCTCAAAAAATATGGAGCATATACTCCATTGAGTGTTATCATTCAATATATCCTAGAGGAAATCAAGCACAATAAGGACTTGCGATGGCCTGAGAAGTTGAGGGCACCTCCTAACAAGAGGGATAGATCCGAATATTATGAATTCCATAAGTATCATATTATAGCTTTATAAAACTAGATAGAATCCCTCATCCACCGAGGAAAACTCAATAAATTTATTGATCAGCGTGATATCAGAGAACCTAGAAGAAAGTCGAATCCTTTATGCAAGCCTAGAGATGACAGGAAGAGAAATCATGAAGATGATTATGAAAATGGTCCAAACCTGTCGAAGAAGCCCAAGTAACCAGAACGAGAGGTAGTTATGGTCATTTTTGGTTCATTTGATTGTCATATGATTACAAGTGGCGATGCAGGAGGAGGTGATCACATTGCCAAAAGGAAAGCTTACTTGAATAAAGCCAAGGTTTGCTCTTATATTCAGAGAATTAATCAGAACGAAGATGATCGGTCGAGGAAGGTCAACAAAGACAAAGTGGTGATTAGTTTTTCAAAAAATGAGCTCTCTAGGGTACTTTATCCCCATGATGACCCATTGGTTGTCAAATTCAGAATCCATGATATTATCATCGCTGAAGTTTTGATTGGTAATGGGAGTTCATCCGATATTATGTTTATTCTTGCTTTTAGAGTTTGGACTTGAAGCTCAGCCATCTGGAACCCTATCACAGGCCATTAATAGGATTTTCTGGTGAAAAAGTTTATCCTTTGGGGACAATCAAGCTAGAAATGTTGTTTGGCACCTGGCTAGTAAGTCGTACAGAGAAAATACTCTTCTTGGTGATGGATATTCAATCTGCCTATAATGTGATCCTCGGCAGGGTAGGGTAAAAGAATTTTGAAGCCGTACCAACAACAGTCCATCAATTCTTGAAGTTTCCAACTCATTTTGGGGTAGGTGTTATGAAAAGTGACCAAAAGGTAGTCAGAGAGTGTTACTAATCCTCAGCCGAGAAAGAGGACTTGATTGAATTGAATAAGATGAATACTACAACTTACTAAGTGGATACTACTGAGCCTAATGGTGAATCTGAAGTTGAAACCTTAGATCCATGAGATGAAACAAATTTGGTCAAGTTATAGATTGTGGAAGCAATTGAAAGCATCATTATCGATGATGATAAGCCAGAACGAACTATGCAGATTGGCTCAACACTAGATCCTATCCTTAAATAAGAATTAATTTTGTTCCTTAGGCAATGAATAAATGTATTTGCTTGGGGCCATGCGGATATGCTTGTGATAGATCCCAATTTCCTCTATCATGAGCTTAATATCAGTAAGGATGCCAAGTCGATCAATAAGAGATGTAGGGTTTTTATTCCATAGAAAAATCCAGCTATTCAAGAAGAAGTAGAGAAGCTACAAAAGGCCCGATTCATTAAAGACATGAAGTACCCATCCTGGTTGGCCAACGTTGTAATGGTCAAGAAAATAATGATAAATGGAGAATGTGCATGGATGATGTTACGTCGGGACATAAGCTTTTAAGCTTTATGGATGCCTATTCTGGTTATAACCAGATAAAAATGAAACCTGAAGACAGAGAAAGTACAACCTTCATCACCCCCCGAGGAACTTATTGCTACAATGTAATGCCCTTTGGTCTTAAAAATGTAGGAGCAACGTATCAAAGGTTGGTGAACAAGGGCTTCGAAGAACGGATAGGCAGGAACGTGGAGATTTATGTGGATGATATGTTGACGAAGAGTAAAAAAGCTTCAGATTATATCGCCGACCTCAGTTAGACTTTTGATTAGCTAGAAAAGCTTCAGATAAAGCTGAATCCGACCAAGTGTGTGGTTGGAGTACAAGAAGATATGTTCCTCGGCTTCATACTTAATCGAAGGGGTATTTAGGCCAATCGAGCAAAGATAAAATCTTTAATCAAAATGTAGTCGTTGACTTGCAAGAAATATGTACATAGGCTCACTGGAAGAGTGGCATCCGTAACCAAATTTATTTCTCGAGAAATAGACAGGTGCTTACCGTTTTTCAATGTGTTGAGAAAATTTTTTGAGTGGAATACAGAATGTGAAGAAGTGTTCTAGGAGTTAAAGAAGTACCTGGGATCACCATCATTGCTCTCCCGACTCATTTTCGAAGATAAAATTTTACTAATACTTAGTTGTTTCGGAGTCATTAGCGAGCTCGGCCTTAGTCAGACCGGATAATAGAATCTAAAAATCAGTTTACTATACCAGCAAAGCATTCAAAGGATTTAGAATCAAGTACCCACATTTGGAAATATTATCCCTAGCACTTATTGAGGCTTCTAAATGTATGGAACCATATTTCCAAGCGCACGCCATAGTTGTCTATACTGGTCTGCCTTTTCAGCAAGCACTCTACAAGCCTGAGAAGTAGGGCTGTGTTTTTTTTTTCGATTTTCCGATTTTTTCAAATTCCGATTCGATTTTTTTCCGATTTTGGAAAGATTTTTTTATTACCGATTTTCGATTTTTTGATTTTCGATTTTTTCCAAAAAAAATCGGATAAAAAATCGGAATTTTTTTATTTTCCGAATTTCCGAAATTTGTTCCGATCCGAAATTTTGAATTATTTTCCAAAATATTATCCGAAATATTTTCCGATTGTTTTTCCGAAATATTTTCCGAAATATTTTCCAATTTTGCCACGAAATGTTTTCTGAAATAATTTCCGAAGTATTTTTCTGAAAAATTGTCGAATTTTGCCGAAAATTCCGAATTCGAAAAAAAAAACATTTCCGAAAAAAATCGGATTCGGCTTCGGCACGCCGATTTTTTCGGAAATTTTTCCGAAACATGCTTTTCAGATCCGATCCGGCCGAAACACAGCCCTGCTGAGAAGTCAAGAAGATTGATGTACTGGGCGGTAGAATTGGGAGAGTATGACATTGTTTGTAAACCAAAATCTTCATTAAAAGGCCAATTTTTGGCAGATTTATTACTGAATTTACTTATCCGAAGGTTCCCGACCAATAAAACTTGCCTGCCGAGAAAACTTCAAAAGAAGAGAGCTCGACTCAAAAGCAAGCTGATATGGCTACCGATCAACCTGACTCATCCAGAATTCAGGAAATGGCACAGAAATATGCAGAAGAGAGTAACAAGATATTCCAGCATGGATCATTGGTAGCAGAAAGTTTCAATAATGATGTTCCGTTATGGAATTTATATGTGGATGGATCTTGATGTGCTACTAGCAGTGGAGAAGGTATAATACTCAATACTCCTGATGATATTCAATTCAAAACATCAAACAACGAGGTAGAATATGAAGCCTTGATAGTTGGGTTGAATTTAGCTCATTCATTAGGCATCGAGCAAGTAGTGTGTAATATCCCGTTATTTTAAGGGTTATTTATGAATATTATACAAAGTTTTAGTAATATTATAATTTTATTAATCGAGGATAATATAATTTATTTTGGTTTGAAATCGAATAAAACATTTAAATTTAAATTATTTTTGGACATTTTATAGTGGTTTAAATATATAAACTAGACAATTTTAAATTGAATGGCAATATGGTAATAAGCGTTAGCTTAGGCTCCAAGCTTGGGTTTGAGAGAGAGACTGTATAAGGAATACTATGGGTGATTATAAGGAAAGGGAGATGAAAAAGAGAGGTTAAAAATGGAATCCAAAGAGGCAAAAACGAGTGGAATGAGGAGAGCCAATTTGGAATCTTTAGATCTTCTTTTTGAGTCCATTCGAATGAGATTTGAGAAAAACTCAAAACACATACCTAGCTCAATTTTTTGTGTAGAATCCAAATCTGAAGTTGGATTGGCGAATCGAACAATTTTTGGATCCTATTTTTTTGAGTTTTTAAAATTGGACTATTTGGGATTATCTTATGTTAGGACTAGAACATGATTTGATTATTTTCGCGAGAGGAACGCGATGGTGCGATCAGATTTTGAGGATGAATTAATGTGATGATTTTGAGGTATGAAATTTTACACAATATGCTCTTTAAATCTCTCTAGAGTTATTCCGTTGATTTCATGTTTAATTGGACTCATATATGAATTGTTAATTCTTTGAAATCTGGAGAAATAATTGTTGAATTATTTTGATTCATGTGGCATCATTATATTATTGTTGAGTACGTTGTCATGAGATTTTAATATGGCACGGATGTTGGGCACCCGCCAAAATTCCTGCTTCTCGAGCTATGTCTTGATAAAGCATATGCGGATGGGGTGAGGCCTGGTGACCCGATTAATGTGTTGTTGAGAAATTTATTGATAAATTCTTTGAGATTTGCATTTTTTATTTGAATATTCGCAAGGTTCTAATAAACGCGGGGCGTGATCGAGGCGTGGAGGTCAAGCCTTAAGCCTTATAGCCTAGGCGGGCCTTGGCGTAAAAAGGCGTGAAAAGGCGTTTAGGCCTTCTTAATATATTTTAATATTTTTTAACCATAACAAGGCTATTAAAATACTAAAATTGTACATATCATAAAAATATGTTTGAATATATGCAAATTAAAATACTATTTGATTATTTTGGATGAGATAATGGTCCGGTTAGTAATTTTTTTTAAAAGGCGAAATCGTTTCACTAAAGCATTATTATTTTTAGAAAAAAGTGTGCCTTAAGGCTTTTACCAAGAATAAGGCGTAAAAAACTTAAGGTGGGGCGTTTCTCCCAAGCTTTAAGCCTAGGCGGGTTTTTTAGAACAGTGAATATTCCTACTCGTGTTGTTACGCTTTATTCATCGCTAATATATATCTGTTGAGCATCTTTCTTGTCGTATTGTGTACTTCTCCATATTTTCTTTTAGTGGCAGGCTAACGCGGATTTGAGCACTATGGATTAATTGGAGATTGATTTTTAGCTTGGATATTTTGGGAAGAATATTCGAGAGAGAAGATTTGTATTTATTTTTGTTGTATAGAGCATTTGGTGATTTATTTTTATTTCGAGACAGATAGTTGTATTATTTCGAGAGACAATTATTGTATTTAAATTTGAGTATTGAGATTAGTGGATTTATATTATTGTGAGATTATTTTGGTTGCCCTATACCTTGTTATTTACGGATTTGGTTAGTTTTATCAATAGTGGCGCTCCGTTCCGCTCTCCCCGAGCGGGCATGGTGTTACATAGTGGTGCATAGTGATTCACAACTGGTCGTTAAACAAGTGGTGAATTTGTATGGAGTCAAAGAAGAATTAATGACTAGGTATCTTGCTAAGGCCATGGAGGTTATAACCAAGTTTCATGTTGTCTAAATGAAGAGGATCCCAAGAACAGAAAACGCTTGAGCAGGTGCACTTACTCGACTAGCATCAACAACAGAAGAACAATCCCAAACAAACTCTTGGCTAATCGGAGTATTGATGAGGACCTGATGGTTAGTTTCATTGTTGTAGATCTGGGACCTTCTTAGATAGATCCCATCAAACCTTATATTGAAGATGGAACCCTACCACCTGATCCTAAAGAGGCCAAGAATCTCCGATATAAAGCAGCGAGAAATGTGCTAGACAAAGGATTTTTACACATAAGGGGATTGATGATCTCCTTGCAGTATTGTGTTCATACAATAGAGGTAGAATATTTTATCAAAGAAGTGAATCAAGGTTCTTATGGGGCACATTTCGCTATTCGATCATTGCTCTAATGAATCAACACTCAGGGATACTACTGGCCGACTATGAGGGAAGATTATACAGCCTTTGTGAGAAAGTGTGATAAGTTCTAGAGATTATTTGTCATTCAAAAAAACCTAATGTTGTTTAACACCAATAACTTCACCTTGGTCATTCCCTATATGGGGAATTGACTTGGTCGGCCCACTGCCGACCACCAAAGGCATGTTCAAATATTTAGTCGTTGTTGTTGATTATTTCACCAAATGGGTGGAGGCAGAGCCATTAGTTAATATGCCTTATGAGAAAGTGTATCAGTTCATCTAGAAGAATATAATCTATCGATTTGGTTTACCATATGCTTTCATTACAGATCATGGCACCCAGTTCGACAACGAGGAATTTGAAGCATATTGTGCCCAGTCCAAAATTCAGAAATTGCTTTATGCACCAGGCCATCCTCAAAGTAATGGTCAAACAGAAGTAACAGATAGAATTTTATTGAATGGGCTGAAGAAGAGACTTGATGTTGCCAAGGTCAACTGGATTAATGAGCTACACTCTATTCTTTGAGCTTACAGAACAATGCCAAGAACATCAACTGGAGAAACACCATAAATGCTTGCATTTGGGAGTGAAGCTATAGTACCAATTGAGCTCGGCCTACCAACCCATAAGGTATTAAATTTTTATTTACTAGTTAGTGATTTGATGAGGCGATTAGATCTCGACATGTTGGAGGAGGTACGAGAAGATGCAGCTCTGATAAATGTTGCCTACCAACACAAAATTGCTCGCTTTTATAATAAAAGGGTCAAGCCGACTAACCTGAAAGAGGGCAATTATGTTCTTAGGAAGGTAATCCTGAAGAATAACAAGCTTGAGGCCAACTGCCATGGCCCATATCGCATATTAGCTATCATCCGACTAGGGACCAACCGGATAGGGACTTTGGATGGTAAAGAATTCAAAAATCCTTGGAATGTCTAGCATCTCCGAAGGTATTATCAGTAATTCAAAGGATTTACATTCTTGTATTCCATTTACTTTTATTTTAATATCAATAAAATGTTGACTTCAGTCTCTTCAATTTTTTAATTTTTATTCGTAGTATCATGATATACATCCCCCAAAACAAAGATAACATTTAATCTTCAACTCTGACCAAGTCAAAACAGGATTACAATCCTAAGCACTTGGTCAACAATAAAAAAAAATAATAACCGACCAAGTCAAAATAGGATTATAATCCTCATCACTTGGTTGTCAACAACAATTTACTTCATGTATGACTTCGTAAAAACAAAATCACGAACAAGAGGTTGATTACTTCTTGTATGATTTTGTATAAACAAGTCAAGAACAATGTAACACCCCGTATTTTTGACGATTTAAATAATTATGTGATTAATTACTTTTGGTAGAAATAATTATGAGAATAATTATTATTGTTGGATTAATTAAATTAAAAATGCGAGAAATTAATTTTTATTAATCCGGATTGAAATAATTATTAACTAGCGTGACAAGGGTTAATAATTATTGAATATTATTGTGTGATATGTAATATGGAATTATAACATTTGATAAATTGTCGAAAGTGAGAAATACGGCTGTTTGGTAATTTAAGTCTGACACGCGTGTGAGACGTGTCGGGACTAATTGAATAGAATAAAAAGATAAATTATTTTCATTAACTCATATGGTCATTTCGAGTGCGCCGTTGAGTCCGGAAGGTTCGAGATAGTCAAAATAGTATACCCGGGTGTTTAGTTTGGGTCCCGGGGCAATTTTAGGCCTAACCGTCTTCCCGAGAGGGCATTATGGTAAAGTGTATTTTTGGGTGGAATTAATGGAAGAAAATTAAGAATTATTTTTATCAGCCTCAAGAAGTCCATTAGGGTTGAGAGTTGGAAAATAAAAGAACGGCCATAGAGAGTGTGGGGGAGAACCAAAACCTAAGAAGGAAGGCCAAATCATCCTCACCTTGCATAACCATGACCACCAGCGCATAGATCGAGAAGAGAGGAACGCGTATATACCAACATCACCAACAGATCAGACCGTCATATTCGAGGCAAGTGTTTATTACTTGCTTTCTTTAGCAATAATAATACTCATGTTAGTGTAGATGAATTCAATCCTTGATTTACATGTTAATTGGGTGAAAATTGGAGGCTAAATGATGATTAGAGGTTGGGGTAATTAGTTGTTAATATTTTATCATGAATGTAGAGGATGAACTATGAAATTGGATTATATATTGATGAACGAATCTGGGTTGATTAGGTTCTTTAATTGAAAATTTGGAAACTAGGTTTCATATGAATTGATTTGGGGATTTTATATAATTATGATCATTTATGACGAATTAATGATCCTAGGAGGTTAGGAATGATTTATAACCTGTTAGGGTTGATGGGTATTGATGATGAGGCATTGGTTGTTGAATCTTAGAGGTTTCTAGGTTCATAAATGGTGAAAAAATGCAGAATTCTGGGAAAGAAGACGAACAGTGACATCTCGCGCGATCTCGTGCGAAGTCGTTCGAGCGAGATGGCATCTCGCGCAAAGTCGCTCGAACGACACGTGGAAGTCGTTCAAACGACAACCCTTCTGGTTCGAGCGACAGAGGGAATTTTTGTGGATTTTCTCAAAGTCCAGTTTTGAGTTTGCCGGTTTATTGGAGTGAGAGAATTTGCCAAATAGTATATTCAAATAGGACAGAATTTCGGGAAAAGTATGTGAGAATTAATACTTTAATTATTTCGGTATAGAGAGAATGTACCTTGGAGATTATGAGAGAGATAGTAATCTAAATATTTATACTATACGTAGTGATGAGGTCAAAATACGTATGAGGAGTATATATGTAGGTTGGAGAAATACCTATAAATTATAATATGATGTGTGTATGCCTATTATGTGATATTATTGTTAAGTGCACTAATGTGTGATAACTTGGGGGTGCAAGAACCTTATAGTTAAGCGCACCAATGAATGATAACTCGGGGGTGCAGAAACTCTATCGTTAAGTGTACTGATGGGTGATAACCCGGGGGTACAAGGATGACTATTGTTAGGCGCACTAATGGGTGATAACTCGGGGGTGCTGGATTATTATTGATAGGCGCATTAATGGGTGCTAACCCGGGGATGCAAGATTTTATTGTTAGGCTCACTAATGGGTGATAACCCGGGGGTGCTGAATTGTTAATGATAGGTGCATTAATGGGTGCTAACCCGGGGATGCAGGATGTTCTAGATAGGTGCACTAATGGGTCTTAGATCGGGGGTGCAGGATTAGTATATATATATGTATAGGGATGATGTGACTATATATATATATATATATATATATATATATATATATACGAACTTGTTAATATTGCTACTGTGTGAAATTAGGAGACATGATAATAAGAATAATCATTACATTGCATCAAGTGGTCTTAACCTCAGGGTGCAGGATTAGTGTATATATATAGGGATGATGAGACTATATATATGTACGAGTGTACTTGGGCAACTTTCTACTTTGTGAAACTAGTAGATAAAATGGAAATGAGAAATAAAATAATCTTAGTTAATAAAATATTAACCATTCAAACGGTGAATGATGAAACTTAGTATGTGAGATAAACTATCTGATTAGCGTATTGTATGGGAGATACGGGAATACTAGTAGTCAGCATAGTTAGTATTAGTATGGTTTCTGACTAGTTAGACTAGGAGGTATAACTAGGGGAGATTAGATGTACGTTAGGCGTGCATAATAGACGAGAGGTGAGAAACTCATGTGAGCGTTCGATAACTAACATGCGTATAAGAATTGTTTTAAGAACCAATTTTAAATACTTGCTAAATCATTTTTACAGATCGGGCTCTGACCCGTTTCTTGTATCTCTTCTCTCTTTTGCTATATATATGTATTATATCAGGTGCTCATCCAGAGGGGCACCGGATTTAGAGATTTAGATTTCTTGACGTGCTGCAGCTGTTGTGGAAGATGTAGGTCCATGCAGTAGACGCATCTATCTCTTCCATTCAGTTTCATCTAGACTTCTTATCTAGGGCATGGGTCGCCCACTTCTAGTCTTTCATCAAAGTTATTGTATTTAGTTAGTTTATGGTTTGGAGCTTTGAACTGAGAGTTTTACTCAGTCTCATTTATTTCAGTTCTTGATTCATGTTCAGTGTTTATTTACATTTCGATGTGTGGTGAATGGTTTATATTTTGAAATTTAATGGAAATGGATTTACTTGGTTTTACTAATTGGAAATGTTTTGACACCTAGCTTAATTTTATATTAGGTGATTAATATGTTAAAAAGGTTTTCGATAGTGATGCTAAGAATGAACCAACTAAATATCCTGTTTTGAATTGGTAGAGGACTGATCACCCTATATTTAATTGGGCGGGGGTGTGACAGGTGGTATCAGAGCATCAGGTTCTAGTGTCCTTAGGATTTGTGCGGCTTATTATGTTTCAGCACATCGTTCTTTGATGTGGAGCCTTATGATAGGATTATTGTGTTCCCTTACGTATGCGACTTACGTTCTCCTGCTATGAATTATAATATATGTGACTCATTATACGAAATTCTGTGTGATTCGAACACAGAACATTTTTGGACGACCAGCGAGGGACGTAAGAAGAACTGCGGGAGATGAAGCTCAACAGAAGACATAAGAGAAATCGGGACAAAAATCACCGTGAGGATTACTTAAGCTAGAGATAGTAAAATCGTCACTCGGGAACTGTGGGTTCCCAGGACATAGTCATAGATAACGGTGGAGTGATTTCAGGACCACCTAGCATAGTAAATAAAGGGGAAATCGGAGGAGCTCCTTAAAATAATTAAAAAAAAACATCGGTGAAGATGCGGGGAAGAAAATGAAAGAATGTAACAGACCAACGGAGGTAGAAAATTCGAAGGCAATTGTGTAGAGTGGGGTGTGACGACACTCAAATTAAATTTGGAGTTAAAAGTTATAACTCTTAGGAGCATCATGTAGTGATTAGAGACAATCACCATAAATAAAGAAGTGTGTTTGAAATTTAAAGAGAAATTTGGGTACGATTTGACCGTGAGGTCTTCCATTCGTCGTGGTAACAAAATGCGAGTGAAATTTTGATGTTTAGCACAATGGGTAAGATAGAAACCGATCGTGAGGGAAAGGTTAAATTGCATAATGAACTTCGTACCTGGCAAAGGGGCATATTTTATCCAAAGGGTCCATAGTTGATAAAGGACCCATGAGTAGAATACAAGTATGGATGAGAAATACATCTAGGATGACTAATGTTGATGTCCTCAAAGTTATACGGTTGTTAGTGATTACTGTCTTACCAGAAGATGTGAGCAAAGAGGGTTAGAGAATCCGTCTTAAGGGTAAAACTGAACATAACGGTGTTAATGAAACACCACCTGAGAGTGTGCCCAATAGGGAACTCATTTAGGTGATTTTGATTGATTAACTTCCTACAAAGAGACGATGAAGTCAGTTCGGGCCGCGGAGGCCAACCATAGTTTCGAAAGGATTGCGTAGCCAGTAAGTTAAGACTACTCAGTCCGAGAAAAGGACATTTTAAAATGGTCAGTGGGACCAGTGACGGGGAAATGGTTCATGAAGGTTTCCTTATGTGAAGGAAGTACAACTACAAGTGTTGAAGTTATCCAAAATTGAGGAGTGAAACCGAAAAGATCATAAATGGTAAATCGTGCCAGTTAGGCATAACAGCTGGAGGAGTGATACTTCCCGCGAAGGAATTTGGGGTCAATAGAATTAGGCCCGGGAAATTTATAACCCGAGAGTGATGGGTTCAGGCTGGAACAGTAGAGTACTCGTTAATAGTAGCATACAATATGTCAGGGTCCTCGGGGCCCGGGATGTAAACGGGAGTTCAATAAAGCTGTAATTGAGGCCTAAAGAGTTGGGGCCAACGTTTCAATAATGGGCGCGAAACTCACATAATGGAATAAATTATCCACGATGAGAGAACAACTATAGGATATAATCCTAGGATGTATGACGATTGCAGATGTTCATGGGTCGTGATGGCAGCCACATGCTGAGACCCTGTGATTTGGCGAGACTGGCGAGGTTTTGCTTCTTCCTTGTGAGTAAAGGATAGATTCTAGTGACATGGGTGTGCCACAACTTTTATGTAAATTGGAAACCCTAAACTTTGCGTGCGGGTCGAGTTTAGTGGGAACGTTAGTTTTAATAGTCTTGTTACAAATGTATTTCTCGTTGTTAGCAGGGCATTTTGATGATTGCCCGTGATGAATCGGGTGGGCCCTAAGAATAAGTTTTGTTGTTATAATTTACTACTGCATTGAGTCAGCTTTAGTAGAGTTTATTATGGTAATGTGTAGTGATTAATTACCGTATGGTTAAACGATAGTAAAAATGTAGTGTTATGACTGTCGTGTCGGATACTCCGGGAGGAGTGATCTTAGTTTTGTGCGGCGCCACCTGAAATAGGGTTGGGCCCAAATATGATTATATATGAAACTTTCATGGTATTATAGACCTCAGTGAGTATAGTGTCTAATTATATGTGATTCCCGAGCATAGGAATTTATTTGTCTGTTAAGACTTAGAATACATTGTGATCTTATCGAGCGGCGAAATATAGCTCGTTATATATTTATAACGCCAAGTACTTGGGATAGTTAGGGCGCCATGCTTCATGTTACATTTTTAGGGACATGATAGCAGACGAGTAAACTTTTATGTCACAATACGTAGATTGTGGGAAAGTACATAGTATGTACGAAAGGCCTTACGAACCTCGACAACCGGCTAGGTTAGATAGTAGTGTATCGAGGGGATTCCTTGTTTGGATTTCGCTTTGCAAAACATCCCACGCATGAAACTAGCGAATGTCGGGAGTTGGAGAGAAGTTTGGTCGATAGTACATAAGTTTTGTATGTGGATTATTATACCTATAAAAAAAAATAATTGAGAGTTGATAATTCTTTTATGACTTAAGGTCAATAGAGTCACCTAGTCTCGGTATCATTCTAAATAGAGCAATAATACCATTGAAGTATTGATTAAGTTTTGACTAGTGGGGTGGTTGAGTGTACCCCTACCACATCAGCATACCGAGTGTGCAAGAATTGAAGTAAGAAAATTTTATGTCTTTTGTATAATGATGTGAGAGGCATAGGGTGTATGGGCGCCCTGTGTGATTGAATCAAATGGTGGATTATGATTATCTTATGAATTCGATAACATGTAGTCGGGTAAGCCGAAGATTACTCTGTAAGATTTGTTAGAGACTTATGTTTCAAAATAAACTGAGATTTTTGAGCGGGAAAAAAGACTTGTGTCACACGATACAACAAAGTCACGCGTATCACGAATAGAAGTACATTCAAGAGAGTATAAAATGTATCAGGATACAAATAACAGTGGTAATGGATTTAATGTAGAGTAATTTTCAAAGTTAGTATTACAATGGGTCAGCTGACGGTTAGAAAAAGGGTGGACAATTCGAAACCAGTAAGGGCTCCTTCCACTAGAGAATGAAAGAGTATACCCAAGGATCTTTTCATGTAGATGAGATAGTAAGATTATAGGTACTAAGATGCGATTGAGTACGACCTAATACCCACAGAGGGATGGGCAGGATAAGCGGTCTAATCGAATGTGGGAGAAAAAAAATTTATGTGGACCCTGAGATATTAGGGGAAGACGGGAGGCAGTACCTTCCACTAGTGGAGTTTGTGTCGAAATAACTCCTATAAGTTCACGTTCGGGCAGAGTGCCAGTAGAAGTATGGCACGCTAAACTTTGTTGTTGTCCTACTTGATAGTTAAAGGTGGAGGAAACAGTTATGATTACAAATGTCGGAGAAGAATCGATATTATCGTATATATTGTGTGTGAAATATATATTGTACAATCAATTTACTTGTATGAACGACACGAGACGAAGTCGTAAGTATCTAAAAGGATGATAAATCTACTAAGGTGCAAATAGTAGAAGGCTAGATAGTGAATATCTAAAATAAAGCTGAAGTAGTGAAACTTAAGCAGAAAGGCTTGGGCAAGAGCCTATATGACAGGGTAACCAGGAGTTTAAAGCAAACACATGTCAAGTGTTCATTATTAAGGGTTTTCGATAGAGTACTATATGGGTGGTATGGAGTAGCTTACTTGTGAGCGCCGGGATGCGATGCGCAATATTTTAACAGCGTTGTATGTACCTGGTATACTTTTTCTGAATTTCGGGATGAAATTCCGTTGTAAGGGGGAAGTAGGTAACACCCCGTATTTTTGACGATTTAAATAATTATGTGATTAATTACTTTTGGTAGAAATAATTATGTGATTAATTATTATTGTTGGTTTAATTAAATTAAAAATGCGAGAAATTAATTTTTATTAATCCCGATTGAAATAATTATTAACTAACGTGACAAGGGTTAATACTTATTATGGAGAATTATTGAATATTACTGTGTGATATGTAATATGGAATTATAACATTTAATAAATTGTTGGAAGTGAGAAATACGTCAGTTTGGTAATTTAAGTCTGATACGCGTGTGAGTCGTGTCGAAACTAATTGAATAGAATAAAAAGAGAAATTATTTTTATTAAATCGTATGATCATTTCGAGTACGCCATTGAGTCCGGAAGGGTCGAGATAGTCAAAATAGTATACCCGGGTGTTTAGTTTGGGTTCTGAGGCAAGTGTTTATTACTTGCTTTCTTTAGCAATAATCATACTCATGTTAGTGTAGGTAAATTCAATCCTTGATTTACATGTTAATTGGGTGAAAATTGGAGGTTAAATGATGATTAGAGGTTGGGGTAATTAGTTGTTAATATTTTGTCATGAATGTGGAGGATGAACTATGAAATTGGATTATATATTGATGAATGAATCTGGGTTGATTAGGTTCTTTAATTGAAAATTTGGAAACTAGGGTTCATATGAATTGATTTGGGGATTTTATATAATTATGATGATTTATGACGAATTAATGATCCTAGGAGGTTAGGAATGATTTTTAACCTGTTAGGGTTGATGGGTATTGATGATGAGGCATTGGGTGTTGAATCTTAGAGGTTTCTAGGTTCATAAATGGTGGGAAAATGTAGAATTCTGAGAAAGAAGACGAATAGTGACATCTCGCGCGATCTCGCGCGAAGTCGTTCGAGCAAGATGGCATCTCGCGCAAAGTCGCTCGAACGACACGTGGAAGTCGTTCAAACGACAACCCTTCTGGTTCGAGCGACAGAGGGAATTTTTGGGGATTTTCTCAAAGTCTAGTTTTGAGTTTGCCGGTTTATTGGAGTGAGAGAAATTGCAAAATAGTAAATTCAAATAGGACAGAATTTCGGGAAAAGTATGTGAGAATTAATACTTTAATTATTTCGGTATAGAGAGAATGTACCTTGAAGATTACGAGAGAGATAGTAATCTAAATATTTATACTATACGTAGTGATGAGGTCAAAATATGTATGAGGAGTATATATGTAGGTTGGAGAAATACCTATAAATTATAATAGGATGTGTGTATGCCAATTATGTGATATTATTGTTCAGAGAACTAATGGGTGATAACCCGGGGGTGCAAGAACCTTATAGTTAAGCGCACCAATGAGTGATAACTTGGGGGTGCAGAAACTCTATCGTTAAGTGTACTGATGGGTGATAACCCGGGGATACAAGGATGACTATTGTTAGGTGCACTAATGGGTGATAACCCGGGGGTGCTGGATTATTATTGATAGGCGCATTAATGGGTGCTAACCCGGGGATTAAAGATTCTATTGTTAGGCGCACTAATGGGTGATAACCGGGGGTGCTGAATTGTTAATGATAGGTGCATTTATGGGTGCTAACCCGGGGATGCAGGATGTTCTGGATAGGTGCACTAATGGGTCTTACCCCAGGGGTGCAGGATTAGTATATATATGTATAGGGATGATGTGACTATATATATATATATATGAACTTGTGAATATTGCTACTGCGTGAAATTAGTAGACTTGGTAATAATAATAATCATTACATTGCACCAAGTGGTCTTAACGTCAGGGTGCATGATTAGTGTATATATATAGGGATGATGAGACTATATATATGTACGAGTGTACTTGGGTAACTTTCTACTTTGTGAAACTAGTAGATAAAATGGAAATGAGAAATAAAATAATCTTAGTGAATAAAAGATTAACCATTCAAACGGTGAATGATGAAACTTAGTATGTGAGATAATCAATCTGATTAGCATATTGTATGGGCGATTCCGGAATACTATTAGTGAGCATAGTTAGTATTAGTATGGTTTCTGACTAGTTAGACTGGGAGGTATAACTAGGGGGAGATTAGATGTACGTTAGGCATGCACGATAGACGAGAGGTGAGAAACTCATGTGAGAGTTCGATAACTAACATGCGTACAAGACTTGTTTTAAGAACTAGTTTTAAATACTTGCTAAATCATTTTTACGCATCGGGCTCTGACCCGTTTCTTGTATCTCTTCTCTCTTTTGCTATATATATGTATTATATCAGGTGCTCAGCCACAAGGGAACCGGATTTAGAGATTTGGATTACTTGACGTGTTGCATCTATTGTGGAAGTTGTAGGTCCTTGCAGTAGACGCATCTATCTCTTCCATTCAGTTTCATCTAGACTTCTTATCTAGGGCATGGGTCGCCCACTTCTAGTCTTTCATCAAAGTATTGTATTTAGTTAGTTTATGGTTTGGAGCTTTGAACTGAGAGTTTTACTCAGTCTCATTTATTTCAGTACTTAATTCATGTTCAGTATTTATTTACATTTCGATGTGTGGTGAATGGTTTATATTTTGAAATTTTATGGAAACGGATTTACTTGGTTTTACTAATTGGAAATGTTTTGACACCTAGCTAAATTTTATATTAGGTGATTAATATGTTAAAAAGGTTTCGAAAGTGATGCTAAGAATGAACCAATTGAATATCCTGTTTTGAATTGGTAGAGGACTGATCACCCTATATTTAATTGGGCGGGGGAGTGACAAACAAGAAGTGTAAAACTTCGTATAAAACTATAAAATTTATATACAAGTTTTACTCGACTAAGTTAAATGCAGGAAGACATGTAAAATTCCTCGATACTGGAATATAAACATACATTCCTCATACACTTGGTCACCATTGATAACTAATGCTAAATTTGGATTAAAATATATAAGTGCATTAGTAGAATCAAGGGTTTCTTACCAATTAGTCATGTTTACTAGGTATGCAGTTCAATAGGTCCTAACATTTTTTTTCTCCATCAGGTCCCATGAAAAAATATTTTTGTTCCAATAAGTCCTAATTGTAAACATATAGTGAATATTCACTATATTATACAAATAGGACATATTAAGGAAAAAATATTGCAGTAGGACCTATTAAGAAATGTCCCATGTAAATAGGACTTAATAGGAAGATCCCCTAGAATCAATGGCATTACCATTGGCACTAATACTAAATTTGTGTTAATATATCTAAGTGTATTGGTAGAACCAATGGCATTACTATCACAAGTTAACTAATTGGTTAAAATGATCATAAGTTAACAAAAACAAACCTATGGATTTCTATTCATATAAACTCTATTACATTCAAATGAATAACAAAATACAAGAAAATGATTCAGCTGGACGCTTCCCTTCAGCTTTAGAAGGCAACTGCACTCTTTCCATCCCAGCAGGAGGATCATCCGATGTATAGGGAGAATTAGTAAAGTTAAAATCTTCCAACATTCTTCTATTATTGTTGCTCGGGGCATTAATCAGATGTGAAGGACGAACTATTTCATGAACATCATGGAGATCATAATCCCCCAAGTATTTAGTGATTAAACACTAAGAAATGGCGTTAGGAGGAATCCAAGATTTATCTAGCTTGAATGGAGGATTATTACAATCTAGTAGACCAGGTTCATTCCAGTACCACAGTTTGTTATCCCAGTCATGCTTCAGCAAAGTTAAATAATTGGTTTATCTCCACCTATACGCTTCAACATGACTCTGGGAAAGATGATCATCAATATGACCCAAAACTTCATTATATCCTTCCATCCACACCTCTCGGGACTTTTTGTGAAATTGAAATGATAACCTTTCAACTTGTTGTTGAAGTTTCTTCACAACACTATCTTTCACCTTCACAGTGTGGATTGGTCGGCAATAGCTTTATCCTTGGCTTCCAGCTTTGTAGACAAGTCTATAATAGCCTCATTCTTTGTCTTTAGTTGGACAGCCTGGTTGGCCAAGGTTTTCTTGGTCCTAGCTTCCTCAATACTTGGTCGGTTAGTCCTTTGTTGTCCAAAAAATTGTGCAGGTTTGGATTTCTTTGCAATTTCAAGCTCTTTCATCAACCTGGCATTCTTATTCTCTAAAAAGGAGGTGGCTTCATCGACACCACTATGAGAAGACTTTTTCAGAGTTTCCATCTCATTTCGAAGTTTATTGTTCTCATTCTCCGAAAGTTTGGCCATCTCTCTAGATTCATCAAGTTAACGATTCAACAAGAACTCCTTCTTCTTGTATGCGAAGGCATATTTTTCTAGTTTCTGCTCAAAACCCCAACCTTCGCTCAATGCCTTATACTTGGCTTCATTGTTAGCATGCAGTAGAGCTTTGCTTTCATTATGCTCTGCCTACAAATCATCAATCATCTCATAATATGCAACATTATTGACCACAACCCGATCAAGAAGAAACTTGAGATAAATATATGCATCCCTTGCCTGATCAAATGCATCTGCGCCGAGCAAGTCTCTTAATTCTTCATCAGTCAAATCCAAGTGACCAGGTTTGAACAGATTGTTGCATCGTTTGAGTAGGTCGGAGTCAGTGGAGGCAATTTGTTTCATCTTGGCCATAAACTAGAAAGATAAAGTAACAATTGATCAATAATAAAAAAAGAGCAGAATAACAGCCGAGCAACAACAAACGACAAGTTAATTAAAGAAGAAGTTCTTTAATTAATAAATAAGGAACATTACAAATATATCAGAACAAAGACGAAAAGAAAACAAAAGAAAGGTGCAAAATACAAAGACTGGAAACCGAACAAGTCTACATCTTCTTCTTCTTATCCTTCTCAGATTTAGGGTTTATACCCTAGTCGATAAAAGGGGCATCTGAATCCAATGGAGCATTATCTTGATTGGGGAAGACTCAATTTCCATAGAGGATTACCCTGAACCTGCATCATTAATTTCATCATCAAGATTGGGGAAGACCCTGGATCATGTCTTATAAATAGTTCTAAGTCTTCACTAATACCCACTTCTCTCAAAGCTATCGACCATCCCTCCTTGAAGAACTTCTTCTTGGCGTATGTTATTTGGGAAGAAGTGGCAGAGATGGCCTTGTCCCAGCCCCTATTGAAGGATGTTTCTCTGGTTTTGTTTCTCTTAGACTTCTCAGCAGAAAGATCAGTGGGTAGTTTGGCTACTTGTCCTTCAGCAACCTTTGCCCTATGCTCAACTGCTGCTGCAGCTGAGTTAGCCACAGACAAAGTAGTATCAGCCCTCTATCGTGATTCTTCAGCAGTCTTGATTTTATCCTCCCAAGCCTTTTTCTCTATCTCCAAGGCTTACTGGGAATCCATCACGGACTTCTTAAGACCTTCAAAGGCCTCCTCTACTTATCTTAAAAAAGAACGTAGTTGATCATCCTTCTCTAGTAATTGGTTATAATAACTAAGGAACTGTAAGAAAAAGACAAGTCAGTACAAGTCAAAGAACACATGAACAGTATCTGACCAACTTCAAATATGAAAACTTACCAAGGCTAAGCTTTGAGTAGCTCTTGCTGATAGTTGTGATCGGGACAATGAGGCAGCAATAGCTCTATGGTCTGGAAGGGTTCCATACTTGATCAGTTTCCTAACCGAACTAGGACTAAAGGCTACAGATGAGCCAGCAACAGATGGGACCTGTAAAGACATAATTTTCATAGTCCAATTTACATTTAAGTATTTCATATACCACTACAACCATCGAAGGCTTATTCAAGTTCAATCATGCATCAAGACGGATCTAAATATCAAAGTTCTTCAACATTTAAGCCTCTGTGAGATGAATTTTGGTAAGGTTTTATTTTTATACCTTAACGGTTGACTTAGAATAATGGGATAATTATTCTAAAAAAATTTCTAAGTGTTGGAGCGGAGTTTTTCGTCAAAAATATTTTTCTAAGTGTTGAGGCGGACTGAATAAAAAATTAATTTTTTGCTCCGGTCGTTCGAGCAACGGAGGAACCTCATTCAAGCGACAGAGTTGTGTCGCGCGATCTCACTAGAGTGATGTCATGCCTCGTTCGAGCGACGCTATTTTTTCTTCTGAGTGAGCTGCCGACTCAATTTTTCTATAAATTTGTTTGTCTAATTTCAATTTTCTTCAGAAGACTTGCGAATTTTAGTCCTACGAAATTGGTTTGGCATAAACATTTGTCCTCTCAATTTTAAGGGTTTTATCATTTGTTTTCAATTTAGAAATCATCCCAATCTTTATGTAAATTGTTTTGGAACCCAAGAAAACAATTTTGTGAAGTTTCTCTTGTAGAGAACATCTCTACTATTGATCTAGGTGCCACTTGAAGGAGGTGCTGGGCTGACGTGATTGTGTGTCAAAGGGAGTACTCGTGGGTGTTCCTAGGCTGACTGAACTGTGATTCATGTAGAGTTGCTGCGGAATTTCATTCCTAATTTAGGTTGCGCCCTATGTGGGTTTAATGAGGTTAATCCATTGCAGATTTCACTTCTAATCATTGTGAGTATTATTTGTGAAATAAAAGGTTTTACCCGAAAGGGTTTTTTTCCCGAAATCTACGTGTCAACAATTTATTTATGATTTTTTGATTTATCCATACGTAGTTGCATGTTTTAGGGCTGAATTAAATTGGTTTAAAAATTGACATCGATTAAATAAGGTTAACTTGGAAATTTACGAATTCGGTTTAATCAAGTATCCCACATACACTCTTTACAAATTGGTACCAGAGCGGGTTTCTCTAAGTTATCGAGTGATCCTTGTTTTTCGCAAAATTTGTGTGATATTATTTTTTTTTTGAAAAATCTATTTTGTGAAAAAATGCTATTTTTCCAATGGAGCACTTATGTAATCGGATGCGTCCCCTTGATGACACGAGTCAGAGTCTGGATGATTTAAATAGTTCAAATTTGACGTTTGCTAAAAGAATTGATTTTTTGGAAAAAGAAAATTCTCGTTTTAAACTCGCTATGGATATTTTACAAACGGTTCAAAGTCAAAGAGATTTTTATCATGAGAAATTTATTTCTTTAGACCATGACTTTAATGCGTTAAATTGTTCGAAAAGGAGAGTGATGATAGATTTCTATTTTTAGAAAGAGAATTGGAGGAGTTTAAAAATTCTAGTACTTGTGTTTGTGCCAAAGAGGATAAAAATATTTTAATCGATGAGTTTGTGGCATGTGAGGAGACTCTTAGGGATAAGTTTGCATATTTTAAGGGAGAACGTGATAACCTTTTAGAAATATTTGCAAATTTAGAGAAGGAGTCCCTAAAATTGGAAGAGTCTAATTCTTTGATTGAGTCAAAAATTTTGGAGATGAAAGATGATTTGACAGACTCGAGTAGTGTTGGTAGCAATAGTAGTGGCTCGTCGTGTTCTCATGTTTCGAATGTTAAATCCAAGACTATTATTTATTTTAGAGGGTCAATAAATCCCAAGGACAGTAGAAAAGGCCAACCCATAGGTGTCGTTCCACCCATTTACACATGTTCACATTGTGGTAGGAAAGGTCACCTTAATCGTTTTTGTTTTGATCCTAGAAGAAGTCCTAGGAAGTTGAAATCTAGTGTTCCGTTGGTTACCAAAATCCCCATGCATCGCTGCACACTTATTTCGGTTAGGAAATCACTTTTAGAGACACAAGATGTTAGACTAGTTGACTCTTGGTTGCTCGCACATGATTCTCCTCTTGATATATCTTATAGATGATTGTGTTTGCATAGTTTGTTTGTTATACACTAGTTGTGCTTCAGGATATATGCTTGCTATTGTTATGACACGTGTACGTTTTGCATTAGATTTTTGTTTTCGATAAAACTTTCGAAAAACAAAAAAAAAATCTTTTTTTTGAAAATTTTGAAAAAGCCAAAAAGATTTTATTTTGATAAAATTTTTGGAAAAGGAAAAAAAGAGTTGGGAATTTGTTTTACACCGTTTATGGATGGACATTTAGGATGACCAAGTCAAAATTTCATCCCATATACATGTGACTGTTTGATAGTGTTTTGATATGCGTCATCATTTCATTTTTGTGCTTTACAATGTTTGGAGTCATTGAGATTTTATTTGTTATTACTACTTATATGTTTGACTCATGCGTTCCTTTAATGCACACTTGCACGGATTTGTTTGACTATTGTTCTTCTCTATCACGTGTTGGTCGATGTGTTTTCATCTCAATTCTGTCTTTAAAATGAACCAAATGCGATAAAACTTGACAATGAAAGTAGTTCATGTAAGAACTGTTAATGTGAGTTTGTGTGATTTATTTGAAAAACGGGGAAGGGGTACGAAAGGTACTCATTTATCCTTTGCTATTAAGCCACCGTTTAAATCGAACCTAGAAAATGTATGGCATAAAAACAGAAGCCAATGGCCAAAGAGATTGAAAAGAGCCCAAAAAATTTAAAGGCGATAAAAAGAAAAATATGCCATAAAGTGGGCCAATATGATTTAGTTTCATCACCTCAAAAGAAAAATTAAAAGCATTATTATTTATGACGGAGTTTGGATGGAATATAAAATGGGTTTGCATATCCTTGAAAAGTCATCAAAAAGTGTTAGATTGTTTTAGACGTTATTGGCGTGAAAATCATGTCTGACTTTGATTTGTCGATTAGATTAAGACAATGTCATTTAAATTCACATTTTCGACACCTAAGGATGATTTTGAGATTCATTCGTTAGGAGTACACGTATTCATCGTGCACTAATGTTATGCATGATTGCATTTATTTGCCTATCGAATTTGTTCACACCCATTCATTTCGTTTCCATGATTTGGTTGTTTTAGTATAAATTCATGGTGTGTGATTTTTGTAAAATTATTTTTGCATTTTTGTATGAAAAATTGAAAACTCAAAAATAGTTTGTGGAAGATTTTGGGTTACTCCTTTGCATGAGCGTAGTTTGATTCATGTTTGCAATGCATATTTCTCATGTCAACTCCGTGTTTATTTTTATTTATTCATTTCCTTATCTATTTCGGTCAAATAAAAAGGGGGAGAACGAATTATGGGGGAGTTTTTGTATTATGGGGGAGATTTGATTATTGATGATTGATTTATTTTTGTATTATTTCAAACTCAATATATCACGAAGGTATTTGCTTTGTCTCATGTGTGTAGGTACAAAATTTAAGATCATTATTTTGCACACCCGGATGAGAAAAGCTTAAAGATTTAAAGATTTAATGTTAAAGATTACATGTTTAGTACCTTTTCAGTGTTGGGTTCATGGGAGGGTATTAGATTTTTATAGGCATTTTGATTTGATAATTCGAATGTTTTTATTTTGTACCGGCATAGACATAGGGGGAGATTTTTAAGGACATACTTTTAATAGTCCGGTTTACATTTGAGTATGTCGTATACCGCTACAACCGTTGAAGACTTATTCAAGTTCAATCATGCATCAACACGGATCTGATTATCAAAGTTCTTCCACATTCAAGCCTCCGCGAGATGAATTTTCATAAGGTTGTGTTTTTACACCCTAACGGTTCACTTAGAGTACTAGGATAATTTTTCTAAAAAAAATTCTAAGTGTTGAAGTGGAGTTTTTCGTCAAAAATATTTTTCTAAGTGTTGAGGCGGACTGAATAAAAAAATCGTTTTTTGCTCCAATCGTTCGAGGGACACAGGAACCACATTCAAGCGACAGATATTTGTCGCGTGATCTCATTCGAGCGATACTATTTTTTCTTTTGAGCGAGCTGCCGACTCAATTTTTCTATAAATTGGTTTGTCCAATTTCGTTTTTCTTTAGAAAACCTACGAATTTTAGTCCTACGAAACTTCTTTGGCAGAAACATTTGTCTTCTCAATTTTAAGGGTTTTATCCTTTGTTTTCAATCCACAAATCATCCCAATCCTTATGTGAATTGTTTTGGAACCCAGGAACACAATTTTGTGAAGTTTCTCTTGTAGAGAACACCACTACTGCTGATCTAGGTGCCACTTAAGGAAGGTGCTGGGGTGACGTGATTGCGTGTCAATGGGAGTACTCATGGGTGTTTCTCGATTGACTGAACTGAAGTTCGTATAGAGTTGCTACAGAATTCTATTGCTGATTTAGGTTGCGGTCTGTGTGGGTTTATCGAGGTTAATCCATTGCAGATTTCACTTGTAGTCATTGTGGGTATTATTTGTGAAATAAAAGGTTTTACCTGAAAGGGTTTTTTTTCCTGAAATTCGTGTGTCAGTAATTTATTTATGATTGTTTGATTTATCCACACGTAGTTTTGGGCTGAATTAAATTGGTTTAAAAATTAACACCAATTAAATAAGGTTAACTTAGAAATTTACAAATTCGGTTTAATCAAGTATCACACATACACTCTTTACAGGACCATGCCGACCAAATATTGTTGATCGGCATCAATAACTTTCCCAACCTGTTTATTGGCAGGACCTTTCCTCAGTCTCTTCAAAGGAGACTCATCATCCTTGTTGGTTGAGGGCTTCTTGCTAACACCAGTCTTCTTCTGTGGGGCACCAGTATCAATAGGCTTTTTGGCACCAGCAGCAGAGTCATCTTCCAAGAGATTGGGTTCTTCTTTTTCCCATATTAATTTATTGGGGAAGTTCAGAATCAAAGGAAGAAGAAATGGAACCAGTAGAAACTTCAATACCACCAGACTCAATGGAAGAGGAGGTGGACACTAGATCTCTCTACAAATCGATGACGATTGAAAGAACAATAATTATTAGCTGAGCCATAAAAGAAGTTACAGAACTTCTATATTTTAACAATACAGAAGCTGATCGAGGATGATCTTCTCATGTTCTCTGATTAAGACCCCACAAGAAATTCAACTCCTCTAAATTTACTTCAACGGGCTTGGGGAACTTTCTCTTATGATCTTCTGCAACAAAGTAATAAGTAGTAACAGTTAGTACACATAATAAGGGAGATCAGTAAAGAAGGTCAAAAATTAAAATCACAACTTATCCCATTCCCTGATTGAGGGCAC
The DNA here is from genome assembly GCA_949130495.1 of Sambucus nigra. Lineage (NCBI taxonomy): Eukaryota > Viridiplantae > Streptophyta > Magnoliopsida > Dipsacales > Adoxaceae > Sambucus > Sambucus nigra. Next base: position 224,798,713 of record OX422218.1, read on the forward strand.
CTAGGACCCCGATAGGCCACTCCACCCTCAAGTGGGGTATATTTCAGTGCTTAACTATTAAAGCGTGACTCCAATAATATTTATTGGAGTCAGGAAAATTTAACATTAAAGCCTTATTAGCCGCTCTGGTTTTCAAATAATATGTATTCTCCCCTGCAATCGCCCATTTATAACAGAACATAATCTCTGGAATCCTAATATGGGTCCTACAGATTTCATTCAATATGTTCACACCATTGAAAATTCTCTAGGTGTTGGGAGCAACTCGTCCTGGAACGACGTCAATATATTGGTGAAAACGAATAACAAAAGGGTTTGGTGAAAATGAAATATCACACTTTGTTATAAACAAAGTGGGGATCCATTGACCTTCACCCAATGAATATACATCTAAAGGTCCATGGGGAACTTCTAAATCAACACAAGAGGGAATTTTATGTTCTTCCCTAAATTTCTCTAGAAAATCAGCATCAACTATATAAACCATGGTTCAGAAAGAAGGAAATGAGGAAAACCGAAGAAAAAGAAAGAATTCTTATAGAAGATTAAGGATTCGGCAAGAACTGTCAAAAGAAAAGAGGAATGATGGAAAATGATCGCACAAAAGCTCAGAGATGGCTGCTACAGTTCGAAAATTTGGGGTAAGGCAAAACTTGCAAAAGCCTCCTGCCTTTTATAGGTTGCCTCGAAAACAGTGCACATAATGATTAAATGTACCAACGATTGACATTCCGATGGCTTCAAGAATCAGAAGGTGAAAAATACCCATTTACCCTTTGGTGGTTCGCTAAAATTCAAATTATTTGCAAAAATGCCATTTGCAAATAGTGCTAGTAAACTTTATATGTGTGGAAGGTCAACTGTCGACTAAGCATCATGAAAATACTCCGAGCTACTTCCAAAATCAAATGCTCCATACTTTCACGCAAGCATCAATCATGGAACATTGGGGGCTTCCGTTGATGCCAAAAATTATCCACCTGCCTAAACCAATCAGAAATGAACACGTGTCCTCCTATATGGATAAAATCCTAGTCAGTAGATAATAAATCTGTCGACCAACATGAAGAATGCCAATCAACACAAAGAAGGCCGACCAGTAAGACCAATGAAGCGTCATCATACCAAATGTCGTATTGCACGTGGTTTATACAACCAATCGTCACATTCATTATGTAAGGATGTAAATGCTTAATTTTATAAAAGCCTTCCATCCCTTGACATTCCTCCCCTTGACTTCCGGGTCATTATAAATACGTTGTATCCCTTTCATCAAGGGCACGGTCGAACGGATTCTGGGATATTCTTATCTTCAAGAGTACCTAGCTTTCTGTAACCTCTTAAATCAATAAAACAAGGGTGGACGTAGGCTTTCTTACATAGCTGAACCACTTTAAAAACTCTCTCTCTTTATTTACCATTACATATTTTATCTCTGATTATAAAATTAGATCAAGTCTAGTTTTTTACATCAACAGCATCCATGAGCAACCTTATGGGCCTGAACCCAACCTGGGTTTTGATGCACATTTCTGCCAAGAGAAAATGTAGCGAGTGTTTATTGTATCTCTTGCACCATTAGTTCCACACGCTGGAAAGTCTGATGCATTTATTCCACCCATTGTTCTTGAACCTGCACGGCTGTTTAGTGGGCCTACACTCCTTGATTTGTGTTGTCCAAGTGGTTATTTATGTTTTTATTGTTCACCATCGAGTCAGGTGAAATCAAGGCTCTGATACCAACTGACGCAGCAAAAAGCAATTAAATAAAAGGATCAAATCTTAAACCCTTGAATCCACTAGGCAAAAGCCTCACAGGCCTCAAAAGGGTGAATAAACTCCAAATTATATTGATAGTTAGAATGATGTCATTACAAGTTAACATCTTTTGCCTACATATAGGCAAGTAAAAAAGGGAAGAAAATATCAAAATAATACACACATAACCCACTGTAGAAAGTAATGAAGGAGATTAATTTACACGTAAACCACTCATTTAAAGAAATATTTAAAAATTATAGAAGTGGTCTATATAGTTTATCACTTCACATAGTACATATTGAGGTTTACCAGTTATCATAGTGCAAGAGGCACTAGATTTATATTTATTCAATCCAAGGCAGAATCCAATATAGATTGTTACTGCTAATGTTACTATTCATATGAATAGTGTTGTTATTGTTCCACATAATTCTCTCTCTCTCTCTATCTGTCTATCTATCTCTATATATATATATCTCTTTCTTGGCCATGTACACACACACACACACATAAAATATATAATGAATTACTTAACTTAAATAGGAATATTAGGGCATTTATATATATGGAATTATGTCCAAATATGTCATGCCTTATTCATGTAAGGTATATGGCATAATTATGTGAGCCAGTAAGTAGGGAGTTAATGATCATTTAGTTAGGTCATGTGTGAAGAAGATCTATAAAAATTAGTAGTTAGACTGTTTGGAATATGACAATTTGACACCAACTGCATGTCATCACTAGAGATCATGGGTGAGGTCCAAAATACAAGGCTAGGTACCATAATGGTCTTAGAATTGGTTGAGGCCTCTTTTTGGTGACCTCTATAGGCCTATTTATTTGAAATCTTAATCATTAATACTACCAAGAAAAATGTTGAATGTTTGCATACCAATGAGGTCTCATCCCTAAGGGCCCTACGATGCCTAAGGTGTTGTATGGACACATCGGGATATAAAGCTTACACGGACCACTACATTTTAATCATTAAAATTTTCATATAACCCATGTTTTGAAATGCTTATTTGGGGTATTTTCTTTAGTACTTTATGAATTGATTTTAATATTCTTGAAGCCATTGTTGTCATATACCTATAAATGCATTATGTAGATAAGGAAAAGTGGGGGAAATAATGAGAGAGAGAGAGAGATTTGTTATTAACTAAACGCATCTCTAATGAAGTGTAAGAGTTGATTTGTTGTAGAATTTAGACAAACTTAAGTTTTTCTTGCTCTAACATGTGTGGAGAGTGAATGCTAATTTAGTCAAGTTTAAAACGAAGCTGCAAAATGCACTATAACCATACATCGCAATATCGTATAAAAATTTAAATGTTATATTTTATTTTACATGTCTGAATTTTATATAATTTATATTCTTAAAAAGCTAAGATCTACAAAACAAGATTCGTTCGATATTCAGCTCTTGGTATTTTTTTTACTAAGCCCCTTGTTGTAACCTAAAATAACTCAGCCAAGTGGACCTATAAAAAGGTGACACTTGTCATCATACTCAATGGGCCAGAAACAACAAAATAACATGATCGGGACCATTATCTCACCGGTCGGCACACTAACCAGCCACCCCCAAGAATATGAACAGACAATAATTCAAACAGACACACGTGAGACTCTCAATAGTCACTATGCACATGCACGTAAAGAATATTCAGGTGCTAATTATAATGTAAAGATGGATAAACCTAATGTATAAAGTTATTCCATCTCTCCATCTTCCTGTTACTATAAATAGATCACTACATCTCTCAGCTAAGGGAAACTGAAACAGTTTATCTAAACACTAGAGTGTTCCTGAGAGGCATGTACTAAACCCTAAGATACAATGACATTGTACCTGTGGATGTAGGTACCTCATTGGGTTAACCTACATAAACCCTTTGTGTCCCTCCCTCTTTCTTTCATCTCTTTATAGCTTATTTCTTTCTTATTTTTATTTGTGGTTATAGTTATAGATTTAGTTAAGCTAAGACTAATCCAAATCTGCAAACCAAATTTAGACACTAACAGATTAGCGTCGTCTGTGGGAATGATAAGACATTGTTTGTTTCCTACCCATTTCCCATAAATCAATGATTTTTCAGTCACTTGTCATCAAATATCGAAAAATGGGGGACAATCTAAACGGTAGTCACGACGTTGGCAATACCTTCAGCCCGATCTATAAGGAATTTTGTTGAACATAGCTAAGGGTCAAGAGGCTATGCAAGAGATAGTAAAACAACTAACTCAGACACTCCAAACTAAGACCGTAGTTGGTCCATCCACCAGAGGAAAAATGTTACCTCCAGCACCCTATGGGGACAGACAACTTAGACAGGAAAGAAGAAGATCTAGGTACGCTGTATCAATTACTGACAGATCTTACCGCCTGGGCACGACTTCATCAATAAAATCTACTAATTATTATGATGGGCATTAACTCTCCCTAGAGATGCCAAGCGCCCTAGACAAATTCAGCAGGGTCTCAACCTTTGAACGTTTGGGTCCCTGAATTGCTAGGGGTCATAATTTCAAAGAACCTTCCAAATCATGAGATCGCTAAGAAGGATCAATCAGGAAAAGAACCAGCATGTGAGAATCTCTGCATGTCAAGCAGACTTCTCAAGAAGAGAGCTCTGTACAAACACATGGCCGATCAGCTAAGATCGTTTCAATAAAAATCGAACCGGACAAGCATACTTGGGAAAGTTATATTCAGCAGTTGGAAGATTATTTAGCAGAGATACCCAAATCCAAAAAGCCCTTGCACGGGAGCTTTGTGAAGGGATCACTTTTCATCCCGGTGATTGTGAACTCCCCTAAACCTGCCAAATTCAAACTACATGTGGTAACTCCTAAGTATGATGGAAAAACTGTGTAATACCTCGTAATTTTATGGCTTTTAATTATGAGATTATGGCTTTTAATTATGAAATTAATTAAATAAAATTGCTTTTAATTGTGGGATTAATTAAATTAATTTGGGATAATTAATTGGAAATTAATTCGGATTTAAATAAATAGCGAGATGAGAGTTAGTATTTAAATATGATGATAATTTTTTATACCAAATTTAGTCTGCTGACATGGACCAATCACTTGAAGACGCGAGTCTACCACATGGCAAATACGAATACTTTCAACAAGCAACTCATACACTCCGAGCAGCTCAAGCATATCGAGCAGCCTAGGCACTCCAAGCAACTCAGAGCTCCGAGCAACTCAAGCGTACCGAGCAACTTAAGCGGTTCGAGCTACTTAGCATGCATAGCATCCAAATCAAGAGAATCAAAAATATGATTGCGCATTAAATGCTTATTATTATCGTACAGATGTATATGTCTACCAGATAACATCGCATTATCCTTTCACATGTACAGTCTCAAGGCTATAAATACATTGTAACCTCTTCATTAGCAGGGGACTTTGGATCTATTGGTAAACCCATTATCGAGATTCCAAATAAACAGTCAACAATACAAAAATAGTGGACGTAGGTCATTTTCCTTAGGCTGAACCACTTTAAAAATATTTTGTCTTATTTATTAATTTTATCTGTGATTGATTAATTAGAGATAATCTAGTTTTTTATATCAACAGATTTGCGCCGTATGTGGGAAACGACTGTATTTAGCGTTTTTCACCAAAACAATTCATCATCAATGGCTGATAATCTGGAATTCGGTAATCGAAATGCTAGAATCCCTCTAAATCCATCTATTCTCCCAAATATTCCTGATCTGGCTGGCATAATGGTTAATTTAGCCCAAGGCCAAACGGTCATGTAAGAAACCATGCGCCAACTTATACAAACTGTTCAAGGTGGAGTGCCGGCCCAATCAGGACAACGAATTATTCAAAGCAATACTCGTCTACCCTCTTCAAGAACTAGGCGAATGCTATTCCCAGAGGTATCTCAATCTAGACGCACCGAATCATATCGTACTGAAATATCTGATGATCCTTCTTATCAACCTGGTCGGACTTCATCGGTACGAGCTACGAATTCTCAACGAAACATCACTCTATCTCCAGAAAGGACTAGCGCTCTAGAAAGGTTGAGTAGAGTCTCTCCTTTTAATCATTTGGGACCTAAGAGGAATAGAAGTCCTCCTAGGACTGCGTCGAGGAATTCTCCACGACCATCCAATCTAAGGGAAGGCTCCGCCCAATCATGACCAGCAGCTCGATCCCAAGAGGAAAACTCAATGCGATCACTTGCTCGAACAAATAGGCCTGAGGTGGGAAACGATGCATGGAAGGCTCAATTCAAAGATTGGAGGACAGATTAGGAGAAATGGCTAAGGCCAAGAATCCTCTACACAGAACTTTTGTCCAAGGGACACCATTTATACAGGCAATTGTGGATTTTTCCACACCATCAAAATTCTAAGCTCCTACGGTGACGCCTAAATATGATGGAAAAACTGACCATGTCCTTCATATAGAACAATACCAAGCTGCTATCGATATCTATGCAATTCCAGACGAGATGAGATGCAGAACATTTTCAGGAACTCTTACTAGATCATCTCAGATATAGTACAATAACCTTCCTCGGGGAAAGATTGCGACTTTTTTTCAACTGGCAGAGCTCTTTATCGGGAACTTCTATTTTGGAGCGAAACTAGTCAAACGAGTAGCACACTTGCTGAGTGTTAGACAGAAGGCAGGTGAAAGAACTAGGGACTATATTACTTGTTTCAATAACGAGAAACTTGAAGTAATTGATTATGAGGAGAAAACAGTAATTACTGCCCTGATGAGTGGATTATTGCCAGATAAGTTGTACTACACTTTAGCCAAAGATCCGCCTAGGACCATGGCAGAACTGATGGCAAAAGAAGCCAAAATCATGAATACCGAGGAGGCTATGGCTGCGAAAAAGAATGCAGATACTAAGGAGACCAAGGTGGAAGATGATAAAATAAAAAAGAAGGATCAGAAGAACAATGATGGCAGTAGGCAGTCGAAAGGAAAGCAAACACTGGAGCAGATTAGGAAATTTAGAAATTATACTCCTTTGAAGGTAGATATAAATCACATTCTGGAGGAGATCAAGAATAGCGAGGAGCTAGTCTGGCCAGCAAAAATGAAGGCAGATCCTGACAAAAGGGGCAAGTTCAAATATTATGAATTTCACAAAGACCATGGTCATACGACCAAACGTTGCATATCTCTCCAGAATGAAATTGAAGCACTCATCAGACGAGAAAAATTGGCTAAGTATGTTGATCGCTAAAATGGTGGGAAGACCAGCGATCGAGGAAGGCAAAGATCTAAATCACCTCGTCGAGCAAAAGAAGATAAGAAGAGAGACCACGATGATGATGCAGAAGATGATCCCGACCTTCCTAAAAGACCAAGATAGCCAGAGCGTGAGGTATTTTTAATCCATTTGGGATCATTGGAATGTAATGTAATTAGAGGTGGAGATACAGGAGGTGGAGATCTTACTGCGAAGAGGAAAGCTTACCTCAATGAGGCTCAAGCTTTCTCGTACATACAATGAATAAATTTGGCTGAAGATGATCACCCGAGGAAGGTGAATATGGACAAACTGGTCATTGGTTTCTCTAAAAATGACCTGGCAGGTGTATTATATCCTCATGATGACCCATTGGTGATCAAGATGAGAATGAAAGAAGTGGTTATTTCACGGGTGCTGGGGGACAATGGTAGCTCTGTAGACATCATGTTCTACCCATGCTTTGATAGTTTGAACCTGAAGTTAGCCGAGTTGGAGCCCTATCATAGTCCCCTCCTTGGTTTTACTGGCGAAAAGGTTTTTCCACTTGGGACGATCAAGTTGGATATGCTTATTGGTACATGGCCTGCTTGTCGAACAGAAAGAGTACGCTTCTTCGTAATGGATAAAAATGTTCAATCAGCTTATAATATCATCATGGGAAGGGTAGGTCTGAAGAAGTTTGAGGTAGTACCATCTACTGTACATCAATATTTAAAATTCCCAATCAATTTTGGAGTGGGAGTTGAGAAAGGCGACCAGAAAGTAGCTCAGGAATGCTACTATTCATTTGCCGAACAGGAGGAACGTGAAGGATCCAGGAAGAAGACTACTACCTATTAAGTGGATGAAATAGAAGATGCAAAGATTGAAACGTTAGACCCTAGAGATGAGTCTCAACTCGTGAAGGGCCAGGTCATGGAGGCTACCAAAAATATCATTCTAGATGATGAGCATCCAGAACGAACAACTCAAATTGGTGCATCACTGGATATATCGATAAAATAGGAATTGATAACATTTTTAAGGCGCAGAAAGCAGACTTTTACATGGAGTCATGAAGACATGCCAGGAATAGACCCGAGTTTCCTGTGTCACGAGCTCAACGTGAACAAGAAAATCAAGCCAGTGAAGCAGCGAAGAAGAGTGTTCAGTCCTGAGAAGAACCAAGCTATACAGGAAGAAGTAGAGAAACTAAAAAAAGCCTCTTTTATTAAGGATGTCAAATATCCTGACTGGCTAGCAAATATGGTGATGGTAAAGAAGAAAAATAACAAGTGGAGGATGTGTGTAGACTTCACTGATCTTAATAAGACATGCCCAAAGGATCATTTTCCTTTGCCCCGAATTGATCAACTGGTGGATGCTACCTTGGGGCATGAATTATTGAGTTTCGTGGATGCTTATTCTGGTTACAACCAGATTAAAATGAAGCCTGAGGACAGGGAGAGTACCTCTTTTATCACCCCAAGGGGAACTTATTGCTATAATGTTATGCCTTTTGGACTTAAAAATGCAGGTGCGACATATCAGCGGCTGGTGAATAAGGTTTTTGCAGAGCATATCAGTCATAACATGGAGGTTTATGTTGACGATATGCTGACGAAGAGCAAGAAAGCAGCTGATCATCTAGTTAACCTAGTTCAGACCTTTGATCAATTGGAGAAATATCAAATGAAGCTGAATCCCACAAAATGCATATTCGGAGTATGAGAAGGCATATTTCTCAGATATATTGTTAACCAACGAGGCATCGAGGCAAACCCTGAAAAGATTAAAGCCCTATTGGAGCTACCATCTCCAACTATGAAGAAGGAAGTGCAAAGTCTCACAAGGCGAGTTGCAGCGCTCAACAGATTTATGTCACGAGCAACAGACAGATGTCTCCCATTCTTCAAAACACTTCGAAAAACTTTTGAATGGAATGATGAATGCGAGGAGGCCTTTCAAGAATTAAAGAAATATCTGTGGACACCTCCATTATTATCTAGACCAGTGATGGGAGAAAGACTATACTTGTATCTGACAGTTTCTGAGAATGCAGTTAGCTCGGCGTTGATAAGAGTGGAAGATGGAGTGCAGAAACCAATCTACTACACCAGCAAGGCATTCTGAGGAGAAGAAGTCAGATATCCAAAGTTGGAGAAGCTAGCACTATCACTGATCGAAGCGAGTAGAAGGATGAGGCCATACTTCCAAGCCCATACTATAGTGGTGTATACTGATATGCCATTGAGACGGGCTCTGTACAAACCAGAGAAATTAGGAAGATTGATGTACAAGGCAATAGAACTCAGTGAATATGATATAGTTTATGAGCCTAGATCGTCACTTAAGGGGCAGGCAGTAGCGGATTTTATCGCAGAGTTTACTCAATCTGATGCCTCCGAAGAACAGGAGTTTAATACAGACCAACACGTGGAGATTACGGGATCATCAAAATTAACTCCCGACCAACCTCCATCTGTGGACGAGCAGCGAGAAGTGTTGGGGGAAGAAAAAAGGAAGAATCAAATATTCCACCAAGGAGCTCTGTCTGACCAAGAGTTTGATAATGAAGTACCCGTGTGGAATCTGTATGTGGATGGATCTTCATGTACTACAGGCAGTGGAGCAGGAATTGTTTTAAATAGTCTGGATGAGATTGATATGGAGTATGCTCTGTGCTTTTAATTTAAGGCTTCTAATAATATGGCCAAATATGAAGCTATGATCGTGGGTCTAAGTCTGGCCAAAACCATAAAGGCAGAACAGGTCGTTGTATTCAGTGATTCCCAATTAATCGTAAATCAAATTCTGGGGGTGTATACAGCAAAAGGAGAGTTAATGATCAAGTATCATGCAAAAGTAATACAAGTTATATCGAGTTTTACTGCAGTTCAGTTGATTAGAATACCGAGATTGGAGAATGCAAGAGCAGACGCCCTAGCTCGGTTAGCATCAGCCACACACATCGAGCTACGAACAACAATCCCAATAGAAATAATGGATGGTTGGAGCATAGATGAAGATTTGATGATTAACTTCATTACCCTCGACTTGGAACCATCTTGGATGGACCCCATCAGGGCCTATATTGAAGAGGGGGATTTTCCAACTGATAAACTCATAGCCAAGAAACTAAAGTTTAAAGTTGCTCGTTATGTATTGATCAGTGGAATTTTATATAGACGAGGAGTTATAGCAGGGCTACAAAGATGTGTCCATCCCTCCGAAGTGAAAAATTTGATCGAAGAGGTTCACGAAGGGTTTTGTGGAGCCTATGTAGTAGGTCGGACGCTTTTCCAAAGAATAACAACGCAGGGGTATTACTGGCCAATAATGAGAGCTGATTGTGTAGCTTATGATAAGAAGTGCGATAAATGCCTACGATTCTCCTCCATCCGAAGAACTCCACAAGCATTGTTAACACCCATCACATCCCCTTGGCCATTCGCCATGTGGGGGATAGACTTGGTCGGGCCACTTCCAACGACCACGGGAAGATTCAAATACCTCGTGGTTGATGTGGATTATTTTACTAAATGGGTGGAAGCTGAGCCTCTCATTGATATGACATACGACAAAGTCTATCAATTTATTTGGAAAAATATTATTTGCAGATATGGTCTCCCACATGCATTCATTACTGACCATGGAACCCAGTTTTACAACGAGGAGTTTGCTGCATATTGTCATCAATCCAATGTACTAAAGATTCACTCTGCACCAGGCCATCCCCAGAGCAATGGGCAAACTGAAGTGATAAATAGAACGCTACTGAATGGTTTGAAAAAATGACTGGATGATGCAAAGGCAAATTGGATTAACGAGCTACAATCTGTGTTGTGGGCTTATCATACCACACCGCGAACAACAACGGGAGAGTCCCCATATATGCTGTCATTTGAGAGTGAGGCTATCATACCTGCTGAATTGGGTCTACCTACGCATAGGGTGTTTAATTTCAATTCTCCTGTCAGTGACTTGATGAGAAGATTAGACCTGGATATGCTCGAAGAAGTTAGGGAAGAAGCAGCAATCAGGAATGCAGCATATCAATAACAAACAGCTTTGTTCTACGACAAAAGAGTAAAGAAATGTGATTTTAAGGAAGGAGATTATGTGCTGAAGAAAGTGATCCAAAAGCAAAACAAACTGGAAGCAAACGGGCACGGACCCTACAGAGTAACAGAAGTTGTTCGTCTAGGGAAATACAGGATTGAAACTTTGGAAGGAGAAGAATTCAAGAATGCATGGAATGCAGAACATCTGCTCAAGTATTATCAGTAATTGAAATTCCTATGTAATGCAGTTTCTTCAACATGAATAAAGTGATGTTTCACCCATTTTTGTTGAAATTTTTTCGAAATACACACACTACACAAATCCAAATTCAGAGCAACATACCACTAACCATCAACTCCGGTTGGTCGGCAATTCAATTACCACCAACTCCGATTGGTCGAGAACTTAATACCACCAGCTCCGGTTGGTCGGTAATTCAAATACCATTAACTTCGGTTGGTCGACAATTCAAATACCACTAACGCCGGTTGGTCATCAATTCAATTACCACCAACTCTGGTTGGTCGGGAACTTAATACCACCAGCTCCGGCTGGTCAGCAATTCAATTACCACCAACTCCGGTTGGTCGGGAACTTAATACCACGAGCTCCGGTTGGTCGACAAATCAATTACCACCAACTCCGGTTGGTCGAGAACTTAATACCACTAACTCCGATTGGTCGATAATTTAATTACCACCAACTCCAGTTGGTCGAGAATTCAATACAACCAACTCCGGTTGGTTGGTACCAAACTAGGCAAGAATCTGGACGACCTCCCGGGGCATCCACTGTCTAGGCAACAAGGTAATCCATACAAGATTACTACAACTAAGTAGGAACATGGGATGCAAATCATTCCATTGCTTAGGCCCAAAGAGTGACAAGTCACTATAATCAAATAACAAATGGGATAAGTATAGTATATACATATATATTTACCAACCAACAAGCAAGGACATTCTATAAATTATTTAAAAGAAAATGAAATGGCAAAAGACTAAAAGTTTCTTCATTCAAATCAAGTCAAATTACATATGATGTGAGAAGTCTGATTCATTACATAAGAATATGCTACTCTATGGGTTTCTTCCCCTCTACTTTTGAAATAGGTTCTACCTCGGCTGGAGGATCATCTAATGCATAGGGAGAATTTATAAAGTTTACATCTCCCAGCATTCTAACATTCATTACGGAGGGACGATCAAGCAAGTACTCTAGGCGAGATATCTCAAAGTTTGCATGAAGACTGTAATCACCGAGATACTTGGAAATCAAGCATTGAGGAATTGCACGAGCAGGAATCCAACTAATATCAAGCTTAAAAGGAGGCACGGGCAAATCGAGCACTCTAGGATCATAATAATCCCATAAGTAGTGGCCCTGCTCCAATTTTAGCACACACAAGGCATTCAACCACCCCTGCTTATATCCCTCATTATTTGACTGCTGCAACCGAGCATCGAGATGGTACAGAGCTTCGTTATACCCAGCCATCCAAAATTCCATGGGCTGCTTATGGAACTGATAAGTTAACCTCTCAAGTTGCTCGTGCAGTTTCTTTATAGAATTTCTTTACTTTCTAGAGCAAAGCTTTGATTAGAGAGTTATTCGGTGAAGGTCGGAATCTTCTTAGACATTTCTGCCAAGGCTTGGTTCTTTGCCATCAACTGAACGGCTTGATTCTCTAAAGTTGACTGAGTTCTCGCTTCTTCAATGGTGACCTGACCATCCCTTGCTCGTCAACGAGAAGATCTTGCTCATCCACGAGTATATGTGGAGGGTCTAGCTCATTTCAAGGTTTCTAAATCATCCCTTAAGTTAGCATTTTTTACTTCCAAAAATGAAAAACCATCATCATTTACTAGGACCAAGGCCCCCGAAGAAGAAGCAGCAGATTTGAGTTGTTTTATTTCCTCCTGCAAAGCAATGTTCTCCTGCTACAACAATTTGGCGATATGCCTATGCTCTTCTATTTCAAGCTTCAGAACACTCTCCTTCTTCTCATGAGCAGAGATGAATTTGTCATACCCTTTGTCAGCACTCAATTATTGATATTTTTTCTCGTATCCTTGATGCAAAAGGGTAGTGGATTCTATATATTATTGTTGAAGTTCCTTGATCGTTCCTTGAAGGTCTTCAATCATTTCGTAGTAGGCCACATTATTGGCCACAGCACGTTGAGTAAGCACTTCAAGTATTGGTAAGCTTCAACTGCTCGTTCAGAAGCATCTGAACCAAGGATATTCATGATTTGAGCTTTAGTAAAATCAGCATGACCATCTTTGAAATAGTCATTGCATTTCTTCATCAACTCTGAATGATGAGCCGATAAAAGTTCCATCCTGGCCACAAACTAGCAAAGATAAAATGAAACACAAAATCAACAAGGGTGCAAACAGAACAAGAGAGAAATTTAAGACAAACTACTGAAGTTCAAATTTTATTCATCATGATAAGGGAAAACAAAGTTCAGGATTACATCCATAAAAACAATAAAATAAAAGACCCGAATAATTTTACACCTTCTCCTTATTTCCCACGACTTCCTCGGATGGCTTAGATGAAGGGGTTGGTTACTCGGAGGGCAAGGGCAGTTGCTCGGTAGATGTGCTGGCTGGTTGGACTTGCTCTGAGGATTGAGCATAGAAACAACAGGGACCTGCTCTCCTATCATCAAGGAAGATTCATCTGAAGCTTCTTCATCTTCTTCTTCTTCTCCAAGAGAGGGAAGAGGGCCATGAGTGTGCTGTTGGAAAAATTCAGAGTTCTCAGGAACCTTCAGGTCCTTTAAGGATGATACCCATCCATCTTTAAAGTATTTGACATTGGCATACTCCATTTGAGAAGACATCACAACCAATCCCTTATTCCATCCTTTGTCCCAACCAGCACTGAATGATTTTTTAACTGCAGCTTTCCTTTTTGCCTTCTTCGAGGAGGTCCTTTCCCTAAGGAGCTCCTCGATAGACTTCAGCTTTTCTTCCACCTCCGTTTTCTGTCGCTCAATATCTTGAAGTTTAATAACTTTCTCTTCAGCAGACTTAAGCTTAACCTCAAGCTCCTTGTTGCTCTGTTCAAACTCCTTCAACTTCTTCTCCAATTCCTTAGAGGCATTCACATCTTGATCGTTGTCTAGCTCAACGAACTTAAATTGCTTCTCCCAAGAACCTTTATCTTCCTTGTACTTTTGACTAGAATCTTTCAAAGATTGGGTCAGCCCAATAAAAGCTTCCTCTACTCCACCCGAGGAGCTTGAAGCCCTAATAGCTTCATCCTTCTTCAAAATGCTATTGAAACACATCACCAACTGAAAAAAGAAGTAACTTTAAGTCAATACAAGAACATAGTATTAAAAAATAAAGGGGTCAAGCTAAGGATACTTACTGAAGAAATGTGTTGAGCAGCCAGTGTAGTAATTTTCTCGCGAGAAAATGTGTCTTTAACACCTTGAGATTCTGGAACAGTCCAGGAATTTACCAAGCTCACAGCAAAGCTCGGAGCAACAAGAACTGGAACACTACCTTTAACATTTAAAGGTTGAGAGATAGGTTCAACAGGTCTCTCAAAAGAACTTCTTTTTAATCTCTTCAGAGGAGCAGGAGCATTTTCAACTAAAGATGTTGTCTTTATTAGTGATATGGCAACAACATCACTCGAAGGAGAAATAGCAACGGTCTTACTCTGAGGCACATGAGGCTTTTCGCCAGCCTTCTTGGCAGCAGCGGGAGAGGGTACATCTATAGTCTTTGTCCCTTCTTCTGGGACATCTTGTTTACTTTTCTTTGCCTCCACAGTGGCAGAGGCAGACTTGTCAAAAAAGGCATGAGCTCGTCTCTTCTTCATCAGATCAGTGATTGGAATGCTCAAGTCAAAGAAGAACCTTCCACACTTATTTCAAAAGATGGTACCTGATCAAGGTCAACCACCACAGGACGAGGACGGGCAATAAAAGATGAAGTGTAGCTTCTGTATTGAAACAAATAAGAAGAAGATCTAATGTGCCCCTTAGCAACAGATTGATGCAATCCCCAGATAAGTTTTAAGTGCTTTATATTAACCTCGGTTTCTTTTGGAGGTTTCCTTTTACTGTCAACTGTAATAAACAAAATCAAATGTCAGTGATGCATTTTATCAAATACAAAGAAAATAAGATTTCAAAAATAAAAACAACCTATCCCATTGCCATAAAGTGGACACCTGGGACCTTGATATACATCATCCCCATTTAATGGAGGGTGTTGCCAATTTTTCATCACAACCCCATGAACAAAATAATCCATATTGGCATCGGGAAGATTGACAACTAACGCTCTATTCAAAAACCGAATTTTTAAATAAAAAGTACTGTCACTAGTAACCCATCTGTAGCAATACATAATCTCTGGAATCCCTAAATGAGTTCCATGAAGTTAATTCAACATATGTACGCCATTAAATATCCTCCATGTATTTGGAGCTATTCTTACAAGTACAATATCAAAATATTGGCAGAACTCCAAACACAGGGGATTTGTCGGGAAAGAAAAGTCACATTCGGCTACAAAAAGACTTAGGAACCAATGCCCCTCAGCCAAAGAAAAATAATCAGAAGGTTCAAAAATTTCTTCCAAAATGACCCACGAACGGATTGAAAATTCAGATCGAAATTTGTCCAGCGATTCAACAAGATAAACCATAATGAACAAAGTAAATAAAAGGAGAGGGAAGAAAATCTTACAGGAAAAAGAGAGATCAGTTGACAATGAACGATGGAAAGAACAAAGGCACAAGATAGAGAGAAAATGAAGAGTTCAAAAATACAGATTTGAAAAGTGAAAAACGATAGGATTTCTGTCGCGCTTAAATACTTTACCTCGGGAATAGAGAAAGGTAATTATTACAATGGAAGACGTTTGCGTTTTCGGCGGCTAAAAGAAGAAAAGGGCACAAATATCTAAGTGGTCATGAAAATTCAAAATATTTATGAAGCCTGATACTATGAGCTCAAAAAGGAGTTATATACAACAAAAATTTTCCTAAAATCCATAAAAACCAATAATCTAAGCAGTTTTCAATCAGAATGTTCCACACTTTTCTTCAACCTCAAACTGTGAAACATTGGGGGCTTCTGTTGATACCAAATTTAGTCTGCTGACATGGACCAATCACTTGAAGACGCGTGTCTACCACATGGCAAATACGAATACTTTCAATAAGTAACTCATACATTCCGAGCAGCTCAAGCGTACCGAGCAGTCTAGGCACTCCGAGCAACTCAGAGCTCTGAGCAACTCAAGCGTACCGAGCAACTTAAGTGGTCCGAACAGCTTAAGCGGTCCGAGCTACTTAGCATGCAGAACGTCCAAATCAATAGAATCAAAAAGATGATTACGCATTAAATGCTCATTATTATCGTACAGATGTATATGTTTACCAGATAACAGCGCATTATCTTTTCACATGTACAGTCTCAAGGCTATAAATACATTGTAACCTCCTCATTAGAAGGGGACTTTGGATATCTTGGTAAACCCATTATCGAGATTCTAAATAAACAGTCAGCAATACAAAAACAGTGGACGTAGGCCATTTTCCTCAGGCTGAACCACTTTAAAAATCTTTTATCTTATTTATTCATTTTATCTGTGATTGATTAATTAGAGATAGTCTAGTTTTTTACATCAACAATAATGTTGAATATTACTGAGTGATTATGGTAATATGTGATTATTGAATTTATTAAAATTATCGTGCATTGAAAATACAGCAGTTTCGGTAATTAAGTGGGATGCGCGTGTCAGTCGTGTCAGGACACAATTTAATGAATTTAAAAGTATTTTATTTTTATGTCATCTGTATGATCGTTTTTAGCGCACCAACGTGTCTGAAAGGGTCGACATAGTCAGAAAACACTAGCCGGGGGTTTAGTTTTGGTCCCGGGGCATTTTTAGGCCTAATCGGCAACCCAGGAGGGTATTTTAATCATTTCTATTTTTGGTGAATAGTGACCTACGAAAATTGGGTGATATTTATCAACCTACACTTATGGTTATTAGGGCCAATATTTGTTAAACACAAGAGAGAGTAACGTGAGAAGAAAGAAAAGGGCTTCAGGAGAATTCTAAGGGTTTCCATGGCCATAACCACCACCATCGCCGGATTTGTGACCGGAAAGAGAGGGAGAACTAACTAATACCATCATCAATGGATCAGAACTTCTAATTAGAGGCAAGTGATTTATCTTGCAAAGATTCAAAGCGTATATTTTACATGATAGTTTAGATTTGATGATTTATCATAAATAAGTGAATTAATTATGAAATTTGATAATTAAACATTGAATATGGGTACGTTTTATGTAGATAAACTTCTGGGTATATACTAGTTATGAAACCATGATCCATGCGTAAGAAACTGTGAATTTATGTTGAGCTTTATTAAGATCTTGAAGGAAATAGAAGAAATAGGATTTTTATGAAATTTGGGTGTTTTGATCCAAGAAACTGATGATCCATGATGATTTAATGATTCTAATACGTTAAAGTTTATACTAATATATTAATAGGATGATTAGTGAACTTTCTTGAGAGTTTAGGACGTTGTATGGGTGCAACCGGTACGGGTTTTTATCGTACCGTACCGTTTTGGTCCCCAAAAAAATGGTTTTGGTTTCATATTATGAAATACCGAAAACCGATTTAACAGAAACCGAAAATATCGTCAAAAATTTGGTTGGTTTTGGTTTTTAGATACAAAAAATCGATTTACCAAATTTACCGTACCGATATCGTACCAAAATTACCGAACCGAAATACCGTACCAAACTTTTTGCGCAGTGTCAAATTATTTTGGGTATCATACTACTTTTATTTATTTTATTTCTCATGAGTGAGTTTTTATATTCTCTTTGAATTTAAATTTATTTATTTGAGTATTTGGTTTAAGTGTTAAAGCAAATCGGTTAGTTTGGTCTCGTATCTGTTTAAATCTATTGTTTCAAATGCTAGAAATTGCACCTGTTTTTGTATGTTTCTAATTTTTCCAAACAACTAGAAATGCTAGAAATTATAATAGCTAGAAATGCTAGAAATTGTAACAGCTAAAAATGGGTATATCGAAAAATATACCAAATTTACCGAATGCATAAATCGATTTGAAATTCTGGTATTTACCCGAAAAAAAATGAATTGAAACCAAACTTACCGAAACCAAAAAACCCAAAAATACCGAAAATACCGAAAAACCAGTTTGTTTGGTTTTGGTTTTTGTTTTGATGTACCGGTCGGTAAATTGGTACGGTACAGTTTTACCATATAGAATGTGGTTTTGGTATTGGTAAGGGGTCACTACCGACCGTACCGTACCGGTTGCACCCCTACGTTGTAATGAAAAATTTGAGGTGTAAAAAGGAAGAAACCCGTAACTGTTTAAGAAATTTGGGCAAAAACCTGCTTGATCGATCGATCGATCCAAGAACTTCGATCGATCGATCGATCATTTTCGTTGATAGATCAACCCCTTCTGATTTTTGGTAGTTATTTTCCTTTAAGGTTTAATGAAAATTCCAAGGTCGATGATTATTCTTAGGGTGATTAATTTGATATTGTGGGACTTAGTTAAGGTTAGTGGGGTCTTAGTTGATGCCAGGAAAAATGGTTTATCTTATGAAAATGAATGTTATTGCTTACGAGGGTTACCGAGTGAGGTAAGGTTAGAAATCGTTCGAATTGAAACTATAATGGGAATGAATGCTGATGTAAGGATAAAAACAGTAAAGGAGGGACTTTAAGTTACTGAGATGACATTAGAAACTAATTGGAGACCTAGTAACCTTTTGGGATAGGATTAAGTACTCTAATTGATACGACAAGAAAGTTATCAAGCTAAATATATATTATGTATGATGTTCAGGATAACCTTGATACGTATGAGACTTACTAGATGGAATTTGTGAATAACTATATTGAAATATGATTGCTTCGGTTGTGTGAATGCCTAGTGTATGGATTTCTTATATGTATGACATACCTACCATACTTGCTATCACGGGAGGTTATTTTTCAGAAAAGGGCCATCTTATCTTTGTGTGCCTTCGGGGGGGATTTAGATTGGTACCTTAAGGACATAGGACTGTGAATGACTTATTTATGAGTTCATAAGTCAGCTGACCATGGGAGCGTAGGTATGTGCATGACCCATGGGTATGTGAATTATGTTCGCCTCCAATATGTGTGATTTGTATTGAGACAGTTCCTGAGTGATTCAGAACACGTGATTCTTATGTATGTGATGTACATGGATTTGATAGCAGAGTATGCGTGAACCGCAGCTTAGCCTAGGGGTGGCTTATATTTATATATGTACTGAGAGTGATTTATATATATACTTGTGATTGGTTCACTGTTGCTTAGTAAGATGTGAATAACTAAGATATTTAAATGGTCTAAGAATGTGAGAATTTAATTAACACTTGAGATAAGTAATTTAATGAATGTGAATATGGGTTATGAATATGACTTCTTTGGGTGTTACGAGTAGATACCCTATGTTAGAATGCGAAAGTAGGAGTGGTACAGACTAGTTAGTTAGCAGCATAACTAGGATGGGTTAAGGGCATACGATAGGCGTGCACATTAGTTGAGAGGTGAAAAACTCATGTGAGAGTATGCAACTAACATATTTATAATACGTGATGTTTAATTTTAATATAAACACTTGTTAAAATTTTAAACTGTTTTCACCTCGGGCTCTGACCCGTTTTCCTCCATATCTTATTTTGTTTGTAAAAACATTTTAGGTGCCCAGCCATAGGGACACCAAGCGTAGGAGTTACATTCTGATGACGTGTTGTAGTTGTTGTGGAAGCCACAGGATCTAGGTATTAGACGCCCCACATTTATTATTGATTCCTTCAGGGTCATTTATTTCAGCTAGGGCATGGTGTCGAATTCTTATCTAGAGATTGTAGCTGCAGACTTTCATTATTTCAGATGTTGGTTTATTCAGACTCTTGTATCGGGATTTTATTTACTCTGGTTATATTATTATTGGAGTGTTTACTCCAGACTCAGTTGATTTCATTTCGTTGGTTATTTACATGAGATTGTTTATGCGATTAATAGTTGTTGATTTAATTACTTGGTTAATGTTAACTTAATTAATAAAATTTGGCATCTCTCTTTTTAAATATTAGGTGGCTAGTAATAAATTAAATGTTTTTGACAGTGATGCTACGACTGAACCAACTTGATATTATGTATTAATTTCATAAAGGAGTAGTTACCCGGTATTTAATGAGTTGGGGTGTCACAGGTGGTATCAGAGCATCAGGTTCTAATGTCTTTTAAGATCTGTGTGGCTTATCATGCTTCTAGTGTAGCCTTCTTTGATATAGAGCCCTATGTTTAGGATTATTAATTTCTTTAGTGAAGTTTCCTTCTCCTGCTATAATGTATATGATAGTGAATCTTATTTGCATTCGGGTGTGTTCGTGTGCCGAATAATGCAGTATCTCGTGCGAGTTGGGTGGACAGCAGGAGGCAAAGCTCAGTTGAGGTTATAAGGTATATTCAATAATGAGGACCGTAGTTGAGGTCACCCCTATTATGGTACAAAAATCCAGGACAGTAAAGGCATCTTGGACACAACATTTGACATTATAGTACCGTTATAGTAGAAAGTGGAGTCGGATTAGACTCGCCCAACAAGGTTAGATTGGGAGAGAGTCAGACGAAACATTGAAGAGAACTAGCAATGGAAATTCTAAAATGCGAAAATGGCGTGTGTTAGCCAACGAAGGTAAAATATCCAAAGGCTTGGGCATATGTCGGAGTATGGTTAATCGGGAGTGAAAATTTGGAGTAAAATTTTTCTTGGCTCGTAAGAGCGGAGTTTCAATGGTGAGAGGAAACCACCACACTTAGAAGTGGAATGTTTTGTCAAGAGAAGACGCATACGTATGGTTTGGCCATAAGTTCCTTCATCAGATGTTCAGGATAAGATGTGAACGTTGTTCTGAACTCACACAAGAGGGTCGTACAGAGGTCACTTTGTGAAAAGAAATTTAATTAATTAGCGAGCCTTACACCGGATGAAGTAGGTGCAATGGAGAAGAGGTAATTAAAGGGGAAAATTAACTTACAAGAAGAATTGTTAGCACTTTTGGGAAAATCTGTTGGGATGGTTAATGTAGATGGTAACAATGTTGCGTTTTGTTAATATGGAGGTAAACACTTCCTTATGTGGGAAGCTACAAGAATTGAAGAATTTAGATAGATTAAGACTGGGGGAAACGGTGTTGATGCAACACCACAAGGGGGAGACCCATCAGGGGGACCCATTTAAATGATCTGGATAGCAAAATTTTTACCGAGCGATGATGATTTCAGTAAGAGTTGTTGAAGCTAGTATCATGTTCCTTAGGTCCATCAAAGCTAAGGGAACAATAGAGGTAGTCATCAGAGTCAAGACTACCAACGTTTGAGAGAAGGACAACCTTAACATGGTCAGTGTGACTGGAGATAAGTGGAGTATGAGAAGAGGTATTTTGTGGGGAGTAAACCCAGTGCGTTAAAAAATTTCTCGAGGCAAGTATAGGGATAAGGGTATGGTGCCTAGAAAGGGCAATAGTTATTGAAATTTTCGGTCTGGTACGGACAGGTGTGTTAAGTCTAGGAACCATTTGAGCAGCCAAGGCGATTGGCAAGGCAGAAATATGAGTTATATCCTCAGATGATGATGCGTGTTGTATGTGTCAGGAACGAGTTACTACATTTTTTATTGCTATATTCACATTAGAGTCGAGTTTAGTGCGTATATCAACAATGTTATTATTTATGGGAATATTTTCCTGGTATGGTGGGGTTACCTTTAGTGTGATCCGCGGAGAATGAATGGGTGTATCGCTAGTGGTACATACCTTATTGAAATTTCTCATTTTAATGTTGTGTTATACGAGTATGAGATTATCCTAATTATGGTTTTTATAATATGCTTAAACCGATAGTGTGCGGATATTGCAAGTCTATCGGGGTTACTACCTTGGTGTAGAATGTTTTGTTCTGGTGAGGCCCCAACTGTTAGAGGGTCGGACTCACGTTTATATATTTGTATATATGTATATATATATTGTTGAGACTTCGAAAAGTATAATGGTCGCGGTTATTTGTTCCCGGTATGTGTAGGGACTTTTGTGATATAAATCGAAGTGATTTGGTTTACTGTTCAGCGGAAAAATTTAGCTTGTTATTATAATTAACACTCAGGATGTGGTAATAAGAAGAGTGCATTGTTATATCACCCTTTAGAGACGTGGAAGTTAATACTCATAGTTGTATGTCCGGGGACGGGATTTTGAGAGCCTCGGTTATATTTGCATGATGTTTATGGAATGTTATTACCATCAATGTTAAGAGACAGTGTCTTTAGGAAGAAGTTCCTTGTTTAAGAATTTTGTGATAGGAGATGTAATTGTGTTGTCAAGAGACGAGAATATAGCGGTACATGTTATGGACTAAGGGCCTAACGGATTTCGATGACCGACAATGCTAGGTAGTAGTGTATCGGGGGGGTTCCTTATTTGGATTTCTCTTTACGAGACATCCCACGCATGAAACTTAACGAAAGGTTGGTAGTAAGGAGATGTTTAGCCATTCGTCCATGATGTGGGTACCTCGATCGTTAGGGAAGTATGTAATTATAATTAGAAGTTAAAGGGTAAATTATGATATGAGGCCAGTAGAGTCAGTTGTGTGGTGAGGAAGTACTGATAATTTTGTTTTATTATTGGCGGGTTGAAGGATGAAATGATGTTTAGGAGGATTTAGGATTTCAAATTCGGGGGTGATTGGGAATGCCCAAGTGGTATAGCCACATTACGAATGGAGGGGAAATAAAGAGTTTGGAGTACTTATGAAGCGGATGTGATGTTTAAACCCGTATGCATGGGTTATAAGGGGTGTAGTCACCCTGGTTTGCTGATGTGATGATCGTCGAAAGAAGAAACATAAAGATGGGTGAAATTTATGCTTGTGAAATTGATATTACAAAATATTAGTGGTAGAATGGATTAAGCGTCGTAAGAGAAGGTAATAATCAGTATACTCATGTACAATCAGAGTAGCACGTCCGAACTTGGTGGAAAGGCAGTGGGAAGCCATTTAAAAAGGGGGTATCCCTTGAGAAGACAAATATTTACTATTATGGACAATTTGGAGTGGAGTTCCACCCAATCGAATGTTGAGGGTGGCTTACACGTAAATAGAGTGAGCATGTCAATAAGGTATAAAGAGTCCAGATGTGCACAACGTGGTGAAAAGTGCACGGGTCAGAACTTTTTGGATGAGCCGAGGAAAGAATAGGGTTATTAAGTACCACTAAATGGGAGGAGTTATAAGTGGAAGTCGGTGTTGAGCGGAACAAAATTAGTATCCCCCACGTGCACCACTTATCGATGGAAATCAGTTGAAGTAAGGGTATCAACCAGAAACTTGGTGTCGAACCGATGATTCCAGTAGCGAAAGATTCAATTTGATAAATTTCTTTGATAGGTTGCAATCATACAGATAAGTAATGAGTTCCTTCAAATGTATGGAATGGGTTGTCAAGAAGGAAAGAAATTGTTATATCCTTGGGTGGTTTACACTATTAGATAGTGACCGCGCCAAGATGTGGTCCTACCCAGTATTAATTAGAACTAGGATGAGATACCCAAAACCCACCTTCAATATGGGGTATAAGCGTGTAATGAATAGTTTCATTTTGAGAAAGTTGTATCACCTATAGCTCGAGGAATAGGCGCAAGGTGATTGACGACTAGTGGAACTGTATGAAAGTAATTTTGGATTCATTGTGATCATTTCATTTCTAGTATTTGAAGTATAATATGGTAATGGGGACGGGATATTACCTAATAGGAAAGTTATGTGAAAGCACCCGTACCTGTATATAGTGGACAAGGTACTTACTGAGGTTTGTGTGGATAAACCTTACCATTATCCCTCTGGATGCTTAGAGGTGAGCGGATTATCAGAGTTTTGGGATCAGTTAGAAGTTAGAGTCCGATGCCTATAATGGGATAATCACCAACCGTCTGAATTGGCTTTCCCTTGTGTAAAAGTCACAACGCCGGGAATAGAGATTCAAAGAATGGACAAGAGCAGTCTGTTGTTTTATGGTTTCTCCCAGGATGGGAGTTTTGTGTTTAAATAAATGTGGGAGTTGATACGAAGTGAGGTGCAAACTCACAATAATATTGAGATAATGCGGCCAATGATGTATAGGCTATTCTTATCCGAATTTTGTTTACTAAGAGAACAACGTGAGGTTCATTTATAGAGGTGTAACCCTATAACTGATAATGTGTCAAGAGTGTTCAACAAGATTGTTATGAAGCGAGGGTTGTAGTGATTGAGCCTTTCTTTGTATTTTGTTTTGAGTACTGGAGGATAATAAATTTTTCCAAACCAATCAAGAAATTAAAATTTTCCAAACCAATCAAGAAATTAATAAAATTTGGCATCTCTCTTTTTAAATATTAGGTGGCTAGTAATAAATTAAATGTTTTCGACAATGATGCTACGACTGAACCAACTTGATATTCTGTATTAATTTCATATACGAGTAGCTACCCGGTATTTAATTAGTCGGGGTGTCACAAACTGATCATGTAATTCATGTAGAACAATATCAAGTTACTACTTACACCTACTCAGTCCCAGACAAGATGCTTTGCAAGGCATTCTCTAAAACTATTACTGTGTCGACGCAGATTCAGTATAATAATTTGCCTCGTGAATAGATATCCATCTTTCAACAGCTCGCCCACCTGTTCATTAGTAATTTTTACCTTGTATCCAAACCAATCAAGAGGGTATCTCACTTTCTGAGTGCTTGCCAGCGACCAGGAAAAACTATGCGAGAATATATCACTCGCTTCAATAACGAAAAACTAAAAGTTGTGGATTATGAGGGGAAAATGGCGATCACTACACTGATGAGCGGTTTACTCCCTAAGAAATCTATATTAGTCTTAAGCCAATAATACCCCCAATACCATGACTGAATGGATGGCTAAAGTAGGAAAAATTAAGAATGCCGAGGAAGCCATGGCTACGAAATAATCTTAGAACTCTAAGGCCGACAATAATAATGGCTCCGAGAAGAAAGAGTAGAAAGATAAGAAGGCAGAGAAACCCAAGAAGTATGACAAGTATACGCCCCTCACTATTGGTATACATCATATTTTAGAGGAAATTTGAGGAACTAGGGATTTGAAATGGCCCAGGAAGTTGAAATATCCCCCAAATCGAAGAGATAAATCCAAGTATTATGAATTCCACAAAGATCACGGGCATAACACAAACAGTTGTATAGACCTAAATAATGAAATAAAAAGTTTGATTTGAAGGCAAAAACTCTCCAAATTCGTTCGTAAAGAAGGCAAGTTAGAGGAGCAAGAAGCCCGTAGATAAATGGAATTTCCCTACGATGGAGGATTTGACAAGAAAAGAGGTAGAGATAATGATGCCGACGACGATTCAGATCTGTTGAAGAGACCCAAAGAGCCTGTGCATGAAAGATAAAAATAATTTCTTTTGGTTATCATTTTATTTAAGTTGGTGACACTAGCAGAGGTAATGAAATAGCCGAGAGAAAAGCATACATGAATGAATCCTAAGCGTGCTCTTACATTTGGCAAATCAATTTATCAGCTGATGTTGACAGTCACCTAAGGAAAGTGAATAAAGATATGTTGATGATAGTATTCTCCAAATACGATCTATCTGGGGTGATTTATCCTCACGATGATCCTCTAGTCATCACGATGTTAGTACATGAAGAAAGAATTGTTAGAATACTATGGACAATGGCAGCTTAGCTGATGTCTTGTTTTATGACTACTTCAAAGGACTGGGATTATGTAACAGTAAGCTAGAGCCGTATCACATGCCCCTCATAGGTTTCTCGAGAGAAAAAGTGCATCCTTTGGGAACTATCAAACTAGAAGTCAAGATTGGTAGTTGGACAATCGGTTGAAGTAAGAGGATCCATTTCTTAGTCTTAGATAAGAATGTCCAATCAGGTTACAACATCATCTTCAGCAGGGTCACCTGAAAAAGTTTAAAGATTTACCATCCACTATACACAAGTGCCTTAAATTCCCCACATACTATGGGGCTGGTGTTATTATTGGAACTAGGTTGATGCTAGGGAATGTTTGGAAACTTCAGCCAATCAGGAAGAAGGGAAAAAACTTATAACCACCTACCAGATTAAGACCATAGATCCTCGCGAGGAGGCTAACTTAGTCAAATGATAATTTATAGAGGTAGTGGAGACTATAGTCCTTGATTATGAGCACCCAGAAAGGACAACACATATAGGCTTATTCACATATCTATCCCTCGAGTAGGAGTTAATAAACTTCCTCAAACAGCGAAAGAATGTGTTCTCTTGGAGCCACAAAGATATGCCAAGGATTGACCCAAGATTCTTGTGTCGTGACCTAAACATTAATAAGGATGTGAAGTTGATCAAATAAAAATGACGTGTATGCATTCCCGACAAGAATATGGCTATCCAAGAAGAGGTGGAAAAATTACAGAAGGTAAGCTTCATTAATGATCTCAAATATCCTAACTGGTTGGCCAATGTAGTTATGGCTAGGAAAAAGAACAATAAGTGGCGCATACATGTTAATTTTACTGATCTCAACAAAGCTTTTCCAAAGGACCATTTCCCCTTACCTAGGATTTATCGGCTGGTCGATGCCATTGTCAGGCACGAATTGATTAGTTTTATGGATGCTTACTCAAGGTACAACCAGATCAATATAAAACTAGAGGTTAAGGAGAAAAATTTATTCATCACTTATCGGGGTACCAACTGCTATAATGTTATGCCCTTTGAGCTCAAACATGCTGGAGAAACATACCAAAGGCCAGTGAACAAGGTTTTTGAGTGAAGATCGACAAAAATAAGTAGTTATATGTGGATGACATGCTCACCAAGAGTAAGAAATCAGGTGACTACATCAAAGACTTGGGTCAGAGGTTTGACCAATTTGAAAAGCACCAGATGAAGCTCAATTAGACTAAGTGTGTGTTCGACATATAGGAAGGAACATTTTTAGGATTCATACTGAACCCAAGAGGCATTGAGGTTAATCCAGACAAAATTCAAGCTCTGATAAACATCTAGTCTCCTACAAATCGGAAAGACGTGCAAAAGTTAATTAGAAGAGTAACAGCCTTCAACAGATTTGTCTCCCGAACTACTGACAGGTGCCTACACTTTTTCAAGGTGTTAAGGAAGACTTTTGAGTGGAATGAAGAGTATGAAAATGCCTTCTTAGAATTGAAGAAATATTTGAGATTTCCACCATTGCTCTCTCGACCACTCATGGTGAAGCACCTTATACCTTTGACTTGCTTAAGTCTATACTGTATAAGTGTTCATCTAATTTGGAAATAGTGACAAAATTGGTTGTCTATCCTAGAATCCAAAAAGCCTCAGAACTTATCTCTCTAATCCTCTTCAATGATCCAAGAAGGTATAAATTGAATCACACTACACACAATTAGAAGTGCATACATGTGTATATATTACTTAAAATTGATTGTGTGATTAATTCCCCTTAAAATGTGGTTTTAATTATTTTTGGGAATTTTTAAACATTTTTTTTAAATAAATGTTTTCATTAATAAAATGTGTTTATATAATTTGTGGGGTAAAATTTCTATTTTAAAAACTTCATTTTTCAATGGAATGTTTGTTTAGGTAGAATGTAAATGCGCTAGAGACTTCAGGGTGCTTGCTGTAATTACTTTGGACGCGCGTGTGTGTGCCACTCATATTTCAACACTTGTCATACTCCTGGTTCATCTATTTGTGTTTGTTATGTGAAAGGGTTCGCTGGTGGATTGATGATCGTTGGATCAGAGATGATCGATGGTCTGCATGTGTTTTAAACCTATCCGTGTGCCATCGTTTGAACCAATCACTTTGGACTTAACCACCGCTGTTTTATAACCCTTAGATCAAGTCAATCGTAGGATGACTTAATCTCAGCCATTGATTCCATTCGCATTTCCAGAATCTTCCTTCACCCCTATATAAACCCCCCACTTCTCAGCATTTCAAGACTTTTGGGCATTCGTCATTTCTGAGAGAAAAAAATAGAGAGAAGAGAGAAGTGAGAGAGAAGAGAGAAAAGAAAAGAGAGAAGAGAGAGAAAGAAAACTGTGTTAGCCAAAAACCAAACCCTAACCCTAAACACTTCATTTTCTGAATCAAACCTTCGTATACACCTAACCCCAAACACAACCTTGAGTGTTTGAGAGAGAGTGGTTTGTTCATTTGAAGCTGTAACCTCTTTGTCTATGATCTTGTTTACAACTTAAACATTCGTGTGAAGATCTGTGTTTCTTTTTCATAGAAACTTTAGATCTACATTCTGCATGTTACATTTTCACTAGATCTGCATATTTCTTACTTGATTTAAGAAAATCTTTACTGATTTGGTTTTGAAAATGTTTTATGGTTTTTATTCTTACGAAACTTAACCTTGACCTAGTTGGATTCACACTTGGAGATTTTCAATCTCAAAAATATTTTTAAAACCGAGATTGATTAAGATCTTGACCGATTTTGAAGCGAGATATCCGTGGAATCTGGGTTATATTAAAGGTCAAACAGGTTTATAGTTCTGTAAGAAAGAAAGAAAATAAAATCACAGCATATAGACTTTATATGTAATTTTTCTAGGACTGTCTGTAAATCTAAGAGTGTGTGAGTTCATGCATGTTGATAGGAATCACTTCACAAACACTTAACACACTACTACACTGAAAGTGTTGTGTATAAGATCAAAGATCATTGAGTCGACATAAGGAAGCTAAAGCAAAAGAAGTTATCAAACTGGAAGAACATCATCAACAATCAGATCTATGAGAAGTTAGAAGGACACCAAGTGGGGTATATTCCTAAACTTAGAATAGGTTGATTTGTGTGCATGTATGTTGTATTGTTTGTAACTATTATTTGTTATTAGTGGATTTTTGTTTTTGTGACTTAGAAGTCACCGTGGATGCTTCCTCTGTTGGGATAGGTTTTACTACGTTAAAAACTGTGTGTTTGATTATCTTCATCTCCTCATCTCAGTCTATAGTGTGCTGATTTTTAAAACTGTCTTGTTTTAAAAACTGATTACAAAGTCTTGATTACTCTCGTACATAAGTTTTTTTTGTAAACACAACTTGTTGTTTATAATTTTTATTTTTCAAAAGAAAAGGGTTTCTTCAACAAACATCTCGGAGTTGCTTATACAGTTTAATCTTGTATTAAACGGCATTAGCAACGTTTTTCAATTGGTATCAGAGCCCAGTTAACTTTTATTTCAAAAAGATGTTGTGTTTCTGAAATCGTTTTCTGAAAAACCTAACTATGGACGAGAAGAATGAAAGGTTTGGTAATCTGTCCAGACCTCCACTCTTTGATGGAAACAACTTTGCTTACTGGAAAGTAAGAATGGTTGCCTTCATCCAAGGGACTTTAGGAGATGATGTCTGGGACATTATTGAAAATGGATACACTTATCCTACTAAACCAGCCACTGAAGGAAGTGAAGAGAGGGTAAAGAAAATCTTAAGTGAATTTACCCAAGAAGAGAAAACCATTTCTCGAAATAACAATAAAGGCAAGAATGCTATTTTTATGTCTATTAATGAGTATGAGTTCAAAAGAATCTCATCTTGTGCCACTTCTAAGGAAGCGTGGGACACATTAATCACTGCCCATGAAGGAGACTCAAGAGTTAAAGCTGCTAAAACTCAAATGCTTATCCAGCAGTACAACTCCTTGATCATGTCTGATTCTGAGTCTTTTGATGATTTTTACATGAACTTAACTGATATAGTCACTAAGTTGCATGCTAATGGTATTACTTATGATAGGAATGAAATTGTCTCTAAAATTCTAAGATCATTACCACAAAAGTTTGACAGCAAGAGGTATGCTATTGAGGAAATGAGTGATCAAAACCTTACCCCTGAGTTACTCAGTAGCAAACTTAGGACTGTGGAAATGGAATTAGACTTTAAGAAACAATTAAATCATTCTCAAAGAAAACAGCCCAACTCTAACTTGAGTTTTGCCTCTAAGATATCTAAACTTGAGTCTAATTTGATCAACTCTGACTCTGATGAGGAGTGAGATATAGACAAACTAGATAATCAGATTGCCTTGATGTCTAAACAATTTAAGAAAATTATTAAATTTAGAAACAAACAGGCAACTAAACAAGGCAAACCTAATTATCCTACTCTGTCTAATCCCAAACCTCATGAGAGAGGACTTGACAAACATCCTAAGGACAACAATTGCAGACCCACTAGAGACCTTAAAAAGATTGAATGTTTTAGATGT
Source organism: Sambucus nigra (assembly GCA_949130495.1). Taxonomy (NCBI): domain Eukaryota; kingdom Viridiplantae; phylum Streptophyta; class Magnoliopsida; order Dipsacales; family Adoxaceae; genus Sambucus; species Sambucus nigra. Next base: position 224,829,179 of record OX422218.1, read on the forward strand.
GGGAAACTAGGTCACATTGGTCACGATTGCAGAGTTAATCTGAATAAAGCCAACACACATAATAGAGCCAATGTCTGTAAAACTTGGAATGATTCAAGTGACTCTGATGAAGAGGAACTTGAGTCATCAAATGTACTTGACCCTTGAATGTATTTTTATGCTTAGATCATTTACAATGATGATATACCTGTGTGTGATAATGATGCTCCTACTCCTGCTTGTATGAATACTGCTTTCATTGGCCTAGATGCTTTAATATCTGAAAATGTTGCTAGTTCTAGTTCCGTGTGTGTGAGTCAAAGTGATCTCGATAACGATGATGTAAATGGGTGCGTGAGTACTAAAACTGAATCGTTAGGGGTCACTACACACACTTCACTTAGCGACTCAGACACAGATGACCTCCCTGATATCCATACTTTGTATGCTAAAACTCTTAAAAAAGGCACTAGACTGGAGAAGACTGTTAGAGACCTGAGTAAGAAATTAGAAGATCTAAGTCTTATTGTGAAGCTGAATGCTGAAGAGTACACTAACCAGTGTCTGACTCATCAATCTGAAATTGAAACTTTTGATCAAAAATTAAAAGAGTTGACTAAAACTAATGAAACCCTGGAAATGAAATACAAGGGAACATTATTAGAACTGGAGGAAGCAAAAATAAAGACAGCTACTGTTTTCAAAAAAATTTCTAAGTTTGAAAACAATTCAAATTGTTTTACTGACTTTGTTGTTGACTCCAAGACCAATTCTGATGATAGAACCGGTATTGGATTTTGCCCTAAGAACAAACCACAAACTACAAATCTTGAACCTATTAAGTTTGTGTCTGGGGGCAAAAGACCAATTGAAACATGTCCAGACTTTCATTTTATTAAAATGGAATTTGATCAAAAGCAACAACAGAAAGACATTGAAGAGTCTAGTAATTCTAAGGCTGACACTACACTTAAGACTAAATACGTCCGTCCTTTGATCAGAAAGGCTGAATCTACCTTTAAAACCATCCCTCCTAGGAATAGGACTTCTGAACAGAATGTTGTTAAACCCATTTTCAGAAGTTTTCCTAAGGAAATTCATCCCTCAAACAATCAATATTGCTCGTACTGTGACATTTATGGTCATTCCTTTGAAGGTTGTTATGCTAGGCGTCTAAACACCCCTGTGTACAACACTTCTGTCTATAAGAACTTTAACTATTCTAAGCAAAATCATAACCATTATGTCCTTCCAAGACAACCTGACAAGAACTCTAACTACAGGAATGGAAAGACCAAAACTAAGAGTTCATTTAAGAGAAAGGCTCCCAGAAACTTTCCTAAACCAAAAGCTCAAATTTTCCACAACAATCAGTTTGCTGCTCCAAATGTTTTTCGACAAAAAGTTGTTTCTCGAAAATTTTATCAAATGAGGGCAAACTTGCGCAAAATTAAAACTAGAGCTATTTGGGTTAGAAAAGATGATCTTTTACCCCAAATGAAGTGTAACATTGTTATCACTGCCCTAAAAGCTGAACACACTTCATCTGGTTGGTACTTAGATTCAGGATGTTCCAAACATATGACAGGAGATGAAACAAAACTTTTAAACAAAACCAGATTTGCTGGTGGAAAAGTTGTTTTTGGTGACGGAGTTTCATCCCAGATCATAGGTAAAGGAACCCTAAAAGAAGAAGGAATGCCTGTTCTCGAAAATGTTCTATTAGTTAAAGGCCTTAAAGCCAATCTCCTAAGTATATCACAATTTTGTGACTCTGACCATACAGTCACCTTTTCAAAGAACAATTGTAAAATTCTAAATGATAAAGGTGAATGCATTATTACAGGATTTAGAACACCTGACAATTGTTATACTGTCAAGACTAGTTCTGAAACTTGTAACATTGTCAGAATGGATGACAATGAAATCTGGCATAATCGTATGGGTCACTTGAGTTATGATATCCTTGGTAGATTGTCTAGTCAAGAGATAGTTAGAGGAATTCCTAAAATTAAACCTATTTCCAGTGTTGTCTGTGGTCATTGCCAGGAAGGAAAAATAGTTAAGACTTCGCATAAAAAGGTTAAAGACATTCTCACCTCTAGACCTTTAGATCTCATCCATATGGACCTTATTGGTCCCTCTAGAACTGTTAGTCTTTGTGGACACAGTTATATCCTAGTCATGGTTGATGATTTCACACGATTCACTTGGGTTGCCTTCTTGAAACAAAAATCTGACACGTTTCAGAATTTTCTGAAAATTTTACTAAGAATTGAAAATGGGAAGGACACACAAGTCAATCGTATTCGTAGCGATAGAGGGGGAGAGTTCATAGACACGGGAATAGTTGAATATTGTGACTACAACGGTTACAAACATGAATTTAGTGCCCCTAAAACTCCTCAGCAGAATGGTATTGCTGAGAGGAAAAACCGAACTCTTCAAGAGATGGCACGTGTCATGTTGCATGCCAAATCTCTACCTAAATACTTTTGGGTA